>CM021698.1:62399376-62463928 GCA_011074415.1 Stictonetta naevosa
TATATATATATAAAATTATTATTTTTTTTCTTTGGACAGACGCGGCGCTAGCTGCCGTCTAGGGGATTGTGGGAATAGCCCCGGGGGCTGGGCACGCGGGGAGGGAGTGTTCACTTTTTGCTCTCTTTACTCGGGACGGGGGACATGTCCCTCCTTTCCCCCCATCTCCCCTCTATGTCGTCGAGAAGTGACTCGCCCCCTGCCCCCCCGTCTCCCTGGAGTGCCGGAGATGTGTTGTGAGGGCAGTCTGGGGTCAGCGGAGGGGGATGCTGGCGCTTGGTCTCCCCCGACGGCAGCTGCCACCTCGGCCGCCAGCAGGCGACGTTGAGGAAGGGGGGGGGGGAATAATTTTGGGAAAGGGGGGTGGCAGGTTGCGGCCATGCGGGTTTGGAGGCGGGCCGCCCCGCCCCTCCTCCCGCCCACCCCCTTCGCCGTTCCCGGGGCGGCGGAGACATGGCGCTTCTCGTGCCGGTGCCGGTGCTGGTGCTGGGGGGGCTCCTGGCGGGCTGCGGGGCCGGGGCCGAGCCGTGCCAGGCCCCGGGGCAGTGGGAAGGGCGCACCGTGTTCTACCGGCACGGCACGGGCCGCATCACCAGGGCGGCCGTCTCCTACGACGGCCCCAACCAGCGCCTCCGCATCCTGGAGGAGAGGAAGGCGCTCATCCCCTGCAAGAAGTAGGTGGTTAGAGGGGTGGGAGCGGGTGGCCCCTGGGCGGGGGGAAAGGGGACCCTGCACCCCCCGAGGCTCGGGGCGAGGCGGGGATGCCGGGGGGCGGCCCCGGGGGGCGACATGGCCGCGGCGGGACGGGGGAGCGAGGGAGCTGCCGCCCTCCGCTGGGCAGGAGGGAGCCCGGCACCCGCGCGGCTGGCGTCTGGGGGGGGACCGGCTGGCAGCAGGCCTTCAGCCTGCCTGCTGCAGAGATACTGCTCTCCACAGCTGCATTCTTCTCCTCCGCCCCGTCCTCCGCCCCGTCCTCCGCCCCGTCCTCCGCCCCGTCATCCTCCTTTCCTTCCCCTTATTATTTTATTATCATTATCATTATATGAAATGGAGCTGAAAAAATAAAATATATCCCCAAAATTCACAGTAAAAAGTGGAAAGAGTACCCTCAGATCCGTGAATAATGTTGGCGGGGGTGGGGGGGGCTGTTCTAGTTCAGTAATTTGCTGACAAGTTTGAGTCATGTTTTTCTCTGGTCATTCCCTGTTCCTACAAATGCTAAGTCAGCACAGCGAGGGCGCCTCCGTTACCTGTGGCACAGGGGCTCACCCATGTTACACAGGGGCTTGCCCACGTTGCTCAGGGGCTCAATCACGCTGCACAGGCTGCCCAGCCCCAGAAGACCTCACTGTTCATAACTAGTGCTGATTGTGTCTGCTAATACAACAGAATCACTCCTTCATCCTGTATTTCTTGATTCGATGGAAAATAAGTGCAGGAAAACGCTCTGGCTGAAGAAGGGCCTGTGTCTCCCCAGCCTGCCAAGCCCAGGCCCTGACAGGAAGATGCGATCTGGCCAGCAAGGCCTACCAAGGTGCCGAGTGTCAATCACACGCAGACACCATGTTGAGACGTACCTGCTGCTGTGAGGCAGCCACTCCGCCTATCCCACCTGAAAATTGCTCAAATAATAGTGCATCATAACTGGGGATGAGTAAACCAAGGTGAAGAATCTAGAAATGCTGTGTCATCCAGCCCAAAAGTTCTCTGCTACTGAGAGATCAATACTCCTTTTTGTTCCTGGCTTTGTTCCTGCCAATAATTGACTCATTGCTAACATCATATAGTCAGTGTTTTAATCTTTCTGAAGCATGTGCTCCCCCTCAGTCCTTTCTCTGACAATCTCAAAACAGGCTCTAGAAACAGTATTATATGAGTCCTGTGGTAAAGGTTCGCTTTTCCTCATTGTGATCTTTTGTTTTTCTTTATTGCTATTTTAAATAGGAGCCATATGAAGAATGTTAAAGGTAACCTACAGTGGTTTGTTGGGGGTCTGCTAACATACAAATTACAGTCTGATGTTGCCCATGCTCATAGTCTCTTTCTTTGAGAAGTCCCAGGTCAACCTTAACATTTGACAAGCGTAAAACTGCTCTACAAAGCCTGATGCAAGTCTTTTCTAGCTCCTAAGCTGTACTGAACTCATTTCTTTAAGCATACGTTTGCTTTATTTGAAGGCTTTATTTTAAGATTGAACAATTATTTTGCATTTTCCACTCAGGGCCAGATTTTGGCCTTTGCCAAGATCCGCTCTTTTTACGTTTTTGGTAAATATTTTCTCTGGACTCAGTTCTGTCTGGGCTGATAGTGCTAGAGAAAGGCACAGTGTGGGCAGGTGCACTGGACATGTCCCGCTGTTGGTTTTGCCTGCATTAATTTTTTGTTGTAGACAATTTCTGACCTCAGGCATCCCTGCTGTTCCTGGGCTGACCATGTTTTCTGCCATCCAAGACCAGAGGGTGATTTTGTTATGAGTGCAGCTTGTGTCTGCTAAGGGTGTGACCCAGCTTCCACTGAAGTGAACAGAAGGACTCCCATTGATTTCAGTGTGTGCTGGATCTGGTCTGGGGCTGTGATCACGATTTCACTTCACATTGGACACAGTGAGTCAGAAACTGAAGCCTTCAGAAGTTAAAGGCAAAGGGATTTATCCTGCCTTTTGAAACAAACAAACAAACAAACAAAAAACCAACTCTCTCCCACTCTGCTTTGATGTTGGCAAGAAAAGGATAATTACACTGGGCAGTGACTACAAAAGCAGAAAGAAAGATAGTGCTATCTTGGTTTCAGGGGGAATTTCAGTCTAAATTCTCACAAACAGACACATTAACTCCTATCAGATGTAACTTACACACAGCAATCAGTGTTGGCCAAAGACCAAATTTTTATAGAAAGCGTTTTCTGAATCTTAAAAAAAATGTGGGCCATAATCAGACACAGCCTTGTTGAAGCTAGTTGACTGAGGTTAATCAGGGACACAAAGACCTGCCTGTATGAAGTGGCTTGCAGGCTCCTAACCACAGGAAAACCGAAAATTTTCAGTTTTCTTTGTAGGTATATGTTTCTAATTCATGTCATTTGCTGTGTGGCATTTTCTTACCTACATCAACATGGTGTTTTGATTAAACTCCTGAAAGTAATTGTAAGGTAGATCGCCCATCGCTGCTTCATTAACATCACTTCTTTACTCACCGGTCATTGCATGGGCACCTGAGACCCCATTGCTGTGTTGGTAAAGGCTGTTCTCTCCCCATCTGGCCAGCTGCAGCCTTGTCACCACCCATCTGAACAGCCTTAGAGCGTAAAAAACTACTGACTGTGATCTTAGGCTGAGATTTTTATAGGAGAACCCACTGTGGTTAGATTCATTTCTAAATTTTCTTTTTCACTTCTTTTACAGCTCCAGCCTTAGCTACACTCTGCATCTCTCTATTCACCTTACATTTTCTCCAGTGTACCTTGCCCTACTGCTTCTTTCCCCTTTAGGATCAAAATTTGGGATATAGACAAGGAGAGCAGGGACAGTCTTCTCTTTTGGTTTTCTGAAGCAACCAGCAGGAAAAAAGAAAAGAAAACAAATGGAGATTTTATTGAGCAGAAATTACTTTTCCTGTTTGGAAGAGGTCATACCAGTTGGGTTATTATATATGATGTGATATGAGAGTACTTGGAACAGATCTCTAGAGCTCTTAAGGCAGAGCTGTGTAATATTACCCATTAAGCACAGGAGGTGTTTTTTAATCCTTTATTTCATACTGCATGGAGTTACTTCCTCTTGTGTCCTCTGTGTGTCAATCTTGCCTTGCTCCTGTTCAACCCTCTGCTGGCCATCATTGCTGAACACTTCGCCAAATAGGTAGCAGTCATCAGCACAGTTTTGCTGTTGGGTTTTCTGAAGCAACCAGCAGGAAAAAAGAAAAGAAAACAAGGTGTTTGTGTTGTTGTAAGGTAATGTCTTCCTTTGGGTTCAGATTTGAGTGTGACATCACAGCAAACTGTTTTATGCCCTGCCACTATCAAGGTCTAAACCCCAAATCCCATTGCCTGCCTGCAGTGTGACCAGTTCTGTTCCTCCAGAATGCCACATGTCCTGCATCACCGTTTGTGTTTTTTTTTTTTTTTTTTTTTGAGAAAGAGAGCAAGAAACATACATCCTGGCACTGCTGAAGCCACTTAAGAGGTATTAGTGTTCGGTTATGAAGGAAAGAAGGTGGGGAGGGAGCAAAAAAACACGCAGGTATTGTTCGAGGGTTGGGGTGTTATATGCTGTGTTCATAGAGTTTCACCCTTAGCTTCTGTATTATTTTTTGCAGAGTGATATTCAGAGGAGACACAATGACACTTTGTCCTATAAAACATGGCGATGGTGAGGAAGAATGTTTTTCCATGTGATCAGCAACGTCACTAGAAGGAAGAAAATTAATTTATCTCTTCTATGAGTGTCTTCTAACAGGAGTTTCCATGAGGCATTTGCATTTGTTATGCAGTGTGCAGCACATTGGGATGCCTGCACATTTGAGATTGCAAGGTTTGTTTTCCTAACAGCCATAACTGCAGAGTAAGAAAAAACAACAACAAAACCAAACCAAACGAAAAAAATCAGCCCAGAAATATTATATCAGTGTTTGTTTAAAAATAGAGCTGCATGGTGGTCATTTCTTCAGTTTTGATTGTAGATGCAAAAGACAGGCTCAGCTATGAATCGGGTTAACTCCTTCACTCTGCAACAATAGCTGCTAGTGCAGTAGAGGAGTGACAAAGCTGTATTTAGAGAAATAAATCCATCATTCCTGCAGGGTGTTTGCGTACATGTGTCAGTCCTTGTCCTGGACTGAAGAGAAGCACTGTCTGGTCAGGTGCAAATAAATATAAGAGCATTCGTCAGGAGAAGAGGTGATGACTTTTGAGAATAAACAGCGTTTGAGCACGTGTGTCTGACTTAATCTCAAGCTACTTCTTAGTTGTTTTAGGATGTGTGATTGTAAAGGAAAAAACAGTGGTGTCTGACCTATTAAAATCATATAATTCATCCGTTCTGTGGTCATTATGGTGACTCAACAGGCTAAGTACTGTGCTACACTGAGCAACTGCAAATTTGTTTCCCAGACTTGGTTTTGGGAGTGGTTTCTGCAGCTTAACGTTTAGGGGAATGAACCGTGGTCATGGGTAAAATTTTCAAAATTGGCCAAATTACTTGGGAACCTAAACCCCATTTTTTAAGATTATGTAGAGTATGCAGACTGCTCAGACCCTTAATTTGCAGTGAAACATAGAACTGAGTTTTCAGCAGTTTCTCTATATCTAATGTGCATTCTTGGGATCTAAAATGCTTCATAAGCTAATGTGGATGTAATACACACATACTTACATGTGCACTCACTTTTTAGAAGAACTAAGGGAAGGTACTCAAACCTCTGTAGTTTACTTTCCTCCCATGGGTGCCAAATTCTTTCAGGTGCCTCCTGTGGGTAACAGGTCTGAGTTTGGAGAAGCCAGCACCAGAAAGCTGCTGTGATGCATGGGGTTGGTGGCTGGATGCTGCGCAGCAGTCTGAAGCGTACGGCAGTTGCTAGTGAGAGCTGTCTGCCTTTGGGGCACAGAGAGTTGGTTGTTCAAGCCCTAACCTTTGCCTTCCTAGCATGAGTCGATTTCCGAATTGGTTTACTGAGACCCTCAGTGATGCTCCCTGCCAAGGCATCCAGTTCCCTGAAGACCAATTCTCAAAGAGGGGGCCATGGTCTGGAGGGGGGACTGCACAGGGGAGTATCTTGCCTGGACTTTTCCTTCTGCTTACTTCTGTCTATGAGAGGCAAGAGACATTTTCTTTTTGAAGTTTTCAGTCGTACTGGAGGTTGGCCAGGCTATACATCTCAGGGAGGCAGTGAAGCTCCTTGCCTTCATTGTTACAGCTGGGCTGGGTGGAAAGAGATGAAAACACTGTTCAGAGGAGGAGGGTGAATGTCTTCAGGCATTGAGCGGCAGTGCTAACAAGCAAGTGGACTGTATCAAAGGAAGCTGGGAGCTGTTGGCTTAGCAATGGTTTTGCTGTCTTCTATTTTATGCTTTTGATAACCTCCTTGGCCTGTAACATCTTTGTCAGGGTTGTGTAAAAAGAAAAGGAAAACCACAGATAACTGAGTAAGAATAAAGCAGTTCTGTTGCTTGAGATGCCACACTTGGTGTGGCATAGTGCTCTCAAAACCCTTCTTTCGGTTCTGTATTCTGGAGCGGTTATGTACTGTACCAAAACACACCACCAGCCCCTGCTGCAAAAAATAAACTGTCTCTTAAATTTGAAAGAGCAGGATACAAAACCCTTTAAAGCTAGAAAGAAAATGTAGATAGCCAATGTCCAGCGATCTCAAACTGATAATTTGACAGGGTGCTTGTCAGTGTGTTTAGAAACTGCTGTCAAAGATTAAGTGGGGTCATCAATACCCATCAGTTATAAATGCTGTTGACCAGATGTTCTTAAAAAAATAGAGTTCCTCATTTTTGGTAAATGATAGCCACTGGCATGATACTGCTGTTGATAATAGTGGATATTGTCCTCTGCCTTTTATCCATCTAAACCCTTTATGGGAATGCTTCCTCCCTCTTATCACATCATCCTTGTCTATTTGAACTCTGTGGGATAAAGTGTGTTTGCACTGCCCAGGACATTGAAATGTATGGCTTATTTTGTAATACTGGATGTAACAGAAAAAAACTTAATTACTTAAAGCTACACCAGGATGGCACAGAACATGTTATACACCTACATTTCTGGAACTCAAATCAGAGGACCAGAGTTTTCACAAGATAAATCACTGTCATTTTTATTCAGGGATTTTACTTTATTGTATTGCTTTTCTTTTTTATTTTTTTGGAGAGAGAGTGCAAGCGAATTTATAGAGAGAGGGAGATTCAAGTTCATAATTTGTTCTGTGCTCACAGACAGCATGCAAACAGTTGATGGTGACATGACTGCACAGCTAAATAAACATGATGAAAGGAATCTTTATATTCATGATCTTAATTAGGGCTCTATTCATCTTGAGGCCCGATGTAATTCAGATGGCATGACTGGCAACATCACACCTATTCTCCCAGGACCAAATGCCATTTATCTGAAAAAGCATTCTTAAAGGATACACCCATAGCCTTCTCATATACAGAAGATCTTTCATTGTTGTGAGCTGAGAAAAAATTGACTGTACGTAGATTTCAGAGAAATCAGTGGAAAAAATGTCACAGTGTGTGACATGATGGGGATTTAGAGCGCAACTTCTTCCTAGTGATGTGTATCCATCAGTTTCTTTTGTGGTAGCTGCTAGGCTGAGGGGTAGGTGCCTGCCTGGGCTCCCACATTGCAGGGTGAGAGAGTTTGCTCCGGTATAAAGTGGCTGGGGCATGGTCCTGGGATCAGGACTTAGGAGCTACTGCTGCCTCTGGAAATCTGGAGAGAGATCCGTAAGGCCTGAGGACACACTGATTTTTTCAGTCCCATGATTTGTCTTCCATATGCAGAGGATTTGTATTTTCCTTGACATACCAGAAAGAGAAGGGTTTTATATGTTCGCTTAACAGGAAAAAGATCTTTTCATGGCTTTTTGCTTACTTTTGTAACTCAGGGTTGCAAACTTAGTGAAGTCAATGAGAATTTTGCCTTTGGCATAAGGATCTCATCACAGGATTTTATGTTAGATGCACATCTGTAACGTATGTCGGAGATATATACAAGAAATGCATTTCTCCATTTCCAGTTCAAACTGAGCCTCAGTTCCTGAGCTTGGTCCACAGTGCCAAAAATGAAACCATCATTCACTCTCCAGCCTTATAGATGACAGCAATGGTGGACAGCTGTGGTCAACAGCTTTCAGTATTGTGTCATCTGAGTGGAACTGGGAGATGTGATAAAAGCTGTGCCTCTGAATCTGATCCACACCCTGCCTCTGCCAGCACTTCCGGGGATGAATTTTGGTAGGCAATTGCCCGTTAGAGGAGATAAAGTGATCAGGGAAGGAGGCAGGATGCTTTAATTACAAAAACAAAAGAATTCCCCCTCCTCCTTTTTTTTTGTTTACCTTTCCTGCATTTCATTTTTCAGTCCATTTGTTCACTAATGTACCTAATTTTCATGATATCCTATTGTTGTTGATTGGTTAGCATTGTTATTGATTTGTTCATGTGATGAGAACTTATGAGAATCTCCTCCAGCTAAAGACTGGTTTGTTTTACATATCAACAGGTTTGGCCATTTAGTAACTGTGGGGGACAGGTTTTCAGCTGGAGGAAATTTTCATAGACAAGTGAAGTCAGTGAAATGATAATCATTTATGCTGTTAACTGCAATGCAGGTCATGAGAGAGCCTTTTTTCATGCCTGTCATGCTAGGCCTGCCTTCTGTTTCCAGATGACCTGTAGCTATCCGGCCAGTGATGTTTGTGCTGTAGGTGTTTTTAGCTGTGGCCGGAGAAGTCCAACTCCTCATCTGCATGCTGCTCAACTTCATAGCTTTCTTCAGAGGACCTTCAGCTTGGCCTTCCCTGTAAATTTGCAAGGAATAGCTCACTTGCATCTTGCTGAGCTCTCCCTCAGAAGGTATTTTTTTTACCTGTTGCTCTTCTTTACTTGAAGGGGAAATTATTTCCTTCTTCAGAGTGTTTTTCAAGTATGGTATAGTGTCTGGCATACTGAGGAAGGGTGATGTCTGTGTGGGACAGGGCCACATTGTGCAACATTTTGGCTCTCTTAGAATAAGGAGCATTATGCCTGCATGACATTGCATAACCAGAATTAGCAAAAATTGTCCTCATTACTACCAAACAGACCTGTTTGTTTAATCTGTTTTTGTTTGCTGCCTTATTTGTATGGCCCCGAGGGAGATGCATGTATGTTGAGAAGAGATATTACGTTCCATAGGAAACTGTCCTTACATGGCTTTTTTTTCCAATAGCGTGGTTGCTCTCTGACACCTGAGAGTCATAGGTCAAGGATAGAATTTTCTGCCAAGAGTTCATTCCCATGCATGAAATAACAGGAGGTTCAATGTGTGAGACAATCCTTGTGTTCAGTAGTGTATTGGTTTCCAGAGTTTGTACCTTTTATACTTTTATACACAAGACTAAATTAGGGGTTTCAACAGCAGCACAACTGTCCTTGTCCAAAAACTAATTTATGACAGGTCGTAGTGAAAAAGAATCAGTTGTTTCCATCTGAACTTTTACTTGTTTTCATGTTTTTATAAATATAGATCCTTGACAAACATTTATTTGAGAATCAATTTAATCATTTTTTGAAGGTTGTGCGTACACATCTGGCTTTATGTCCCATTTGATTATTAAAAGAAACTTCCTTATGCCACAAAAAAGTGAACAAGGTAATAGTATTTTTTTGGAATTCTTTCTTTTGCACTGAGAATTTTCTTAGAAGTATTCATAATAGTCAATAGGGTCGCTTCTATAGCTTAGCAATGGGCATATTTTTGCAATTTCAAATTTTCTTTTCAGGTTTTCATGATTTTCTGAATTTCTGGCATCAGAACATTAATTTGGCAGGCACTTTCTTTTTGTACAGTACTCATACGGTAATCATTACGGCTCTTCAGTCTTTGGCTATTAAGATTTCACATGCCTCAGGAGCTACTTAGCTGTTCAATCTGTGAAAGCCTATTTTGTCCCTTTCATTCCTTATGAAATGAAATTTACTATTTCTTTCTATCATTATTATGTGGGCCAAATCCAGCCCAGAGGGGCTGTCTTTCCCGGCTGAATAGCTCCATGCTGCTTCCATAGTTGTCTGGCAATGCTGTATTGGAAAAGTAATGTAAAAGTAAATGGTTATATGTGCATATGCCACACTACATGTGTATAGCATATTTCTTTTGCATATAAAACAATTCAGTGCTTAGGGTTTTTTTGATATTACTAATTTCTTGTCTGTCAAAAAAAAAATACTTCAGTGGTTAAGATCTGGATTATCAGATATCATTGGTATAGTCAGGTACCAAATCAGTCTAAATCTGGAGCTCTCTCTGGATGTTTTTGTAAATAAAAAATATTATGTTTCAAAACTTAATGGACATATGTGTGGAACTGCATAACTGTCTGATTCAACTCTTATGTTTCCAAGGAGCCATCTAAAGGCTACGGGATACAGAGGAACATCAGATTTGTAGAATTATGGAAGTAGTAGTGAAAATCTTCATTGCTGCCTTCTTTTGGATCTTATGAAGTTCCAACCCAGTGAAGCAATTTTCCTCTAGCTCCTCCCTGAATTATAAGTAAAAGCAATCTATTCATTGTAGTTGAAATTGTCTTTTAGAGTGAAATATTCAAGCAGTTGTTAATTCTTAAGTTCATTAAACTTCTTTGTCCTTCTCAGCTGGAAGGTAACTTTGCATGCTTACTGGGTATTTTATTTTCTACATGTAGTATGTATCTGGAGGATAATTCATAATGAAACGTGATATTGTAACTGCTAGCAAAACGATGTAGAAGATCAAGATTACCACATGCATTGCAACATCACATATTAAGGCCAGTTATGATGAACCTTATTTCTTTGCTCCATTTAAAAAATAACATTGTAATGAGGCCCTGTATATTTACCTTTTGATCAGTTGAATAGTTCAGAAGTGATATATTCCAAAAATGGCTTCACTGGTTCTTGTTGGTTGACTTCTTGTGCAGTCAAGTGGTCTTCAGAATCTGCTTCTTTATAGCTATTGCCAAATATTATTTCATATTTATGAGTGTATGTTCAAAATATGTTGTCAACATCTTCACTGAAGTAAAGCAGTAAAAGTTTTATGGCATGTGTAACTAATATCCCAGGTTGTCTATTGGAACAAACTGTTTTCTAATAGATTGTTTTTTTAAAGAACTAACATGTTTTCTTAAGGCTTTAATGAGGTGAGAAAGAAGGCTCCCCTAATGCAGAATGGTACTATTTACCAGCAGGATAAAGAACAAAAATCTCTGCTTTTGTCCTGCTGCATTCTTGTTCTGAGCTTGGGACTAGTTACAGAGCAAAAATGGTGTAGGATAGCAATGAAGGTGGTGACCTTACAGGACTTTCCACTGAGGTTTCAGTCTCTGATGTTGCCCATTTCTGTCTGGTCTGGTATTGTCACACTTAGCAAGCAATGTCTGTTGTCCTCCTGTCATTTCTTTGTGGGTGTTCCGGGTAAGGTCGCTACTTCATCTGAAAATCCGGTGGCTCAGAAGGTAAGAATGCTCCTAAACATGTGGCGTGCTTTGCATTTGCCATTTATTTTCAAGAGTTTGGGTGAAACTCTGCACAAGAAGGTTGGTACAAGGCTGATATTGTGTATAGTTCCCAAAAAGCTGAGAACTGCATAGAATCATAGAATGGTTTGGATTGGAAGGGACCTTAAAGACCATGTAATTCCAATCCCCCTGCCATGGGCAGGGACACCTCCCACCAGACCAGGCTGCCCAAAGCCCCCTCCAGCCTGGCCTTGAACACCTCCAGGGATGGGGGCATCCACAGCTTTCTCAGCAACCTGTTCTCTTTAAGTAGTCTATCTGTGTGGATACCTGTTGTTTCAGAAGTGGAGGTTTCTGAGAGGGAACAGCCAGATTTTCCCAAAAGTTTTCAAAGGGTGTTTTAGTGCATGGCAGTGCTAAGGACTTTTAAATGCTTGTATGGGGCACAGAGTTGAAGCAGTGAGAGCAGCAAAGAGAGATCTCATTTTTCGTTCTTTCAGAGTATCTCCTAATACCATTTGCAACTGTGGTTTTATCATATTCAGATACTTTTCTTGCCAGGAAAATTATGATTCTGCCATACCGTTAGGCAGCCAGCACTGGAAAGTTTACTCATGCTATGCAGTTATGGTAATTCTCAGAGGATGTTTATTATTTGGAAAACAGAGCTCCATACAGGATGAGGAATTCTTACTACAATTAGTTCCCAAATCAATGTATCACTACTTAATTAGATCCAGATTTCTTGGCCTGCATCTTTTGTAGAAGAGACATATTTTTTTCCTTATCTGTGGTGGCATCTGGGGACTGGGAATCCTCCTTTTATCACTTCAAATACCTGTGCATGTAAACACAGATGGATTTGCAAAGTCAGACCAGTCTGTTACCTTGCCTTTCTCAGAAAAGAGTGAAATTTGGGTAACATGCTTGATAAAGTGTGGAGGTGTGGTTTCTACTGTACTTTTTATAGAGGAAAAAATGATTTAGGGGACAGTAAAAGGAAATAATGGTGGGAGAGTGGACACATTTTGTTCATTCCCCTTTTTCTTGAAGAGTGAAAATGAAGAATCAAATTACCTCAGCGTAGCAGAAGAGGAAAGACTTGCTATTTTTTTAACTTACTGTTTTGGGCTGCCTGTCTCCAAAACCAAGTGTAAGCATCCAGATATTTATTCTCAATACAATTATGGGTATTTGTATTTCTCACAATGTTTAGTTTGTTGCTTAAGTTTAGGAGAATATGTTTTCACATCGTACATACCTTATAGGCAGGTTATTTTAAGCTTATAAATCCTTAATGTGAAGTAACCTAGTCTTTGAAGTAGAAAACAGTTGGTCAGGCAGAGGTGGAGGCAGAACTGGGTGTAATTCAGATACATTCAGGATACTTGCTCCCTAACATGGTCAAGCCAGGCCCAAGTGATGCACAGCCTGGCACGGAGGCACAGGCTGCTGCTGAGGCACTGCCAAGTGTTGGTAGCACATCTGCTTAGCTGGATCTCAGTGAATGGATTCATAGTGGGTCAGCTGGGCTCTCCTCTTTTACTGGTGTTTGGAAGTCTCACACACGTCTGAAACACACTTTGGTTCTCTGAATTTCCTTCCTCTGAAAGAATGGAAAAACTCAGAAAGCTTGTATGTCTCTGCAGGATATGTATTGTAACTGAGATGCTTATATACTGTAGCAATAGTAACTATAAACATTGTTCAGTGTGTTCAATGTCCTCTGGATTATTATTGTTATTATTATTTACCATGGAAGTATTCTTCAAATATCCAGTATTCTCTGACACATTGGCCTAATGAATTACTTGCTGTCTGCAATTGACAGATGCATTTATAATCAGTCTGGTCTTCGTAATTATCCCCCAAAGTATTTGAATGCAGTTTTGTGCTGTAGAAATCCATAGATAACTTCTGTATTTTAGAAAATGTCACTTAAAATCTTACGAAAAGGGGGAAAACAATATGTATATTATGTTAGCCAAGAAGTTAGTGTGGTGTCTGAACAAACATCAGATATATCAACAAAATTCTGCTTAAATCATTATTAGTCTGAACTGTTCATGTAGAAATTATGCTTTGTTACAGCTGATCAGAGCAGACTCTGGGTGCCACCATGAGCTTTCTGACTTGGGATATACCTGTTATTTGGAGGGGTTTAATGGATCTGCATCCAGTAGCCTTCTGCATTCTCTGCTTGTCCGGTTGCTTCAGGAAAAAGTACACTGATGTGGCCCTCTGAGCCTCGTGCCCAAAGCCTGGCCACACTGATAAGCATTTTGCTGGGGAAGATGGACCATATTGTCACAACCATGATGTAAAAAATAGCTTTTGCTTGCTGTCCTCTAAAGCTTTAAGAATAGGGAGAATTTCTGGGATGATAAAATGGAAAAGGAGGTGAGCAGCAGCCGAACTGCCATCTCACCCACAGTGAGAGTTTCCTCCCTGATTTTTGCTCCTCAACCCACCTAAACTGTAATAGCTCTGTCCCTAAATGAATCCATCTACAGGGTTAACGCAATACAGAGAATGTAGGAGAGGAAGTACCCCAAGAGACACAGCAGACGAGAGAAAGCAGATAAATGAAAATGATGTAAGGATTTTCCATGAGTTAATTCATTTTTCTGAGTTTCCACACTCTCAGTATTAGGATTTTTGTAAAGTTAGGTGTAGCAAGTGACTGCATTAAAAAGGCCCCAAAGAGTTTGTTGTTTGTTTTTTTTTGTTTGTTTGTTTTTATGACAAAAAGATGTTTCAAATAACTTAAGTGCTTTTAATTTAATAAAAAGTAATGATGTAATTTAATAATCTAATAATAAAAATAATATAAAATAATAAATTACAATTTAAGATTCAAATAATTTAAGCTAACAATATAAAGATATTCATTACTTTGCCTAAAAACAAAGCCCAGAATGCTATGAAAAATAGAAGAAGAAATATCATGAGACCCAGAATATTCAGTTTAAACTTGTGGAGATACATTTTGGGGAGTTTAGACTGCATAAAACATGTTATGCTTGCCTTCCAGCATCTCCAGAGATTACCTATTTTAGATAAATTGGTAATTGTGTTATGTTAGGTTTTGGATGCCCAGTCCCTGGACGTGTCCAAGGCCAGGCTGGATGGGGTTTTGGGAAACCTGGTCTGGTGGGCAGTGTCCCTGCCTATGGCATGGGGGTTGGCACTAGATGGTCTTTAAGGTCTCTTCCTACCTAAACCATTCTATGATTCTATGAAATATTTTAGCTTCTTTTTTCCTTCTGAATAGAAAAGGTATTAAACACCTGATCTAACATCTGTAAAAATCAGTGAAACTTTTCTGGCTGATCTCATGGGGCTTTGGTTCAGATTAATGTATAATTTTGGAGAAGGAGTTATATGGCCTGATTTATCTCTAATTATGTAGCTGACAGATGGAAATTGTAAACAGTGGTAGTTACATGAGGATCTGCTGTTACAATGCAGAAAGAACAATAATCTGATAGCCAGGGAAAACACGAGAGATTGCAGGGAAAATCTGGTATATATAAGAGTGATTTGTGCAGATGTGTTTCCCTGGGGAGAGAATTCAGGCGTTTCCTACACAGACTTCAAAAATTGTCTAGTAATTTGGGGCACCTCAATTTTGCAATGATTACACTGACACAGTGAATTTTAGAAAACACTGACTACTGTTCCTCTGAAAAGCAGCCCTCTTCATGTATCTTAATGTTGGGCGTTCTTGCCCATTAAATGTGTAAAAACACAATTAGAAACACCAGAAAGCTACAATATGCAAATGTAGTTTAAATTATAAATAAAATCATTTGTGCTTTGAAAGCAAATTATTTTTATGATAGTATCTGTTATAGGAATGGTAAAATAAACTAATTTTTGTATATACAGAAGTTCTGAATTCATATTAATTAAGGAAGCTCAAATAAAACTGTGACTCCCTACAAGTATAACATGCATGAGCTCTGTGTTGGGGAGAAAACAAAACAAATTTTAAAAAATCTAGGTAGACATACCTGTTTGCTAAAGACTTCGGTTTGTATTTGTGTCACATGCTAAATGGTAAACCTATTTCTGTCATGTTTTAATCAGCATGGGTAGTCTAAACATGTTCAATAAGTCTAGTGACCTTTCCCTGAGTCATGGAAAACTTTCAGCTGTTCCAGTGCAGTATATTTATACCAATATTATTTACAGGTCTTGTCCTCCTTGCTACTGTTTCTTAGAACTGTCCTTGAATGAAAAATAAACATGTCAGGTTTTTAATACAATTTAAATGGCTATAAACTTTCTTAAAAACATAATTGTATTCTTAGCTACTCTTACTCTTAGGTGATTGCTGTCTTCAGGAACCGTTGTTTCTGTGATGGACTAACAGATAATTTGTGAATTCTCCATTGAGTACACAGATGTGTACACTAACGTGAGTACTCATTAGTTTGAAGGGAAAAATTTTGAAATGCATGTTCATCTATTAAATATTTTTATATTTGTGGTGCCGTTGATTTTTAAGAACATACTGAGCTCTGTCAATACAGAATATATAGGTAGGTGATTGTTTTCAGTGTAGACACTAATTTGGTGCAACAATTTCATTGCAATAGCATTCACAGTATCATGTTTAAAGATGGATAGTTCTTTTATTTTCTTTAGATGAACTCTATGTTGAATCTCATTCTTGCAGTTTCTCTTCTTTTGCCTTTACATGCCACTTCCTTAGGATATTGCTTTAGGGAATCTGTAGTGAGATTGTTAGG
Organism: Stictonetta naevosa; assembly: GCA_011074415.1. Classification (NCBI taxonomy): domain Eukaryota; kingdom Metazoa; phylum Chordata; class Aves; order Anseriformes; family Anatidae; genus Stictonetta; species Stictonetta naevosa. The sequence continues at coordinate 62,415,347 of CM021698.1, forward strand.
ATAAAACAAACCAAATCAGGCTGTTATATGTTTCTGTCTCTAAACCACTTTGTAGCTAGTGGTTCCCTGTTAGTTTCTTGTGATGCATCATGGATATTGCTCACAGAGTAGTCCTACAATTTATGACATGGCACTGTCCTTCAAATCCGTAGGCTCCCCATGCAATAAGAACAGAGGCTTAACTTTCCGCTGAGACTCCTCAGAGAGGATAGACAGTCACTACCATTGCTTTTGGAAGGTCTTGGAAAATTATCATAGAATCATAGAATGGCTTGGGCTGGAAGGGACCTCAAAGATCACTCAATTCCAACCCCCCTGCCATGGGCAGGAACACCTTCCACCAGACCAGGTTGCCCAAAGCCCCATCCAGCCTGGCCTTGAACACTTTGAAGGATGGGGCATCCGCAGCTTCCCTGGACAACCTGTTCCAGTGCCTCACCACCCTCTCATTAAAGAATTTAGTCCTTATATCTAATCTAAGCTTACCCTCTTTTAGTTTAAAGCTATTAAATTGTAACCAAAGGTTGTTCCGCACCTCTGGGTAGGCAGCGGTGTTGAGGATCCAAGTCAGTCATAGAACTGATAATTTCAGGACTAATTTGTTAAGCTTATCTGTTACCAGAAGAGTGGATCAGCCATCAGTATTCAAGCATGATCTACATGTAAGGCAGAGAAGGTCTCTGAGACACCATGTAACCTGCTCCTCCATCCTGGGGAAGCAAAGCTTTATTTGGCATGTTTCTGACCCCTGCTTTTCCTGTGAAATCTGGAACTTAAGAAGATTCAGTAGAAACCTGTTCCTGCAATGCCTGCACATACTGAGTATCTCAGTTAAACCCTTCTTGATGAAAATGATGCTGTTTTCTTCCAGTGCTACCTACAGTGAACAAGAAGGATTGGTATTATTTTTTAACTTCTTATATACTGGATAAGCTTATTGTGTCTTGCTTTTGTAGACTAAACAGGCCCAGTTTCTTCATAGGTCATGTTTTTTAAACATCACATTGTTCTTGCTGTTCTCTGGACTATATCCCATCTGTTTATCTGTTCTCTTAAGTGTGGCATCCAAAACCAGGAAGAGCATTACCACTCTGACCTCACCAGGGCTAAGCAGAATAAAATAAATGACCTCCCATGTCTTGCATGTCATGATGCTGCTAGTAGGTCTGAGAGTAAGCTTTACTTTTGGTAACAGGTCCATGTCCTGTTTTATCTTTAGTTCATGATTTACAGGACTCACAGATGCTCTTGTTCAGAACCACTGTCCTAGCAATTATTTCACTTTTTATATATGTGTTTGTGTGTGATCCTTGCCCTTTTTAACAACTTGCACTTGTTGATGCTGTATATAAATTTTTGATATACATTGAAGCTGATCACCTGGATAAATCTGATCTTTTTTTAAAGTGCTTGTGACCCTTTCTGACTGGGTTTCATTAGTGAAGTACACTCTTCATCAGGAAAAGCCTTTAATGTCTACAACAGGCCAAGATAGATCTGTTTCAGGGGAGGGAGAATCTCCATTTTAAAGGGCTTCCCAGTATTGATACTGAACACTTGTAGCTATTTTCATTCCCTGCAATATAGCATCTTGTGGATTTGAACTTGCTTCATTACATTATAGGGAAGAAGCAAAAGCATTTTGTGGACCTGCTTATGGAGATGTGGGCAGAGGGGTAGGTGAAGGCAAGACACCACTCAGCACATATGCAAGGGCTGTAATTCTCTGCTTTTAACTTCTAATCATGATGTGATCCCTACAGTCAGGGCTGTGAGGAATCGCACTCTGCTGTGCTCCTGTCTGCTGAGATCTGGGTGTCCCTTCTCAGCTTGAAATCTATTCCATTTTAAGGCATGTGGTCCTTCTCTGCCTGAAGTGAAGGTAGCGCTAACTGTAGGCTTACCTTCCTATAGCATTACCATTTATTGTACCACAGACCAATGGATATGTGTTCAAAATGCCATTTGATTTATAGCAATGGAGCAATTAATGTTTGTCTCTAATGCTGCCTTTTCTCTCATACAGACATTCCCATTTTTTTCCCCTAATTCTTTTATTTTCCACACTTGCAGTCAACTCCACCTGGACTTTTCATGCCCTGACTCTTTGTATTTGAATCCAGTCACTAATTTATGCACTCAGTGAACAATGTTGTTTCTGATTTATAGCTGCTGAAGGAAAAAGACCTGCACAAAGAATTCTGGATGAAATGAAGAAGTTATTTTTACATTGGAGGTGGGGAGGAAGAATGAAGTGCAGTGCCAGAACTTCAGGTTGCATTTATTTTCAGTGAAGTGAATCTTCATCTTCCACAAAGTTTATTTAAAAATAAGCTATACCCAGATCTTTGGATAAAGATGTTAGAAAGTTAAAGTGTACTTGAGTTTCAGACTTTGTTGTCTGATTAGCCTAGCTGGCCTGATTTCCAAAATCCCTTGAAAATAGACCTAGTGTTTTTTTATATATATATATTTTTTATATTGGACAGATATCTGAAAGACCTGAATCATCCCTTTTAAGGAAATCATTGCAGATGGAAGGTGGAAATCATTACATCTTGGGGAAGTAATCTGGTACAAGTGAATATCCTCACAAATTTTTCCAGAGAGTATTCCACCACAAAGTAAAAGTTTGCTCTATGAGAAAAGGGACCTACTCCCTATCTGTTTGAAAGGGCAATCTGTTCTTCAAACTTCTTTGTTATTACTTTTTATACAGGAATTCATACTGAAGAGCAACTAACTGGCCAAGTATGTGGGTGATAGGTTTTACAGTCTTAATGAAGAGTAACATAGTTCTCTTGAATTTCATTTATACCTGTTCATATAGTATGTGAAGATTCTTCTCTGTTTATATATAGAAGATGTATATGAAGCTGCAATGCCAAATCCTAGCTGAAAAAGTATTATTTATTTTTTATTTTTTTATTTATTTTTTATTCCAAAATAAATGCCTAGAAAAGGGAGATTGTTTAAGCCTAGTTGTGATTGTGGACTTCATTCTTTTATGACTTTCTTATGTGTACAATAGATATTATTATATTGGGGCAGAGCTAAGATCCAATTTAATACTTTGTCTTTGAGCCTATTTCAGAGAAAAGTGTAAAAACTCCAGATAAATCTGACAATTAGAAGTAAAATTAAAAACAGAAACACAGGTATGTCTTTTCGGTATTTTTTTCTTTTTGGAAATACTCTATATTATTGTAACCATGATTTTTCTGGCTATCTCTCTATCTCTACATGTTCTACATGTTACATTTCCACTTTCTTTTTTTTTTTTTTTTAATTTTACATTTTTCCAAGCCCAGAGAGTGCCTTAATATAATTGCAAGCTCAAAGAACATTTACACATCTCAGTTTTAAGCAGCCATTCCTTCAACTGAGTTATTTACTTCCCTTCTGTATATAATGCAAAGAAGATGAGAAGTATAATAAATAAATGATATTGTACCTCAGTCATTTCCCTCTTTTTTCCTCCTCTGCCACTCCTAAGGTCTTTAATAGATATTGAGATGAAAGTCCTGGCATTCCTCATTCTTTAGGGTCTTCTCTAAGCCCTGCTATGATTTCCCAGTAACCTGTATTATTGTTAACCTACCCCACAAGCCTCTTTATGGAAGGCAAACAAGAAAATAATCCCTGACCTCAAGTATATTTTGATATCATGTGTCTCTACTAGGATATACCATGTGCCCTAGGAGGTGGTACTATTAATTGGAAAGTATTACGTTATTCTGGCCACATCTTCCAATCCTTTTTTTTTGGACTATGCTGTTGTCTACTGAAGACTCCAGTTCACAAACATACCCTTATTTATGGAAACACACAAATGCTCTCTATTATAGACAGTACATCTTTTAGCCCCTTGTAAAACACAACTCCCTTAAATACAATGCTTTATTGTTTTCCTGAATTTCAACTTAAATTAGAATGTATTCTTCTCGGAGTACCATTTGATGGATCAGGCTGTATATTATGGAATGTCAAACTATAAAAAAAGAACAGCCAGGGAAACAATGTTCTTGCTGAAAACTTATTTCCCTTAGTATTTGCCAAGTAGCTAATCTAATTTATGGAAAAACAATTAAAAGAATAAGACATTGCCCAATTTTTAATAAGTTTTGTAATTAAAGTCACAGAAATATGTAATTTTTCAGCTAATATAGCTTTGGCTTCCAAATTTTGATTCCTATATTTATGATCTTCTTTCCACATGAATGTCATCATTAACAAGATTTAAACTGCCTAGTTCTCTCTGCTTTGGAAACTGGTAATACTGTCAGTTCCTCAGATACCTTGCTAATTACATACCTGTTACAGAGGGCTTGGTCATCTTGAAAATAAAAAAGGCTTTTAAAATCTGTGAATGATTTAAGTCAGTCTAAAAAATACTGCTTTTACACAATATCAGATTACATTTGCTGTCACATGTATTTGCACAATACTATATTTGTACAATATACCATAATCCAGCATCACTGCCAAACATGTGAGATCAAATATGGTAAATTACTGTTGTTGTTGAGGTCTGATACACCAGAAGAAAAACAGAAGTCTGAAATTACCGAAACTTCATGGGAAAGAAGAAAAGATTTCCCAGAAATATACTGAAAAACTAACACTTCTCAGTCTTGAAGTGAGCTAGCCAGCACTTTCCAAAAGCAGATGAATGTTCTTGACCTGAAGAGTGTTTAGCAACTGTCTGAATGTCTGCTTAGCAGTTTTGCTCCTTTGAAAATTTTCTTAACCTGAAGAGAGGAGAAGATTGTATTTGTTCTACTAGAGGTTCCCATTCACTCAGTACATCTTTCTTTGATAACAAATCTGTAGAAAGAGTATTGTCACAAAAAATTTGTGGACAATGTTATCAAGAGGGTATAAGATAACTAGAATTATAGATTTATACCTGTCCATGTTCACAAGAACAGAGGATTTGTTCGGGATATTTCTAGTGGAATTTCATCTAGTTAGAAGTGTTTATAACTTCTTTCAGAGTATTTAAAAGCATCTTTTTACAAATAGAGATGGCAAAGAATTAAATAATGCAACAACAGCAGACAGATGTTCCACACATTCGGTTAATCTCAAAAAAAGAAGGCAAAGTTAGCTTTGGAATAATTGCAACAAGCTCAACTTGATATTATAAATATCAAATACTGTTTCCTGCTGAGCAATGCAACAGTTCTGATACAAATAATGCATAAAATTTTGCTTCAATTTTTTCAATTGCTTCATAATAATTACTAGGTAGTATAAATCCTGGCTAATGTGAGTGGGAGTTTTAATGGTACAATAGCTGCAGCTGGGAAAACTGAGTCAACAGGTTAAAATCCTGGACACATAAAACTCCATATGTCTTTGCAGGAAAGGAACATCTGTTTTACAAGAGCCATCGTTCCATTGTTTTCTGAATTGTGGAATTGTATTTCTGTTCTTTGTTAATACAATGCCTAGCACAACTGATTATTGACCTCTGATTAGTGGCTCTTTGGTGTTACGGCAATCAAAAAATAAGGAATAAGAGGAATGGAATCTTAAGGCTCAACTGTAAGTTGGTTGTCCAAAGCCACAGAGTGAAATGATGCAGAGCCAGTTTTAGAGCACAAGGAATTTCTTTTACCCTGTCTCAGCCTCAGACCATTATTTTGCTTCTCTGTAGCAAATGACCTTGTCTGATGTGCTTCAATATGTCATGCATACTGCTACCAGCACCTCTGCTCCTCTATCTCACCACAAAGGCAATTAGGCAGCCAGCTTCCTTCTAGACTTGAGAATTGAGAGGATCCTATGGAAGTGTAGAAGTAGACCCCAGGAACAGTGCAGATGTGTTGGATGGCATGCTGATTAGCATGCTTCAGAACTGACAACTGGGAAGAGCATTGGGCATTTTTTGGCAGGGCTTAGTGCAGAGGCACCTGAAGAAGAGCAGGTAGCATGGTCTGAAGTCTGATGACTTTTTTCTCACCAAATTTATCCATTTTCAGACCCAGACAAAGGGAGTATTAAGGATCATGAGAGAGTCCTAGTAAGGGCATAGTGTACAAAGTGCATGAGGCATAGGATGGGGTAGGATGGAATAGGACAGGAAAGAAGGTAAAATAATTTCAGTCAAGCAAATAGGGTAACTTGTCCAAGTAAATTCTGCAAATTGCTTTGGGCTTTCTTGAAATTACAGTTAAAGGAATGAAATAAATCTAAAAATAATATTAATGGTGGGCACAGCCTACAAATACTTTGGTTCTTTAGGAAGAAAAACAAAAACAACAAACTAATCACAAATCATTTCCTCTTCTGTTTCTTGGCCAAGACCTACTTTCAGGACTCTGTGCTTCCCCTCAAGCAGCCAGTGATACCTCAGGCACCTAAAGCAAATAGAGGCAGTATACATAGGACTTAAAGGAAATGATTTAAAATTATTTTGGTTTAAAATATGCTAGATTGTAATATTTATTACAATCATACAATTCATTATAAATTTTGGCTGGTAAATGGCTCTGCTTATAGAGCAACAACTTAACCATTCGCCTTTCATACGCAATTAAGCTTAGATCCTGTGTAATCAATCTTATGTTTCTGTGCTAGCTAATTCCAGGACACACACATGAACAATTCTCTTTAAAATTTAGATGTGAGGTACATCAGAGTGGAATAATGACAGCATAGATATGTTCACCAGCTTATCCATCAGTGTTGTTCACAGTGAGTAAAGCCACATTCTCTGTGGTTCTCATCTTGTGTTTGTGCCACCGTAGCCACTGAGTTCATGCCAGCAGTGGTTCCCTGCCTCTCCTGCAAACAAAAATGTAGGTGGTGGAGCCGCTTGCTCTGCAGAATGTATGCTAGAGAGAAGCTGAGTGATGAGTTTTACTTACTTGTATTTTTCACATTCTTTTTTTCATTGTTGCTGTTTTTTATACACATAATGCCATCTGCATGTAAGAGGCAAAGTCAAGACACTAGGCTTCTTTGGCTCGTGGCTCTACTTCTGCAACTACTGAGGTCATCTTACTGAAGCTACAGTGGCTATTCATGAGCTTGAAATTAAATGCTTGCATTTGTCAGATTGAGGTTTGAACTACTACTTCACTTGAATAAAGGTGGTACATCTCCCTCAGGCAACTATGTCAATTCTCAGGTTACAAAATTTAGAACAAAAGATACTTGTTCCATGAAATAATTTCTAAAGGAAATGATAAGGAAAAAGAAAATGTGGGAAAACAATGTTAAAAAATAATAAAAAAGAATAATGGGAGATAAGTTTTAATTGAAGATTTAAAGTAAAATATAAATGAAAGCGTGTACATTATATTCCCAGTAGCTTGTACTGCTTAATTAACATAATGGGGTTTTGTCCTTTCATAAAATTTTGTCATTCAAATATTTCAAATGTTGGTAGGCTCATCTGTAAGGCATAACAGGCTTTGATAAGGAATCAGATAGTTCTTTAGTAGTATGCTCTGCAGTGTTGCTGACATGCTTTTAAGCATGGTTACACACTCCCCATAATGCAACCTTAAAATGACTTTGTGTCAGGGTGAGTGGGTGAAGTGATTCCTATCTAATGTAGTTGTACAGTTCAATAATTAACATTCTCAATTGTTTTGATGTCAACTCTGTTTTATGTAAACTTTACTTCCCCCGAAAAGACAAGGGCAAGGAATTATATATCATCTTGTCCTATTACATATGGCAAGATGAAGCTGTGCCAGGGAATTAATCCCATCCCTTTCTTTTCTCTAGAGTCACTGAATGATAGTAGACTGTAGCCAAATATTTCAGCTGAGATATTCACGGGATGCTTCTAATTATGAATGTATAGTTCTAGGGGATTTAGTTCTAGGGGATTTCAAGTTCTAGGGGATTTAGAGTGTGGTTCCTGACTCTCCTTGGCCAAAGGTGCAGAGCACTCCTGATAATGCTCTGAATTGTGCTTTGAACAACTCATTGTGTGATAGGTAATGTTAAGTACCCTGGAAAGTTAAGCTTCTTGCATTTTTGGTTGCATATTCAAAATCAGTTGATATTTGTGATAATTTCAATTTTTCTCTGTTTTTATCTCATTATAAGGTAAGGATGATATCACTTTCTCTAATAGGTGAAGTCACTGCGTTTGTGGTAGAAGCAACTATCGTAACTATGAAGTAAATGAAAATGTTCATGAAGATGTTTATCATCTCCCCCTCAGAGCAGGGCTTTGTCACTCTAAATGTATTATACTCTAAATATAAAGGATCAGTTTTAAATCATTATTATCAACTGATTTTGTTGACCTCACCTTCTGGCCTCTCAAGCTCACTGATCTCCACACCTCTCCTTACCCCTGCCTTATTTTTTTGTCTCCTCTCCTTTCTGCTTTCAGTACTGCCTTGGGTCTGGTGGCTGCCAGAGAGAAACTCTGCTATTAGGAGGGAGAGCTTCTCAGTTCTGCATTTGGAACCACGTGTTCTCTGCTTCAGCAGCATATCCCACTAAGCTACTTGTGTTTCCATTGAGGAGCATCTTTGAGAGTGGCAAATACCACATCTAACCCACACAAAGAAAGGCTCTACCACATTCATTCAGCCTATGCAAACAGATTTTTTCAAAAGGCTTATAACTCAGCCAAATATGGGCAACTTCTTGTAAAAACTTCTTCCCTGCCAAATTTCAAGTTACTTCTCCAAAACATGGAGGCACTAGAGCTTTTTAATGAAAAGGTTATTTAAAAAAAAAAAAAATGGTAATAATAGGATGTTTTTCTCTCAGTTGTTCTCAGAAAAGTTGTTCTGTTGTTCTCAGAAATGGCTGAGCCGGTTCAGCCTGATTTATTTATTTTGGAAAGAGTCAGCTGATACTAACTTTCAGCATGGGAAATTTCAGCCGAACTGGTTAGCCTTTCTCAAAGTTTTGGCAAAGTTAAAAGCAAGTGAAAACGGTCTTAAACTGAGAAGTCAAAGGCAAGCTTACCTATCAGCAGTGCTCCATGTTTAGCATAGGAAAAGATTATCTACGTTAACTTTTTTTTGTTGTTTCAGATTCTTTGAGTATATATTGCTCTATAAAGATGCAGTGATGTTTCAGATTGAGCAAGTTACAAAGCTTTGTTCGAAGATTGCTCTGACTGAGCCATGGGATCCGTATGATATCCCCTCCAATTCAACATACGAAGATCAGTACTACATTGGGGGACCTGGAGATCAAATTATGGTACAGGAATGGTCTGACAGAAAACCAGCCAGGAAATGTATGTGCATACTTTTGTTTCATCTTAATAATAATCATTGTCTCTACTAACCAGAGAAAAGTAAAATTGTTCATGTTTCACCCCAGCCTTCCATATTTCTATAAAGTTTGCTGGAAGACATAATAAATATCCCCTATGTACAGCATATTGTTTTATTATAAATTATATTTTACTAATAAAATGTTTTGTATCTCAGTAGGATCAAATATGTCCAAGGGACTTGTCTGCATTTTATTCTGTACCATACAGATTTTGGCATGGAAGAGTGTTATTTTGCATCTGAATCCAGCAGCCTGTATGCAAAACTTACCTGTAGAAGAATCAGTAATATAATTAGAAACACAAACTAGCATTCATCATATCTCTGGTAAAAGGCATAATAGAAACAAAACAGATATCAAAGTGTGTCTGCATTCTAGTATTTAATATTGTCATAAAATACATCCAAAACATGGCTCTGCAGCAATGGACGTTGTTAATATGCACCTAAGTTTTGTTATCCACAATGCTAGTAAGAAACATCTGCTCCTGAGGCTTAGTTCTGCACTTGGCAGCTGAACACCTGCATCATAAAAGAAAGTAGGCTGAATTTTCCAAGGTAGAGTATGATAGGTTTTGGATGCATAGCAATTTATTAGCAAATTGGCTTCGGTTTCATCTATGGCTTAGAGATGACCCAGACAACTATAAAAATAATGTAAAAAAAGCCATGAAGTTTATGGCATTATTCAGCTAATGCAATACTTATGGATATAGCCACCTAATATATGGGCTGGTTATGAACCTGAGCATTTAGCCAGGGGAAAATATTTCTTTCTTGAATAAAAGTAGAAAGAAAATGAAGCATAAGGTCATTAGACCTCTATAACTAGGTCAATATATCCTCTGGTATTCTACAAGAGACAAATTATCACTCAGTCCAATAATTTTGTTTTTCTGATCCAATATTTTGGGAACTTTTATGGAACTTAATATCCAGATACCTTCAGTTAATGATGTGTGATTTTTATCCTGTAGTATTTTGTATTTCCAGTGCTTTTCTGTATGATCATTCTGAAAAAAATAATGTCTTAAATTTGTCTGCCCATCTACCTTTCAGACAATATTGGTTTGGATTCTAGAAATTGTATTTGTTAAAATGGTGAAGATTTCAGAGGAGATGCAGAATACCTTGGTAGCATTATATTTTACCTTATTTTTTTATTCAAAATTCTGATAAATGACTTGTTGAGGAAAAGAGCCCTCCATTACTGGAAAATCAAAACCAAACTCATTGAGATCAGGATGTTTTTGGTATATGAGGATGACCTGTAGAGGTATGTTCAAATATTGCTCAGTTTGACACCTTTTTTTTTTAGATACTGCACAGGCATTTCATCTCAGAACTTGTCTGTTTCCAATAATGCCATTGTGGTACAGCATATGAAACAATACTAGAAGAATAGAAAATAAGTATTTTTGATTGCTGCTGAGTGAGAGAAAATAAGCCTCCTTGTGAATGGAAAAATTTCATACAGATGGTACTCAGAGGAACCATATTTTAACCTCATGACTTTCTGCTATCAAGAGATCTGAAATACATGAAACAATTGGATGAAGTGCTGTATGAAGGGGTAAAGAAAGATCACAAAAGGGGTGCATGTGATAAATAAATTTTAAAGTGAGGTTTTAAAAGTGAAGGGTGTTCAAAGGAAACTGCCTTGATGATATTGACTGCAGAAATAGAAGTAGATAGAGGTGATAGCAAAGGACAAGGGTGGAAAAGAGTGACAGAACAACTCTTGAGATAAGCGTGTGGAATTAAACTTTTTTTTTTTTTTTTTAATGGTTGGACTTGCTACATCACATACATGGAGGAGATCAGCATTAAGTGCATTCCTGAAGTAATGAGTGACCCAGTAGAAATGTTTGAGGGGAATAGGAATTACAAAAGATCATAGTGATCGTGATACTGATGTTATGAGCAGATGTTGGTAAAGGGAAGGAATAAGTTAAGAGATGGCTGAGAGAGGAGTTGTATTTGGAAATATTACTGTTCTTCTGAGATAAACTCTCAGTGCTTGAGACAATATGAGAGAAAAATCATCATGTTTATTTAAATTAAAAATGTGGTGAGTATCATCAGTGTACAAATGGTGCTTAACATTTTAGATGGCTGTGAAGGCAGAATGTTACCACCTCAGAAGACAAGCAATTCATTGTGTAGGTGGGTGCAGAACCAGGCACAGGAAGGAACTGAATGTCTTAAATAGTTGTAGGAGCTCAGTATTTTAGAGTGTTGAAGACTGTGTTGAGGCCCAACAATGTGAAGTGGACCACAAGTTTTCAGTATTCACACCTTTCAACTTTTTAAGAGCAGAATGTAAGACAATTTGTCCCCATGCTACCCAAGCTGGAGGCACCAAAATTTGTCTTCTAGGAGAACAACTCACTGAGCATTACGTTGCTTTACCGGTGAAATTAAGAAGTGCTGACATGGAAGTAGCATGAAAGATTAGAAAAGATCGGATTTGTGCAAAAGAACTAAATTTGTGACTAAGCAGAAGTGACATTCCTTCAAAAGAGGTAAACTTGAAAGGTGTTGGTATCATGATTTGAAATGTGCTCAGCACCAAAATGTTAAGGTTTAAGATCACTGTGGTGTCCAAATTATGCTAGTTTTGTGGCCTTTCTTGTGTTGCCATGCATCCTCTGATAGGGAATGCTGCCATGGTAAGCAGACTGCATAGAAACCTAAAGTTACTTAGCTACTATTGGCCTGTAGAATAGCAAAGGTCAACCTATTTCACTGCAAGTGCCATTGGATTTTCCAAAATTTCTTCGGGATCTTCTGCTAAACTGTTTCTCAATTCTTGATTAAGATTTTCAGAAAGATAGGCCCCATAAAGAAATATGAGCAGTTCCAGCCTGTAGGTTTTGCCTGAGAAACAGCCACTCTACCATCGTGACACTTTCTTTCATGCTTGTCATCTAAAATAGTCAAATTTCTGCTTTGTTTCAGTGGAATCTTGGGTTGGCGTTTACACAGTCAAAGACTGTTACCCAGTACAGGAAACCTATACAAAGAACTACAGCGTGACAACCTCCACTCGGTTTTTTGATCTACAGCTAGGTATTGCTGACCCATCGGTGTTTACCCCACCCAGCACCTGCCAAACAGCCCGGACAAGGAGAATGAAAGATGAATGCTGATTATGGACACTGGCTGCCCCAGGCAAACAAATATTAGCCAGGAGGATGGTTATTAATAGTCCACTGCTGACGTCTAGCCTGATTTTTCAAGCTTCTTGTTGCTCTTTTGGGAATTGTAAGTTTTCATTTGAAAGAGAACATAAACATTTAACTGAATAAAATATATTACACAAAAGATCTTTTTCATCATATTAATCTGTTCAGTGATGCACTTGAAGTAATTATCTTAGTTACCACTAAGATAATATTTATAGATACTATTTATTTAAACTATGGTTGATTTTCCTTTTGCAAGGGTTTTATTATTTATTTTTTCAAGAAGACGAAGCATAAGCAGACTGCAATAATGAAGAAAGAGCTAGATTTTGTTGTTACTTCTGGGAACTCGAGAGAAGGGGAAATATGTCCTCGGTAAGACCTCATCCCTGACCAAAAAATATTCCATTTTAAACAAGGTACATCAAAAGTATGGAAATTCCTTCCCTTGGATTTGTTGCCTGATGTCTGAGCTGATTTTTTGCTTTCTGCTGGAGTAGTTCTATTCACATAATGCTGGCTGACATGCAAAAAAAATCCTTTTCTGTTTCTTGGGAGAAGGGCATGAAAGGAAGGGAAGGAGGGAGAGGGACACCTCTAAAAAGTAAGCCAAAGTTTTCTTGCATTTACTACACTTTTGGTGAAGTATTCCAGAAGGGTACAATTAGACATTTTTCAATGATATTTGATTTAGCACTCACTTTTTGAGGTAATACTAGCTTTAACCTATGCAAAAAGATTGAGAGGTACTGCACTCTAAATGGCTTTAATGTTTTGTAAATATTTTCAAAAGTCTTTCCATACTCAAAGAGTATGGAAACACCATTGAAATTCCATACAGAAGTGGAAAAAAATGTTCTTAGTGCATAATTAGGAAAGCCTAAATCAGCATTCGGATAGTGCCTCACAATGTTGGGAAAGACAAAGCTGTGTGACCAGTGCAAGTAGGTGGAAGGAGGAATTGGAAAGAGAGGTTTTAGATGTCTTATGTATGGTGTGATGGGAAGACACTGAGATCTAAGCTGAAGTGCCAATGTTGCTTTCCTTTGCACCTCCTCTATTGATGACTACCATATTTGCTGTTCAGTCAGCATTTCAAACTTTGTCATCTCCACATCCTTTTCTGGTGGGCAGAGTGAAAGTTTCTGTAAGGGAAATGAATAACCAGAAAAGTGCAAGAAGTGCACGTATTTTGCTTTAAAAATTTCAAACCAAATCTGCATGCACCTGCAGGTAATCAAAAGTATGGCAGGTTGATGGATTTTGTGCATTTACCAAATGAAATTAATTATCCCATTCTATAAGTCTAGGCATGCATTTTATGCATCATTTGCAAATATGTTTAAAGCCAGGTTCCTGTCCTCTTGCACGAGCTGGGTAGTAGTTTGTTCCAGAAGTTGTCTAGCTGAAAATAGTGCAACACTGGGAGGTTTGGTGTGGTTTTGGGCAGAGCTACGAAGTTCTGTTTCTTCCTTGGTGGCTGCTGGACTCTTCCCCACAAATAGTGTGCTTTTCCAGGGCACCTTTTAGTGAAGAAAAATTATCCAAGTTGACAATGATAGGAAGTCTTGCATAAACAGGATACACAATTTACTACAGTCTGATAGTACCGTAGCTGAGGAAAACTAAAGGCTTTCACCATCTCTGGAAGAGAGATGCTGGGCAGGCTTTTAGTGCTTTATAAGCTCATAGTTTTTTATACATACACAAGTGGTACCATGGCTATTTTCCTTTTACAGTTGTGGTCAGGCATTTTTTTAGCCTTGTGCCTAGTGAAAACATATACACTAAAATTTAGATAGTTCATTAAAAATTTTCTCTCAGATAAGACTATTCACTGAAATGTGCTAGTGGAAAAAAGGAGGGTGTTTCCTTGAACTTAAGATGCATTTAGTCTGTACTGGTCTTCTGTATTTTTGTGACAACCTAAAAACCAACTGCATATTGTTCTCATTAGGGCAATGATTAACATGCATTTCTTAATATCTGTTTCTTGCTGGAATCTGGAAGACCTAATAAATCTGGCTTGCAAACATGAAGCTGTGGTACCATATTTTTTGGGATTACTTTGTTGTGGTAGAGCAGATAGCTGAGTAATCAGAGTGCTTGTATTACATTTTGCTGACAGTGATACAATTTCTAGCAATATTAAATGTTCCTTTAAAAATGAATTAGAAGTCTGTTACACAGAAATGCTTTAAAAATGTTGCAGTGACATCCAGGGTGATTTTATATGGCTAAATATGTACCTCTAAAACAATGCTGGTGTCTTTGTCTTTATGCTCTGCAAATTCAATAAAGAGAGTTGTCAAAGAAATGACAAATTACAGATTTTTTGATTACTTGTTGTAAATTAGCCATGAAACAAATTAGCCATGCACAAAATGCTTGGGTCTGGTTTGTTACCATTTGCTGCACTTTGTTGTCATGTACCTCAAAAAATATTTTGTCTTTATGTGACTATACCAATGATTCAGTAAGAATGGACATAAAATGACTTTAAAGTAGGTATATACTGTGCTGTTACAGTAAGTAAAAATGTGGCTTTCCTATGTCTAGTAGTATGGGGATATTTTTAATCACAATTATGGTGGAAAATGTATAATAAATTGGTATTAATATGAGATACATTATAGTAGGTAACAGTAACAGGAACTCAGAGTTGGATAGCCTGTCAGACAAAGCTGTTTTTCTGAGATTTCCAGTGCTTCCCGGTTTCAGCTGGGCCAGAAACAGTGCAAATATAGATCTGCCTGCCATATTTATTTTATTTTATTATATATATATATATTATTTTTATTTTTTTTTGTATTTCTTCTTGGAGGCTTAGCTGAAAGCAGGATGTGTAGAAATACAACATTGTTTTATTTAAAGTTAACCAAACATCCCTGAACCTCAAAACAGGTTCAGTTTGAGTTTTGGGAGGAGATCTGGGCATTTGGTTCAGTTGCTATTTTAACAGTTTGCTTAACTCAAGTATTAGGGCCAGATTTTGCTGCCTCAATCCATGCTGCACATTGTGAAAGTACTGCCATTTACCAGGTCATGCCAACAGGCTCTTTCATGAAGCTTGTAGGAAAAAATACAACAATCCAGTCTCAAAGTAAGCCCTAACAAAATGTGAACAAGTCACTCTGAAACACATTGAGGTGACCAACGGTGTGAGCAGCCTTGGCTTAGGAGCAATTGACGGTGTCCCAAAATCCAGACAGGTGAGAGGCCTCAGAATGGCTCTTGCATCACATTTATCACAGGCTGGTGCCTAAGGTTAGCTGCAGTGCTTTTCCACATGGCAGAAAGGCATGTAATGGAATCTTCAGCTGATACTTAACTGTGGGAAATAAAGATTTTAAAAAACATCACCCAGATGCCACCCAAAAAATTAGAGGCCCCTGAGTGTAAAGATACTGAAGTCTCTGTTAATGATCCTTCCGGGAGACTGCATGTACAGCATGGGCTTGGTCACATACAGATTTAATCTTCATATCTGCACTAAGGCACATGAACAGATTAACTGAGTTTTGAAGGCTTTTTAAATATGTCTGAACATTTACTTCCTTTAAGGGGAAGGGGGAAAGGTTGCAATTCAGGAAGCAGTCCCTGTAAACCACCAGAAAGGCCATCCAGGCCCACCTCTCACTGCTGACTTCTGTGCTTAATCTTTTCTCCTAAAATAAACTAAAACTTCTGGCATTTGCTGATCCAGTCTCTTCTGACAGTCTTAGTGACCCATGGTCTCTTTTGAAAGTCATCATCCCCATGAAAACAGCAACAGATGTAGGATAAGAGGTTGCTATGAAACTGCTGGGATACATTTCCAAACTTGATTAGTACACACTGATTTAACATGCTCCAGGGCAAAAATTCATGCAGTCCATTGTGGCCCTTTCATCAGAAAGCCTGAAGCTGTGTGCTGAATGAAATAATGCACGTAGATACAATGCAGTATTTCATTTGAGGTGAGGACAAAAGGCCCAGTAGAGCGCATTTTTCAGGTATGAGGGAGTGGCAGCTGACCTGCCTGCTGAGCTGCAGGAATATATATCCCTCTCCAAAAGGAGCCTCTGAGCACCTCAGAGGAAACACAGTTACTCTCTCTACAATCCCCTACCCATGAGAATCAGATTCAGGCTCAGCGTCTTCATGCTTTGCCAAGTGGGACAAAAAACACAGTTTTGGTCCTGTTTTTGTCTTCCTGACTGCTACAGTAGGCCCACACCATTGCCTTACACAACAGGGCCCACACAGGCCTGTGGACATTGCTACAGCAACGCCAAAGTCAGGGAGGGTCCCCAGCGCCTTCCTTCCCACATGTGACAAAATCACATGTGTGTTGTACATGTGTTTGAATGTGTGCACTCCTGTGTGCTCGCTGAGTATATTGGGTCGCTGCTCAGGAGCTCAGCTCACAGCTATCACTTTTAACTGGGCTCAGCACGAGCTTCAGTGAAGGTGGGCCAAGGGAGCGGAAGATTTGCTAGGATTGTTCTGTACCCTGCAGGGCTTTTTCCCAAGCTTGCCCAGCTCTGATAAACAGCCCTGATGTTCCTGAAACAGTAGTAGCTGAGTTACTGGCATTGGTGTCACACCAAAGAGAAGGTCAAGTTTCACCCCCCGCGCTAAAATTATCCTTCAGGCCAGGCCAGGGATTCAGTATCATTTTCACTGGAGCACACACTCCCATGGCCCCCATCTCCCACTGGACAGTGCTCCTCAGCCAGTCCCCCAGTGTTCCCTCTCTGTCCCCACATTCCTGAGGAGAAGCAGGGGCCTCAGGGCCCTTCTCCACTTCTCTCTGTGTGTGCAAATGTGTGCAGGCATCCCTGCCCCACTTCTGTGTTTCAACACATTTTTGATGTGTTTGCTTCAGATGGTTGTTTTCTTCTTCATCTGAGAACTGCTTCTGTTAATTTGTTGGGGCAATTTGACACAGGGATGACTAGCTTGCACTTTTTTTACCACTCTCCTGGTGCCAGCTAGCGGCCCTTCCTTATTGCTGCTATATCTCCTACTTAGCGCTTGTCAGCCGAGGCTTCTGTAGCAATAAATATCCTTGGTGCTGTTAGCATCTTACACTAGTAAGAACACAGATGGTGAAAATACTGGAAATCATGATGGGTGACAGCAGAGAGCCTGTCACTGGTAGGCCAAGTGACTACCAAGTACCATGATACTGTTGAACGTCTAGGGATGGGGCTCTGGAGGAGCATTTATACCAATAAATACCCCACACCTCTCCAAAGCAGATGTGGGGGTTTTGCTGGGCATTGCATTAATTTATGAAAGCAGTATCTTGTGCTACATGAACAGAAGCCTATACGCATGATTGTGGCTCCCTCTTGAGCAGTTGTTTCAATAGAGGGACAGAAAAACAGATGCTTTCTCCCAATGCATTTCTACAGAAATGATGTAAATCTTAGTTATAGACAGAAAATGTAGACTTCTGAGTTAAAGAAATAGTGTGCAAAAAGTTCCAAAGACTTGTAGTGAAACAAAAACTGTATCTATAAAGTATTTCAGCCTTAGAAATTATGCTTTTCAAACAGAAAGTGGAGAATTCAGAGGAAAGCAGGTGCTTTCAAAGCTGTTTTGTTGGATGACAGCTAAAAATATATTTTTCCATCCACTTAGGGTGTTTCATGGAAAAATGCCTTAATTTTGAACAGAACAGGCTAGAAATAATCAGTAATTTCTTGGAAGATCTCAAAGTGAAGCCCACATGGCTACGAAAACCAGAAAATATGATGGTATTGTGCCTGCCACAGGACCCTAATGAGGCTCTACATGTAGCCCGTGTTTTGCTTTCTGCCCACAAATGCTGTTTAGCTTTGCACTTGCAGTAGATGAGGGAATTTTTGAATGAAATTAATTGCTAATTTTGGAATATCATTTAGTTTTGTGTTGTTATTACAGCTTGGTAGCTGCAGGCCAGCAGATGCCATTGACAAAGGAGATCAGTGACAATGTTGTATTCCTAACTGGTAAAATGATTTTACCCAGCTGAAACTCCATCTCACTCAATAAAATGTATGTTTATTTGCTGATAAATTCTCTGGTTTACAAGTCGATCTTCTCAGGCGAGCAAATCATGAGTTTGCATCATCAACATTTGATGCTAAGAATACTTTCTCAAATCATTAACATAAGAAATGAATCTTGTCAGAAGAACTAAACTCTGAATAAATACTCCCAACTAATATTCTGCTTTGAAAGATTCTGCTTTTGTTGTGGACTGGCAGATGGACTCTTGCCTAATGTATGCTACTTTTTCCAACCATACCAGATGAGCTAATGAAAAATATTGCTTCTTCCTACAAACCCTGTCTTATCAAAGTGATAGGGTTTGTTTACTTGTGTGTACACTCACTATTCTGCAAATTACCAAGAAAGATGATGTTTTACAGTGTCCTGGATATTTTTGGTCAAATATGCTTGCTTGAACACAGAACAGGCTATGAGCAACAGTCAGCATCCCTTACCATGGGACAAATTTTACCAAAACCAATGACATTTTCATGTTTTCTGCCAGCAGAGGCATTCTAGACTGGAAATCCCACTTAGGGTTCTATAAGGATCATCTCCTATGTAGGTGAGAATGGGAGAAAAGCAGCAATGAAAGAGAAAGATGAAAAAAGAAGTGAAACTAGGCAAAGCTGAAGTATTCTGACAAACTAGTAACCCAGAAACCAGTCAACCCCTCCTTAAAAAAGGGGGGGTGTGGAGAAAACATCAATCTGTCTTTGCCTATCCTTCTGTATATGGGCTTGTAGAAACAACATAGGGGATGAATTCTAAGTGGAAACGTTCCTAAACATCAGCATCAGTCAATGAAAATCCAGTTGCAACCACCCTGAGAGAGTACCCATGAGGTTTTCTCACATAGACACTGTTCACTCAGTGACTAATGCCTCTGTGGGGACCAGTGCAAGGTTTTTGGGTGCCCCACAGAAGGAAGGGTGCTTTGGGTGGCCTTTACACCAGTGAGAATTTGACCTTTCAGGCTCACTTCAAGGAAGTACCAAGCATTTGCACCTCCCATTCAAGTGGATAGATTGAGCATGAAATCATATCTGGTCGGTAGAAATTAACAGTCATCCTGTATGACCCTGTTCTTTTCTTTCCAAGAAAAGTTTTCTTAACTGAGCTGCTGAATTTGGACATTAAAAGTGCCTAACTCCCTTCCATTTAATTTCCACCTTGTGCTAGCTCATACTGCCAAAATGATATTGCCCTTAGGATTATTTTTTTTCCAGCAGTTTCACTCTTACAGATGTGGATTAAAAGGAAAGAAGGTCCCTATGGGAAACATTATGAGAAATAATCAGAGGGAGAAGTCCAGCATGGAACAAGGCAGGACAAGTACCCATGCACCTGCTGCCTTTTCCATCACAGGAGACACTGGAGCTGCAATTGCAAAACAAGCAATCACAAAAACTAAGCCACAGAAAGCAAAGCACTGCTACACTTCAAAGATTGGTGCTAGCATTGTGTATATAATAGCAGTGCTCGCATGATGTCAAATGTGTTCCTCACTAAAGAAATAGCCCTCTCTGGAGGATCTTTTTAAAGAGCAGAAGGAAATGTTGGATAATGCCTCCACAGCATGTTGTGTCCCAGCCAGCCAAAAGCACCATACAAGAGTGGCCAATCACAATACATTTTTAAAGCTTTCTTCTTTATTTCTACAGCAGCTGCTTGAAACGTGGCTGTCAAAGGGCTTTAGAGGAGGAAGACATATGTGGCATCTGTTTGGTCAGGTGTTTCAAGCACTACAATGAACTCTGAACCACCTGAACCTAGGGGTGTTTGCAGAAGCGTTGCACTCGAGTGCTGTAAACAGCATTCACTTCATACTGAAAACCATCACACTGAAGTACCCTGTTGAGCAATAAGATTTCATAGGAAAACATTGGGATAAGATATAAAACCAAGATCTGGCAATTGATGGCTATAGTTAAAAAAAAATAAAATAAAAAATGACAAGGGATTGTTAAAGAAAGAAGAAAGCCAAATAACACCTGCACTTCCAAAATATTTTCCATCTACATTGGCTAAAAGATGTGACATTTCTTTTTGATGTGGCAGTCCATGCAATTATCTAGGAATTTGTTACTTCCAGTCTGGATTGTTGTTATATACAGCACAGTACACGAATGCAATTAGTACAGTTATAGCTAATTATTTCAGGATGTGCTGTTTCAGCATTCATTTGCTTTCTGGGGCCCTTCACAAAGAGGAAAGCATGGTTTTAAAGAGCACTGACTTCATTTTCAAGTAGAACTCAAACCACAGGTTTAATTCCATATATTTTGAAATCCTTGCTACTTAAAGACTGTCTTCTTCTATAAGCCCTCTGGATAGAGGGCAGTCATGGTAAGGGGGCAGGGAAATTGATCTTTAGCCTCATGCTTCCTGCTGATCTATCAGATCTATGTTTAGACACATTCTTCACATTGAGCTCACATCAAAATCCTGAGACGGAAATAGTCTGGCAACTTTCAGCACTAATTGCACCAGTTTTGCACACTGAGTAAATAGCAAGTGTGTACTAGAAGATTGCTTTTCATAGTCTCTTTTATTGTTATAATTATTGATAATAACAACAATAACAAAAGTTCCTTTGTATCTGCATAACCTCATAGAGGTTAAATAGAGGCAGTTGCTTTTGGAGTCACCTGCACGGCCAGTTCATTAGAACAACAACCTTCCTCTTTTCTAAATACCTGCAGAATTCATTAAAAACAAAAACAAAACATAACAATAACAACAACATAAAAAAGTAACTTTTATTCATGCTCCTGGAGAGTAAACTTCAATTCTAGCAAGTATATCAGATGGTGACTATAAGCCAGGAATATGATACAGGCAAATGTATTCTTATATATCAGGCAAGATATTTCTGTAGCAAAGGCAAGCATTGTGCAAAGCACTGGTGATAACTCACGTGTAGTGCTATGAACGTTTCTCACTACTCTAGTTCAAGAAAGATAAATTCAGTCCAGGATGAAATCAGAGGCTAAGCAGTTGATTTGGGGCACAGATGGCCTATAGAGGAAGGAAATAAGACTATGAGCAAGACAAAGACTGAGAGGGATACAGTCAGTTTTCATAAAGATCTCTGGAATTAAGACCAAAAGAGGAAAAAAGATATTTAAGTGCAAGGAAAAATAAGGTAAAGAACATGAAACAATTCACTGCTTCTTTTCAAGATACAGACCTCATCATAAACAGCAAATGTGATTGGTACATTGGTGAAGGATGGTGAGAAAATCATGCAAGCTGTCTATGTCTCTGCAAAAAAGTTATGTAGAGGAAACAAAACCCTTTCTTTCACCTTAGGCACCGCCACAACCAAATAAATGTATGTGGTATAAATACCATTATTTACATAGTCTGAATGTACATATGATTTTTTTCAAAAATGTACAAAATGACAAGAATAGTACCTTGCTTTCTGTGTCAGTACTAAAAATACTAAATCCTAAATGAATAAGAGATTTGTCAGGGTTTTATATAAGATCTGAAAGTCTTCCCAAAAAATGAGGTAGACAAATAGCTCTCAAAAAGGTTAAAGGCACAAATGAGCTATGAAAGTTTTGCCACATGGCCGAAGCGCGTTTTGTATCCCATATAAACACAGCCAATTGGTGTGTTTAATAGAGGAGTTGCGCAGCTGGGTTTCAGTCGGAAAAGGTGATGTCACGGTGATAGTAGCAATGGACTATTTTTAAAGTTTGGAAGAGTTGTCATTTACCTCACTGAGCTTTGGGCATGGATCCAGATGTTCTAGGTCTGAAAATTACCAACCTTTCAACCACACTGCTGTAACCTCCGTTCACTTGTTTTTAAAACCCTGTATTATTTCCATTGCAGTCTATTGGCACCATCCATCCCAACCTATGGCTCTGGTTATACTTTCACTTTCTTCCAGGCTGTGGCAGCCGAAATAATCCCTACCTCCGAAAAAAGCATTTGTTTTCAATCAGATCATGTCCCTGGTTCTCCTCACTGCATGGTCTCGTGAACGTTAGCTTTGTCACAGAGAAGGGCCGGCTAAGTGGGGCAGTCTGTTGGCTGCAGCATTGGTTTCTGCCATGGCCTGAGAAAAGATCAGCAGCAATAGGTTTGTATTTGGGAGCCAGCATTAGCTTTCCTACAAGGCAGAATTACAGAGGACACATCTATGGCCAGTGAAACAAGTCAACTGGCGCAATCCATGTAGGAATTAACAACCAAGTCATGTCCAGTATTTATTTGTTAGTCTTCCCATGCCATAAAACATGTGAAATGTACTGCTGCTAAACTACTCTTTCAAAAAAAGATCATGAAAGAAAGGGATTAAACCTCTTCACCAGTAGTAATAAAGACTTGAGTCTTTATTTAATCCACATTTCTCTGGCTGCAGCAGGGACATCCAGGCTCATTCCTAGTATAAATTCCCAGCAGTTAGTAGTCTTCCAGCAGTAGCAAACCTACTGCAAGTACTGGAAAACTATTCAGGTTTCATTTCAAATTAAATCTTATTACCTAAGATGAAAAAGATGAAACCATGTCTATCAGCTGCTCAAATCTGAGTTTCTTGACATTAAAGTTGCTTTTATCCATGTTTAATGGCTTTCTTCCCCAGCTTGGCTCCTTTAAGGTGCTTCACCATGGGATTATGCATGCATGAGAGTGGTTTTCATGCAGAACTGGCCAGAGAATTTATTTTTTTTCAGGCAAGAAATATGATTGTCATTGATACGTGTAACACTTTTGAAAATACAGCACAGTACCACACAGCTCTTCTGGATACAATCAGTACTACTCCTCATTTTTCAAATTCTTACTCTTTGGGAGACAGTGATCACTTGGATTACATTCATGCTGCCACAGACCTTGAGTTTTCACATCCTAAGTGACACATGGCATTGGTCAAGTCCTTTCTTCTCAAAGGCTAAAAGAAAAAACAATTTATAAACACAAGAGAAAATAGTTATAAACCATGTGCAGGAGTTTTTTCTTTAATGCAAAAATAAAAACACTTGTGAAAAACCTTTACTACCCCCCCACCCCCCCAAAAAAGCGAACATCACATTCTTAAAAAATTTAAGTTTGTTGTAGAGAGAGCCTTCTTTGTTCATTGGTCAGTTATCTGTTTTCCTGTTTCTGGCAAAAGTAAGTATTTTAAAGGTGTGGCTTTATTTTTTTTTCCTTAAATATCAGTTACGTATTTTCAGAATTACTGTATTGCCTGTGGGATGACCCACTGCCTGTCTCTGATTTGAAGGAGGCTGGGTTCAGATGACATCCCTTCTTTCGGCTCCAGGCAGTCCCATTTTTTGGGTTATTCTACAAGGTGGGTTTCAGTAAGGAACTATGGTCAAAGTACATCCTATGAAGGAATGATGTTTACAGACCAGCATGTTCATTCTCTGCAGTGCCTGGGTGAAGGACATTCACAAGGAAGATAAAAACCCCATAACTCAAGATACTGGAAGAAACTGTATGGGAAAACTTGCCTTGAGAGGTGGAGTTCAGAGCTATTGTTCTGGATATTAGCTGTGCTGTTAATTCCTCGTCACAAGAGATGCATGAATGAGACAGAAATGGGTACTCCTTGTGCTGTCTCTGTAGCATACGGCTCTCCACAAGACATAGAGGATTTGCGACTTTCTGTAGCTCTGTGACTTTACTTTGCCAGACTTCAAGTGATAGTTTTTTCAAGCTGAAATGAGGATTGCATCAGCCTGCTCCTGGCAACACATGCACATTGAGTAGATTCCTGTGAACATCTGCTCTATGTGTTGTTGTGTGTGTTAAACTATATTGCAACTGTTGTTATAACAGCCATCTGAGTAGGCAGATAGTATTTTAATACCAGCAAATGAGCACTTATAAAGTACTTATGAAGTTAACAGGTTGTGTCACCTCCTTTGCACCACTCAAAAATGGAAGCAATAAACTTAAGATGCAAGACACCTGTTAAAAGAGCAATGCTTATATTCCCATCCACAGTAAATAGAAATGTAGAGCTGCTAGGGTTGTCCAAGGAGGGTTGGGATAACTTTTCTGGGTCCTTTTTTGGCTGTGGCTTGTTCTGAATAGCTCAGAAGATGGAATTCAGAAACAGATTCAGAAAAATAAAATAAAGTCCTGTTACCACTTGAAATCTTTCTGATATATGGCCTTGAAAGTGATTCTGGAGCTGAAAAACCCTTGGTATTTTAGGCAAAACACAGTTTCATCATTATTTGACTTATGAGAGCAAGAAAAGACTTGTAAATAAATACATCTATATAAAAACACATGGTTCCATCACCAGTTTGCTGGGGTAGCATACTTGGTTAACTTTCTCTGGGCTGCAAAAAGGAAGTTTGAGAATGCCTTCAAGAATACACTTTTTCGCCAGTTGTAAGGGTAATATACTTCTAATATAGCCTTCTGTGGATAGCACTGGAACTACCACATTACCAAATTTCTCTAGAAAGCTTAAACATTATATGAATTTATGCAAGTATGGAGCCATGGACAATTTAGTTCGACTTTCAAATCTTCCTCATAACAGACAGATCTTGGAAAATGTATACAAGGGGTCTGTTCTTGTATTTCATTGAGTAACAGCGTAAAGTAAGTCTTGCCCATTGAATAGCATTAGGTAACAGAAGTAAAGTAGTCAGCATTAGATCAGACATTCATCCACATGTTTTCCTAGCAAGTATGACATCCCAGCAGACAATTTAAGACTGAAAATAAAATATTCAGTAGCAGCAGCCTCCAGGGCTTTGTAATCTTCAGATGAATGCAGAGGAGCTTGATGAAGCTTGATATCAAATATCTTTGGTTCCAGGTCCAATATGGCAATGATCTGGGCTGCCTAATTGTTCATTATTCATTGCCGTTTTTGATATTCCCTTGTAAAATTTCTTTCTGGAAGACTGGAAAACTCTAAGAAGAAAACCCGGTGTCCTAAATTTATGCAGTTCTCAGAAGAGCACGGGCTTGTTGGCTCTGCAGCTCCCAGTATTTTATTTCAAGTTATCTGTGGTACCTGCAGAGCTCATCTGCCACCTGTTGAAGTTTCAGCTTATCTTTTCCTGTCAAAAGTCCTTCCTTCTATACCCCTCTCATGGCTGGCCTCTGCTTCAAGCTCTTTCATACCACTTTGTTTTTCCTATTACTCCATCTCACTGCTTCCATTTTCTGAATGACGGAAAGGGAATGAGGCATTTTGCTACCTTACTCACAGGCTTATTGTAACCCTCTCATTTTATGGTACTGAAATGGTCAATCCCTTTTCAGAGGACAGTTGAGAACACCTCAACCCACAACCTTAGCAACATATTATACGTGTATATACATATATATATATAAATAGATGAATGTTATACCTGTATGTACATTACATGTAAGGATAGCATATACAATTGCCAAGTATAAAAGCACTAATCATTTTTACTGCGGTTATTTACATAAGAACTGTTGTTAAGAAACCAACTCATCTCACACACAATGGTTATAATACTGTGTTTGAAAGTGCACCACTGCTTTCTTCATTGCATTGAGTTTCTCCAATCTTATTCCTATATTTTCCTTTTAATTCAAAACAGTTTCGGTCAAAATTTTTTTTTAAAAAAAAGGTTGACATCTGCTCATGAAACTCATTTCTGTTTTCATGTTCCTTTGTAGTGAATCCTGGCAAGCATATCAGCAAATGTGATGCTTTGTATCACTGTATACACCATTAAAATACATTTATTACATAAAGCTTTTCGTTTGAACTCCCACAGCCCTGGTAGGGGTCTTCCTAAGTTAAACACAGCATCTCCAAAAGAGAAGTCTTTACAGATGGTGTGAGCTCATTCTCATTCTGTGTTTAACTTTGGTGTTGTTTCCACTGGATCTAAAGTTGGGCTAAAGTTAAAAAGCAAGTGGAAGGCTAAATCACCAGGGAGATGGAAAAGAGTGTTTTCATGAGATCTATAAATCTTCTTGAGACATTCTAAAATTACAGATAGCTGCCTTGGCTGGGTTTGGGGCTAGCAGTCAAGAAACTAAGCACTAATTTTACATTTTTATACTGTCTTAAAATGAGTTTATTTTCCAGTTGGAATGTGGATGACTCACAGCAATCAAAAGGCCCAAAAGACGATGCGCCAGGCCCTCGCATGGCGCAAACCAGCGTCAGTCCATGGCATCCAGGGGAACTGTGCTGGCTGGCACCAAGCAAGCAGATGACTCTTATCTACCATTTGGTCTTTGTGAGATCCAGGCAGACAGCTCTTCTGGACTACAGATGCAAGAGAACTCTGCGGGCCAAATTAGCTCCCCATTACACAGCCTGCAGAATTTTATCTCAGTTTTCACTGACCTAAAGAGTGGCGTGTTGGTCAACTCCCTGAGACAAAATGCTAATCCCCTAAACTTTGCTGTTCTGTCCAGGCAAACACCCTGGGGGACACGGGACATGACACCACTGAAGTTTCCTCGTGACGTTGAGCAGTGTCATTGTCCTCTCTCCAGCATGATGAAAGCAGGACGTTTTCACACAAGCAGTGGGTGAGCACGCCCCTAGATTTACTGTCATTTCCTTGTCACCCTGTAAGGCACAGCAGACGCCAGAGCTGCCCACAGTTGCATAAACACATGCCATCAAAGACCTGGAAGCCACACGCTGGCGCAGCACAGAGGCAGCACTGCTGTTCTTGTAATTAATGAACTCTTGGCAGGAGGCTGCCAGGAGCTCAGTATCCCCTAACAAACCCATGCAGGACCACTCAGGGGTGGCCCTCACTGTTACTAAAGCCACAGATCTAGTGGAAAAGAAAGGGGAAGCAAACAGCTGCTTTCTGCCATGCAATGCGTCTTACAAGGTTAAGGCTCAGAAGCCATGCAAGCTGGCCCTCTGCACAAATCTGATTTTCTTTGTTGCTCAGACCCTACAGGTCTGACCTCTGTGCATCTGGAGCTCTCCAGGAGCTAGTCCCAAGCCAATAAAACAGAACAATCAATTCTTGGCTTTCCGAAGTGTAGTGCATGTACTAGCATGTGTGCAAATCCAAGAGATCTCTGCTTCTTGAAGCAACTTGTGGGATCCTTTGTTAATAATCCGAACAACTTCTTCCACTCGGGAAATGTCTGGAGAGAATCAAAATTCCAGCCACAAGGATGTTTTTAAAGACACCAGAGGAAGACCTGAACCAGAACAGCAAAACTGAGAAAAGGCACTGAAAAGCCTGTACTGACATGAGAGTATCATGATAAAGAGCTGTGCACCCATTAAGTGTAAATGTACACACACACACACACACACAAAAAAAAAAAAAAAAAAAAAAAAAGAGCCCAAATCCTAACTAGAGAACTGGGAATGGGCACCTCTAATTCAAGTCCAAAGGAACTAACCTGAGACCTTTATGGTAGCTCTGGAGCAAAACTTTACCTCCCTGGGCAAGTATCACCATTTGTTAGTTTGTTGGTTTTTTTGGTTGGTTGGTTGGTTTGGTTTGGTTTTTGATTTTGTGGCACCTGGCATGACACATCTCAGTCTGAACTGGATATCTAAAATATGCCATATTTAGTTGCATGGGGCAAGCAGGAAAATTTCCTGCTGTGATATCTTGCCTTTGTGAAAGCTTCTTGCTTGCAGACATGCAATAGATTTCATGGAATGATTTGTTCAAACAAGCATTTCTCTGACATAAACTCAGCAAGTTTTGCTCCTGACCTTTATTTCTTCAGAGCTAGCACAGCTTTTACCTGTTTTATACCCCATTTCTAACCTCTAAATTCTGATTGCTTTTCCCAGCTCTTAACAACCTTCAACTTTCTGGCATTTTAAGCTTGTTTCTATCAGTTTTACATTCAAAGTAAACAGTAAGAATCCAAATCACCTTGTTATTTATGTCTTGAATTATTTTGTAGTGTTAGAAATTATTCTTAACCTCTTCTTTTCTGATGTTATTTGCCTATATTTTTGATTTAGGAAGAAACCTTGATCAGAAGTTATTTTATTTTTATGACAGAAGTGCACAGTACAGATGTGCTTATAAAAGACAGGGCAAAGCAACCGCAGGCAATAGAAATGTAAAACTGATTAGAAAATCTTCTGGCATTTAATTTGGAAAGTAGCATATAGTTTAAAAAAGAACCTAAAGCACAATTATTTTTAGTTTTGTTCCCTGGAGAAAACCTATGCAAACAAGCAGGCATTTAGGTCAAGGACTTCTTGACTTATTTCATATCTCTCTTATGAGAGATAACAAATATTTCAGATTTTCCAGAATTTTTAAAATTTAGCATCTGTAAAAAAAAAAAAAAAAAAAAAAAAAAAAAAAAAAAGAGGGGAAGAGTCATAGATTTAGGACTCTCAATTAAAAATTGCTCTGATATTTTCAAAGCTGCACATACAGTCTGGACAGTTTTGGTAGGATTCATTGTACCTAACTTTAGATACCAGCATGGGAAGCTCTACATGTGGCTGAGCAATCTCAGTTCTCTTTGGAGGCAATGAATAAGAAGAGGTACTTTATGGAGTGAGCTATATGACCTAGGTGAGAAGTCTGCTTTAGGCAGAGACAAATTAGTCTCTCAGAATGCCTGTTTGTAACCTTAATTGACCTTAATTGGAATCTCTTCCTCTAGTTGCAACACAAGCAACTTTGGTGACATCTCCCTTGGACCACAAGAATCTTGTCTCTCTTTTCCATTTACTGTTAAAGGGTATTGGACGCCCAAAGTTCCCAGATTTAGGCACCCAAACTCATTTTTTTTGGTGCAAGTATTATTGCCTCATACTGCATATTTTAGCAACATTTGCTATGATTTTCCCTTTGGATAGTGATACAAATCTTACATTGTGTAGTGATTCATTTTCTAGATCTTTTGTTTCCATCCTTCTTTATCACATAACTGTTTTCTTAGGATAGTAGTATCCGTATTACCTGAACTGCAATTAAAACCTTGTAGTCTGTAGCCAGGGTTTTCATTCACTTAAATATGGAGCAAATACTCCTACAATTGAGGATAAAATAAGATGGTTTTTACTTCAGTGAGAAAATGACAATTTGACTATTTCCTTTTCTAACAAAAGCTGAGGAGGCAAATATCTAATATTTGCAAATCTCTGTGATGCATTGCCTCTAAGTAAGAGGGGAAAACACGTTTTGTTCAAATAATTTTATGAAATTAAACCTTATCTGTGCATAGATACGTATTTCATTACTATGAAGCCAATAATCTTAAAAAAAAAAAAAAGAAACCAAAGAGTTGTCACCCAAATCTCAACATTCAGATTCTTAAGTTCTTGATTAACTACTTTATAAGATAATTTCAAACACAGTAGTTTCTTAAATGTTCACTCCTGAAAAAAAATAAAAATCAAATGCTAGCAAATTAACTTGAAACCTAACTTGTGACACTCACTTTCAAAAACTACAGTCAAGACTCTGATAACCCTAAAAGTAGGAAATACTGTCCTTGGAGGATCCTGGGAGATTCAAAGTCATAGTGTAATATTTTATATCTAAAAGTTATTTTAGAACATTCTTTAGACTTTTCAAACTAAATTTTTGATATCCTTCAGAAATGTATACAGACTGAATTGAGAATAAATAATTCTGAGTTCTCCTTAGAAATATAGACAAATAAAATTTCTTATTAAATTATACAGTTCCTTAAGTCAATGAACACATGGTTCTGTCTAATAAAATATGTGTTAAGAATGGAACTTACACTTCTTCACCTGTGTCATATAACTCTTTATTTCATATTGTAATAACATATATTTAACTTACAAGATACTGAAAATACCTGCAATGTTAACAAAAGAAGAAAAATATAATTTGTGTTGCCTTAAAACTATGTTACCAAAAATTTCACCTTGGAGTTCATATTGTACACACTGAGCATTGGCTCATCAAAATAATAAACTTGTGATAAAAGGAAAGGAAAGGTTGGGCAGGCTATAGAAATAACCAAAAAGAAGGAAAAAATAATAATAATAATAATAAAAGAAAAAAAAATAGAAGAAAAACAAAGGGCATTTGGAAGCAACACCTTACACTCTGCAGTGCCAGGTTACATCATTTCTCCTTTCACTGGGATGTTCAGGTCTAGGGAGTCTTCCAAAAGCACATATCTACCTGTGTTGCCAGAGAGTTATTAAGTAATATGCCAATTCCCAGATATGAATTATGTTTCTCTAGCACTGAAACCTGCTACTAATTAAAGGTGATGGAGGTGTTTCTGCCTATATAACAATGCCAGGTTGCTCTACTGCAATCAGGATGTATGCTGAAACCTAATGAAAGCACTGGAAAGGTGCCCATTGACTTTAGAGAGACTTGGATCTAGGCCTGAAATGTTAAGAAGAAAAATAAACAAACAAACAAACAAAAAAACAGCTATTTCTCGTCTCTTTTCCCCCTTCTAAAGTAAATCATGAATGTGATTGCACTGTCACACTGGAAGATATACTTTGTGATAACAGATACTAAACAGGCACCTTATGTCTCAGTGCTCTTAGCATGTGCTCACATGTACAGAGCAGTATTCTTGCTTACTTAAGACATTTAGTTACTCCTAAGTCTTTTGTGGTTTGGTCACTTTCTCCTTGCATTCCTTGGAATCAACATCCCACTGGCATCTCTACATGACAGTCCTACAGTTGCTCCATTCTTTGCACCATGCTGCTGCCTTCTTCCATCAGCTCTCCCAGATACCTTTTGCCATGCTTTAGGACAACAATGCAAGCCTCCAACACAGTGTCACGGTGTTCTTTTGCAGCACTGCTTTTCTATGATGCTGCAGCAGGGCTTCACTCACTGCAGTAAGCCAGAGACTGGCTGTGAGCCTGCCCAGACCTTAGCTGGGGTGCTGAAAGGTGTCCATGACATCCATCTTCCATCATGTCCCACTGGTGACATGGCAGAAAACAGGTACATGTTGCTGCTTCTAATTTGTCCAAAACAGGTGAGCTAATAGAGGTATAGCCAAGAAAGGACCATGAACTTTTTTCCATCCCCCTGCTCAGTGCAGGGTACATACAGGCTTACACATACACAGCACACAGCCAAAGGAAAATGTCTGGGTGCTCAAATCCTTTTTTATCTCACCCATACTACAATAACTTGTCCCTGTCCGAGGGGAGTGCCAGGGCTAAGCGGGCTTCCTGCATTGTGCTCCCAATGTCTCCTGGCTCGGGAAGTGACAATATCTTGAACTAATTTTTTTAAATGGGGGTTGACTTTAAGCAACATATTTTCTGAACTGTTTTGTTTGTTTGTTTGTTTGTTTTTTAATGTAAGTCTAATTCCTTTTTTTTTTTTCATTTAAAAAAAAAATCTCTTGGCAGAGGAGATAATTTTCTTCAGGGCCTGAATGAGGGACACTCAGGGCAGCCAAAGACATCAGCAACATCTGCCAGCCACCTCTGGAAGGCAGGAGCATCACTGAGGGCTAGACGGAGGCTCCTCCATCAACAGAACCCTCAGCCGCAGACAGGGTCAGTAACCACAGTCCAATCTGCTGCTCTTTCCACAGCAGATAGTTGTCCTTTTTCACACAGTCAGGTACACTGCTTCAGGGACAAATCTGGGGGCTGTCATCACCAGTGGTGAGGGGGTGGGACAGCCACTGCATCCAAATAAAGGACCATAACATATTGGGCTGGAGTAGAAAGGTCTCCCATTAGCCAGGCTATGGACACAGAGAGAGGTTTCCTGCACAGTGTCTTCCTGGATGATGGGAGCCATTTGAGGAGCAGTGAAACAGGCAGCCAAGGTTTCCTCTTCTCCCTGCTGCCTTCCCACCTTCATGAAGCTACTCGTGGAACTTCCTCAGCACATTGTGAGTCTGCACAACAGGGAGTACTTGGCCAGCCCCAGCTTCCTTGGATTTGTTGGCTCACCTTGCATGGAAAATATATGAAGCGCCAAATGTCAACCATTGAGGCTGTTTTGCCAGCCCCAGCCATTCAAACATCAAGAAAAATTGCTCCTAGATAAAATGAGAGTGGCTTACACCACATAAAATTAATGTGTGTGAGTTTACTTGCTGATGTTTCTTGCAACTCACAGTCAGACATTCCTGCAAGCTAATGTAGACAAGGTTTCCCAAAGAGAGTTTGCTTTTCCTGGACTTTTCCTGGTGGTGTGGGATTTGCTGTGCCAGAGGGGTCCAGGAAGATACTACAAGACACAGCATAGCTCCCACTGGTGGGGCAAGATGAGGAGATGGCCAAGTGGAGTTGGGTGCTCCCTCCAGGAAGATGTTATGATTAAATCTGGTTTGTTTCCCCAAAAGCACTCTGCTTCCCATGTACCAAGTCACTCTCAAGCCCTGTACCAAGTACTAAGTTCCCATGTACCAAGTCACACTCAAGCCCTGCAGGCTCCTGAGACAAGTGAAGGGAGGAAGACTAGCAGCTGATGGCCCCTGCCAGCACCCCATGGTTGCACCACACAGACCCAATATCTTTTTCCCAGGACCATAATGGAAAATTAAGACAATTCCCACCACCAACATCCCCAGCCATGTGCAGGACTGATGCTTATCACTCTGCTCTGGAGGGCATAGGTTCAAGCATTTCTCACTTTGTGAAATTTTCCACCTCTTTCACAGACAGGCTTCTCTGGCTGTAGGCTGGCTTCCATAAGACTGTATGGGAACACTTTACAGCAGCAGGATGTCTTATTGCTGCCTTTTGTATTTTGCCCAGACATCATTCCTCTGTCCATGTGCCCAGTGTTGATTATTGTCAATTTTCTTTGGTGGGGAGAGACCTTTTGTCTTCCTGGAAAGCTGGCTTAAAAGACCATGACTGATAGGTAGCTGATATTTAAGGAAGTGCTATTGAAGGAGGACCAGTCTCTGTGCAGTGATGTCTGGATCCTGCCATGCAGCATGAGGGCATTTGCCATGTGTCTCCATCAAATGGGGCAAGCAGCTGGGAGTAGATACTGACACCCAGCCGAACCTCTGTGGGCAAACCAGCAGGCTTCCTGGAGCAGGGAGAAGCCCTCATGTTGTCCACCGAGATCACCACGGGGGGTGAAACAGACACAATTGTCCCATATACAACCCTGCCCCCCCCCCCCCCCAAAAAAAAAAGTTCTAAATGTCCATTTCAGTGTGTTTTGAAGCTTCTGATGAGGAATGACAAGTCATGTTTTGAATACTTTTAGTGGTTTTAAAAAGAACTTTTGCAAGAAGAGAATTAGCATTGTAAAAGGGTCGTTTTATTTTATGAGAGCTGCTTACTGAACACTACATGAACTATATCAAGGTCCTAATAAGCCTATATCCACTGAAAGCAAAATTTGAAAAAAAAAAATGGAATTCTCTAAATCTGTTATGTGAATTTTCCTACCTATAAATTTCAGAAGAAGGCCCCTTTTTATTAGAATTGTTTTGTTTTGTTTTGTTTTTTCAGAAGATTTTTTATCTAGATTTGACTCAAGGACAGGAAACCCATAAGAAGTATTTGCCCAGAGACCATCTTGGTTATGGCCAGCTTTCCAGTCCCAGTAGTTATGGCCCAACTTTTCCACATCAGACTGTTGGACTTGATGATCTCGAAGGTCTAAAAGATTCCCTCTGTCCCACACCTTAACCTTTCTCATTAGGCAAAACTAGACTGTAGCTAGTTCTAAGACTTCCAACTCTCCAACAGCTAAGTTAAATAATAATACTAATAATAATAAATGAAACACCATAATTATACTATCGCTCTGTAAGCTAGAAGTTCTTCATTGTGTATGTGGCTTTGTACTCACAGACATTTTTTTTCCAGGTTTGCCCACCAGCATAAGTCTGTAATGGTCTGGGCTTTTTAGGGAGTGAGTGGGTTTGGGGGCTAGGGAAGTTAAGTTTATCATAAACATTCACAGCATTGCAGCTGCGGTGCCAGGCTTAGGATTCCCTCAAAATAAATACATAAATAAATAAATATTAAAAATACTGTAACAAAACAACAACAAAAAATCAGAATGAACTAGGAGTCACATTTAATATTTAGAGATTGTGCATACAAATCAAATGGTACTATGCTGAAATGTTAGAGTGAGTGTGCACGCTGGCAACCTCAAAACGATTGCACTCAGCTCTTGGTTAAAACTGAAGAGCAGAGTGGTGGAAAAGGAGCCAAGTCAGCAATTTTGCATTAAGCAATGGGGGAAAAGTTTGTCGTGCAAGGCAAGAGGCAATTAGCTCAGTATAAACTGGTGGAGACGGCTCAGGATTGGTTTCTGCAAGTGTTTCTAATGAAACAAGCAAGATCAGGAGGTGTGTTTCAGTGCCTAGCTCATCGTTTCATAGCAGACATTTTCATCAATTATTCAACTATGTCAAAGCATCTATCGCCAAGACTGCCACTGAACTTCATCTAAATCCCCAGAAATCTGTTAGGAAACACACTCATAGCTACAGGTCTGTGCATCATTACTTGGAGCTAGAGCAGAGAGCAGTGCAGTTTTAAACTTAGATTTTTTCTGTTATAGGATGCAGATGTCCAATATTTCAGAGTGTTCTTTCTTTCTTTTCTTTCCTTTCTTTCTCTTTTTTTTTTTTTTTTTTCCTAAAATCCTAGGGATCTGGTAGCCACTAGTCCTGCAAAAACAGTTTAAAATGTAATGCATTTTTAAAACTAATTATTATGGAATTGTAGTGGTTAGCAGACACAGCAGGAGATTCTTCACTTCATATAGTTCAATCTCTGCCACCTAAAGCAGGCATGACCCCACTCTGTTCAGATGCAAAATACTGCACAAATGTATCAGGCTGAGCAGGGGGTGCAGGTTACAGTGTCTGGGGTATGGATGAGGATGATGCCTCCCAACAGTGACAGACCCCACTTTTGTCTCTCCTTCCCACTCCCAGCAGTGGCATGATGTAAAAGACCAGGTTCTCCAGAGCTTCTGTCCTCCTACAAACCTTCTGCAGCCACTCCACCTCCTCCACCTTTCCTGCTCTGTGACTGCATTTTTTTAAATGAAAAAATAAAAGAACTACAAAACTGGCTGATTGTCCTGTGATATCAGTATCTTTGAGACAAGTGAGCATTAAAAACATCTTTTAGTTTCAGGTAGTCTTTTGACATGTTAAGATGTAAGACTGTAGTTTATGCACTTGGAAATTCTGGGATCAGGCTTAGCAAAGCTAAGCTGAGAGTTCAAACTCAGCATACAGTTACCTAGAGCTACCAATAAGAAGCTAAAGCCCAGGTGTATTGCAGATATCTCCTGCAGGTATATTAAGCAGGATCATAGACTATCCTGAGTTGGAAGGGACCCACAAGGATCATCAAGTCCAACTCCTGGGTCCACCAAGGACAACCGAAAAACTCAGACCATGTGTCTGAGAGCATTGGACAACCACTTCCTGAACTCTGAGAGGCCTAGTGCCATGACCACAGCTCTGGGGAGCCTGTCCCAGTGCCCAACCACCCTTTTGGTGAAGAACCTTTCCCTAACACCCAGCCTGACCCTCCCCTGTCAGCTCCATGCCGTTGCCTCAGGTCCTGTCACTGTCTCTAGAGAGCAGAGCCCAGTGACTGCCACTCCACTCCCCTCCTGAGGGAGCTGCAGGCCGCCATGAGGCCTCTCCTCAGTCTGCTCTGCTCCAGGCTGAACACCCCAAGTGATTTCAGCTATTTCTCACACATCTTCACCTCCAGACACTTCACCATCATTGTTGCCTTTCTTTGAATGCTTTCTAACAGTTTTATATCTTTCTTACAATGTGGTGCCCCAAACTGCACACAGTACTCGACGTGAAGCTGCATCAGCGCATAGTAGAGCAGTACAATCACTTCCCTCAACCAGCTAGCAGTGCTGTGCTTGATGCACCTCAGGATATGTTTGGCCCTCCTTGTAGAAGTCTTGGGACAGATCCAAAAAGGGACTTTGCCCTCCTGGAAGGTGACCCAATGCCTCTGTAAGAACTATGGCCTGAAATGTTGGACTGTCTATCCAGTAAGAAAGATGGCTGTCAATACTTGTCTTTAGACGGAATGAATCATTAGCCACATTACTGAAATGGGATATTTACCATGTGTCACTTCTGCGTGTCAGACCGAACAATCAGAAGTTTGTGTCCACTCTTTGGTTTCTTATTTCTCTGTTTATCCTGCATGGGAGCAGAAAGGGATTAAAAAGGCATAAGCACTTACATATTGTTTATCTTCCAAAGCTCAAGAGAATTCACTGGAAACACTCTGGTTAGCTTCATCTGGCTTTGGACCAGTCTCTCAAGGAAAAGACACAAACTTTGGTTTTCAGTCTACTGTGCCATCCCCTTGAATTAGTTTGGGAAGCTAACTTGTAATTTAGCACTTAAAACATTTTAACCACTGTTATTGAAGAATTTTAAGCCTAAGCAGTATAAAAAGTCATTACTCATGGACTCCTTCATAAAGTCAGGCTTTTAATTTACTTTTACACCATAATTTTACCAAGCATGATCTTCTTTCTAGGTGGGACTTCAAATTTAGAAAACTGATCCTTTATGTTTGAGTATCTCATAGACAACTGATATTCATAAAGTCTTACGTTAGCATGAGATATAAAGACAGTGGGACTTTTGTTTATACCATGGCTTAGGAAAGGATTTACCTGTCTTCTTTTCAGACTATTTTCAGCTTGAAGAAGTTCATCACTTCTCTTATGAATGGCTTTATTTCCTCCTGTCTCACTACAATTACTTTTTTCCTAGGAATAGAGCGTGTAAAGGTAGTAAAGACAGAGTTACTTATGGAAGAAGTTTGCAAAAAGAAAATATGGTAGAACATTTTTGAGGATTTTAGTAAATTGCACTCATTTAAGATTATTACAATATCACCATTACAGATACAGTGAATATTTTCTAGCTAGAGCTTTCTCTTAAATGACAATGAAACCCGCAATACCATAAACAATTGGAAGAGGACTTCTCAAATATGTTCTGCTTAGACAGCAACAGCTTTTGTCTTCTTAATACTGAGTGTTGTCAAGCATGCTGACTGGCTTCAAGATACAAACTAAATCTTTTCAGACAATAACTACTTTCTCATG
This sequence comes from Stictonetta naevosa, assembly GCA_011074415.1. Lineage (NCBI taxonomy): Eukaryota > Metazoa > Chordata > Aves > Anseriformes > Anatidae > Stictonetta > Stictonetta naevosa. The sequence goes on from CM021698.1 coordinate 62,452,826, forward strand.
AGAGAACATTATGGAGAATTTTTATAACCTGAGGATCTGAATGATATTTCTGTTCTCAACTTTTATTTTGGAGATGTTTCTCTTCCTTCATCTTATGGATCTGCCATGGTAAGGGTGTGAGAATGATTTATTCATTCTTTACATCTCTATACTATCTGGATATCTTATGTTTGAGTCTTTAGGCCAACAAGAAAGATGCTTCAGGAGAAAGCCTATTGTTGTGAGGGCCTAGGTGCAGGTTACTTTCTTCCTCTGTGCAATGCAGTGCAAACACTACAGAAATCCACGGGTTATTTGAGGCTAAAAGGAAGCACTGCTGATCCTCAAGTTCAGCAGTGTTCAACACAGAACTACCTCCAAAGAGAGGCCAGGTTGCTCAGGACCATGGCTGGTTGTGTCTTCAGCATTTCCAAAGGACGCGTCTCCACGGGTGGAGCTTTTCCTCATCCACAACTGCAGCACTCCCATGGTGATTTTTTTCCCCTTACGTCCAACCAGTGTTTCCTCTGCTGCATCTCTCAGCCATTGCTTCCTTGCCCTTACCTGGGCATCTCAGAGAACCTGGCTCTGTCCACTCTCTAGCCAGACCATGGAGTGGAGGACAGCAATTATCTTTGCCCTTTGCCTGCTTTGCATGCCCAGCTCAGCCAAGATACCACTTTGATGGGTATGTGACACCAATTGCCCCCACGGGTCACTCTACCACTTGGGCACCCTGAGTAGCCCTCTGGTTCTGGTATGTACCAAGAGCTCCCAGGGCTTGAGGTCTTGGGAAACACATTCTTTTTCCTGACTACACGGGTATCTGGGTACAAAAATGTTTCTCTCTGACACCTTTACAGTGTTTTGAAATGTCGCACAGCAAAGAGATTTATGAAGGTTGGGCTGTTGAATCTTGCACCTCAGTCCCCTTCACCATTTCCCCTAAGTGTGCACAATTGGATAGTAGGAAGAAAGGGAGATGATGAAATAGTTCCACAAAATTTGAAGGGTTAAAACTTTCCTACATTTTCATTGGTATTTCACAACATTTACTATTTTTCTTTTGAAACCAAGCTATGCAATTTTCAAGTGAATTCAGGAATTAAATACTGTTTTATTACAGAAGAAAATCCCTATTTTGACCCATAAGGGACTGAAGAGATATTTTCAACAAAGTCCTCACACATGGCAAGATAAGCCACGCATGTGGACAGACTTATATTGCAAAATGAACAGTAATTTATGGTCTCCTACTATAGTCTCTTCAATAACATAATATCCTGAAAATAAGTCTCAATAGTACCAGTTACATTTTCAGAAATGTCACTATAAAGCAAGGTCTTCTAAATTCAAATGACATTTCCAAAATATCACAAAGTTCAGTCATCAGAATTGGCTCCATTCAGATCACTGAGGAAAATAATTTTAATTTACTTGACCTCTTTTCACTGCCATTTAGACTGAGCAACAGCCTCTAGAACTAAAATTTCAATGTTCTGTAGCACGTACTCCAGTTTCTGATGCAGTGAAGCAGAAAGGCTTGTGGCTTAGACTGGAGAAAATGATTTACTTCTTTAATTACAATAGCAGTTAAAGAAAAAACAATACTGAGTTGATACAGAGGTATGAACGGCTCTACTTCTCAGTGCCTCTATAGATTTTCCTCACTTGAGAGTGTTACCTGAATCCAAGCTGTAAAGCTGCTATTATGTTATTATTCAAACTTTTGAAGTTGATGGATAGCCAGAGACAGAGAGAGAGAGAGAGAGAAAGGATCCAGAAAGATATAATTCCCAAGAATATAGAGAACAGAGACATGGAAAAGTCTGGTGAATTTTAGTTTTAAACTTAAGCGGTTTCTCTAAACATAACTTCAGTGGCTGATGTAAATTCATAACCAATAATTTAATATGGAAGTATTTTGCTTTAGCTGAAGTGACTGTTCACCCACCTCTGAACTAAGTAAAGCACCTGGGTATATAATTAGGGAGACCAAGCATTCTCCTCAAATTTATTTTTCACTTCCTCCAAAAACCTAAGAAGTTTCCAGACACAAATTGCCATACTGTACAATGCATGAGAATAAACCTAACCTTCCAGGCCAGGGTAGGTCTGCCATCCTCAGGCAGGCAAGAAACTACGAGCTACTCCTCAGCATCTTAGTGCTTATGCTTAGGTTTCCTCTAAACCCTTCTTGTATTTAAAATAAATATTGAAATTTTATAACAAGCACTTAAGCTCTTCAGTACAATGGCACTCAACATTATGCAGCATTATGCTATGGCTGCAGGTAGTTATTTACTGATTTGCAACAAAACATTTGAGTGTTCAGCGTTGTTTTAAAAGACCTAGGTGGAGGAATTCCTTGCTGGATGGGAAGAATGATACTTGTCCTTGCAGAAATTCAGGTAGAATCCACTCTGCCAGTACCACTTTAATTAAATCATTAACACACATTTTTAAAAGAAAAGGGAAATGCTAAAAACCTGTAGTGGTTTGCACCTTCGAATACCTCCTCATGAAGGAGTCCTTTTTCCTCTCATCTACTGGCCACAAAGGGCTGGTATTAATGTGTATACTCTCAGCCCTCTAGAGTAGCCTTCAATGACTGTACCTGTCAACAGATGAAAAGGAGAAATACTGATGGATAAAATATAGTCCTTTTGCTGGCTTTCGTTATGGAGGATAGAAAATTTACAGGTAAGCTAACAGCAAATATTAACCATAGCTGAATGTCCTTTCCTAAAACCTGTTTTTTTATTATTATTATTATTATTATTTTGCACTGAGGATAGAGAAATCATTGTATTGTTATTGCCACAGAGGAAACGTAAACAACAGATATGAAACTGCATTTAAAAGAATAATTGGATGAGAACTAAAAATTAAAAAAAAAAAAAAATACCAAAAGACTTCCAACCCACACAACAGAGACAAAGCCACTACATTTCACAAGACCAGTCTGGAGGGAAATTCTTGTGTGTCATTTAAAAGGCCATTTATTTTTGAAATATCAGACCCTCTGATGGAGTAAATGTTTCATCTCCAGCTCTTTTATATCATTTCTGGCTTATTAAAATTTTGTCCTCCTTTATGGAGACTTACAACCATTCTTCAGATTTATGAGAGAGAAAATGCAGCAGGAACATCAGAGAGGATGGTTAATGGTAGGGTATCTTTGTATGTACTGAAAAGACTTAGTTAAAAAAGTTAAAGAATAAAAGCTTTAAATATTGACCTTGCAATCAGCTCCCAAAAGTATTCTTTTCTTGGCAGAAGTATTTTTAAATTCCTACCAAATAGCCCTTTCATAATATTTTATTTTTACATACCCTTTGAAAACAAGTAAGTTTGCTGAACTTCTTTCCTACAGATTTAACAGTCACATGAGGCCTTTTGTTTTAACAAAAACAATATTTTAATATGGAGGCATCCAAAACTCCCTGCAAATAAGTTATAACAGTGCAACCTTAGAGAGCAGTAACTACAGCACTAGAAAAGCTACCTTAAATATTAAAAGACCTTATCCCAAAGTAATAACTCAGAATAATTTAAGGCAATGCCACGCAAAGCTATTCTCTCCTTTCTCTCTCATTCTTCCGAGGTTAGGAAAGCCTCATGATCCTCTTTGAATTATTCTAATCTTTCTGCCTTGCTTAATTGCAAATGGAAATTCAAATTCCAGATTTAAGAAATCCAAAGTACAAATGGGATGTCACAATATTTTTTAATGTTTCCAGGGAGAAAGGCTGGCCTGCGGGATAATGTTTGTGCACTGGTGGAGCAAGTTAAGAGTGGGTCTGGACAGAAAAATTAAATTCAAATATAATTAGAATCATAGAATCACAGAATGGTTTGGGTTGGAAGGGACCTTAAAGATCACTCTGTTCCAAACCCCCTGCCATAGGCAGGGACACCTCCCACCAGACCAGATTGCCCAAAGCCCCATCCAGCCTGGCCTTGAACACCTCCAGGATGGGGCATCCACAGCTTCTCTGGGCAATTAGAAAGAGTCTCTCATGTAGAAGTGTACAATCTCAAATGAGAAGCAGGATTTTAATGAAAGCTGGGCCATGGGTATTCTCTGTAATCACAGAAGCTGTCTGTCAAATTAAAGAGTGGTAGCAGCCTGGAAATATTTACTGGTCTATATTTCTGCTCCTTGAAAGAAAGAGATGAACAACTAGGTCTTTTAGCCCATGATGCTCCTCAGCTGGTATGATATGCCCCAAAGTCAGCATTACTTGTAAGAGATTCCAAGTTACAGGTTACAATTCAAAGACAAACCTCAGTATAAGACTAGTGGAAATGTTTCTGCACCCAGTCTTTTCCTCTGAAAACTCTAGAGGAGTAGACAGATGGGCAGGAGGTTTGAACAGGTTTGAAGAAGGCTAAAAATCCCAGACTGCAGTGCAGGAACTATTTTTTTCTGAATAAGACCTCTGTTTTTCTCCATGATTATGATTTGGTAAGGATATAATCATTTACAGTTCTAATCCTAGAGGGTTGTAAAGAGAATTTGAGTTTGTAGTGTTACATCTACCAGTGGTGAGCAGACAAGATGGGAATTGTTTTTACACATTTTTAAAATAATAATGTATTTATAATTTTAAAACTTTTTTTCGAGTTGTTGAATGAAAGAGCATGACTGTTGGAACCAATGTACTTTTCCCTCCTTTTTGAAGACATGATAGAAGTTCAAGGGCAGCATAAGCTCATGCAGGATGTGCTCAACATCAGGATTTAAGATCATAAATTCTGAAGGCAATTAAAAGCAACAAAGACAAATATAAAGCTTTTATGTAAACATTTCATAAATATTTTTTTTTCCTGTTGTTGCTCCCTTTTTTTTTTTTTTCAAAAACAAATAATCCATTCCAGAAACTCTGTTTTTGTCCAGTCACCAATAAATCAAAGGAACAACAGCTAAAAAATTAGTGCATATCTTGAAGTGAGATGCAACAGAATTGCTGTGTATATTCCAAAAAGCCAGAAAGCCAAATGTCAGTGGATTTTTTCCCTTTCTCCAAAAGAAAGCTATATACACTATCAGTGAATAGGAATCCAACTCTGACCATAACTGTAAACCACATGGCACAGGAAGAGATACAGACCAAGATAAATAAGTTCCAGCCCCATTAAAGGCTTTATGAAAAAAAACTCAATATGACAAAACCCTACTCAGCATTTAACAGATGAGCATTTCAGTTCCAGACACATGGGCATGGTAGACCTTGGAAAGCTGTAGGCTTCAGTAAGCAGTTGTGACCTGAATTCCATACTGCTTTTGGCTTCAGAAAAAGTGTCAAATGTAAGCGTGTACAAAGTACATTGCAGTAATTCAGTCTGAAGCAAATAAATGAGGAATAAAATCATCCCTCTACACAAAAAACCCGTGGTCACCACCAACAATAATGGCTATATATGATTGACATGGATGTTAGCTAACCTCTTAATCATTGCTTTTCCAGGTAATATCACTGTGGAGATTGCTTACTCAGACTGAGTAACATGGAAAACTACTCATCACCTTTAGCAAAGTAAAAATTGTAGCTGATAATATTCCCTCTGAATAGCTATGCAGAATTGTTTGACCATCCACTGAATGCCTCCCAAATGCCTTACTCATCTATGTGCTCTGAGCACGTATTCCTAAAGCTGGTCTTAGTTTAGGTGTCAATTTCTTACAATTAATATATCGTACACAAGCATGACAGACACTGATTTGTTTGAAACCTTGTTATTTCTCTTATCTGGACTATCTATTAACATTGTCCAATGTTTCATGTTGCAATGAATACTTTGAAATGAAATCTGGAAGACACATCCACACTTGCTTTCACATAAAAATCTGTCTTCCATTCCAGACCTATTGCTGACTTGCTGTGACTATTGGCAAATAGTTTAAACTGATCCTGCTTCCACATAAATTGAATTATTTGCTAATATTATTTGGTAATGTTTATCTTTTAATAAGGAGATTTTGTGCTGTTTTTATAAAATAACTTGATGGGAGATGGTGGCTGATACTTAAATCTGTAGAAAAGTGGCTGTCACAAATGGTTCCACTTTGCAGAATATCCAGCCTTAAATCCTACTGCTGTATATAGAAGGCTGCTTAGTAAGACAGTCATTAACAAGCCACCCCCACCTCCACCCAAAAAAGGAAACAAAATAAAAACAAAACACAAAACTAGGTTTAGGTATAGGACTAAAATAAATCATGAGGACTACTGTAAAATATTTTAATTCTGGATAAATGTAGCAAGTACATCTATCAAATATGCTTCCAAGTATTCCCATTACTATTTGCTTATCACATTTTTTGGAAAATGGCTCCAAAAGATAGAAGTCTGCTCATAAGCCAAAAACTTAAATGTTGTAACAGTTGCCTAGGGAGTTGTAGGCCAAGTCAAGATAGAAAGCTGAACAATTGCTCAGAAGCTGAGCAATCTTGGATCTCAACAAGACATTGAAAGACATAAGACTTGAAAAACATGGAATCATATATGGAAGAACTCCCTTGTTTTCTACTTTGCCAGATCCCAGAATTACATTATATCTGTTTAGAAGCAGAATTGTTGCCTAAGCCTAAGCACAGAGCACATTAAATACAAAGAGAGCAAAGGATCCTCAAGCATGGCACACAAATCCTTCCCAGGCCTTGTCTGGTATTTATGCTATCCTTTTTTAGGCTATGTTGACCAGTCCAGACATTCATTTTCTACATCATGTCAAAGTCCCTGTGAGAATATCCATTATCATGGCTAAAGAGAGGTGATAAATGGTATCAAGGTCCTGGACATAAACAATAACATATAGACTGTTACAGCTATATTGCGGAGATCATGGGATATAGTAATAGATCCCTGCTCTTAGTGGTGGTTGGTGATATTTGATAGTAGGTAGGAAAAATTGACACAGGCAATGCTGGAAGCCAATTTCCAGCATTGGGTAAAGATCCTACTGTAACAGGCTCAAAACAGGGCAGGCAAAGGCCATCCCAAGGAGCCTCCTCTGACTCATAGGTGGTAGTGGTGTCAAACTTAACTGGGATCAAGGAACAGTTGCAGATGTGGTGAATCATTCTTCCAGTTTTATTCTAGGAAAAAACTCCCCACTCCCCCAGCCATATTATTAAAGCATAAGACATTTCAAAAACTGCTTCAAATCAACTTCAAGACAACAAAATGTTTCCTCCCTGGACACTTCTCTTTCCAGTTACTTAGAGAAATTTGTATCTCTTCATCATTCTCTCTTTCTACTCATTTCTATGTATTGCATATAAGGACTTCACCTTCAGGTAGCTATCAAGAAACATAGCATATGCAAGAGGAGCCTTAAAATTGTTAATCAGAGATATATTTCTTTCTTTTGGATAGTCTGTTTACTATGGATGGGAGAAGGGGGTTATTTTAACTGAGATAGCAACTAAGGAATTTGTTGTCTGATAGCGTTACCTGGCTGACTCTGGCCCCTCTTGGCTTCCCAAATCTATCATGAATGACAGATTAGGTGAGTGATCTCTGGTTTAGCATCCCATATGTAAGAGGAAAATAATATCCTTTACAAGGACTTTTTTATTACCTCAAGATAAAAGAAGGAAAAAAAAAAAAAAAAAAAAAAAAAGCATCTTCCATACACAGAGAGCTCCCAGAGGAACCTCATTGCCAAATTCAAAAAGTTACATGGAATAGAAATATGCCAGACTTTCCTGGAAGACTACGCAGTTCTGATCATCATGTTTCCATTTTTTGTTGGTCTGACACTCAGACTAATCACTGTAAGACTTCACACTGATGAAGTAATTTGCAGCACACCTTGAATTAGGAAAATATAGTTGACCGGAATTGTCATGTAAAAATGTTCTCAGGTACTAAGTACTGAGTGAGAGCTGTCAAGGCATTATTACTGTCAACAGCAAGATAAGCTGGAGCTAATGAAGAACCAGAATTATTCACATCACCTTATGCTTCTGATCACAGAAATTGTGAAATAAGCTCTCTTTCAATTAGCAGCTGTAAATTGATTAAACGCTATTCTGACACTACAGAGAATGCCATTTTCTTCTTTCACTGCTTTAAAAAGAAGCAGGAGAAAAGGAAGAGATCACCACATTAAGGTCTAGGATATCTCATGTATTATTGAGCTGAAAGACTGATTTGTCAACCTCATCAACTTAATCATCAGACAGATGGAATATTTTAACACTCAAATATAGAAGGTGCTGATCATCCAAAGAATTGTTATTCAGACAAGAACTTGCTTGATTTTGTTATTGTAAGAAGTGAACAAGTTTTTCCATCATCTATGCAGTTCTTTAACTTGAAAATGAGCACTCCCTCTGAGAGACCTCTTCATTTCTTCCTACATAGGCTTACTAAATATCCAGATGTTACCACCTCAGTGGTTAATATTTGACCTCAATCTCTTAACTGTTTCCCACTTGACATTTCCCCTGCCTTGTTTACCATCTGGTTGCAATGAAAGCATTCCAGGGCTTTGCATACCTTTTCAGCCCAGAAATCTTACTTAAAAGTAAAATCCTGCTCATGCGGCTTTATAAACCTATTGGACCTTTAGTATGTTGACCACTTTGGCAATACCTTCCTGTGCAGGATTTTTATTCACTGGTTCTGCTGACACTGAAACTAGTTGTAGGTAGAAAGAGAGGAAATCTCTTTCATCCACATTGTAGCAGTCTGCTGTGGTATAATGTACTAGGAAATCTTCAGTCTTTGCTGAGAGGCGTTTCGCTACGTATCATGCATCACACATCACATATCACATCGACATGGCCCAAAAGATGCTCTGCTGAGACTTACTCAATAAAACATTACCCTCTCAGTCTTTCACACCATGAGAGAGCTTTGTGTAACAAAGCCTTTGGGGACAGCAGCTCTCCAGCTGTCAAAGCTGTGCTGGGAACAGCTCTAGCTATGAATACCTGAATCTGGTGACCACAGGATCCACAGGGCTAATTTTGATCTTGCATTTTTTCCCATAGTCCTCACATTGATGTTGCTGTTTGGTGAAGTCTGCATGGGACTTGAAAGGAGCTCAAGCACACTGAACACTTGCTATATGGCGGTCATGCTTGATGACAGCCTATGAAGTTATCGAAGGACCTGGTTTCTGTGTTCTTCTAGGTCCTTTGACATAGCTACTATTTTTCATGTTCCAAGACATAAAACAATACAAATGAAATTCCATGTTTTTCATTACTGCTTCTCATCTTAAGGTCAAGTGTTGCAACCTAAGATGTGTAAAAAATGTTTTCCTGGTTATATTGCAATGGTGAGAAGAGAGAGACTAACACAGAAACTTTTTATTGCTGCCATTGGATTGTAAGCATTAAATTTTGCTTTCTGGCAATTGCTTTCAAGTGGTATCACAAGAACTCCATCTCCCCACAGTACAGCTGTCCAATGTTTCCAGGCAGGCATGAAAAAGGGTTGTGAAGCTGTAGTGTCTTTGAAGTGGGATGGGCTCATTTTTAAAATAGTTTTGAACTCATCCATTTCCCAGTGTTGGTTTTACCATGTCAGTGAGTTTCAGCTTGCAGGACTGGATGGTAGGATGGTAGCTCAGGAGACCATCTAGCCTGCCTGTCCCACTCCACATCTGAGTCAGCTCTATCTGTGTCATTCCCAATCAGTGCTTAACCAGCCTGCTCCTAGCAACCTCCAGGGCTGAAGACCTCACTGCCTCCTCTGATCATCTATCCCATGTTTTACTTCCCATACTCCAAGGTGTGTCCCTGCTGATATTTTGGCCACAATCTTTTGTCTTCCCCTTCGTGTACAGAAAAATGATTATTCCCTTCACCACTGCATTTCATGACTTAGAAACCTGCAATGGCCCTGCTTAGCCATCCCTTCTTTAGGAGAAACAAGTAAATTCAATCGTTCTTCAAAAGCTGTATTTTCTAGCTAGACACAGAGCTTCATCCTATAGCACAATGTTTCGATTTTTCCATCTATGTGTCTTATAGGTCATCCTCTTGTCTATACAGCCCACCTTTTGCTTTTCTTGTAGCTCTACAACATTGTTGACTCATGTTCAGCTTATAGTCCCTTTCCTAGTGATGTGCTATCCAGACAGTAATTACTCCTCTTTGTCTGCATACCTTGCATTTGTCCCTATTGAGAAGTGCTTTGTTTCATTTAGTTCCTGTAATATAATTCCAATTTGGCAAGATTTTTTTGAATTCTAACCTTGCCCTCCTTCCCAGCTTGGTGTCATTTGCAAATTTAATACAATACTTTATTCTATCATCAGGTCATTTATTAAAATGTTGTATAGTAGTAGACTTGGTTTTATGCTCCTGCAAAACCCTACTCAACCTACCCTTTGACTTTGCAGATGATATGGTTTACTAGAAGCTTCGTCCCCATAGATTATTCATTTCATCTTGACTGTGATTCCTAGCTTATTTATGACTGTTATATGAAACATGGTTAAGATATATGACACCTACTGCTTTTGCTTTGTCCACAAGATCTGTGACAGAAGGAAATTAAGTCAGTTTGACAGACAACTGAGAGCAGAGAAAGGTAATAAGTAGCTGTGGTGAACACTACCTAGTTAGACAGCTATAGAATGACTATCTGGACTGTTGTTTTAGATTGGAAATAAATTGAATTCCCAATAGCATACCCTGACAGTAAGTAACGTATCACTGATCTTTAGCTCAGTGGCTGCAGAAGGCCACCTCTCAGTAGAAAGCCAGAAAGACATAAAGGAGGCTTTGCTGAACACCCACCCAGAGATATGGGGAGGTTGTTGTGGTGCATCTTGAATTGTGCCAGTGCCAGCAGTGAGAGAGGAGAGGGTAAGTGCTCTAGCAGTCACATTTTAAAACTTTATATTTGTATATTTTATACATGTACCTAAGCCAAAATGAAAATACCTGTTGTGCCTTAGATGCTGATAACTGTTCTGGTGCAAACAGGTCAAAAAATCCCAAACCTCAAAGTCCAAGACTTTTTCACCCAATAATAGATAACATCAACACAGCTGGTTTTGAAGGTTTTCTTTTCCCTTCCTTCCTTCCTTCATTCCTTCCTTCCTTCCTTCCTTCCTTCCTTCCTTCCTTCCTTCCTTCCTTCCTTCCTTCAG
>CM021698.1:62478928-62556186 GCA_011074415.1 Stictonetta naevosa
TCCTTCCCTCCTTCCCTCCTTCCCTCCTTCCCTCCTTCCTTCCTTCCTTCCTTCCTTCCTTCCTTCCTTCCTTCCTTCCTTCCTTTCATTTTTTATTTTTTATTTTTATTTTGTAAGACCCAGAAACATGACACTTCTGTTCAAACACTTTGTTATAACTGATACTTAATTGGGCAAGGAAAATATTCCCAGGGCTTCATTAACCACAAGCCAAATTAAAAGATAGAGGCTGCATTCCTCAATGAAGTGCTCTGCATTTGAAGCTATGAGTAGACATTCATATTACACACTCATTCATATTACAGGCATTTATTACATAACACACCTCTGGAAAATAGAAAAATGAATTTATTTTGCCCTATATGAATTTCTTAAACATCTTTTCAATGGATCAAGGATCATTGCTTGGAGCATGAGGGCCAGGTCCCTGCTGCCACAGTTAGTTCTTTTATTAACATAATTCTCTTTCACAAGCACAGGGTTGCTCCATCTTAAAAATAATCATGTTATTTTACCTCCTGCTGCTCCTATGAAAAGGATGTTGCAAAATCTCCCTTTTAAAATAATTAGACACCTTCCACTTTCCAGATTAAATGTATTCATGTCTAGTTTATACTTCTTTGGTTTCTTTTATTGTACAGCACAGCTCAGCTGTAGGGGCCCATATCACTTGCTACTGTCTGTGCTTGCATCTCTTCTCCTGTTTCCACTTTGGTCCTACCAGGAACTGATATCCAGTGAAGTAAACCAATGCGTAAAGCCACAAGGGCTGTGCTGAGATCTTTCAGGGACATAACATTAACTGAGCAATGTCTGAGTCAGTGTAGTAAAGCATTCACCCTAGCACTGATTATCTTTCCCATCAGTGTCAGCCACTTAAGCTGTCTCCCAGAAATTCATCCAGCTTGGTTAAAATTTCTGGGAAGGGAAGGTTTTCTCCGTTGCCTGTCCAAGTCCACAGCTGTAAGAGTAGAAAACAAAAGGACAAGTCACTTTCAGCAAATGGATGATAAAAGTTGTGTATATTTTTGTTTTTCTGAAATTTTTTGTTCTTCCTCAGAAGGCTCACGTGGTGTCCTGCTATCATGACTGTGGTGTGTTTGCACCCTCCTCTATCTTTTCCATCTTAAAATATAAATCCAGTTGAGAGAATCCATAGGTCTCCTCTAACCTCCAGAAGACAACCTTTCCATCGACAATGAACATTTCTAAAGACATGAGGCCAGGGGAAGACATGACCCAAAAGCAGGGGAAGTTTTTGAATGTATATAATGCTGCCCAAATGTTTGGTTGTGCAGCAACATCCAACTTGGCTCCTCCGGCCAAAGCAACCTGGCAGGGTCACCTGGTGCAGGACCTCAATGCAACCTTCTGGGATGCAAGTGGAGGTTACCAAGAAGAGGTCAGCACCTTGGAGGATTTCAAGACCCATCTGGACAAAGTCACATGCAACATGGTCTGAACTCAGCCTTGACCCTTCGAGCAAGAGGTAGGACTGGAGACCTCTTGAGATCCCTTCCTGCCCAAGGGATTCCATGAGTCCACGCTGATTTTCAGTACATAGAAGCCACAGATGGGTGATCAAATACATGAGCAGCTCACTGGCTAACATTCTTCCTACATAATAAATTGCCAAGTGTTAGTCACTCAGAAGCCCTGCAACTGAGAGCTGAAAACGAATGAAGGTAGTAAATAACTCAACACTGGAATTACAGAAAGCAAGATGAGACTTCTGTGTCTACTTCAAAGCAGGTACTTTGAAAACTTAATCAGGCTGAAGAGCTATGTAAAATAAGCTGGCTTCTGCCTCTGCTTATACAAAATATGCCTTCAGAGCCTCCCACTGAGATTCTGGCAGGAATTGTTCCTGGACATCATCTATTGAAAAATGATTGATTCCTCTTTGACACAGCATCAGAGCATCTCTGGAATTTAAGTTTCCTTATGCTTGGCAAGCACTTTAAGTTATTAAGAAATGGAAACATCAGAATGCAAGTGTTTAGTACTCAATTTTATGACTGCATTGCCTAAATGACAGATATGTGCAAGATATAAGATATAAGCTGTTAATACTAGCTATTTTTAAGCCTGGAAAAGCAATTTCTTTTTCTTGCTGCACTACTGTTCTCTGCCAAATTACCTTACAGAATGTTTCTAGATTCCAGGACTCCTCCAAAAAGTTATTTTAATTCATAGTGTTGCAGGCAGGAAAGTTACAAATAATGTTATAAGTTACAGAGAAATGACGAAAAGCCAGCATTGCCATTGTGGACCTCACGTGCTACATGGTCATTTCTGAACCTCAGAATTTAATCATTTTGAAATGTTGACAAAATTAAAGACTCAAGAATCATTCCTTCATTGCATTCAGTCTTGCAAACAGAAAGCTAAACCTAATAGGCTGCATGTATAATGGACCTTGCTTAAGTACACAGCATGTCACTACAACATGGTGCATATGTAAGACACTGCCACTTTGTTCCAAAAATCTTAAGCAAATGCCTCTTCAAAGCAGAGTGGTTGATCACTTGTTCTATATTGTTTCATACATTCACCTGGGTAAACTCATGAGGTGAAATGTTTAATGAGACTAGACTATTTCTCTTAAACAATATATAAATAAAAAAAAATAAAAACAATCCAGGAAATGTGTTTCATTCCCAAATTAAGCATCACACCACTGCAGGTCTTTGATGACTCCAGTAAAGGCTGTAGAGAGTAATATTATGGAGTTTTTAAGCCTCACATATTTGTGTGAATGCATAAAGATTACACATCCATTTCTGACTGCAATAAGCTACCTCAATTTGTATTTGTAAGGGGCTATTTAAATATTTGGTTCAAAGTTTTTGTTTTGTTTTGTGTGTGTGTTTGTGTGTTCTGTGTGTGGTTTGTTTCCTTGTTTGTTCTGAGGGAAATTAAATTTCTGTTCTCTTTCAGATTTCATTTGCCAGGTCTCAGTTCCTGCTTTTCCTGTTCCTAAAAAAGATTTGCATTCAGCAGTCATCATTCAGGTAAACAGCTTTCTTGTGCTACTGCTGTTTTCTGCTCAACTGCTTGAACTTGCTATGCTAGAGCCTCATGCCTCATACAGGGCATGGGGAGTCTCTTCTGAGGAGGATCTGGGAGTGCAGGTTACAGGGACTGAAGGACGTTTTCTGTTTTGAGATATTGAAACAAACAAACAAACAAACAAAAATATTGGCAGACATTTCCTGGGTATCAGTTTAGGCAAGCCTCCCATATTACCACAGGGCTGTAAATAGGCCGTAACCAGGCTGGACTCAGCCTTCAGACATCAGCTGCTGTGCATCAAGATTGGTGGAGAAAGGACTGGCCATGAAACAGCAGGCCAAGGGTACAAAAGGTAATACTGCAGGTTTTCTGCAAACCTTGCTGAGGCCTTTGACCACCTTGGAAAGGTGTCATTCAAAAGAAAAAAGAAAAAAAAAAAAAAAAAGAAAAAAAAAAGCAAAGCAATGGTTTCAGCATGTTTTCCTTCACAAGCCCTCATCAGCCCTGTTAGTCTATTGTAAATTAGGCTTCCTCAACTATTGGAAAAAAAAAAACAAAAACTATTCCTCCTCCACTGAAAACCTGCTAGAAGTCTGTTTCTCTATTTCACTTACTTAGGCCCAACACTATATTGCCCCAGTCTTGATTTCTCCAAGGATTTAAACCCCATCAGCCCCTGCTGGGTTTTACCCCGGGCTTTGTCCAGTCTAACTCACAGGCCCTCCTCCTGGGCCAGTGCTTGGAGACCCTTCAAAATGTTTTGTATTCCTGATTTTTTTCCCACAAACCATACACTTGCTTCATCAGATGCTAGAGGGCAAAAAGCTGTCTTCCAGTAAGCTTCTGATATCTCAGCCTTACACAGTCACCATCAGTGCTCACAGCAAAAGAAAATACGAATCTCCTTAAGCATGGAGGGCATGTCCTGGGAGGATTCAGCTTTGACACAGCTATGTGTGTAGATCAGTTGGTTTCTCTGATGAGTACACGCTGTGGCAATTGAACAAACTTCTGGAGTTAACAGCGAGTTATCTGGAGTTATCTGCATTTCTGGAGGTTTATTTAAGAAAGCACCTGTTGACCCTGCTGCTATCTCTGTTGCCACATGGCCACTGCCATCATGTAATTGTCCTTTCATTACAGCCAGGATTGTATTTTGAAGACACTGCTTTTCATTCTTTGTGTGCTGATTACACACACAAAATAATTCATCTCTGATAACCATTTCTTTAGCTATAAAAAGCACAGTTACATAGTTTTAAAATGCAATGGGAGAGGGAGCACATTTTCCCAGTAGGGTTTACTTAAATATTTGAAGCAATTTCAGAAGTTTATATAGAGTTGTACTTATAAGATAGAAAATTCATCCACAGCTTGGCAGGACACATATCCCAAGAAGGTGTTTGTTTAAAGGCAGATGATCATGTTGCTGTAAATTTGTTGTTGGCAGCTGCAGAACAAGAAGAAATTTCATCATAAATAACATAAAGGTTTCATGCTGTAGCAGAAATATTGCCACTATTTCAAGTAAAACCAGACAACATAAAAATCATACCTTATCATTTACTCATCAAGTCTGATTTATAGGGACTGCTGTACTTGGTGCTAGTCATTTTGATTGCATCCTGGTATTTCTTCACAGGATGCTAGCACTCTCCCAGTTTGGGGCAACAAAAGGTTGGGGTGTAACATTTTTATTAGGCTTTCCCTCATTTATTAGGTAAAACATGGTATCAATTATTCACTTCAAGCCACATTTTGTCATGAAGGGCTCCTTGACAGAACTATGATTAAATAAATTAGCTATTAACTACAGTGCACTACCTTTCCTTTCTATTTATCCACTTATTAGTTAGATGAGAAATATACAAAATAGAAATAGAATGAGTAACATTTTGTGATCTTACTTCTTTTCTTGGGTGAAAACTTTCAGGGATAATACAGTGTCTTGGAGGGTTGATACTGCTTCAATAGGAGATTTTAGGGACTGTAGTGGTTACCAGAAAATAAATACTGCCAGACTGCAACCAATGTGTGGAGATCCTATTTTTCACACCTCTTCTTTCAAGAAGGTGGAGTGCCCCTCTCTCTATAAGCAAGGAGAATTTCAGCTCAGCTGGGTTTTCATTAGTCTGAAGCTTGTTCTTTCCATGCGCTTCTGAAGAAGAAATTATCATGTCTTTAGTTTGTTTGGGAAGGCTGAGACTATTAAACACAGAGCCTGGAGGAGATGAGATGTTTTGGAATTTCTAGAAAAGGATCATGGTTTGATTTGAATAGTTTTGCTGCTGATTGGTGGCATAAAATTTGGACAGCATCTGTTTTATTGAGTCACCATTACTGGACATCACGTGACATGATAAGACTGACCCACCCTGAAATGACTAATTGAGTGGGATGCCTGAAAAGGTTTTTTCATTTTTCAACCCTCAATTAGGGAAACCACATTTTCCAGGGAAAAAACAGTAACTTTTAAGCGTGTGTGAATATGTGTGCATGTTGTGGTGGGTTTTGTGTTTTTGTTTTGTTTTGTTTTGTTTTTGTTTTCAACAACGAAGGCTCTCTTGCCCACTAAAGAATTTGGTCAGAGAAGCTTTTTTTTTTTTAAAAAAAAAAAAAAAACAAAAAAAAAACCTGTACTGAATCAACATGAATTATCTAATTTTAACCAGCATCTCTATTGTTTGATGCAAAACGTAAGACTTACTCTCTAGGCGAGGCAAAAATGAACTTCCTGGCTCATGTAGCTTATTGCCCCATTTGTTGTGAGCTATACCTCCACATTACTTCCCTCCTTTTCATCTATGCCTATTGAAATTGCAGCTATACCATTTCCCAAGAATATGCTTGGTGCGTCAGCTAACATTTAAATATTAAAAAAGGAGAGTGGCTTTGCAAACTTGTGGCAAAATGGAAAGGTGTAAGGAGACCGCAGTCTGGAACACAAGAACTTGATGTTCCTCATGCTGAGTTTGGGGGAGATGACTGTGTACCAGACTACAGAAAACTCTCAGTCTTCCACAGAAATTGAGAGGTCAGATATCAGATGTGACAGGATCCATGGTGCCTGGCCATATCCACAAATAAGTGCTTGGCTTTAAAAATCACCTTCATATGTAGTGTGTATTGTGTGGTTTTTCTTTGTGGTCTTCAGCAAGGTTTGAATCTATCAAAAACTTATGAGGGGTCCTTCATTTGCAGATTGTGTCTGCTGTCACTCTAAGAACGTTTCTCCATAACAGTTTTCTACCTCTCCTAGTACTTTCAAGACTTCTCTTTCATGATCTGTAAAAAGGAGGCATATTTTAGCAGTAATGTGGTGATGTGCTCTGCACTAACAGCCTGCTCAGCTTTGCTCTGAGTGAACCTCTTGGGATGACAGTGCATTTTGCTGGGATCCAGTATTTTTCACTGAACAAAGGAAAGAAATGCTCCGTATCCAGCTCATATTTATCTATAAATACCATCTATCTGTGTTTTTCAGGAACTGCCTCACAGATATAACAACAGCCATCTCTTGGACAACTCCAGGGAGAAACATCCTTTCTACAATTTTCTAACCTGGTTTGTGTAACCTTACTTGACGCTAGCAGGGTGGGACAACATATTTTCTGCAGACCCCTTATGATGTCCAAGTTTCTTGAAAAGAGTAGGAAAGACATACCATCCTTCTCAACACCTTTTCCTCAAAGTGCCCCTACAGAAGGCGGCTGTGGCTAGAGCTGCCTCTAGGCCTCTAGGGATGCCAAAATCCACACAAGCTCCCTCAGGCAAATCCTCTGTAAAAATTAAAACAACTTGAAATTCAAGAGAGCAGCTAGGAAAGCACAGCTAAGGCCTCCAGAGCTTATATTCCTGTCAGGTACATGCTCCAAAATAGTGGAGAGGCATTGTGGTTTGTAGCTTGTAGTCAACTGGTGGATTTAAGCTGCCTTCAGGGCCCCCGCAGGCTGTCAAAAGAAAACAAATGGTTGCTGTGTGGCTGCAGCCTGGGGAATCCCTTGGGCCGCTGGTCACGGTCCTCACGCCCTGAGCTTCAAACCCCTAGTAACAAAACAAAACACTGTGACAAACTTCATCAGATGTCAACTTCCAACCCAGAGAGCTAAAGGGAGACATCCTATAAAACTGCCCTAATACTTTACAGGAAGGATCACAGCCTGCTGTAAAGGTAACAGTCCATTCTGCAAAAAAAAACACTGTTATTTTAGGGAGTTTTCCTGCTTACTACAACAGCTCCTTTTAGATCCGCACAGTCTGGGCTGACAGGGAGCAGAGCAAGTACTGGTCTCCTGTCACTGCCTCCCGCTTCAGCTGCACCTTCTTTTCAAAGTCTTCAGAAGCAACTGGTTTTGCATCAAGTTGGGGACTTCAAGAAAGCAGCCACAAATAAGCCCCAAGCCTTACCTGATTTAATAAAAAGGACTGACCTCTAGGAAAATGGTGAAAGACCATATCCACAACCTGTAGAAAAAGCCCAGGGCATTTGGCGGTATCTTTGCCCTCCCATCTTCTCTTTTCTCCCTAGAAACCATGATGTAGCTGTGAACATAGCTGGAAGGTGATAAAGAATATAAGGAGTGCTATGTAACTCCTCTTCTTGCTGCCTAAACCTCAGAAACGTCTGGAGAAACTCTGGAGGATGAGTCAAAGTTTAAGGACAGCTCAGAGACCTTGCCATGCCTTAGCACCCCACCTCGATGGGCTGAGCAGGCGAACACCTGCTTCCAGGGCTAACCATAGGACATGTGGCTGCTGTCCTCTCCCTGTGCTCCTGCTGACACTGGCACTCTTCAGGTCTCAGGGGGCTTGCAGGGAGTCATCTAGGCTGTGCCCTCAGGGACTCTTTGGTCCCTACTCAGACAGAAGTTACCCATCCCTTCTTGGGGCAGGACAATAGAGGTTGCACCTTAGCAGCTGCTCACAAATTCATCATCTATCTCTTTTGACCTTCCTATTCTTTAGGGCACCAAAATAGATTAAAAAAAAAAAAAAAAAAGTTTGAAAAACTACTTCTTTGCGCTCTTGTCAAAATCCGACACCCATTTGGATATAGTGATAATGTTTTTATGCTGGCTTTTCAGTTTGAGCTTTACCACAAATTTCCTATGGCTGTAAAGGCAAATACTACCATGTAATTACCATGGTTTTCATTGTTCAGTGACATTAACTAGCTGGTTATGATGGCTTTTATACCCTGGTTCATAGCCACATGCTAACGTTCACTCTTAAATTTGGTCCCTGAGTCAGATCCACAGTTCATGTCTTATCGTGGTAGACTGATGTTTCCTCTTGCTGTTCTGTACCTTGCCAGCTCTGTGCTTGCTGGCAGTTACTGTATGCATACCAAAAACAAAACAAAATAAAACAAAACAAAAACCATACAGCAAAACTTAGGATAAGCACAGAGGAAACTCAGCATGAATACCGGTGAATGACTGATTTAACAGAGGTATGTGACTTGATTATGTATGTTATTACATGAGCTTTTAAGGTGTTGGACAGAGTACAACAGATGACTATTTGGCAGTGAGAACCATGGGAGTCTAGTGGGACAGTTTGTTAAATAAATATCCACACATTCATTTCCTAGCAGAGTTGGCCTGGCCATGAAGCTGGAAGTGGAGCTCCATGACTGTGTCTCCTCAGAGGGAACAGCTGGTGGTGATGGACAAAGGGGAAGGCAAAACCTTCCTTGTGTCCCTGAACATCTATGCATGAGTCTGTGCATTACTGAATTCAGAGAAGATAGAGATTGGATTAATTTTTCTATCATTCACTGGATATAATTGATATTTGCATTTAAGGAATAGGAAATTGATACATTCTTGAGAGGAAACTTAAAGAATTGTTGATCAATATAATGTCCCATGCTAGTGAAAATTTTTAATTCATTCACAAACCAATGGACAAATTAAATGCATATAGCAAATAAAAACAGTGGAACATGATTTAAAATGCCCCTTGGAAAGACATGGCTACAGCTTTCTCAGTTTTTGGTGAAAAACCTGAAAGGAATTTGACATCAGAGCAAGCAAATTTCACGTGGTTGTACTGGCCATAACAACACCCTTGATGCATATTCATTTGGAGCATGATGGATGCCCATAAGCAGCAACAAATACAAGTCTTGAACTGAGAGGCAGAGACTTTCTTAAGAGTCTCAGACAGTAATAAATCCTTTTCTAGAAGGTGAGTTTTACTGTGATCTGGAGGGGAAGGAGGGTGCAGCAACAGAAAGGAGAAGGCTGAAGACTCACATTCATAAACAGTCCCTGCTCAGAAACACTTTAGATCCGTTTTGTCCATGATATTGATAGTACAGCTGATGGGAGATGCTTTGCAATATAGCATTAGCTATGCTTCTTTTTGAAAGGTTTTTGAGAAGTCTTTTTTTTTTTTCATAGAGGGCACTGATACTAGAGACTTTCACACTAGTGAACCACATAACACAAGTGGCTCTGTCACACTGCCCTGTTCGCCTCCTGAACTGAAACCTGCTCCTTCAATAAGGCTGGAAGCCCAAATTTCACAAACTGAAACATTAAAGTGCTATCAGGATTTGTCATGGGTCTTCAAAACACCCCTTCATATATTCTGGGCTAAGACAGATCCTGCCTTATCCTCCCAACTTTGACATAGTGTCATATGACGATCCATACTAACTAGAATAAAAATGCCAGGTAATATATGACTACAGAATGAGTGAACTCTTTCCTCCTCATCCCTGATGTTTCTTCTCTCCCAGGTCCAAGAGGTTAGCTGATTAGAGAGCTGTAGCATCAAGAATGGCAACTTCTACTCCAAAAAGTTAAAAAATTTACAGAGGACAATGTAAGTCAGCAGCTCTTGTTCTATTTCTGACTCATCATTTGCCATGAACAGTAACTCAGTGTCAGGGTCATGCAGCTTCTTTTGTCCCTAAATCGGTTTAAACTCAAACATTGGAAGCCTTGCCCTCTACCTAAATGTCTTTATATGGAGGTACCACCTAAATGTGAAGGTGGCACCTATGAGGTCCAGTGTGAGGAGTACTGAAATATTAATAAATAATAATAATAAATATAAACACAAAAGGGTATTGCAAGCATCAAAGGCACCTGTGAACAACCTCTGATGTTTTTAAGTTTTGTCCAACAGGTGGAATAGTTATTAAAAGAAAGACTGCAGGGCCAGGAGGTTTCATTTTCTTGTACAAACATCAGGGTACATTGGAGCATGTGGTGTTGATGATGCTGTGGGGACACAGCACAAACTACTTGGGCCATTAAAACCCACATCCTAGTCTATGCCACATGGCAGCACAGAATAAAAACCAAGCATTTCTTGCTAACACAAATCAACTAAATTATTTTTAGCTTCTACAAAAAAAAAAAAAAAAGAAAAAAAAAAGAAAAAAACAGCTAAAAGGCAGCCACAGTGATCACTAAGACAATAAGCATTTCTAAGATTAGACATGAAATTTTCTAAACACTTGCATCCTCTCCCCTCCTCCCAAAAGGAAAATCATAGTAACTATTAGGGTGTCTATATTTATGACTACAGCCCATAAAACAAAGATTTACATTAAAGGCTAAGGTTTTTACTTTTCATTCTGCTGTGTGAATGTAGCTTTTTTTGCTCTTCTTTGCTCACAGTAACATGATCTATGTGGCCATTTTCTGTGACTGCATATTTAGCAGTGAGTTAATAGATCATCTGATTTCCCTTTCCCCGTGTTTTTTTTCACCAAGCAAAGCAGGTTGGGGTATGAAGTTTCCTACAGCCTTTTCACCTGTTGTTGGCTTCATGGGAGCAATTCCTGTAGCTCAGACAGTTGCCCAAGGTGTGCATTGCTCTTCCCTTTCCTCTGCTTTTACCATGAAGTGGGTTTTTCTTCAGACTTTTATTTAAGAATATTGTGCAAGAAAAGAAAGGTGGAATAATAAAGCCATGTATATCCCAGGTATGCTTTATTTTCTTGGGAAGCAAGTCAATAGGTGTGTCTGCATATAGATGTGCAAACATATATAAATTTCCGTGTATGTGTGTCTCAGGATCCTGCATATGGACAACAGGACCAAAATGTTATAACAGGAGACTAGGAAAGCATTCTTTCATAACCTTTGAGGATGCTTGAAAGCAACCCTGAGGTTTTGGGGAGGAGGGTGGTGGAATTGCAAAGCACTGTGCAGACTGCCTCAGTGAAAATATCCACTAAAGGCACCATCATAATAGTTATTAATGAAATAAAACTTCTTGAAAATGTAATGTATGGTTATCATTTGAATCCCAGGAGCAACGTAAGAAAAACAGCACTTCAGATAGTGTATCAATGTGCTTTGGAAGTTTTTCCTAATAAAATAAACAGCGAATTTGCTTACCCTCTTCTTAATTAACATGAAATGATATGAGCTGTTTTTTTTATTATCTGAAATTGTGTGACAACTTTTCCAAAAATATGTAACGGTTGTTGTAAATTATGCAAAAGTAAATATATATGTATACATTCTTAAACTGTTTGCATCTAGCACCACCAGGTAATTTTCGGAACTGCTGGCTTAAGCAGCCTTGCAGTGGCTTGGCTGATGGCCTGGGGCAAGAGAGCCCAGTGTGGCTGGCAGCTACCTCCACTCCAGCCCCGCCTGGCTCATGCAGAAGCCTTCAGAGATCTGATGCACCGGGACTGGCAGATGGCCCTATACACATATAATTCATGTCCCTATTTACCATGTTTGGGGGTATTTCAGTTAAAAAGCACTGAGTTCCTAAAGGTGGTGAAACTTGGACATTTATAACCCTGTGGGGAAGACCATGGGCAACTCCACTGTGCATGACATGTCCAAAGTGAACGACCATCCTAATTTGAGCCTTAGAGTAGCAAAATGTTGGAGAAAGGGCTTCTATTTTTTTTTTTAAAGAAAGGAAAAGATTCCTCTTAGAAAATTCACATTTTTTATGTAGCAAGGACTCTGTGGATGTCACTGCACCCTCTGTAAAGAAATCCCTACCTACAGTTAAAAAGCAGTATTATACAAATACATGTCCTCCACAATTGGGTGTGATGACAGGGCAGGACATAGCCTGCTGGAGGACAGCTGCAGGCCAGGTCAGGCATCCGCAAGAGGTTTTGGTGGAGAGTGCATGCTACGAGGCATTATTGTTGGGACATTTCCTTGGTGCTGCTCTGGTGGCTTTAGAATTGCTTGTGTTTTGCTTCCCATCCTCCTTTCCTTGTTTCCATGTTGCTTGCCATTAATGCAGCCCTGCACTGTCACACTGGAGCCTTGTTCACCAGCCAAGATAAGAGCTGGAGGAGCTGGGAAAAGAGAGCACTGCTCTCTCTGAAGGTGACAGGAGATCACCTTCAGTGACCTCCCTGCATGTAGGCTGGGTATGCATCTCAACAAGAAGAGGAATATATTTTCTCCATTTTCTGTCAGTTCCCATAAGCACCAGAAAGAAACCCAAGCTTAAGTCCACCTCCATCCATGCATTATGCTGTTTGGTCTTTTCGCTTCTGGTGGTTACGAGCTGCAAATCCTCCTAATTTTTCTATTCTTCCTCCTTGGTTGTCCATTCCTTTAGTGGTGGTGTGCTTCAAATCTAAGTCTCATACTTGGCATCACTGATCCTTTGCAATTACCATACTTATTTTTCCAAATTACAGGGTTTTAGTTGTTATGAGAACACTTTGAATAAAGGAAGTGCCTTCTGGCAGCAAAGAAAACATGGCAAATTCACTGCATGACATAAACACCATACACTATGCCACTGTTCAGAAGACTACACAAGCAAGCTCTTGAACTCACTATTAAAATTCCCTGCCAGCAAGCCTGTTTTGTTAAACTGTTGGCTTTGATATTTAATTTCATGGGATCTGAGCAATAACTTCCTTAGCAAATGATGGTCAAAAATCACAAAGCCCAAAACCTCTAAGCATACAATATGAAGTTACAAAATACAGCTTTTTTTCTTAAGTTAATAATAATTAATCAGTTATTTTAATGTCTTTATTTTTTCAGGCTTTTTATTTTTGCTTTGCTTTTCTATAGAATTTTACTTCAGTCTGTTTCAAGCCCCTTTCTATTTATGCCAAGATACAGTATAAAGTCCTGGCCTGACTATTCGTATTGCTGACTTCAAGGGAAGTGGATCTGCCTATTTTAATTAAAACAAGTTATTCTGTGGTTTGGGGTAACAATTATTTCTAAAGACCAGCAATTTCACAGCTTTTATCTACCACTTGCTTAAAATTTAATGATGACTCTGCTGTCTGTCTTCCCACCCATCTTTCAACATCCTCCTCTCCCAGTGAGTCATTTCAGAAAATCTCCCTGCATTTTTCTGGTGAACTGATATAGGTCTACCTGAGGGAGCAGCACCCTGGGCTACTGCTGCCTGTCAGGCAAACATAGCGCGTATTTTAGTGGTCAATTGCACAAGTTTGAATCTATAAACCCATTAAATAACTTTATTATTTCTACTTTTCATTATATAAAAAGCTCTATTGTACAGGTTTTAACGTAATATTAGAATGATTCCACTGTGATTTTGTAATGCTAAACAATCCTTTTTTTCACGAATTCCATTGTATTGTATTAAAAAAAATCATTACATACCACTTAACAAGAAAATGGCTAAGTAATTCTTAGTAATATCTAATGTTTTAAATTTTATAAAACTAAGAAATATTAATGCATTTAATGCTTGAGTATTTTTAATATGCTAAGGAATGGATTATAGTGGACACTCCATTGTATATTTGAATATATAGCCTTCCCTTGTGACCAAACATCCTCTCAGAAATATTTTTCAGCCACAAGTAATATAGTTTCAAACCCCACTTTGACCACTAGAAGACAAATGCATTTATTTTATGCATAATCATTGTAACAGGACCTTTTGTCCACGCTGTGACATTTTGTTCTGGTTTCCTCCACAGCAAATGATGGGCCAAAGCACAGTTAATGTAGAAAGGGTTAAAACTTATGAGTCACTGGCTAATTAGACTTCATGGAAGTTACAAACATATGGTCCAGATATGTAACCCCAAGCCTCTTATTTAGAAACCTAAAGGAAAAACACTGTTCTCACTGCAACATTTCTCATGTTTATAGTCACTGACTTTATCACAGGTTTACATAGATTTGTGCATTACATTCTCCTGAATTAAACAATTTGAGGTTCTTGAATATATGCCTTAAAAAATAATAATAATAAAAAAATAAAATATACAAAACTGATGAAGTCCTTTTCAGCCAGGAGAAATCTCAAAAGAGTACCAACAGGTTTTAGGTATGACAGTAGTCCTTGCCCTATGGGTTTCTTCAACAGAGAAAACTCAGTTTCCTTACGAAAAACACTAAGATATAAGACATTCACAAAAGCATACAAATTGTGGAAACAGCAGAGACCTTCAGCACTCTTAGTCTGGAAGGCTACAAAAAGCAAAATCTGGAGAACTGGCTTGAAAACTTTAAAACAGTGAAAGACAGGCAGAACTTAGAGGCAAAAGTGAAACTCCACATCAGAATTCATATCTAGCATATTTGAGTCCTGCCAACATTTATTTAGGCATCAGAAGCACAGAAGACCCTGAAAAAAATAAAAATAAAAAAATAAATAAATAAATAAACTGATGTGGTTTGATCAACTCCTGCCAAATGGATAAATGGATGGATGCCAGGAGAATTTCTTAAAGACAACCATGCTGAACTGAGTAACTGAGTTGTTCCTAAAGACTAGTCAGATGTGGCTGCTAGAAATAAATAATTCAGATTCTTCCGTCCTAGAGAAGATCTAAAAAGAAGAATAAGACTTGGAAGAACTGAAGTCCGTCCTATTCATCCTCAACCCACAGGGTCAAAATAAACTTCATGGTCATGGGCTTGCTCCATTTAGTCAATGATGGTCCATTCAAACCAAATTCACCAAACCTTCACCAAACTCATTGAGCTGTAGGTATAATTTCCATCCTGGAGTTCATCACTCAAAGGTTTGCAGACAATAATCTGACAAGCATCATTTCAGTAAATATTATCCTTCAGAGCAAATAAACATCATTTTATTTTCAGTTACTTAAATAAGTATCTGAAATTGTCTTGGGTCTTAAAGAACAGCCAAATTTCCTGTAAATAAATAATGTTCAATTTCCCAACAGGTTCTTTCTGAGCACAAATACATTAACAGACCCTGCTAAATGTATTTGCCTATTGCTCAAAAAATGTATTTGCCTGTTGCTCAAAAAAATAAAAATAAAGCAAGTGCTGCATTCAGTAACAATCACTTAGTGTACATCTGATGTAAAATATGCACTGCTCATGGGTTTGCACTTTTTCTTCTGGCATGGTTCAGCTGTGCCTGTCAGTAGGTCTTCCAGGACGGAATTAAACAAACAAACAAACAAAAACAAACTAACTAAACCCATTGCTTTTAGAGTGTTATCACAATAATGATGTTATTCTTTGCTTCAGGCTCTTACAAGACTTTTGTGATTATGGTGGTGGTTGTAGAGAAAACCAAGCTGCTACAAGTCTGAACAGTCCAGCTGGCTTCCCTGAATGTCACTTCTTTCTGGTGGCCACAGCTGTTGCTGCACCAGTCACACTCCATTTGCTTTCAGAGCAGGGCACAATAATGCTGCAGTATGCAAGTGTCTGTGGACAGCCATTAGGTGTTATTTTGGTCATTTGACGTTGTGTGCATCAAAACTGGTTAGCATTTCTTTTCCTACTAGGCAGGCTCACAGAAGGTATCATACACAATATTTCCTTGTAGTCTTCCAGGCTATTTCCCTTCTGAGGCTCATCTGAACAAATCAGACAGCAAAATGCTGCAAAAGCGCAGGCCGGAAGAGCCTCAGAACTAAGCCTTTTGGTGCAATGAGAGGGATCAGCACCATGGGAAACAATAACTCTTTCAAATCACTATCAAAACCATTTTTGCTGTTGCAATGGGCATTTAGCTACCTTTGCATACTTCTACTAACACCTCTAAAAGCCACTATTTGGTGTCTGCCAAACCCTACATGTGACTGTGGGCCCATCAACTGTCCTCTTAGCCTGTCACTGACCTCTGCATGGTCACTATCCCATTGCTACCCATAGCCACTTGGTCACCACCTTTCTCACGTGTAGATTCATGTTCTCTGCTTGTCCCCCACCCACCTAGGCTTGTGCTATAGCACAAATCCAGCTTGGGCAACAGGCAACATTAAGGACTGTCAATACAACAGCTTTGTATGTGGAGAGGAGGTTTGGTTTCCAGCCTTCTTTTCCAGACAGTTCCATCTTTGCAATCATAATCACATTTTTTTAAAAAAGCTTTTGTCAACCCCTTTGCTACCCAGAGATTTCACCGTGTTCCTAAATTCTACTCACTACCCTGACAGATGTTCCAGAAGGATAAGTAAATAAGGATTAGTTAACCAATAAGGTTAACTAGCATAAATATAGCGAATTCATTCTACCTCTTTTTCAAGTAGGCCTTTTATCTTGGCCTTACCATGACCTGGACAGGCCACTAGCAAGTTCCCAGGCTGGCATAAAAAGAAGAAAGTCCTTCTACATTCTTCAGGAAAAGCAGTTTTATCACTATCAGTTTTGGCAATGAGCAGCTCCAACGAAGAACACTATTAAAAATATGCTATGCATTTCATTTCTTCAGAGAGACTGGTAGCAGCATCTGTAGTCCTCATCTGTCCCACAGGGCTTCTCTCACAAGCAGAGATGTCTGCATTTCTTCACAGCCCACACAGGAGCAAAGTAAGCTCTCCTTTTCTTTCACTTCCTCCCAGGCCTGATATTTACTCACAGATCAATGGGGTGGAGTGAACCCAGCAGCCCAAAAGCTGTTTGCTAGGCCTCACATGCTCTGTGGGCATGACATATCGCCCTCCAACACACATGATGCTGCACTTAATGCTGTGATTAATGTGACTGGCCAAAGATGAGAGCTGCTGACATTTCTTTGGTAATTAGTGCAATGGTAACATTTTGGCCCTCAGTGATGACAGTGTAAGCATAACATCAATGCAGCTGGAAGCCCATCTGCCCTTTGAACTCCCCACTTGTACTTCCCAGAAGGTCTGTCTTATTATTTCTGGTCAAGGATATACAAAGTTGGCTGTACGCCTAGATTTGCATCCGGTGTCTAAAAAGAAAAATAAAAATTTGCTTCAACACTGTATATGGAGATGACAGAGGACAAGAAGAAGTTGATGCTGAGAAAAAAACATTGTCATGGAAGTGAACAGCTAAACACATCCTACCCATAGCCTGAAGATGTCAGTCCTGGGCCTAAGAGCAGAGGCCAGGGAACACAACTTTTTCCTTGTATGTACATTCTTGCAAAAGCAAACTTTGGTAAATTAGAATGGGATTTTTTTCAAGATCCAGCTAACTTGCAATTATATTTTACATTTACCTTGTTAGTAGAAGTCCTTCAAACAGGTGAAACAATTTTCATCCTCTGTAGCCTAAGAAGGATTTGTGCCAAACTGCCACTCCTACTCCGAAATTTTCTTGAGAGTATGGAGATACTCTCCTGGCACCTCAGCTCTGCAGGAGCTTCAGCATCCATGGGAACATTCAGGTTCTTTAAAGTTCTTCAAGGCTTTAGGCATACCCAGAAGGAAAAAAAATCGTCTCTCTCTTCAGAAGTGCTCAAATGCCTTTCCACTTCCCCTCTTCTGTGACGGAAACTTAGCAATTGCTTCTTGATAGCACACAAACACAAAATACTATAATTTTTCCAGAGCTGTCAGCTGTGCATCTCTACTTTTGACTCCTTCACCACTCAGTCACACAATTGGTTTCCTGTTGTTGAGGCTATAGCGCTTGAGAGACTGTATTAACCCTCAACCTGCTCTACAGTTTTTGTCAGACTGTATGTCTCAGATGAGATGTCTCAGACTCCTACTGCCTAACCCATGACTTGGAGCCCTAGTCCTCCTTCCAGACAGTAGCCCAGCATCTGTACTACCAGGAGCACCACTGTGGCACACTGCTCAATGCTGTCCTGACACAGGCTGATGTGGGAGTCATCTTCTTGTCTAGACCTCCTTCGTGGGCACCCCCAGAAAGCACAAGCTCTCTGTGAGCCCCCACCAAGGTGGTATAGTACTTTCTGATTTCTCCACTTGTTTTTCCACATCACTGCCTAAATTATTTTAACGAATTCAGGGGTTCTGGATCACCAATGATGTCCACCAAGCTTTATCTCTAGATGAGATATTTTCATGGGAATGTGGTCCTTTAATAGACTTGTGCTGCATCTATATTATTTGCAACACCAACTTGCCCTTGTTACAGGAAACATTTTATTAATGCTTTTTTAAGCCTTTCTAATCAAACTCAACCTAGTTGTCATTCATATGCTAGAAATTATTCCCAAGGCTGTCTTGACTAGGGATAGCTCGGCTACAGCAACTATGGAGAAAACTGTAGTTTTATTTAACTGGAGACTAAAGCTCTGTCAAATTTCAGAGGTGGATTGCCATCATGAGACTTTGCTGACCATCATGGGGTAACAAACGCTTTGAGAAGTTGCCATAACTTAAAAAAAATCTATCTGATAAATGCAGTCATTGCCTTGGAAAGTTGTCC
The DNA here is from genome assembly GCA_011074415.1 of Stictonetta naevosa. Lineage (NCBI taxonomy): Eukaryota > Metazoa > Chordata > Aves > Anseriformes > Anatidae > Stictonetta > Stictonetta naevosa. The sequence continues at coordinate 62,497,531 of CM021698.1, forward strand.
TTAGTCTTCAGCAAACATATGCAAATATTTGCATGACTGTCACTTACATTTTAGTATTATAAGCACTTCTATCCAGAAAAGAGCAGCTGAAGAAAGGTCTGGTGTGCCTTATCTCTCATACAACCAACTCAGCATGAGGAGAGCATGTCCTTAACTGGGCCACAACTGAGACTTATGCATTGAGAGTGTTTTACGTAGTGTCAGCATGTTGGCTAGCTAATAACTAACCTGTAATAACTATCCTGTTCTCCCCACAGGATGTGCAGCCTGCTAATTTTAGTGGGATAAATGATCAGCTTTCTGAGGATGGGTATTTCTGTGGATTGGATTCTGTTTTGCTGAAGTATGCCTGTGTGAAGAAAAACTCAGTCCTTTCCCAGGCTTGAGATTTGCATTGAACAGGAAGACAATGTTCACTCTTCTGAGGCTAATGACCAAATTAATTTTCATTCCCTCAGGCTGTTATTTACCCAAGACTATCAGACTTTGGTCACTCTCACTCCTAGAACTTCTTTGGATGCTTCTTTAGGGGAATCAATGTTCATATCACTTCAAACATAGCTTTATAGGGGGAATGCATATTTCAAATATTATCTGTATATTGTGACCACAATATATTGTGAATGTAGCTCTATTAATACACTGTAAAGTAAGCAACAGAAAGAACAGATGGGAAAGAGTTTTAAAGCCTTCATAAGAAATCCCAAGTAATTTCCAGAAACTATGTCAAAGTTAGCATAACAATAATTGCACCCACAGTTGTTCCTTCTAGAAAGATTTGATACGGTATGTATAGGACTTGATTGTCTTGTATTGCATTTCTACAGCTTTTAGTCTCATTTAGAGTTTGGAAAGTGAAGCTATTGGAAACTTGGCTTTTCTCTCCTAGCTGAGGGCCAACCAAAACACTGGATATGTCTTGTCAGATGTAAATGATAGGATACTATGTTGTGATGTGTGTATTTTAGAGACCAAATCCCTGTTTGTAGAGGTTTTATGTTGACATGGGAATCATGCACCACTTCATCAGTAATTTCATTCTCAAACCAATGTAATTATAATAAAATACAATAAAGTAGAACCAAGCCACAACTAAAGCATCAGCTTTTTATCCTGTCCCATCATTTGTGAATGAGATGTGAAAAGTTCAGGCTTACCGTAACTCTGCACTAGTGCCCAATACACAGGATTTCATTCAGTAAAAACAAATATTTTCAAGTCCTTGTTGCTTTTCTTTTCAGGTTGTAAGCAGAACAGTCTAAAAAAACACTGCCATAATTCTATCAACACATGGCCAGCTTAGCTTAGTCTGCTTTGATAGTGGATACCACTAATACACTAATAGAAGACAATTTTCTGACTTGGCCATTTCTTCCATAGCTTCCTCTCCTGATTTTTTTTCTTTTTTTATTTTTGTATGGCACTTATCAGATGAAAAATGCTTAGGTGAATTCCTCTTTATTAAGGTACCTATTAAATAGAACATTTTCTTAAAGATTTCCTTTTACCCATACTATCATTTTTTCTCTCTCTCTTTTTTTTTTCTTTTTGCTAACTGTACATCTGGCAATCATTAAACAGTCACCCAGCTGAATTTGTTAACTTTATGATATTAGTGTACAGATAACAGATTTTGCTATGATGCTGTGATGCTTTCATTTTTAATATCAGAGTGATCCCAAGAATAATGTCTGGGAGATCTGCATACAGGTCAAAGAGCAGTAAGGTATGCATGAACTAACTGATTTTGAGGAATTGGTTTAGTATCCCTCTGTTGTAGTAGCAACAGTCCTTGGAGACTCATCCTGTTTTCTGTTCTTTGCACCTCACCTGCACTCTCACAGTCACTGTTCTCTTCTTCCACGTGTTGCCTCACGCCTGATGCAGTCTGATTCCCCTTCAAAAAGCAACAGCATTGCTGTGGTCATGCCAACTGAGCTGTTCTCAGTGACTTTCAGAATTAGCTAACAATTCAAAATGCAAGGGAACTAGTTCACACTTCACCACAGGTTCAAGAAACTAAAGTACTTCTCTAATTAGCCCTAAATGTATTATAAGTTCTGTCTTGAAAAACTGGAAAAGGTCCTGGTTACACTTATGGCCTAGATTACAAGGATATTAAGCTCTGTTTTAGTGTTTGTTACTGTTTGCCTCATTTGACGTCTCTTTCTAAAAGCAAACACTACCTTTAACCAGAGTAGAACTGCTCTCATTCCTTGTACAATGCAAAATTCATAATAATAATAATTCTAGGCTTACATCCCAAAGGCTGGGAGAAAAACCAACCCTGGTCCTCCTTCACAGAAGCTCAGGCAGCTAATACTTTAAAAATAAACATCTGTTTAAGAAATACTTTTTCCCTTGGAAGGTGAGATCTTCCCTTTGAAGGCTGTACCCTAGTGCTTGGGACACAACCCCATGCTTCTTACTGCAGCCATGGGAGCACTTTGCCACCTTCTGAATGGGACCACATGTGTACAGATGTGTATGAAAGCATTTACCAACAGAGGTGTATGTATGTCTCTGCACCTCTCTGGTCACAGATGAGCTCAGCTGTTACAGCACTGCTTTCCTCATCATGATGGTATGGAAATCGATTTCTGCTTTCCATACCTGAAATGAGTCATCTCACGTTCCTGAGCAGATGTTTCTGCAAGGCATTTCCACAGGACATTTTCTTTTTCCTTGACTTGCTTCTGCCTCTGCCACCCAGGAACACCAGCCCAACAACGTGGGTCATTTCCCAAGGCTATTTCTGCATTGTGCCTAGGCTTGGAGAATAGAGTTCCTCTTGCTCAATAACCCTGGGGTTTGAGGATGCTGGGTGGAGGGAGGGCAGGAGAAGAGAAACATTGCATAAGATAACGGAAATGTGAGAGTTAGAGGTAGTAACTGGGCTGTAGACTATTTCAGACCACCTTTGAAACTTGTTTTGGACAACATAAACCTTTATGTTTGTCTTCTGAAAAAGTATCTTACATATCTCTGGCATACTTGCCTTGCTCCTTTAGCTCTGAAAATGCCACATGGCATGAGCCACAAAGGAAATCTGATTCTAGGCCACCTTTACTCTAATCTCTGTTAAAGCAGATACATGATGCACCTGATGTAATGTTTTATGGTTTTTTTTGGCTCAAAAACTGAGGTAGCATATTGGTATTTTAATAAGTATAAAGTACCTGTATAGTATTGATACTATTACCACAATGGCGTTAAAAAGTGTCATACTACATTATGGATTTTTTACCCGCTGTAGTTGAAGGGACTGAGAACAGGGCTTGCAAAAAGAGGAGGCCCACAAGAACTGAACAAAAAGTGAGAGAAGGCAACAGGTCTTTCACTCTGAAAAGACAATGTAAACACAGCAAATCAGGGTTTGCCTGAGCTGTCTCTATACACTCAGCAGTTAAGGATACAAAAATAAAAAAATATTATAGAATCATAGAATGGTTTGGGTTGGAAGGGACTTTAAAGACCATATAATTCCAACCCCCTTGCCATGGATAGGGACATCTCCCACTAGACCAGATTTCCCAAAGCCCCATCCAGCCTGACCTTGAACACTTCCAGGGATGGGGCACCCACAGCTTCTCTGGGCAGCCTGTTCCAGTGCCTCACCACCCCCATAGTAAATAATTCCCTCCTCACATCTAATGTAAATCTACCCTCTTTTAATTTAAAGCCATTACGCTTTGTCCTATCACTACACTCCCTAACAAAGAGTCCCTTCCCAACATTTCTGTAGGCCCCCTTTAGGTACTGGAACACCACTATGAGGTCTCCCTGGAGCCTTCTCTTCTCCAGGCTGAACAATCCCTGCTCCCTCAGCGTGTCTTCATCGGAAAGGTTCTCCAGCCCCTTGATCATCTTTGTGGCCCTCCTTTGGATGCATTCCAGTACATCCATGTCCTTCTTGTCCTGGGGCCCCAGGGCCGAATGCAGCACTCCATGTGGGGTCTCAGGAAGGCAGAGAAGAGAGGGAGAATCACCTCCCTCCACCAGTTCACTTTCTGGGCTGCAAGCACATGTTGTCAGCTCATGTTGAGCTTCTCATCAACAAATACCCCTAGGTCCTTCTCCTCAGGCCACTCTCAATCCATTGTCTGCCCAGCCTGTATTTGGCTTGGGATTGCCTCGGCCCAGGTGCAGGACCTTGCACTCGGCCTTGTTGAACCTCATGAGGTTTTCATAGGCCTACCTTTCAAGCCTGTCCAGGTCCCTCTAGATGGCATCCCTTCCCTCCAGTGTGTCGAACTCACCACAAGGTGTGGTGCTCAAATGCATTAATTTTGTCTGCTCCTTTAGGCTCAACAAGCTTTTAAGTCCTGAATCCCTGAAGAAGCTCCTAGGAGTGTTCCCTGCCAACACAGTGATTAACAAAACAGAGATGCAGATGGTTTCCAGAACTTCCCAAGATCTGAAATTAGCATAGGACTAATGCCCTTCACATCCCTTCCCCAGCCAATGCATCTGCAGAATCCTGAAGGCTTGGTGGTAACAAGGTCCCAGTGCCCAGAGTGCTGGCAGACAGCATCTGCTGCCACATGAAGTCAGTTATCAGGTTTTGGCAGTCGCTGCTCACTGTGGGAAAGGCTCACGCTGCAAATGCCATTGTGCAGAAGCAGGTGCCAGATTTGAGCCGAATAATCCCCCATTAATTGCGCGCAAGGTTCTCTCCCTTGTGAGCAGTCAAAGAATGAGAACAAGACAGTATTTCCCAGCAAGGAAGGAACAACGCATAACTGTGAACGCACTTGGGAAATGCGTTATAATTGCAGCATGGCCCTACTTGCAGCAAGGGGAAAGAAGTCAGCAGAGGAAGGGATCTTTTCCATCATCTCTCACTCTGGGACTCCCCTGGCCTCCTCATGTGCAGTAAGACACAATGCTGCCCAGGTAGGAGGGTTACAAGGAAAAGTTTGATGAGGTATTCCTGAGCACACAAGCCTTGTGCAAACGAAGTCACAACCCTGGCATCAACACCACTGGTTAATAAGATACAAACTCAAATCCAATGCCTGTCCCTTCAGGGGACACAGTGGTGTGGGTTCAGTGCCACGAGGTGACAATTCAAGATTTTTTCCTGTGTGCTGGAAATGCTATTCACTGTGTTACCTAAATGATTTGCCAGTCAAAACATACCTCAAAAGTCAAATTCAGTTCCCATGGAATCAGTGATGGATGTTGCAGCTCACAACTGCTTGCACCAATCTGCTCTCAGCATGATGGAAGGGATCTCCCACCATAACAAAGGATGGCCGTGGGCTTGCTTATCACAGACTGGAAAGAAAAAAAAAAAAAAAAAAGATAATTTTATTCCCCATTTGTGCAGTGCAGGGCAGAGTTCAACACAGCATTAGAATGGCAGCCACTTTCCATTTTTAATCAGCTAGACGCAGCACGCTGTTTTGCAATGCACTACATATTGTATAATAATACAATTAGCTTTATACATAAATATAATTAGCTTTAACATAAAGTTTCTCAAACCATCAACACTTCATGTTTACAGTCACTTCAAACTAAATAGTTTCTCTTAGGAACTTTGTTGATCATCTTTAATAATTCTCAGGAAAAAGTACAAATTGCTGCTATCAAGATTTTTCTAAGCGTTTGAAATGTTTCATTTTCTGAAGCTAAGGTTATATTTCTGAAGCTGATAACATTGATTACCTCTTCTTTAACTGGTATTCTTGCATTTATATACTGTCTCTATAAATGATTTTCTCTTGCCAGAACAAGATTATGCAAAATATATCACTATAAAACTCTGAAAGCCTTTTAAAGTTGCAGTATCATTTGTCACAAATCACTGCTGAATGCAACTCAGCATAAAAGAGAAATAAATTTGCTCTCTGCTCTTATGTATGAAGCATCTTTCATGTGCGTAAAAACGATAATGCTCTCAACAGCTGCTGTGCTAGTTGCTTTATCCAAGCAACCTACATGGGTAGGACTTTGCATGACATGCGGTATGTTTCAGGCATGCTGCTCGCTGCCTAACCGCGTTTCTCCCGAGGCAGAGCCGATGAGTGCGAGAGAGGAGCTGCCTCCATCCATCAGCCAGGAGCCGCGGGTGCAGAGCGCCGGCTGTCCAGGAGAGGGGGATGGCTGCACGCCCCAAAGCAGAGCTCCTGGCCGGCGGAGGAGAAGGAGAAGGGAGCAGGGGACCCATTCATCCCCTAGCCCTGGTCTCTGTTCTGCACTTGCCAGAAACCAGCAAAAAAAAAAATTGGGTGGTTGGTCAGGGTGGTTTGCTACTGCAACAGACTTGGCTGTACCAGCACACGGTCAGAGACCACCAAGCTCCCGACCATCTTCCAAGACCCTCCCTGTGCACCCCAAGCACTGCTCCAATGTGCTTTATGTCCATCTCTAGCCAAAGGGGGTTTTGCAGGGGACCTACTGTTGCCAGTCCTGAGCAAAAAGAGAATCTCAGCTTGGAGTGTCTCATCTCACTGCATCCCATTGGAAATGAATCTGACACCTTGGAGGAGGCCCTTATGTGTTATTTTAGAAAACAAGCACAAACCATGCAGGAATGTCACATGAAACCACAGTTGTGAGGTTGCTGAAAGAGATGGAAAGGAGTATATGACATCGTTCAGCAAGGAGTGAGTTAAAAGAATAGAATATACAAGCTTCATTAAATTTGGTCAGAGACAATGAAGAAGTTGATTCTGGAGTTTATTCTGCTGTTTTCCTGTGTTGTTTTGTAAGGAAGGAAAGCAGATATTTTAAAATCTGATATCTGCTTATGTGGCCATATGCTTTAGCATGGAAGAAAAAAATAAAATACAAGATTTAGTCATTTGAATTTTCCAGGTTTCCTTGTCACCTGCTTAATTCTGCTTCTGTCCTTTATTTATTTACATGATTTAGTACTTCTTTTCCACATACCAGGAATCCCCCACAAACGTTTTGTTCAGAAAAAATATTTGTCACTCAGACAGGAACAACGTGTTTCACATTAGTGTTGTTCCCACTAGAATATTTTCAGAGCAAAATGGAGAGGGGGAGAAAGAGGGAGGAAACAAGAGCTAGAGGTCCCTACTCACTCTGTTCAAAAACTAAAAAATGGACTGCAGCTGTTTCAGCACTCCTTTCAAATGGTGTGAACAGCACTTCAAATATCAATCATTTCCTTAATAGAGTTTTGAATTTTTACATTCAGAAAATGTTATCCAACATAATTCGGGGCCAAAATATTTTGATGCACATATGCAAACTGTCCAGGAAATGGTTACTATCTTGTTAGTACCACGTTGTTAACACTACATTGTTAACCATGTCAGATTAAAAACAGGGGGGCATTGACTGTCTATGGAGGTGATGGCAGTCATACTGATAATACCATATCTGTAAATTTGTTTATTGAAGGTCACAAGTGTACTAAACTCTGTTGGTCTGCTGTCTCAGGGTTTGGAGGATTAGCATGATAAATTCTTGGGTAATGTCTAATTTGGTGAAACACCTGTCTTGTTTACAGGATAGTTTCTGGTTGTATTTCCTCTTTTAGCAGAATAAAATATACCAAAGGGTCATACTTAAAACCTCAGGCCTAGGATTAATATTTCTAGTTTTTAGTTTTTCTCATTTCTAGTTCTCATTTTTTCATGTAAACATTTGAGTTTCAGTAAGTCTGGTCACAAGAATGAGAAACATTATGTCTTCCTTTTTAAACATCATGCAACTGCCACAGCTTTACTTGGTCCTATGCACAAGTATACACATTCATAAGATTAACATTACTAGATATATTTCTATGTATAAATGAATTTGTTTAGGTGGAATCAATGGACAGTTAAATCCAGAAACACATAAAACAAGATAAAAGAGAACAAGCAGGTTCAGAATAGAATATATTGCAGTCTATGCACCAAAGCATAGCTGAACATGGGGTAATTATTGAAGTATACATGGACTGTATAAAGAAGCCTGCAGATAAAGATAGCAAGATAGTTTTGGGTACAGATGAAGGTTTAAAACTTATTTCTGCTTATCATGAGTTTCTAGGAAAAGAAATTGTAAGAACTTAAATGCTTGAAACTGTTCGTTTTTAGTCTTGCTAAAAGCTTCCAGTTAGCAATTCTAACTGTGGGTGAAGAATTTTTAATAGGGCAGGGGAACTTGATATGAAGGATAAAGGAAACAATCTGAAAAGTCACGTACAGAAACAGGGTCTCTGTAGATGGAACAGAGAGGATCTGGGGGGGGGGGGGGAGTGGAGAATAGAAAATAAAAACGTGTTACAAAGATAAGGAAGAAGAAGTAGAAAAGACAATGAGTTTGCAGAGAGAGAGAAAATGAGTGTGCATGGCCAAAAATGACAAATTGGCTGTGAAATTATCCCTTAGCATTCTGCCTGCTCAAAGCACTTTCCAAAAGCCAACAGAAATTCAAAGTGGTCTTTTGTCTGGAAGTAAAGAACAAGCATTTCTTTCTTCCTCCTAAGTGAATAAGCTCTTATCTTTAAGATGGGATTTGTCTCATTTTGATGATGGACAAGAGCTCAGAGAAGAGCATTGCTGTCACAGAGCTGACTAGCAAACTGCTGTGCATTTTGGTAAAATAAAGCTGCCATTAACATCAGAGAGTGGGGTTTGGGGTTTGTTTGCTTTCCAGGGAAAGAGAGGTTCTCTTTAGAGCACAGGGTTGCAAAGTTTGATTCATGAACATATTAGAAATTTGGGGACTTTTAACATTTGAGGCAACAAATATGTGCAACAAACACATCTAATTTCATGGTGTGCCAAAAGGTGCCTGCAAAAGCGGCATCAGCCTTTTAAATGAGGAACTGTTATGAAATATGCTGAACAGTATTGCTTAGCTACTGCACTGAATATTAAGCAGCAATTATTGCTTGCATGAATCACATGGTGTCATCTTAAACACAGATTTAGAGAAGAATGTGTTTTATATAAATGTCTGACAAATGGTTGGACTTTGGCTCTCGGTTTTGCTTAGTCACTTTTCTTGCCACAGGGTGAGCTTACAGTTCCTACACTGGGAATTCATTCACTTAAATTGAACCACATCACAGAAGAAAGCATTAACATCATTTATAATATTGAAGTGTGATAGGTATGTTATCCTAACTCAGGTTATGTAACAATCCTAACTCTACATTCTCTACTAATGCTAATTTCTTATTCAAGAGATTCTTTTTCTTCCTGCCAAAATGCAGAAGTATTTGATTGCCTCCCAAATAGATAATAAAGTTAGACTGCTATCTGATCACCAGGTGCAACTTATTTCACTTTTCTTGAAGGAGTAATAGACATTAGGAGCTTGCCAGCAAGAGAAACAGAGGTGTTCACTAGCCAGGGATGTCTTTGGTCATGGGTTTGCAGCTTTAGGTTTGAAAATCAGTCATGCACAGGAAAATAAGCCTTTCACCATGTCCTTAAATGCCTTTAAGCAGATAAATTCCTTTAATTTCAAATGATATTTGGGGGTGTAGTGACTTTGCACATCTTTGTGTCTCTCTTTAGAAGCTATGTTGAATTACAGGATTATTTGTGGACATTCTGTTACAGGAACTTACCAACACGTTTTGGCTGTTTACCACAGCATGAAAGAACACTTAAGGACCTTACATCAAAGAGTGACATCTATCTGCTTGACGTAATGAGGCACATTAGAGATGAGATAACCATTGCAGTGCCCATCCTTCATGTTAGAACATTAGCTGGTGCGAGAACAATTAACTGATGCCCCAAAGCCAACATTGACAGCAAAGGACAGTGACATGCCTTATGTGTGAAACCTTGCCTTTAAACCTGATGATTGCCCAGGGTGAAGTATCACACTGAAATGTTGCAGGTTCATCACTGGCCTGAGAAGTTCTATAGCACAGCACAGCAGCTGGTAAAGCCTTCTTACTCCCTTCCCAGTCTCCCCTCCACTGTTACTGCAGATGGATCCTCTTCCTAAGGGGCAGCATTAAGGACAGCTCAGGTTTATTTGCCTCTGTTTTGTGTCCTTCTTGCCCTACGCTTTATACCGCCTAAGGCTGAGGAATCCTGCTTGTATCTGAGAGATCTTTAGAAAGCAATTTACAATCAGTGTCTTTAATTAGATTTCACCTACTTTCTGTCAAGCATCCATGGCACTTCTGAATATGAAATCTGAATTCCTTCATCCCTTAGAGATGTACTGAACACTAACTGTCTTCCCACACAAAGAATATAAAACTGACAATAAATATGTAAAGAATAACATACAAATATTAACCTGTCCTGGTTGCTGGCTACTTATTCTGACAAGGAAACTATTACTGCCATACACTTTTTACTGGGGGAGCAGACCTAAGGACTGAAGATGGGAACTTAAATAGAAGCAGAAGGAAAATAAAGGAGGAAGGTTTTAGTATGTAAATGATGAGTCCTGACCTTGTGCTTCTCTCTCCATTTCTATTGCTCCAGAAGATTGCAGATACTCCTTCCTTAATGCCCAGTAATAAGCAAACATGAACACAATCCAAGGTGACAATTTAAGCGGAATGTTGTCTGAGACATAGGTACAACCTGATTTACGCCTCTGAAAGGAGAGGCAGGCACTTCATTATCTGCATACATGCATGCCTCTATTAGTAAAGCACTATTAAGAAACTGCATAGTTCTTTACATGATCTAATGTTGTCTGTCCCTCCCTGCATTGAGATCCCTCAAAGGCTAGGAAAATACCTCTGCACAACCTGGAAAAAACTAGCCATTAGGCTATAGTCAGCTCATTTGCTCCAAATCTGCACTGCTATATGTCCTCTCTCTGGACAGCGCTGCGATCACAAGATTGATCAGTTATATCTATTCATAAATAAAGACTTTCAAAGCCAACTTCTACATAATGTAATCTCTCAAAGTTTACCAGAGTGGTTACTGAATGTAAAACCATAAATCTCTCAAGTTCTTATCGAGGAGCAGAAGTTGATTATAAGCTCCCAAAATGTAGGTGTCATTTAGCTCACTAAGGTGATCTGAAATTAAGGCGCACAGGAATAATACTGTGTGAGATGCAAAAGAATATATTTTGGTTCTCAGAATGTCAGCAGATCTGAAAACATAGCCTTGGTATTTTGTGTTGAGCACTTTAATAACTGAGTATTCTAAGTATTTTTAGAAAAGCTTAGTAAAGCCTTCTCAAAAAAACAAAAACAAAAACTTTTTTGGATTTTCTTGACTAATTTGAGATGTGATGTCTTTGACTCCATGCAGTAGGAACTGAAAGAGTTCTTCACTTATCAGGACCCCCTCTGTGGACCCTGAAGAGCAGGAAAAGCAGAACAAATACTGTTTTCTCCCAACCAAGATTCTCTAAGGAAGTATTGTGACAAAGCTAGCTGAAGAGACGAGACAGGCCACCCAGAAGGAGGCAGAGACACCACCATTAATCTCACAGGTCTTCAGACATCGACTTGTTACCTCAATACAGAGATTCCCCCCCACTATCTTCTGATCAAAGATAACCTTTTCCCCTCCCTTCCTGCCTTCTATACTTGCCTCATGCCTTTCTCTGAAAGCCAACCACCTCTCTCCCCAGCTCTTCACCTCTTTATAATTTAATCTCTCCCAGATATCACTAGTACTCTACAAGAGCTTTCAACATGATTAGGGAGAATGTCAAGAAACTTGAGGACAGAGACAAGTTGTACTACATGATATGAATAGGTTAAAGAAGCTTTCTCTATTAATTTTGGTGAGACTTTACATTACTTTTACATTTCTCGGTTTCTTGTGTTTTTTTTTTTTGTTTTGTTTTTTGTTTTGTGTTGTTTTGTTTTGTTGTTGTTGTTGTTTGTTTGTTTTTCTGTTTTTCTCATACTACATCTATAATAACTACACAATAGAATAGCCAGTCTGTGGCTATTATCTGGTGTCCTCCTACATAGTCCTTTCCTTGCTGCCAGAATGCCTTTTGACTATTACCCGGGTAGATGACTGGTTCTGTGAACATAGGCATATATGAGGCCCGAGTCTCATCTGGTTATAATTATTACATTTCTTTATTTTATACTAATTTATTCCCTTAGAAAATTTGGTCAGGTGTGTGCAGGAATATTGTGAGTTCTTCTTTACTTGTGATGTTAATGGTTACACACAGCCTGCACAGGCTTTAGCTAGCTGAAGGCTATGCTGTATTTATTTGGCTTGGTTATATTTTGAAGATATACCACTGGGCTTTTTTCTAGCTTCATAACCTCTCATAAGGCCCAATTAACAGTGTCTTCATGTGTTTTCATAAATTATGCTACTGATCTATTCAGCTAAATGTCAACCACACTTTATTTAAATGTGCTTTTATTTTAGTGTATGCAATGACAGAGGGCTGGTTTTGCTTTTATAATATGTTAAACAAGTTGCATCAAAGTGCTTCTGAGACCTATAATTCAAATACAGACTGCTAATGAGATTCAGAAGTCTTTCTCTTTGCATGAAAAGTAATGATAACTCATAAATATAACTACCTGCCTGAAAGCCTGAAGTGATCCTCAGTTCAATAACTGAAATAAAAACTACAGGAAGATAATCAAAGTAAACTCACATTGATAAAAGAAACATAAAAGTGCACAACTTGATTGCATGTTTACAGACTTTGATTAAGAAATGATGAACAGCAGATTTTCACTCTACATTTCTTTTCAGAAATTTTATTGCAGACAAACCCTACATCTATATGTATTTGACAAGCTTTGGGCTTCAAGAAGGATGGAGACTATGTCACCCCAAATGAGGAGATAGCTTTCTTAGCTGCCTCGTGGGTTGAGTTTCTGTCATTTTCACAAGAACTCCAGTCCTGCTTTTTTTTATTATTATTATTATTATTTTTCCTCATCTGTGTAAATATAAGGAGTCTGCTGTAACAACACACATGAGCTTAATAAGAATTTAGGCCAATGACAGATAATCAGCTTTACTGTGTGTTTTGATTGTTTCATTAAAATTTAGGGGTGTTCACCTGTAAATAAAGCTATCTCTGAAATGCACAAGCTAAAGCAAGATCACAGGCAATTTGTTATCTTGAAATATAGTACATCTTCTAATAACAACGTGGGTAAGCTAGTGTCTCAATGCAGTTTTTGACTCCTACATGTATCATTGTATGTTGACACCTAATTACCTAATGACTGCAGAGATACATGACTCTTAGGCGATGAGGAATTAGCATGGAAATCCTGCTATAAATGCAGAGTCTGTAACATAGAATCAGCATGAGTATTAGCTATTACATGGTGACTATCAGCTCCTGCAGTGAGGTGTCTGAAATGCTACTGAGGCCAGCTTTGGTTTTGTATTGTTATTTCCAGCAGAACTGGGCAACGGGCAATGTTCTATATGGAGGAAAACCTCACCTGGAATACTGCACAAGAGAGATGAAATAAAAGTGGTACTGATGAGGAAAAAGGCTTCTTGGAGGGTGGAAGCTGCTTCAAGCGGTGAGACAAGCAACACTGCTACGAACAAGGCTGAATAGTTCATGGAGAGTTATGTCTTTACCTTTTTTTTTTTTGTAGAGGAGTTCTTTTATGCTGAGGATACACACTGGGGAACTGATAAGATGTGAGGGGATGGCCTCAGGTTATGCCAGGGGGAATCGGGTGGGAAGCAAGGAGACATTTCTGCTCAGAAAGCAGTCAGGTGTTGGAAGGGGTTGCCCAAGGAGTTGGTGAAATCACTGTCCCTGGGGGTGTTCAAGAAGTTGGACGTGGTACTTAGGGACATGATTAGTGGGTGACAGTGGTGGTAGAGGGCCGGTTGGTCCAAGTGATCTTGGAAGTCCCTCCCAACCGCCACGAGGCCGTGCCTCTCAGAAACCAAGATGCACCCCACTTCCCCAGCCTCCCATCAGACACGCCCCGGAAAGGGCGGATCGCCAGCGGGATCAGCCCCGCCCCCTGAGCCCGCGCCCCCGCGCTAACCCCGCCCCACACGCACCCCCCTCCCCCCATGCATTGGCATCGTCTCTCGCGCACCGACCACGCTCCTCCCGCCCAGGCTGGGCCTGCGGTGCTGGGTGCCTACGGCCGGGTCCCTGCGTGCGGGGCCGGAGCGAGGCGCACGGGGTAGGAGCAGCAAAGCGCCGGGGGCCGGGGGAGAGGAAGCAGCGCGCGCGGCGGCCGTTGGTGCGAACGACAACGGCTTGGGCGGAGGGGAAGGGGGAGGAGGAGGAGGAAGATGGAGGAAGAAGAAGGTGGTGGTGCAGCAGCAGCAGCAGCAGCAGCAGGGCGGGGTTTTCTTCCTTTATTATATATGTATATTTATATTTCCAATTTAGTTTTTTTTTGTTGTTTTTTTTTCTCCCTTCCCGAGGGCCGGTAGGAGCTAAGAGAGGTAACAGGGCGTTCTGGTACTCGTGTGTGCCCCCTGCCTTCCGCGCCGTGGTGTGGGACTGTGAGGGGCGCTAATCGCCGACCTCTTCTGGAAGCCTCATGGCTTTGCCAGCCCTGCGCTGCCAGGGGTCTCGTTTCCAGCTACGGTTCGGTAGGGTTGGGAGTGTTTTAGCAGGTTTGTCATCGGCTTTGCAGTTTAAAGTAGGCCAGATGCAGGGTGACTTCTCTTTTTTGCTCACCTGTTATTTATTTTTTTTTTGATAAGGGTTCAGCGCCAGACACTTCAGATAAAACCAGTGGCCTGTCTTAAGAATCTCTGTAATAACTCACATATACTTCTGTCCATCTGTTTGTTTATTTCAGGGTGGATGTTCTGTATAGACTTGGCGTTTAGAGAAAGAAATATTCGACCTTTTTAATGATACTGAAATTTGTGGCTTCCTTAACTCTTAGATGCATTAGGCTTCCTTTTTGGTGCATTTAGATGAGAATGTGTTCTAATTTTCTTGAATTCTCAAAGAATTGTTTAGCCACAACCATTTCAAAACTAACTCTGCAGTTATTCTAGGCTTTGATATGCTTGAAAGAATGTATTTAGATTTTACCATTTGAAACTTCATCAGGTCATCGTAGTTAAATGTATGTTTTAATAGCTTCATTTACTGAAGTATTTTATAGGCCCTAATATTTATTGAAATATTTTATAGGCCCTCTTGAGGCAGGCTCCCCAAATTTCTCATAAGTATGATTAATGGATTTCACCAAAAAATCAAGTCAACAAGCAAAATGTGCTTTTGCAGAAGAGTCTGGTGAAGTAATAATGATAAATCACACTTGTGGCAGCAGCATAGTGTGATTTCAAATGGTTAGCTAGCACCATCCAAGGGCTTAATGCTTAAAGGATGTTTTTAATTTGAAATTCTTAGTGATCACATTAAAAGACAACTTTTCAGTCCTACCTCTCCATCTCACTGGGTTAAATTCAGCTAGGTATGAGATTAGAAATAAAAGCTGGAAAAAAAGATCTTAGTAAATAACCAAGTGAGTATCTCATAATGACATTGTGCTTCACATATTAACTATTCAGTCATCAACCAAAGTCCTGAAACCATGTCACCTCAGGTGTCAGGAGTTAATTTCTGTCTAGCACTGAGAGAAAAACTAGAAAATTATGCAGGAGTTTGCTGGGAGAAATATTGTATGCTGGAGGCCCAGGTGTATACCTCTGCTAGAGTTTGCTGCAGCTTGGACTAGTTAATATTTTCTTCCAGTGCCATTTAAGCCTTTTAAGGAAAAAAAAGGAAAAAAAAAATGAGGTAACAAAATGTGATGCTTCCTTTTGCTTTCAAGTGTGTTCATGAGCTATAAAATCTGAGTTAAAACTGAAAAATCTTACAAAAGTTTTTGTGCTTTAACACGGTTATTAGGTTCTTAAAATTCTATGTTTCTTTAAGAGCTCTGAGGAATTTCCAGGGATCAAATTTGCATGGAGAAAACTTTTGCACCATTTTGTTGAATAGCTCTTGAGAGGGGTGAAGGAATCCTGGCGGTTTCTCACTAGTACGTAAAATGCCTGAGCTTTTCTTGTTCCAGTAGTACCTGGATTGCAGCCCGCGGGCATATGTTTGTTGTTTATTCAGGACACTTATTAATATTTGCTTGTTTTCTCTATGTAATAAACCAGTATTGTGTTTGATATTCCACTAAACCTCAGTAAGATGTTTGGCCTCTCTGAAGATTTGTGTTTTGTATTTATAGAGAAATGCTGACAAGATAAATTATATATGGTATTGATACTCAGAAGTAGGTTTATTTGGCCTACAGTTGTTATAAGACTGATAAACTGAATGTATTACAAACTCTTTTTGCTTATTATTTAATGCTTAATGTGGTAAAGTGTGCAGTGAAATCTTTATTTTTGAGAGCTGATGTTGGGTGGGCTACAACATCAGCTTCAGAGAGCAGGAGAATGCTGAGAAGAAGAGTTAAGACCAGATGAGGTGGAGGTTAATTGTCTTTGCTCTATCCTTGTACTACTTTCCTTTTAGGTCAGTTTTCCCCCCTTCCTCCCTCCCTCCTTTCCAAGAAATCAGATGCTTTTTTTTTTTCTTTGAGTTTTCTGTTGCCAACAGTTATTGTATGTTACTGGCATATGGTATGTATATAGTACCTTTGTATGTTTTATACATATGTAATGAATATAACTGTGAGCTGATTGCATTTAACATACAGTGATATAGTTTCATGTCTTTGGTAAAACTAGTCCAAAATATCTAAAACAAAAAAGGTGTGTTTTTTTTTTTAAAGGAAAGCAACAACTTAGCTTTGCTAATTAGTTAATTAAATAAGTGAATACTATAAACCAAATGGAATTTGGTTTATAATGGAATCAAATGGAATTTGGTTTCAAATGGAATACATCATCAATTCTATAACTAAAGTGCTTTTTCGTTGTATGTTCTGAGGACTTAACTCTAACAGGGATAAAATGCATGCAGGTCTGTAGTTTGAAGTGGTTAAATGTCCTGAGTGAAGATGAGATCTGATCCACAACTTAAGCGTATGTTACAGTGCATCTTCCCTACATGTCAGATTTTTCTATTTTTCTTAAAATAGAGTTGCCAATTTAAGGACACACTCTTGATTAAACAAAAGCTGAACCCCAGACATTTCGACTTCTGGGAAGTATGTTTCAAGTGTTTCATGAATTCAGCATGGAGTGTATTTTCAGATTTGCTTTGGTTTAACTCTGAGGAACTGTTTCTTCATGTGACATTTCCCATGTTTGAGCATGCTCATGTAGAGGCACAAAGTTGTTCTTGCTCATTTTAGAAGTAAAATGCTTGGGATGTACTGTTAGGAAGGAACCTGGAGGTAAAAGTGGCAATGGGGATAAAAGCAAGGCATCACCAATACCAAATTTACAGTCTGTTTGCAAGTCTTTCAGCTCTTGTAGAGCAAGAAGTGAAGTGGTAGCGCAGGACAGCGCTTACTAGCAGGGCTTCTTCAGCTGCAGGGGAAAAATTAGTCCAAGGTTGGAGCACTTTGATTTGACTTTCTGTATCAGTTAGACTCACTCTTGGGACAGGAGAAGATGACTTTGCTGTTCCCTCACATGTCCTAATGACCCCATATTTTGATTTACTTTTTTTGTCCCCATTTCTCCTTTTAGCTTGTAAACTGTTCTGCACTTTTGTCCAATGTTCTGAGAAAAATACTGCTCAGTACGACTGTGTGTGGCTGCACTGTTAGTTTTGTTAGGTCACCATTAGAGCATAAGAAGTTGGGAAGCATTTTTCAACCAAAACAACTAGTGGGTTTTGTTGTTTTCAAACAGAAGTTATCTCAGTATTTTTCAAGTACAGTTCTTCCTTGAGTAAATAGCATGACTTTAGAATTAAGCTGTGTAGTCATACACAAAAAATAACATTAATAGAAAATAACTTAAACCCCATGTGAAAGAAAATATGAAGTTGGCAAAAGAAAATAATATGCATCTGCTAGCTAAAGGATGCATTTGTATTTCCATTCATTTTCTAAATGAGACATGCTTAATCACTCTTCTTGCTTTGTCTTTTGTCTGACATCTAATTACCTGCTTGGTAACGTATCTTTCCAAATCTTGGCAATAAGGTTTCAAGGTTCATCAGTATGAAACCAGATGTGCATTGTAAGTATAAGAATGATTTGTACGCTGTACAGGCTGTACTCAAATAGATTGTGCTTATTCATTTTGTACATTGAATGAGAAACTTCCTTACGACTTGGGTAGGTAAGAGCTTCTATCTCAGGGTCACACAGAGCCACTCTAGTTCTTAATGCTCAGACACAGCCAAGCCCTTTTAAAGGTGTTATCCTCTATGCTGAAAAGTCCTGTCCTGCCCCTCCAACTCGAAGACATCCCAGTTTCTGAATGTATTACATATTTGTAAGTTGTGATTCATGCTGTGTTGCTTCATTGGGCATCCAGGGTAATGCCAAAAAGTTATATGCAGTATCTTCTACTTATATTTGTGAATTTTGGAGAGCCTCACTGAATTTTGGAGAGCGTTTTGTTGGAATTCTTCAGTCTTATGTTGATTAAAGTGTTTAGCCTAGGTAGAATAGGTAGAATGCAACAGTATCTATAAGCTTTTTTTTTTTCACTAAGGAACTGGATAGGATAGAGGGTAGATTACAAGATAGAGTATATCTATAAGTGTAAGCACACAAAATCTCTGTTGGAGTAGGAGAACATTGCAGTAGTTTTTGTGGAGCTGATTTACCCTATCCTACAGAGAAGGGAGGTTTGCTTTCCTGGTCTACAGATAGAATACTGTCCTTGGACTGAATAGTGCCTAGAATTGGCATCTATGGTCCCATCTCTTTAGCATTAGACTTTGGGTAGATTTGGTACGTTTATATTGGTTCATACTAATTTTTTTCACTTTTTAGAGCCTGGATTTTTTGGTGCACTGTACAGCCATGCATTTTAAGTCTTGCTTCACCTTCAACACAACCCACTTAATATCAGTTTGAAGCAATTGATTTTAATTCTGTAATTGATGGTTCTGCCTTTGGACCTCTTGATGATATCATGTGACCTGAGTGTTAACTTGAATGTCGCATGTCAACGAAAATGGTATGTGTTTTTTATTTCAGTCTCCTTTCTGAATGTTAACCACTGTTTTTTTAGCTTATATTTGGTTATTTTGTAGTTCTCTATTACTAAGTGGATTTTAGTTTTGAATAGACACGTTCAGTATTATGGTGTACCTACTTGCATAGCTTAACAATTTCTGCCTTCCTCCCTATTTTAAAACCAGAGCTTGTAAAAACAAGTGTGTATTTGTGTGAACTTCATTCTTTAAAAGGAATAATAAATCTGTGGAGAAAGGAAGAAAAATAGTCGTAATTCTCAAGTGTGCTGTGAGGTAATTAATAGCAAAACAGATGATGCTGTGATTTTTCACACTGTCCCAGACAAAGTATTTTTTTTTCATCTGTATCACAGTTCAGATGCTGTGTCTTGGATGTCAAGGAGTAAGCAGTCTTACAAACTACATGATAAATCACTTGGGCAACTTCTCATCACCCTAAAGGCTACTACTGTATCAAGGGCAGATGTCTTCAGGTTGTCATTTAAACCCTTTGGAAATAAGTATCTTTGGAAATCAGAGTTATGCCAGTAAGATCACCCAACAAGTGTTAGCTAATTTTCTGAAACTGAAAGTCCAGGAAAGGCTGGAATCACCATAAAATAGCTGCAGTTTAATTTTTGCTGTGTCAAATCTATATTTTTTCTTTTCATGGCTTCCTTTTATGCTTGGATTTTGTCTTAATACATGTAGCTACACATGAGGCTTAAAGCAGTGGCTGATGGAGCCAAACTCATCTCAGGAGCCATAACAAGGGGCAACATCAACAAACTGTGCCTCGGGAGGCTTGGGGTGAAACATAAGAAAACCTCTGGAAAATGGAAATATCTCCTGATGCGGTTTCATCTTGCAAATCTGGGGTTTAGCTAAACAAGAACAGATTTTATAAAGCCCTTGAATTTCAATTCCACAAGACTTCTCTAGAGAGTTGGTGTTGTACTGGCATATGTTACCCAGAGAAACATAAAAGTTTTCAAGTCTCAGCTAAACAGAGCCTCAACTGACCAAGTGTTGATGGTAGTCCAACGCTAGTCCTACTAGAGTTCCCTTGCAGCCAACATTTCTGTGATTCTGTGGCTACACAAGTGTTTTGGTTTTTTTTTCCATTCTCTCCATTTTCTGTAGCTATGCGTCTGCTTCATGTCAGCCAGGCTTTATACAAGTTTGTCTTTTTATTCTGCTTATGTTATTCAAGTCAATGTGAAGGAGGTAATATACTGCTGTTGACCAGTCTCTAGAGAAGTCTTGCAGTATTGAAATAGTATCTGTTCCTGTTTAGCTAAACCCCAGATTTCCTGGATGGAACCGCATCTGGAGATATTTCCATTTTCCAAATTTTGTGCTTCAAAGATCAACATGTAATATCTATTAACTGAATCAATTTTAAAATTAAGTTGGTGTATTTCGCTAATGGTATTTATGCTATTTATTTTTAAAATATTTTTTCATGCATAGTAAGGAATACCTACCAGGGACATTACTTCAGACTAACTGAGACATATTTTTGAAGGTAATGAAACCTTAAAATGCTTCTAGGGCAGTGATGTGTTATAGATAAAGATAGATTGAGTGCAGCTTGAAAAGGTTCCAAGTGCTCATTCAGAAAAGGGGAAATGGCTACCAGGAGGTCCCTAGCAATGTGTCTGCTACAAGCCCACTTCACAAAAATGAGTTATTTCACTTAAATATAAAGTAGAGGGGGAGCCTGTCACTGAAGGGGTTTGGCTTGTTTCTAGCAGGGAATGGTGTAAAAAAGTGTCCAGGTAAGCCTTGGAAGCAGTCTCTGTCTCTTTGGGATTTTTTAAATTTTTAAAAAATTTTTAATTGGCATTGCCTGTTCTTCAGAGCAGTTAGCTTTATCTGGAGTGGCTCTTAACTGGGTTGATGTTGGAGCTGTCAGAAGACAGCTTCAGAGATTTCTGCTTGGTACTCCTGGAAGACAAAACAGGTTTATCCATATATTCTTTGTTTATTAGCATTTGTATATGGCATTATGGGAATGCATTCCTTACAATTATTTGCTTATTCTGTCTGAGGTTGGCTAAAGCAACATTTCTCCATGCGCAGAAAAAGAATAACATTGGAGATATTTATGGTGGTAGGAGAGTAAATGGGGATGACAGTTAAGTCTCAGGCCCTGAGGTCCCGTATTTCTTCTGGAGAATGTATTTAGAGAACTCAAGCCTGGCCCAGTTTGCTGTGCTGAATCATTGAATCCTGGAGTGCCCCACTGGGGTCGTTCATTGCCTGTGGTGGATGCTGCCCGCGTGGGGCCTGGGGTTGGACCTTTGGAAAGATCCCCAGGGTACGGTTCCTTTGGAAAACTGCTGACTCAGGACTTTCTGGTTTCAAGACCATACTGCAGGTAATAGATTGGCTGTTTGCTGATACTCCATCATTGTTTGAGGTTACACAAATGTGTGTTACAAATTACCCAAGATTGTCTTGAGGTGTAACTTAACACTAAAGCATTTATCTTTACAATTACAATGCTGGTTACTGTATAAAGCTCTAGTCTTGTAAGGAATTTTGGTTTTAATATGTCACATATTGTGTTCCTAGAGGCAAACAGGGAATGTAAGTAGTAATGTGAGGTTTGATAAGGAGATGGAGAGGTAAAGAACTGGTATGGGTTTTTTATTGGTATATGAGAAAACTTGTTGGCAAAGAAGTACTGTTTTTTTTGTTTGTTTATGAATGAATATTACTACCATTGCAGTCTCAGCTTTCTCATCAAGAAAGGGAAAAACTTTAATTTACTAATGAAAACCCTGTAGTTTTTGTGCTACTTTGGCATCCTGACCATTGTGTTGGCCATGTCATCCTGTTTTACTCATTGAAAAGAAATAATTATTTTCAGTTTTTTTTAACCTTCCCAGGAAAGCTATTAATGATGGGAATTCTTGAGAGTATTTAGTGTTGTCAGAGACATAGGAAATACTATAGTTTTTTATAGGTTTCAACAGCAGCCATAACATGATATTACTTGACATGCATAGTTATTTTTATGCTAACGTAGTTTTTCTTGTAGTTTCTCTGATATTTTTAGCTAGTATTTATTTTCCTAAAAATTACTTATATGTGATACGTTCACTTTCAGTTCTGATGAGTTGCTAATAGCCCTTTGAGTAAGCTATTTTCTAATTTTTTTGCTTTCAATTCTGATAACTCAGTTAAGTTCTGCTATGTCTGCTTTTTTTTTACTTGTAAAGAAAAAAGGTAACATTATGTTTTTGCTTATGCATAATAAATTAGTATAGTAAGCATAAAAATAAATTCAAACAAGGACGGTAGAATGGAAGAATTAGGATAGTATAGTGGTTAAAAAAAAAAAAAAAAGTGCCATCCTGATCTTGCATCTCTAAGATACATACAAAACTAACAGATGTAGAACATGTGCCATCTGCTTATGTTAAAGGGAAAATAATGGTATTAATTGTAAATGTAGCCTTAAAATCAAGGGGTAGTTCTCATCAGGCATGATGAAAATGTTCATTAGACTTGAGGGCAGTGAAGGAGTGCAGTTCTTAGCAGTTAACCTGGCTTATTTGAACAAAAACCTTTACTTTTCACTCATACTAGTTAATAATATTAATAAAGTAAAATCTTCCATTCTCCAGGATAAATTTGGGTATTCAGTTATCTGTTTGGAAGCTTAAGTTACGTTAAGTTTAAAAAAAAAAAAGTTATTTTAAATCATGGCTACTTTTCAGGAAAAAAAAATAAACTTGTTTGTAACTTTTAATGGGTCTGTATAAAAAATTGACTTATTTTACTTTAGCAGTAGGAGTTGAATGAAAGTGAGTGTATGTGGTTAAGCAGCCAAAAACAAACAAAAAACCCTTTTCCTTCTCACAGAGTCAGAAGGCATGAGGAGAAAGTATATCACAAATTTACTAGTGTGGATTCTTATCTCAGGAAAAAATATTTCCCTATGAAAAGTTTTGACCTTTCAGTAAGCTTACAATAAGAGGATTGTGAGTCTGGTGTCACAGAGGAAATTTGTGGCAATGAGTATTGTTTTTGTTCAGGGGGAGAGAGGACAGAACAGATGGCAGAGCTTGTTGCAGAGTTTTTACTTGGCTTCAAAATCTTGTTCCTTTCTGTAAAGGAGCAACATGAGCCCTTGGGTACAGAGCACGGGCTTTACTGGAGGCTGTTATGAGAGAACCTGGTTTCCTCTTGCCATTGCTGTGTTCCTACACTGAAATGTTTCCTTGCATAGAGTGGCTAAATTAAATGTTTTGTTTTAGTAGGCAGGTATTTTAGAAAATATGTTGCTATTATCAAGCTAACTGATAAATGTGACTTGTAGAAGGTTTAGTGGCTGGTATTTGAAACAGAGGTATAGAAGTAATTGCAAAACATTTTCTGGCTGAAAATGTTCATCAGTACAGTATAGCTGGGGACAAGCAGGTTCATCCATGATTCTTACTGTGAAAGAATTTGTGTTCTTAACATAAAGCTTTGTAGTGCTTTCAGTACTTCATCGTAAAAGTGGTTTGCACAGAAATGTGTTGCAACTTTTTAACTTTTTAACTTCCAATTTTGTTCACTAGCTTAACGTGTTTATAATTTCTAATTCGGGGGTGACTCGGAGGGGAGGGAGCCGTGTTCCAGAGCTGAGGCTTGTACTGACTGGAGAGAGTCATTGCAGCAACTCTGACACAAAAAGCTGGGCAAACAGGAGGGGTAATTGAGGACAGTGAAGATGCGCTGTGCTAAATCTTGCTTGGAAACATCCCTTTAGCCATCTCTCTTGCCTTTTCCTCAGCAGCGATGTGTTTGCACTGGAGACTCCCTTCCGCACCTTTCCTTTTCCCACATCTCCGTGTATCCTTGGGTTTGTCTAGTGCTGTGTTAAAAATCACTTCTGCTTTTCCTCTTGTGCCATGCCAGTTTTCTTGCCTAGTGGAGTTGAAACGCTGTTGTTACTTGGGATAGGAGAGTGGGAAGCGCTTCTGTTTCCATTTTGTGGTTTACTGAAAGACAGCCCACACAGGAAGAGACTAAGTTGTGTTCTTGAATTTCAAGAAGTTACTACCCCAGAGTTACAGAAGCTTGACTGATGTGATTTGTATTGCAGGATGTATAGCTTAATCTTCTGAGTGTTTTGCATAAAATTAACATTTCTGTGCATTTCCTTGAAGCTTGTGACCTTCATCAGCCCCTTCTAGGAGCTTCATTTGGGGGAAAAAAAAAGTACTAATTGAGCATATCAGTCTGTTCCAGTTTTATAAGAAATTGAACCTGATAATCTTTTTTTTGAAAAAAGCCTTATAGTCAGTAGAGACATAGGATCTGAATTCATTTGTAGAACAGATAGCTGTATACTTGCTTTATAGAATATTTACTACAGCATTCAGGGTTTTTAATGGACTTTTAACCTTTTGGTAATGCCAGTTTGGGATGTGCTGATAGCACATTCAATGAGAATTCCTCCCTCTCTTGTGAGGAAAGGCTGAGGACACTTGGACGTCTAGCCTGGAGAAGAGGAGGCCAGGAGGCAACCTCCTTGCTCTTTTCTCATTGCTTCCCAAGGAGGGAAAGTGCAGAGGGAAGTGCCGGTCTCTTGTCCTTGTAACCAATGCCAGGACATGTGGGAATGGCACAAAACTGTTTAGAAATTCCTTTAAGTTGGGTTACTTTTGAGTGTTTAAATCGGAAATCTTAAAGAAGTACATCATGTTTTCTATTTATGCCTGTTTGATGTCAATACAGCAACACAGTGAATGGAGTCTTCTACATCTAGACAGTGCTGTCTTATTCCCACCTGTCTATAAGAAAATTTATTTCCCTTGTTTCACAAATCTTAGCAAATGAAGAGGGCATAGGTGTATATATTTTTTGAAACATTTTTTAGAATCTACTTGCCAAACGCTCCTAGTTGTCAGTTTATGGTGAAACAAAAACTGACTTGGTAAGCAGAAATTGCGTAGTGGATTTTTGGTGCTTTGGTGACTAATATAGATACCTTTATTTACTTAGAAATTCTTCCTATATGGATCATCCTTCAAGTGATGGTGAGCCTGGAAGAAGACTACTCTAAGCAAAGCCAGGATGAATAGGGTGCCAAATGATGCAGAAAATGCTCATAGTAACAGCGTAGAATCCTGTCCATCCTTGCGAGATGTCCACTCTATCAACCCAGCACAGCTGATGGCAAGGATTGAGTCCTACGATGGAAGAGAGAAGAAAGGCATATCAGATGTCAGAAGGACTTTCTGTTTGTTTGTTACATTTGATCTCTTATTCATAACCTTGCTGTGGATAATAGAATTAAATGTGAGTTGTCTTTTCAGTAACCCTAGATTTTATTTGCTTCAGGAATGGTTAACAAGCTTTCTATCCCAACTGTATGCTATCTGTATCATTGAAATTAAGGCAGTTTCTAATTTTTAATGTTTTGTGAACTTTATATCTACTTTTGTCATAGTTTTTATTCATATAATTAAACCTTTTGATGTTCCTCTTGTCTATGAACAATGCTGAGGAAACCATTGGAAGTCCAGTGAACTTCTCAGGCAGCAAGTAAACAGAAGTATTACTATAGTTGTTTGAATTTGGCAGGTAGGGTGAAATTTATCAGTATTAAGAGTTTTCGTTCTTCTGAGTAGTTCGGTGACTGAAGTGTTAAAAAGACTTAAATGGCAAAAACCTTTCTTTTGTAGTGCTGTATTTTCTGAGAAACCTAGTATAAGGTATGTTGTTTGTGGTAGGTACATTGAAACAACATGAACTCTCACAGTTGCTACCTTATAACTGCAGCATTTCTAATTTGTAAGACAAGGTAGTTCTTAGGAAATTTCTGGAAAGAAGTAGGGCAGAAGGTTTGTTACTGTTTGATCACTAGCATTCTAGTTTTAGAGCTGAGTTTAAGCTGTAAATTAATTTATGAAAGGGCACAAATGGAAAAAATGGGAGGAATCCCTTTTCTAGAAAATAAAGTTCTCAAGTGAACATTTTTTGGTCATCATTCTGTTACAAGGTAAATAACCTTGGTTATTGATCTGACATTATGAAGTTTTAGGAATTGTCTGTTCAAGTAGTTTGATATACTGAAAAATCTATTTCCTGATTTCCTGATTTGATTTGAGAAAGCAAACTTTCCCTGCCTGAATGCTGTAATTTTGTGACTTCGACTTCTGTTATCTCCTAAGGAGAAAGACTGTTCTATCTGATGCATTATGTCAGCTGGCTCAAAAAAAAACATAGAATTCTGCTACTTCATTTTGGCTAGTTTTAGGCTAGTTTCTCAACAGTATGTTTGACTAAGAGGAGCAGAATCTGGTTTGGTAATTCTTGTTGGGGATTCAGAATACAGGTTTTCATATTATTGTTCTCAGTATATTTAAGACTATAGAAATTGCCATAAACTCCAGGTGTTTTATTTTGAATGCTGCAGCATAAAGGATCTCAAGATCCCAGCAGTTAGCAGTTCTTTGTGAAAAGCCTTGCTTTAAGGGAAACTTATGAACCCTAAGCCTTGTAGTGTCAGATGTCAGCAAGAATGAAAAATGATGTATTGCTTTCATAAATCATAATATTCAGAGCTATCTGGGATCTTGACACACAATTTTTGTGCTGTTTTTTAAACTGAGTTTTGTTTGTTGGGAAGCTAAATAGTATTGTGTTAGGATTGTCCTTCACTGGTGCGTAACTAATAGGACTTCAGAATTGCTGCCAGAGTGCCTGTATGTATGGTTTTCCTATTGTCCCTGTTATCCAATGTGCTTAAGCAAAACCTTTTTTTTAAGCACTTCAGGGAGTAGCTTCCTTGGTAGTTTGAGCAAACCCTGTATCGAGGCTGTCATGGTTCTGTGTTCATCCTTGTGTTAGTATGGTGCTCATGCAATCATATGTTTAACAGTTTGCTGAATTGTCTCAGAACTCAGTCATCAGCCAGTGCTGATGTATTGTGTTCTTTTATTCTGTGGTGTGTTTTGTTTTATCCTATAGGAGAGGGCTGAGACAGCATGTCTGCAACTGGAGAGAAAGAAAAGACTAGGCAGTCCCTATTTAAATTGACCTCAAGTGCCATGCAACAGTGTTGTGTGTTACTTTGCATGTATCTTCCCTTCCATTTCCTCCTAAGTGCTTTCCAAAGGCTTATATGAGTCTACATGCAGTTTCTATCACTTTAGAATCTTCCTTATTTATGGTGGAAATAAATGACCATACCAGGTGCAGTTGAGTAAACAATGAGAAGCTATATTTAAAAAGCTGTCTGCTAGTTACAGAAAGGAGGGGGAGAAGAAAAAATAATAATATTAAAATCAAACAGCCTTTGGAATAAGATAATAGGATATGAACATTACGGTTCTTCACTCCCAACTAAGACACTCTTGTTTTCTGAGCCAATGCATCCTAAATTATTCTCTTAGTAACCCATTTTGGACAGGAAAGTGATGAGTGCTTCAACGTGAAAGTAACATGATGGCTAAGGAAGATGTAATTATGAATCTCCTCAAGCAAATTAAAGAATTAAGACTGGGTCTTAAACCATTCTCTGACAAATAGCTAGTGATTGCAGCTTCTGTGCTCTTTACAGTGTATTTCTTTGGTTTTGCTCAGTTCTCTGGAGATAAATAGCACATACGCTGTGAAGGAAAAGGTCTGGAGTGTTAATACAGTTGTTTGAATTCAAGTGTTGCAGCATCAGATTTTTAGTATTTCTTATTTGCTAGCATGTGACTAATGAGCTAATTTCTGGGTGCCTTTCTGATCAGCTGTTTAGATTCTTCTGAGACATAAAATGCTTAGTAAATTTGTATAGGAGAAGTTATATTTAATTTCATTTTCCCTCAGCAACTCATTTGCTTTTATTATAGGACAGTCTGAACTGTAGCTTGTGTAGGTCAGGTTATTAACAGTGATAATCCTATGTGTTTTGATTTTGTAAAGCATTCTCATTGTTTTTCATGGTTATGATCTTGAAAATTATATTCTTAGCATATATCTCCTATGTTTAGTTTCATGATTGTTTGTACATCCATCGGAAACTATTAATTTACCCTTGACATTTGTGTATTTTCTGGCTTCAATATCTTCTGTTCTAAAGCTGTGTGGTGTTGTTCCCTTGTAGGTGAAGGGAGGTATTGAAACTACATTAGAGAAAGAAGTTCTAAAATATGACTACTCTTCTTCATATTTTGATATATTTGTAAGTATCCTTAAAAAAAAAAAAAGGAGGAGGGTGAGAAAAGCAAATTAGAGTTTACCCAGTTTCTTCCTTCCCCAGTTGTTCCCTAGTTTGAGTCCTGTGAAAGGGTTGATCTCTTCTTGATAATTAAAACCGGAAGGGCTTGTGCCAAATTTCACATGTGTTGGGGTTGCTTGGTCCTTCTTTGGCAGCAAGTTTTCGTGGAGCCTGTTGATAAAGATGCTTTGGCATGCTTCTGCTTTGGGGAGGAGGGGGAAGTGAAAAATTCAGTCATGAGATTAATTTAACATAAGGATAATTCATTAAGAGGTGAAGACCAGTAGTCCTTCAGCTGTAAAATCATTTTGTTTAAACTGACATTTTTGTCCTTTCACATAAGTAAGTCTGAAGTGAGGGGAGAGACTTGTTACCAGGCTGGCCTGTATGGGTCAGGTTTCTTTCTCTGTTTTAACTCAAGGTTTTGACATTGTACTAAAAACAGGTGACATGAAGTATGGTGTTCTCCTTTCCTATGTATAAGTTTCTTAGTTGCATGGAAGGAACTTTTCTGCCTCAGTAAGATCTCTATTTCAGCAAGGTTGTAGCTCTGTAGTTGCAAAGTGTTTTGCACTGCATAGACCAAGTTACTGATCTGTAAATGAAAGTTATTTCTTTATGGTTCTTGAAAAGGGCCCCATTCCTTTTGCATGATCACTGACTCTACCAGATCTTGCCTGGTAAAGATAAATTGTTTTAGTTACTTAAAACTGATTGCTATATCTAGAATATCTCTTTGAAACTGTTTTCTGATGCAGAAGCAAATTTTTTACCATTCGCCATGTCAAATGGAATGAGATACTGGATACAAAAATGTCATAAACTAGCAAACTATACTGCTTCTCTTTTTCTCTCATCATTATTTTGCTGGCTGCTTTCCATGATGTTTACCTTACTGTAGAAATGAAAAAAAAAAAGTTATCCGTAAATCTTGATTCTCTAAAGATTATTTTGGCCCGTAGTTGAACCAAGGGTTAAAAACTTCTAATGAGAAGTAACAGATTTCTATTCCCCAGGAAAGGACTGGGTCATTGAATTCTGCAAAATGAGTTGTGGATTTATGCAGGATTTCTTCTGTTTCTGCTACAAATGTCTAAAACATATTTGCATACTATTAAATGGATTAATTGTAACTCTGGCAATATCTGTCCCTGACCTCTCTTCATTTTTTAGTGTTTGTTTTCACATTTTTAAAATTGGTTGCAATCTAATATTAAAGAATAAACAGGGAAACTGAAGGTTAGGGTCAGTAATCTCATCTGTCTGCTATTGATTTTCATTTTTTATGGCTGAGAAATTGCATAATTTATCTTCACCTTAAAAATATTTGTAACTGCTTGCTTCTGCAGGCATCTCCATAAAGAATAAATGATCATTGCAATATTGATATTTCAGTAAATAACATTAAGTAAGCAGAAAATTGTTTTAAAAAATTCCCATCTTCCCGTTGCATTTTTTAAATCTTTACAGTTGTTAATGATATTATTGGCACAGTAGTGCACTGGTAAGATTAGTGAGATGCACAGTGACGTTCAAGGTATTTGCTGGCTTAACTGCATCCATATTTAACTGCTTAGATTCCAGTCAGGTAAAATTATCATAAACATGTTTTGTGTAGCTTTCTTATATTTCTAACTTATATTTGTGGAATTGCACATGCTTTTATATTTGAATCTATGTAGGCATGGGAGTAACATCAGTTGTGTGCTTTAAAAATTGGAAATGTTATAATTTTTCTGTTTTAATAGGCAAAACTACCTCTAAATTTGTTTCTCAATAGCAGAACTTGGATTGCCCTGTTATAATTTATTTTGTGAGCAGTTGTGTTTTCAGTCAGCTGAGAATCTTGTGGTTCTTCTGTGTTCCTGAATTAACCAACAAATATTTTTTTCCTTTCTCTATAGCTACTGGCAGTCTTTCGATTTAAGGTGTTAATACTTGCATATGCAATGTGCAGACTGCGCCATTGGTGGGCGATAGCTGTGAGTAGTAGCCAAGCATAATGGAGTTTTAACTAAAATGGATCAAACACATTTTTAGATGTGTTTGTATGTTAAGAAACATCTTGATTCTGTATATAATTCATTTTAAGGTAACAGACTAAACACTTCTGGACGATTTTAAGCCTAAAGACAAGAATTTAATAGTATAGTGAGTGTGTTCCTTATTAGATATCATGTTAACACAAATTGAAAACTAACTGAATCCAGCATGAATGGCTGGTCATAACCATTTGATATGTCTGACTTACTGCTTGAGATATATTTGAACCGGAAGTATTGAACTGTATTTCAAAAAGAACTGACATTTATTATACCAGAAATCCATCAATCTTAGACTTTTTTCCTTTACACTGTAGTAGGTCCATGTGGAATGTATTCATGTATAATCTTCTTCAAGTGAGTAGCATGCAGTTTCTTTGGTAATCTGAGATTGTCATATTTTTGAAATTGTGGTATTAGCATGATACAAATAACAGTTCTTGGTGCTCTGATTGTGATTTTTTTTTATTAAGTGCACATATCTAAAAATCCTTTGCCCATAGTTGTGTAGCTTTAACGTATTTCTTCCAATGACATCCTCCAACTTGATACAGTTGGTTGTGAGGTGATGAGGGCAAAACTCATGGTGGTAACCAATGGATATACCAATAGCTTCAGTGAAGGTTTTGAAGGAGCTGGTAGTCTTTAAAATCCTGCTCGTGCTTACCAGAATCTGTTTAGGTTCTGCTATTATTTAAGGAGTTGCTGCACCCAAACACATTAATAGAGTTCGAAGGCTTGCCTAAATGAATAATACTTGTCTACTATTTTTTTCTTTTTTTTGCGGGTACATGTTTGTCACCCGCTATTTTTCAGTCATGTCAGGGAACGTCAAGTCTTCAAAGTGATTTCAGTTTTTCAGAATTCAGAATGTGAATTAAAATATCAGTTCAAGCTCCCTCACACAAATATATATTTGAAATGTATCTTTTGATTTGGGTGGTAGTGAAAAAAGCATTTGGAGCGATTGCTGTTCACTTTTTCCCAAATAGTTGGATTTACTGTTCTGTTTTTTTTTTAAGGGAGTTGATGAATAAAATACTATATTTTCATCATAGAGTAAGGTCACAATTTATACAATGTGTGTATACAATCTGTGTAGCATCTAAACTGCCTGTCTGCTATATAAAAGTCAGATATATATATTTGGAGCTGTCTGTATTAAAAATACTATCCATATTAATGACGCTATTTTAATAACACTTTGTTAATTATATTATACTTGATAAGTTTTTTAATTTATAATCTTGCTGTTAGTAAATTATTTAAAGCTGCAATTGATATAATGGCAGATATGAGAAGTAAATCCAATTACTAGTCTTAACTTTTCTTACCCTGTCTCTTTCAGTTTACAACAGCAGTGACCAGTGCCTTTTTATTAGCAAAAGTAATTATTTCACAGGTATATATTCTAATCAAATGTTTGCTTTACTTTGCTGGTTTTTGAAAGCAAATTTCTTCAGGTAAATTTCTATAATGTTGCTTGGTTTTGTTTCCTTCAAGCTGTTCTCACAGGGTGCTTTTGGCTATGTGCTGCCCATCATATCCTTCATACTTGCCTGGATTGAAACCTGGTTCTTGGACTTTAAAGTGTTACCACAAGAAGCTGAAGAAGAAAACAGTAAGCTTTTGTTGTTTTTCCATCAGTTACTGAAGTTGGCAACATTTAGTTCCATATTGTCTGGCAGAAGAATGCTTCTTTCATTTTCTCAACATATTTGAAGAGCTGTGGAAAAAGTAAATCATATGGCATATTTTTTTCCTTATCTGCAAAGGAAAATGTCTTCAAAGAAGTACAGTTTTTATTAACTTAGGGAGGCAAAGTTACACGGGAGAGATTTGACAAACACTTTAAAAGCATGTCTAATTCTGTATGTTTAAGACATGAAAATTTAACTGGCTTGGGCTTGTAAAATTTTGTTTTCTGAGTAATGCATAGAATAGTTGTTGGCCCCTCTTCTGCGGAGGGTAGCCACGATAATTAATTCTGTGTCACTGACTCTTCCTTTGAGATGGAAAAGGGAAAGCAAAGAAGTATTGTGGAGAGTCTGCTTCATGCAAAGAATAAGACCAGAGCACGTATGAATTCAAGATGAGGCAGCAGGTCATCTGACACTGAATTTATTCAACTAAATGGAGGAAACCCACTGGTTTAGTTGAAAGAGAATGTTTCTTGGTTGGTGAGGAAAAGAAAACAGATTTCTGCCTCAAATGCTCTGTTAGTTTCAACAGCAGGCAAGTAATTGCATAGCAAACCTCTTAATTGTGCATCACTATCCGAAATACAGTCTGAAACACCACTGGAAGGATGTTTGCCTGTTAGGTAAAACCAAAAACTTTACATGGGCATGGATGCTGTCATTCCTTAGTTCACTGAAATGCAGTCTTTCTACTTCAGTCCCTTTCTTCCTCTTTTCTACCACTCCAAGGTAGAAGTTGGTTGAATGAGTACATTCGGTTTTGCCTAGAGAAAGGGAAATTTAGGATATTGTTTATTTGTGTTTTTAATTTTTTTTGAGGGGGTGAGGAAATACAGCTATGTTACACTTAAATAAGAAATCTAACCACCTCAGAGACTCTTGCATGTTTTATACTAAATATTCATAGACAAAGAAAATATGACACATGTAAATACTTGATGATATTCATAATCCTGTGAGAAATCAGTGATATTTTCTTTCTTCATTCTTACTAAGTTTCAAATAGATGGTATTTACTTACACATGCATTGTATTTGAACTCTGTTTTTAAAAAAAAAAGACGGGGTTTCACTGGACAATTCAGGTTTCAGAGAATTAAGTCAGACATGATAGCCAACATAGGCAGATTGTGGTGGTTGGTGGTATTTATATAAGGCCTTATTTGCTCTTAAGTTAGTCTGAGGCAGGTAAGGAAGCAAGATTTTAATCCTTTTTGCTTTTTAACCAGGAACTTTTCTCAGCTGTCTTCTCTGGGGATGGAAATTGAAATTTTGCCATCTGACTTTCATGTTTGTTTTTTTTTTTTAAAGAAAAAAACAGCAAACCTAATGCAACAGTGTTCACAATTTGGAGATACTGTGTCTGTGCCTTTAAAGGAAAAAACAACAAACCTGTCTTTCCATTGATAAAGATTTCCAGTTCTAAAAATTACCTTCTGTGAGCAGGGTTTAAAGCTAAAATCCTCCCAGAATGTCTTCCACTGTCTTGTGACTTGTTAAGTATGGAGACTGTTCTCCCTCTTTTGGACAGAATGGAAATATAAGTAAAAGTATCTCCTTTGGAGACTTCCAACTGGTTAGTAAGATAAATTGATATGTAAAAATCGTTGCTTGACTTTAAAAATAAATAAGTCTTTCCAACAGAATTGCTTGCTACCCGAGATAACTCTCCTGATTCAGGTAAACATCGAACTTTTTTTTTCCAATCAGTCTTTACATGACTGAGAGTAAACAATAGAAGTTCAATAGCTTTATGTTGGTCTAAAATGCCATCTTTGCCCTGTTACTTATCAGAAGACCTGTTGATGGCAGTAAGGATGAGATGAATTCCATTCTTTCCCAATCCCTTTTTTGTCCTGTATTATACACACCAGAATAGCCCCAGGATCTATTGTATTTTCCTGATTTGGGGTGAAATTGAGCCAAAGGAGTTGGAGTTACTAGGTGCGTTGAGACAAATAAGTGGAACCAAGCTGTAAATGAGGAACTTTATTTGGTTATGCATAGCAGCTCACTGAGCATTAAAAAAAATCTATTTCAGAATCTTACTTAGCCAGTGAATATTGATGAATTTACATAATGCATCCTAATCATGCAGTGGAAAGAAGGATTCCTTAACTTGTCAGTCTTTAAGGTGCTTGATCTTGATCAAGACTTGATTGTTAAGGTGCTATCTAATAACATTTGGATTTTTTTCTTCCTTTTAGGGTTTTTGATAGCACAGGATGCCTCTGAACGAGCAGCTCTTCTTCACCCAGGAGTCCTCTCTGATGGGCAGTTCTATTCTCCTCCTGAATCTGTAGCAGGTAGTTATGTCTGTAAAATGAATGGTTGTTCTTATTGGCATTAAACTTCTGCATATTCCCTCCTCCCCCCACCCTCTTTTGGAGTGTAAGGGGGTGGAGGATGAAGAGGGAAATTTTCCTTTTTAAATGGAAAGTGTACTTTACAATCCTAAAATACAAGCTTCTTAGTAATTCAGTTTAGTAATGACTTATCAGATGAATTACAATATAGGTAGTTGGTAGGTCTTCTGATGTGCCCCAAAGTCGTTACAAAAAAGATAATCTGAACTAAAATGGCACAGTGTGATAAATAATTGAGTCCCAAATAGGATTCTAATTAAAGTTTGTAATTTATTAAGCGAATAGAGGCAAGCAAACAGCGCTGGGTGTGCCAGGAGTCTCTGCTCTACCACGACGCACACTGTCACACCAGGCAGCTGACTTTTTATACTTCTAAGCTAATACATATTCATCACAATTTCTAGAAAAGGCAGGGTTATTATAATTAGTTCCCAAAATCTGATCTTGGCCCTGGCATGCGCATCAGTCTCTGGGGGTCCCTTTGGGGGTCGCTCATGTTGAAGGCTCATAGTCTTCCTTTCAGGCTTTATCCTTCAGTTGCACTTCAACTCCCCTCTTGGCCTTATTTGGTGGTCTCTTGGCCGGGTGCAGTTCTTGTTCCCCCTTACCTTTATTTACACGTATTGCTGGGCCCCTTTTCCCTCCTTCGCATGGTTCAAAAGAGCACACTGGTGTTCTTTTTTAGCTTAAAAGTTACATTTCATCATGTAATGCCATCCTTGTTCTATACTGACATGGATCAAATGAACACAAATCACAATACTGACACGAATCAAATTAACACATTTCACAACAGCAACTGAATGGAGGTGATTACTGTTTATTTCTGATAGCAGTAGTGTTTATTCAGCAATGCATTATTTAATCCAGCCTAAACTTGGAGTTTTACAGTATCGTAGGGCACACAATGAACCTTAAAGTGCCCCAAAGCCAACTGAAACTTCAATCGGAGGCTCTTTTCCTTTTTTAAAACAAAAAGCCCCATCTGCTTAAAAAGGCTAGCCATGGGTGTATTAAACTGAGGGCAAGCATTAATAATATCCTGAGTGTGTATATCATGTATGCTGTTCCAGTTGAGATATGAGTTGAGTAAGCCAAAAAATAAATTGCAATACTTCAAGATTTAAGAATGTGTTTGCAGGCATTTCAAGGAAATGAGTAATTCCTTTGAATTAAGCTGACCCAGTATGAACCCCAGGATTCCATGTTAGTCTTCTTACCCTAAAATGTATTTTTTTTTTTCGTAAAGCTCTGCTGTACTATGCAATATATTTAAAATACAAATATCCACTAATAGTTACAGAGACTTCAGTCAATTTTGCATGATAGAGATACAAATGTTGGCGATACCTCTCAGTTTAGGGGCAGCCTCTATAGTTCCTAAATGACTTGGCATTATGAAGGACTTAGAGCTCCATCTACGGATGAGAAAGCATTAAGACAACATTGAGTATAACGCTATGCTGTACCAGCATTCTATATAAGTCAAGAACCATTTCAGTGATTCCACATAAACTTGCGATCTTGTCCACATGGAAATTGTTAAATCCTTATTCAGTAGCATGATAACGGGGAGTAACGTGGCTTGAAAATAATAACTAATGATTCAGACGTAAAATGTATTTTAGTTAAAGCTGTGAGCATATCCTGAGGATTATTGGTAGAAGCATTATACTAGCTCAGCCTGAGAGCTTTTTGACAATAGAATATACGGTGTGCGAAGAAGTAAAAGTGGAGTTAACGTATTTTCCTTGGCAGTTTGGCTGGGTCAGTGTTGCATGTGCAACCAGCCATTACGCATCAGACTGCATGTGGTGACTACAGGCATAGGACTATGCCTTTGCTTTCAGCTTATCTAATGCCCACTTGGTCACCTGGGTTTCAGTAACAGATCACGTGCCTTCTCTTGGGCTGCCTTAACTGCTAAGTGAAATTGTGTTGGTTTAAATACCCTTTATGGGTACAAGAAGCAAAGGAAATAGTCAAATAAATACATTTGAACTAAAACACAGATTTTGGTAATCAGAAAGTATTCTGAAACAGATAGAGATGTACAGTAAAAATAGATTAAAAGTATTTTCTTCAAAATTCTCTGGTGTTTTTTTTATATAAGGCAAACTTCTGATTGTTTAAGAACAATTTTTAGACAATTTACTCTATGTATTGATTGGAAAAGTATTTAGAGGTAAACTATTCCTCATGATCATGCAAGCTAAATAAACTCTTCCACTTGCATGGTGATACATCTAAAAACAGATCTTTGCTGTCAGGAGATGACATTTACAGCAGGCTCTGTAAGAGTTCGCAGTGTATGTTTCCCTTGAAGGCACACATGTTCAGGAACATATCCTTTTCTATGTGCTTGGTTGTATGGGTTGACCCTTCCTTCCTCTTCAACATAACACTTTGTTGCCAAGTAATCATTCCAGGTGTAGCATGTGGAAAGTCAGCCTGAAAACAGCTACTCCTTTGAACTGCCCAAGACATACATGTTCAATGCACAGAGTGAGAATTTCCTCTGTCGTCCCAGATGGGGCTGACTGCCATCTCAGGTGTGAACAGAGACATCTTCAGTCTGGGCTCAAACTGCAGGTCAGCGCTGCTCACTGCACTTGCTTAGTACCTTCATGCTCTCCCTGAAATGATTGATCTGTCAAATCACTCTCCAGCAAAGCCTTGCCACCTGCAGGGGACATCTTTGTGCATGTGGTCTTGTGGTCAGCTAAATTTTCTTTTTGGGACCCTCTAGCATCTTGTCACAGCAAAGAGCTGGGATCATGAAGGGGAGAGAAGACAACTGGTAAAGGAGAGCGCTTAGAGTGAGACATTCTCTTGCAAGAACACTAGTTTCAAAAATTATTAATTTTGTAAAGCAGAGTTTTTTAGGTGTTTCAAACATGTCTTCCAGAGCTGTCTATTGAAGGGCAAGAAACACCAAGTGAGAAAAATCTGCTTCCTAGTGAGATCCTATTTAGGATTTGATTGTCCTGATTGTGTTGTAGAGAAAACTTAAAGCACATGCTAACCTAATCTCTTGACAAGGATAGGTATTTCAGGAATGATCTCACTGCTGGTATTGGGGTTGAGTAACTGGAGGGGAGGAAGCCTTCAAGGTGAAACATCTGAAAATAAGATAAGCAATCTAAAATATTTTTGAGAAATAGTTACTTTGAATTACCTTTGAGCCATTACTAGTAGTTCTCTCAACTGAATTAATAACATTCCTTTCTTCCTGTTCAGGATCTGATGAAGACTCTGAAGAAAAACAAGACAGTGAAAAACCAGTCATATAGCAAATATGGAAAAGTAGGTAAGTTCCTCTGCGTAGAACCAGAATAATCTTGAAGATATTTTTCTTCTTAGCTCCTTCCCAAATAATTTGAACAGTGAGCTAATTCTTAGGAGTTCATCTTTGAGGCTCTTCTGCCTTTTGACTTCTGAACTGAGTTAACCCCCAGTCCCAGGGGGCCGAGGTACCTGTTCCAACATACAGTGAAAAAGGGATGAAAGGTTTTTTGGAATGAAACTCCTCCAACATTTCTTCTCTTGCTTCCTGGAAGGAAAGTGGTGGACTGGAAGTGTAAAAGGGTCCTTGTTTGGAAGGGAGGAGAGAAATTTCTCTGGAGATGAGAATGCAGGAGGTGTAGGAAGTGTTTAGGTCTAGGACAAATACATGAATCTGGAAGACTGCATGGACAGAACGACTTTTGGTATTTCCTTTCCGCAGTCTGTTTAAAAATACAAGTGGGTTGCATAATACCAGCTGTGTCTTAACCAAAGTGCACTACACAAATCTTAAATGAGAGGTGATTTCTCTATTTTGAAAATTAATTTTCTTTCAGAATTATTTTTCCACATGCTTTCATTTTGCCACAAATGGCAATGCTCAAGCTAGAGAAGATATTAAATATTCTTGAGCAGCTGAAGCTTCTGATTTGAAATTGTCTAGTGCCCATTTGGAGTAGCGGGCAGCTTCTTCTTTTGAGCCTCCCTGTCTTCAGTTACTGTTGTCTTGACTCATCTTAATCTTGATTTGTGTTGTCTGTTACAGAAAGAAAATCCCTGGGAAAAGTTGATGGGATTTGGAAGCTGTGGCAGCAGAGTCTGTAGTTGACTTGCTGGTGGAGCTGCTGAAGGAGAATTTATTCCTTAGAAAGTAAAGGGAATGGTTCCAATGTACTGTAATACCTCACAAAGATGTACCTTGTGCCATATGTATATTAGATTGCCTCCTGGGTGGTATGAAAATATTTGTCCATGATGTATTATTCAGTGATTCCTGAAGTTGATCTTCTAATGACTAGGTAATTACTGGAAAGTGTTGTCTTAGTGTACCTAATCAAGAGACTGGTAATATAATGAAGTAAAACTTCTCTGTGGTGGAAGTATATTTAACAATTGGGATTCACTAGGTAAAAATTTTGTTTTTGAGAATTTGTCATTAGTCTTATGTTTACTTGTTTTTTTTTTTTAACTCTGTGCATTTTTTTTTTTTCAATGGATATGTTCACTTTCTAAAATAAAAATGTGAAACACAGGAAATGCGCTGATATTTTGTTGCTTTATCAGCAGATAAATCAGCACGTACCACTCCTTTGTTTCTTGAGGGCTAATGGAGATTCTGGGTTGCATAGTTTTTGTACATAATGTGTTCACAGTGCTGTTTTGGCTGCTTGTAGGGATGCAGCGCTAGTGCTTAGCATAACAGCATTTATTTGACAGATGCATATGTGGTATCAAAAGGACACAAGGAGCTTTCTGAAATAATTTAGTTCCTGTTCCTGTCTGGTGGTGGGTGTTATGCCAGTTCAAGGAAGAAACTGGAGGCAGGTTGAGCCTTTGCAAACTGTAGAAAAGGGAAGCTTTAATTAGCTGTTACATATAGGTGTGTAGGTATAAAATGTGTTTTTTTTTCAGATACGAAATTAACCAATCAAATGTTTTGTTGATCAAAAAAATTTCGGTAACACCTAGTTTCTCCCAAAAGGGGATTGTAAGTTT
The DNA here is from genome assembly GCA_011074415.1 of Stictonetta naevosa. Classification (NCBI taxonomy): domain Eukaryota; kingdom Metazoa; phylum Chordata; class Aves; order Anseriformes; family Anatidae; genus Stictonetta; species Stictonetta naevosa. The sequence continues at coordinate 62,536,804 of CM021698.1, forward strand.
TGTCACTTCCTTTGTAAAGCCATTAGTTTTTATTATACCATGAGCATGCAGATAGCAATCTGTACAGCAAATAGTAGGTACCACCGTGTTCCTCGCATGTTAACGCAGATATATGCACTTCACTGCTCTGTAATACTTCTGTAGCTACATTTAAGCACTTTATTTGAGAATATCTTCCCCCCTTATCTTATTTCACTTTAGGTTGCTACCAAGCTTTAACAATTAAAAACATCACCTTTTTTCTGCAAATAATGGTTCTGCAAATGAGTATGACTAAAAACAATGTATCCCATCTTCGTTCACATTATGCCTTGAAGGCAGTAGGTAGTTAAATCAGCTTCAGTGTGCTGTTTCCAAAATTCTCCAATGTGACTGTTGAATCGGTCCTAACTTTTTCATTCTATTGGTTGCGTGACTTCAGAACATTCAAGATCTGTTTCAAATGATACAGGTAAGAATAACTCATTAGAAGAAACAATCAGAAGTTGTCACTTGAAAGTGTTGGGATGTTCCTAATCAAACATTAAACTCAATGAGAAGAATGCATCTGGGCTAGCTAGCAGTTCCATTGTTATAAACAACCTTTATCTAGATGTGTGACTCTTAATACCTTCCTCAATTTGCAGTATGGGATTTGTCTTGAAATCCAAGAAATGTAACCTTATTCTCAGTGCATGCTTCCCCCTGCAGTTGAAGATGCAGTTTAATACTTGGGGAAAAATTAGAAAAGGGGGATGGGTTAAAAATACTAGCTGTGAAGTAAAACAAGCCATATGCAGCAGTGGCAGAAAATTATTGGGGGGGGGATATTTTTCTTATATCAGACATGTCAATAACTATGTAGCAATCTCAAGGTAACAATGTTGCAAAGCTTTCCTAAGCCAGCATATTTTTTTTTCCTGTGGTACATAGTTGAGGTTCAACATCTCAATTCAACATACAGACTGTGTTTTTATACATGGATAGTAGTTTGCCAAGGAAATGACTCCCTCTGGCACATCTGCTAGTTTTGGTTGCTGCCATGAGAGGTTTTATCTCCTGGAAACCTAAACTGCATCAGTTAGGTATGTAAAAGTTAAAATACTTGATCTGAAATCATTGTGTTCATAAACTAACTGTATCCCTCCCAAATCTACCTGCATCCCTTGCCAGATCCACAAAAAGCTCAGTTGTTCCATCCTGCTTTTTTCCCAAGGATATTTTCTCCTCAGCCAACCCCAAAGATGTCCCCAGAAACATTTTGTACCAGCTGTCCCTAAAAAATGCTACTTGCTTTTGTTTGTAGCACAAATTGAATTATTCAGGGACAGTACAATACTGGCTGTCATAATAGATTTCTCAGAAGTTGACATTTTTGTTTTTCTGAGCACAGCTCACATCAGCAATGAGCTAATAAGCAGAATACAGAGTTGAGTGTTGTGTGCGTTTTAACTAATGTGTGTCAGGCCTGGAGAAGTGTTTTTATATAATTGTTTTTCTGCAAGTTGTGGGTAATTGAGATGATCTGAGCAATTAAAAAAGCAGGCAAGAAAGATTGCACTGACCTTTTCTAATTTGAAAAGGTAAATCTGAACTGTTGTAAAGGGAGCAAATGTGGCTGTGTGCTGTTTGTAATTTAATTTGTTTTTTTGGGGGGGGGGCTTGAAAATGAGGTTTGGAATGAGTGTTGTTTCAAAAGGCAGATTTCAATGAAGAAACTAAAAGGAAAAAATAAAAATCCCAACAAACTGGTAATGAAATTGGTACTGTTACTTGGTTGTCATTTTGTAATCCATAACAGGCTTGGGAATGTTTTGATTGAGGTATTGCAATCAGCACTGCAAACTACATCCTATATTTTTCTCCTGTTAAGGAGATGAGGCGTCATCCTTAGTTAATGGTTGCTTAAAGCTCTGAACTATAGAAAAAGACCAGTTTCAACCATAACGCAGGTTGGATGATAGGTAGCTCTTGGATTTGGGGTAAAAAAAATTGCTCTCCCTATTTGAGAAATATTGCTGGAAGTAACAAATCTCCCTATGCCTACTCAGTGAACAGGATGTTAGCATAGTTTGGTGAGCAGACAGATCATTCTGCTGTTAATTCTTTATTCACTTTGTGAAACCATCATTCTTTAGTAGTTTGTATTACTGGTGTATTCTGTAGATAAAAGTGATATTTTTCGTGTCATGTTTGACAGCACCTGCCTCAAACTTTAACTCAAGCTCATTTGTTTTTCCAAGATCACTTAACCTGATTCATCTCTATTACATTCTATTGCTGGATTGTTTAATATTGATACTCAAACCATAAATGAGGATTGAACTGACAATGTTTAGTCATTTCTTTATTCTTTGATAAGCTGAAGGAAAATACATGTTTGCTATCATATTTGTATGATATTAAACACCCTCCTCGCTCAGCTGAGATTTTATTATCTATTAAATAAAATAGAAAACAACATGTGTACAAGTCTATACAAATAACTACTTGTTCAACATCTCTCAAAAACTTTATACAAGTCAGGCAAGTTAGCAAGCTGCAAGACGTTGCCATCATCTGTGAAGTGTTTAGGAGGTAAAAGGTAAGTCCTAAAAGCTTTGTAAACAATGTGTTCCACGGTCCATTTCCATGGTGGTGAAGCAGAGTCAGAATCCTCATTCTGAAATACAGTAGAAACAAGCTGAAACTTTTACTGAAGGACAACATTTCAACTTTATCAAACTACAGAGACTAAAATTCCACTAGTGTTAAAGTTAACTGTACAGAATGAATTCTAAGTCCTGAAAAGTCTATTTGAGTCGTGCCACTTGCAGAATTAGCTAGCTTAACTGAATGATTAAGCAGGTACTTAAAATACAGTCTGCTTATGTTTATATGAATCCCTCTATAGAAAAGACATCCTGAACTCCGAGGCCAAGGCCTGTTGCAATATTAAGTACAGTGCACAGCCTGCCTGCTGTTAAAAGGTTCTGTCAGGAGACATACTTCAGAAAACCTCAAGCCCCACTCTTTCATTCAGAGTCTTGCTGCACTGCTACTTGATTTACTTTGTTGAAAGGAGAGTTGGTATTACAAGTCTATAGTTAAGGGAATTCATGTCTTAACTGTTCCTTTAAGTAGTTACATATTATGGTACCTGGGAGTGGGTCAGGGTGGCTTCATCTATTAAATATTGCTTTCTAATGGAGTAAAACAGAGATAGTTCTTTACTCAGGCTTTCAAAGCACTCCTTTTCTTCATCCCAGTTTACCTGTTTCAAGAAAGAAATTATTTAATAAAGCCTCAATAAGCAGCCAGAGACTTAACAAAAAATCCAAAGATGGAAAAGTCATAATATTTTGACCATTTTTGTGCTGGTAAGGTGGAGGCACTGAACAAAAAAGGGTAGAACTGGAGGCATTCAAATCAAAACATTCAATTAGCAGATACAAATACAGAGGTGAAGTACAACTAATCAGTAACCATGGCAAAAGTGTCTGGAGTGTAACAGTGTAGTTAATCGACTCCAGCCGCTCCTTTGCAGCTTCTGATAAGGAATTTGATTCATTTCAGTATTTCCTAAGTGGAAAAAGTCATTTGTGAATGAATTGTTGAAGAACACATACCTCTGTGGCCAGACGAAGGACAAACATAGGTAGTCCTTCCAACAGGGGAATGTAGTTATCTATCAGAAGTGGCAAGCCAATCAGATTTCCTTCCTGCAAGGCAATACTGCTGCTTCAGTAATAAAGTTTTGGGTCATTTACTGCAAGAAAGAACAATTCTGTTACCTGTTGCAGGACTGATTTTTACCAAACTTGCTGAGCCTTAAGGGCAGCTGAAGTTAAAAGGTTTTAAAGCCCGGTTTCTAAGCAGACATTGCAGGAAGAAGGTCAGTGGTGGTATTTAACTTACACTGCTTGAATTTAGACCTTTTACAGCAGGGAGACTTCAACTCAGCTTTCTCCTCAACCTCTAACCCCTGAGTACACCAGTACCATTTCTAAGAACTCAGGTGAAGTGCCCAAGTTATGGCACCTGCTGAAGCTGTTCCGTTTTGTATGGAATAGGAGTGCACAAAACAAGAACCATGAAGAGCAAATGTGATACTGTAGATCAGAGTTGGCTAAGCAACACACCTTGCTGGACAGGAGACATGCAGACTAGTTAGTGAAGAGATGACTTATTTGATAACTAATTAATTAAGCTTTGCATAGTCCCCCTCTAAAAGCAGCATAAGTCCTGAGCCTTTTTTTAAATGAAAGAGGTAAACCACCTAAACCTTCGTGGAGTTGGCTCTTAGTAAGTACAACAAGCAAACTGTTGTGATTATCAGTTACCAAAATGTAGCACTATTTAGAACAAAGAGCAATAGTAGCAGTCATCTACCTCATCAATTTCAAGAGAGAAATAGTCTTTCAACATTTCAGCCTTCTTTTTCAGAAACTCAACTATGTACTCAGCAAGACCTTCTTTTGGGCCATCTTCTTCTGTCCAGCCACTCTCAGGGTCCTCTAAAGCAAGCATTGCAAGCTCATATAAAGGAGCTGCCTCCTAAAAATGGAGGAAGCAGAAATGTTGTTAGTGATCCCACCATGAAAAGCTGTAGCTTTTTCCTTCACAAACAATCTAATCTAACTTTACAGCTTCTGGGATGCAGAGCAGACAGTTCTGCTAATCAAGCAGTCTAAGGATAAGTTGATTTCTGATACAAGTCTCTGCAGCCCATGATTTTGCTAAGTGTTGGTATTTACAGGATAAGCACTAGCATTCTACACTTTCTAATAAAGGTAGTTTGTGCATTACAATTTTGTCCAAATGTAACAAGCAATAGCAAAGCTGGATAAATAGTCAGAAGAAACATTAGCAACAAGCTCCCACAATTACAACATACAGCTGTAGCTACAAAATGACTCAAGGTATTTCCTATTTTGTATTATTGTGAAGGCAACGGAGCATCACTCTTAAAGGGTGAAAAATTGAACCTATAAACATATACATTATCTGAAATGGCAGCCTCACTGTAGATAAGCATTTTTTATATAAAATAATGCAAAATTATACTTACAGAGAGCCTTAAGACTCCAAAGTTTGCAAAGTCATAAATAAGTATCTGGTAGAAGAGTTCTTGGCTAAATTGAAATTAAAAAAATAGTTACACAGACATGATCATGCATCTCCAAGGTACCATAATTAAAAGGGGAAAAGTGAAGGTCATCTTGGAAACAATAAATGACCATATCCTTTCATATTAATAAAGATCTTACTTTTAACTTATCAGTTTAAGATTCATACACCCTCTCTAGAAGTTTACAATTAAGTGTTTCTTAGTTTCTGACATCACCAACACTGCTGCAGAGCTGTTACATAAGCATGCAACTGCTATCAGTTTATGCCCAGATCCCTTATATTTCATGGTCTTTAATCCTTTGCTGTGCTGCAAGAAATACACAGGAACTTGGAAATTGATACAAGTCCATCTTAAATTTTGTGACAAATAAGAGAATATACTTGTGTCTGGCCCAGTAAGATCTCAGGTGCAAAGCTTTATGTTATGATCACATCCTGCAGCTTCTCTTAACCCAAGTGGATCGAGTCACTGATTTTTCTAAAGCCTCTGCTTGCTCATCTTTCCACAGGCAGTCCAGACTTGTTGCTACTGTTTTGAACAGGCTGTTTAATCGTCATCCTCATGACTTTCTGGATAGACCATAAGAAAAAATAATTTTCTATCATTTCCTTCTTCATTCTAATTAGCTTGGTAACAGGTAATTATTTGAACTGCCAGCAAGTGTGACAGCTTCTTTACCTGAGTTTTGTTGTATTGAGAAGATACAGTTTTGTCTGATATTGCACCAGAGCCCACTGAGGGCTGACACAGCCAACAAATGAGTGATCACGTAGCATTTCCTGAAGACCTGAAACAAGGGGAAAAACGAAGACAAGGTTCATGTTCTGTGTGCAACTCTGCCATAGTTTAGTCAGTTGAGTGATTTGTGACTATTTAAAGTCTGGCTACTGTTCAGTTACTACTGCACTACAGTTTCTAATATACACATACTACCAATTCTAATTTATTTTAAAATGTTAATAATTTCTTTGTATATGCATATATTCATAATATATTAAAGCGTAAGTGAGAAAGTTTATAAAATTCACACTTATAGTTTAACTGTTAAGAAAAATCTCTCCCTTTGAATTGTAGTGGTTTTACGTGGCAAGGTTTTGGTAACGGGGCCATAGGGGTGGCTTCTAGGAGAAGGCTCTAGAAGCTGCCCCATGTTTGGTAAGGGCCCCACTGCTGACCAGAGCTGAGCCAATAAGTGATGTTGTTTGTACCTGTGAGAACATATTTAAGACAGGAAAAAAAATGCTGTGCCACACAGCAGCTGGGAGAGTGAGAGGAGTGAGGAACAGCCTTGCAGGCACCAAGGTCAGTGAAGAAGGAGGGGGAGAGGTGCTCCAGGCGCCAGAGCATAAGTCCCCCTGCAGCCCATGGAGTACCACTGTGGAGCAGGGTTCCACACTGCAGCCCATGGAGGAGACCACGGTGGAGCAGGTGGACCTGCGATGACGGAGACTGCATCCTGTGGAAAACCCCTGCCGGAGCAGATGCCAGGGCCAGACCTGTAGCCCGTGGAGAGGAGACCACGCAGGAGCAGGTGACCTGGCAGGAGATGCTGCCCGTGGGGGACCCAGGTTGGAGCTGTTTGCTCCTGAGGGATGGACCCCATAGTACGGACCCATATCTGGAGCAGTTCATTACTGTGTGATCTCCTTGTCCTTATCTCAACCCTTGAGCCCCTTTCATCCTATTTTCTCCCTGTTCCTCTTTGAGGAGGGGGAGCGAGAGAGCGGGTGTGGTAGAGCTCGGCCGCCCACCTGAGTAATACCACCACAGAATAACCTGACTTTCTGAAGTTGTTTCCAGCCACAGGAGACTAGTAAAGGGGCATATACTTATTTTAAACAAAACTGTATATGCAAAACAAATTTGCAACAAAATCTCATAGTATTGGACTAGGTTTCTGGCAATGCAGTAGCTTAGGCCCATAGTGTCATCTTCCCTAAGTTTTCAGCCTCTTCTATTTTCTTTGAAAAAATAAAAGCGCAGACTTCAGATTCCATGTTCATTTTATGCACTCTGCCAAAAATGTCACTAGAGCCCTCAGAAACGGCTTCATTATAGGAGCTCGGCACTGCCATCACAGCATGTACAAAGCATTACACTAAGCAAATTCCATTGCAATATTGTATTCTGCTGGAAAAGGTGACAAGACCGTTTCTTACACCGGTCTCTTGTAGGTGTTTCTTACATATGTGAAGATGAGAACCTCAAGCAGCTGCACAAGTTGTGCTGTGTACTTTACGGCACTTTTGGATATTTCATGGCACAGGAATAACTATGTGATTTCAGTATTTAAACCGCAACAGCCTAATATGGAATTACCAGCTTAGAATTACGAGCCTACTGCTATAGCACAGGTAAAGCATCAGTATATGCTTACTAGAAACCTTGATCTTTAGAAGTTTTTTGTGTGTGTTTTTTTTTTTTTTAAAGATTTTTAAAGTGTTATTTATTTCAGAAGTCTGTTAGTCTAGCTATTTTAGCTGTGGAGCTTCTCTCCAGTTCAACAATGACAAAAAAAACAAGGTTCTTAACATTTAGACCAACTGAATAATACTGGAATATGACTCAATATGACTCTTAAAACAACTGAAAGAGCAAAGAAACAACCCTAGGAAGAACTGCATTTCACCTTTTCTCCAAAGAAAAAGAAAGAGTATTTCACCAGTCTTTTTTGAGCTCCTCCCATAAGTGGGACAGATCCAAATAAAAATGACTAGCAAAAGCAGTAAATAATAAAATATGACCATAAAGTTTTCCTTGTGAATATTTTGTAATCATGCAATTAAGCAAAATTTTTAATGACTATTAACAGCTATTTGAAAATTACAAAATACCATAGCTTTTCAAGCTGTGATTTTTTTGGTATTAGTTACGACATAAGTTAGAGTTTACAAACTATTTAGAATGAAGCATTTGCCTGCTAACAAGGTATGCCAGTTTTTAATAAGTCTTCTCGGTATGTCTCATGCTTTTAGTAGCAGACTGTTCAGAGCTTGACCCTTGACATTTAACAATTTTGTTTGTCAAAAGCTCAGTTAAAAACATGCCCCAGTCAGTTCACTGTGTTGCTAACTTTCTTCCCCTCACTAGTCCACGCAGTCAGACTTAGTTGGTGAAATAAGCCTAAGAATCAAAGCCACCTGCTTACTTTCATGTGCCCGGCTGCTGATTTCCTCCTGAAGAGTCAACACACTGGTCAAATTGATAATTCTTCTTCTAGGGGTGCAGGCAGCAGTCATCTCCTTTCTGGAAACATCTTTTTCCATTTCTATGTCAGTGTCTTCCCGTGGTCTCTTTCTACAATACAGAAACAAAAAGGAATGATGTTCTATCCTCCTGTCACTGACACAAAATACAGATGGTCTGCTGCATTCACACATTCTACATTAAAAAAAGGAAATGCAGGAAGTTTACCAAAGCTTCCACTGTTTTTATTTTACTTCCTATGCATAATTTGTTAGGAAAAGATAAGCAACAAGCCAATGGGCTCTAAAGGACACATTAAACATGTTGACATTTCTAATGATGCCCCCACACACAGTTCTCTGGCCTCTCATAACAGCTCCCTGCAGGGGCTATAGAAGATGACAGTGCTTCTGTCTTCACTAGGGTAATGTCTGCAAAATTCAGTGATGTAGCTTCTACTTTTCAGTCATGCCACAAAATGGTGTCCTCCAAATCGAGGAAGACCGCTATGATCTTCCTCAAGTAAAGTCAAGGTCATCATTATTTTTATAGGTTCCTGCCTTCCAGCATGCACAGAAATCCCATTCCAGTTAGAGAATATATCACAAGTTATTTACATTACAGTTCACAGATTAAGTTGAATTTCTCATTAAAATACCATGAGAAGTTTTCCTTCTGAAAAAAACAAGTTCAAAGTTATCAGAAAACCCTCCAAATTCAAGGCAAAGCCATGAAATAAACAGGTAGGACTGCAAGACCTCAGGAAAGACGAGACTTACCGAGGAAGTGCTTTCTCGGGAGACAAGTGTCTACTCTTACTCAGCTGTCCAGGCATTGCCATGTCCTGCTGAACCTCGGCTGCTTCACGGATATCAGATATTTCAAGTTCACTAACATCTTCCATTTCAGCATCCTGCAGCCTGGCAGGACCCTCCGGAGGTGCTGCATTAACCCCCACTGTCAATTCAGCAGGGCCTGTACTTAGGGGGTTGTTCACTGGCTGAAGGAAAGCATCCAGTTTCTGCTCTCGGGAATCAGTGCGGACCATCTGGTGTGCATAGATTTTATCACTGCTTCCTTTTGTGGCCGTGGAAGGGTTTGCTGCTGATTTTACCACCTCACTGGAAGAACATTCAGCCCCTGGAAGCAACGTCTTCATTCAGATATGGGGAAGGAGACATCAACAATAAGTAAAAGCACAGAGACCAATCGCACTTCTCACAGCACCTTACTGCTCAAAGGTAACTTCCAAACCCCACAGACACCATGTCAGTTGCTTAAACAGGCCACCAGCTTTGCAGTGGCTTTCTGCATAACATGAGTGTCACCATCTTGGCAATTACTGAAATAATTAGTTTGTATTTGAGACAAGGGAATGTTAAGTTTTAAAAGCATAAAAAAAAACACAAGGAAAACTTTTTAGAAGATTACAGTTAGCATACTATGCTATATATAAAAGGAAATTAGGGAAGTTTTTTCCTGCTATTTTTCTGGTTATGTTAAATCCGAAGTGTCATCAAATACACAGAATAAATAATTTTCTTACTCATTTTACTTATAAAAAAGGGCAGAATAAAAAGTTTAGTGCATGTGAAGAGTGACATACTTGTAAAACTCAAGAAGCTTGAACAGATACTTGACAGAAAGTTTTTTTAAATATTTCCATGCACTTCGCCAGTAAGTTCACTGCCTCATTGTTAACGCTGGTATATTAAAGCAGATCCATCCCTGGAACAGAGCAAAGATCTCACGCTACCAGTGTAACAGTGATGACTATCCATCACTGCCTAGCTTGTACTTCTGAAGAAGTTAAATACACCCACTACTGTTAAAATAGCGCAGAGCTATGGCTACTTGAAACATGTATTCTCACCTGAGTGAAGTACATCCTTGAGGAATTAGAGCCCAGTAACTTGCTCTCTACATGTTGCTGCACACGCTCTAGAATGCTGTCTTCATGAAGGAAGTGGACCTCGTGTTTTGTAGGGTGCACATTCACATCTACATTCTTGGGAGCTATTTCCAGGCTGGAAAAGATTTTAAAGGAAGATAACCTAAATTTTTTCATGGATGGCAGAGAGCACACATTGTTTCAGTATAAAGTTTGTCAGACTTGGGGCAAATTACTACACGCAAAGAAGCCAATAATAGTCCCAAAACCTACTAAAGTTACACTAGTCAGATTTGTTTGGTATATTAAAAAAATAATTATTCTGAAGAACCCTATTTTGAACTCAAAGTCAGCTTGCACAGGTAAGCTTAAATCAACCCCTCCACTGTACTACTAAAAATGTTTTTAGAAATAGCTTTTACTCAGTGTCTCATGAGTTAGTTTTTGATGCCCTGTCATTATCAATGACCCCAGACACTGCAATGCAAGAACTTTGTTCTTAGGAAGCACTGGATATCATTAAGTTTCACTGGTGAATGGCAAGATTTAGTTGCTTACCATTTAGTTGCTTAGTTCTTAAATCTTTCATACTCTTAAATTTTTAAAAGAACAGTCTGGTTTTAGCTATTTTTTTGTAAATAATTACTTCCAGTAAGCAGCATGCAATTCACTTTTTTGTTACACTAGCATACCAAGGAGAACAGTAACTATTAAAAAGAGAGATACAAATGTAATTCCTAGCAAGAAAAAAACATGAATGGTGTTTGCAAAATTATCTGAGTGGTCTTAAATTCACTGCTATATTCCTAGAATAACTCATTTGCCTAAGCAAAGAGCATAATGTCAAAGGACTTAAGCTTAAGTTCACTGCTTCTGAAAATTAAAGCCTGTCTTTAATTGTTTGTACTGACTTTTTTTTGTAACACTGAAGATGCATGGTGAATTATCTCCTGTCTAGCAATAACCTACCTCAGTACAATACTTAGCACTACCATCAGGAACACAAATGACCTTCTAAAACCTACTCACCCTAGCTCCATCCTGTAAGATAGTAGCAAAAGGCTACTTTTTCCCATTGCTTTACCTTAAGTATAGGAATGGATGAGTACTTTTTGGCAAGTAAGCAGCATACACAGTCTCTATGGCTTTCCGCAAAGCAGTTGACTCTACCAGTCGATCTGAAAGAGAACAAAATGCTATTTTCCAAAAACGCTACTGAATAACTAATCCTTCAGAGCAATATCTTCATGCTTTATATTTTCAAAAAGCACACATTTTATCCCTCTTTTTCCCTAGACCTCTCCAAGTAAAATACAGGTTTAGGCAACATCATCTTAGTGTTTGTTTTATATTTAGAAGTATTTTTCACAAATACTGAAACAACCAGACTACCTTTTCAGTATTCCATACAGTCAAGGTTCATTGCATCCCACGCTCACGTTGCTACAGAAGGAAGAGACCACTCCATATTACTGGGCAGGACAACCTCATTACCTCGGTATTTCACAACCTTCAGTTTAGACCCAGTCTTAGCTGCTCTCCAGTACTTACAGAGCAAAACTTGACCGACATTACATGTAGAAAAACACCTTAAGGTCTACAGTTAACTGTAATATTTATTCTTCAATGTCTTCAAGAATTTTTATACTCACAAGATTTTTGCAATTCTTCAGAAAGCTTTGTTCTGATCATTACATAAGAAGCAGTATGACTGTACAACTTTTTTTAAACTTACCGTTTATGAAGAGTAAAAATATAGATTTCTTCACAGAATAATTTGCATTCGTGATGTAGCCTTTCATTTTAAAGGCCAGATTCGCATCTTGACAGCCCACTTCTATCAATTCCCTATTGACAGTTTGACAGAAACACACACAAAATTTCTCCTGTTAATGCAAGTTTCAAATGGTATTCACAAGTAGCAGCACACTGTTCTATGTTCTATTTATGCCACAGTTACAGGAAACTACAGTATGATCTGAGGGCTCCAACATTCTTTGCTGAGCCACAAAATTATTTAACCACAAAAAAATAATGAAGTGCCAACTGCGTTTTCTTTCTTTCATTGGTTTCTTTCTGCACCCTCATATCTCTCCCTAAGAGAATGTAAAACAGTAATCCATTATGACTGGAGCCCGTAAAACTACCTAGAGTACCTTTTAATACCTATCACGACATCATAGCCATGTATTGACATAGCATTAACAATTTCCAAAAGAGATTTTATACTTTTCATGGTACATTAGTTAGGGAAATCCAGTTACATTTTAGTAGCTTATAAGTATACATTTCTAGCAGTGTATTGTGCTAGCTGCTAAAGTTCACGTAAGAAAGGCTTATGGGCTTTTTATTTCCCATTCAACCTCTCTATATACACAAGTGCCAATTTAATGCAAGTTCCTCTTTTAAGGCAAAATAAAGTAGACTAAACACAATCTGAAATTGGGTAAAATGGGTTTCACTTGAGAAAGTAAGATCAAAACATGTCGAAATGGACAACTTATTCAGGACTGTACAAAAAAACTGTATCAAACAAGCATTGGAAGCAGACAAAAAATGCATGGCATAGAAATACTGTCTATCTTATTACTAAGCAGCCTCTCTAGTATGCTGTGTTTCCATGTATTACAAGATAAATTCCTTAAATGTGAATTGTGATTTTAGTAACCAAATCAAGCTGACACCTCAGTATTCATGGGCAGACCTCAAAGAAACTCATTCTACACGTCTGTGCTATGAGTTCTTCTCAGCTGAAGATTTAATAAAGAGAATTTTTCCTAAAGTGGCAGATAAATTTTGAATAGATGACCAGTTTTGTTTCTAGCTTTTCTGTAGGGTTTACTTAGCCTCAACTGATACAGCTTTTGTCAAAACATTAAACCTTAAGATTTTAGGAGAAAAAAATGTGAAGACTTAGAAATGTATCAAATAGACTGCAGTATGAAGAGGTAAGATTTTCATGGTGTAGGAAGAGGATAAGAACTCATAAAGAACACAAGTACAGTTTGCTTTTTTAGATTAGCACTCAAAATTACAAGTAGGTTGGTTCCCTTTCAGTACACTGAAGGAGTAACTTTACAGCTTCCCTATTTCCTTTGATATACTTTAAAAAAAAGAAGTCACTGTCTGCAATACAAAGGAGAGTTTTTTTTATTACTGCAACAGTCACGCTTCCTTGTAATTCACCTTAAAAGCAGAAGTTTGCACAGCCTGTGTTCTTTAAAAGAGAAGGTGGAAGGAGATTCGCTAGAAAGTAAAAACGAAACTCAATGCCAACATACCTGCTAACAGCATTTCCAAAGATGGACCTAATGTTGTCCACTGTTGAGGCATTTGTTAAAGTTCTAACATCCGACACGGTATCACCTTGCTAAATAGAGCAGAAATAAGTATCAATCAGTTCACAGTTCTGTCTGAAGTTTCAGAAACACATTCAACTTAGCAATAATAATTCTAACAAAAAGGTACAATGTAATTACCATGTTTTCTATTATTTCTGTATTAATGTTCAGAAAAATAACATGTTAAATGGCACAGGATTGCAGGATTTGTTAGTCCACATCAGACCTATTCAGGTTAATACTCCATCTTTGAAAGTGAAGAACACATGCAGCTCTGTTGCTTAAAAAAAACTTGACCAGGTGTATATATGGTGAAGTTAAGGACTTTTTTCACATACCTTTTTAACTGAAAAGCTGATACCTGAGTTATGGATGGCGTACCTGAAAAAAAGATAAGCATAAGACTGTGGTATGTGAAAAAGAATAAAATGTCACTACACGAATGCTGAAAAGCAGCTAGTAACATGGGCAAACAAAAAAGTATTTCCTGCTATACAGTAATGTGATTTGAGCCAAAATAAGCTTTTGTAGACTTAAAAGCTATAAAAAGTGTTCTGTTTAACCCATCTGTGATCATATAAAAGATAGGAATAAACTTAGCTTATTTCTCAAAAAAAAAACACAAAAAAAACAACTAAAGAACAATCCAGACCTAATCCAACTTATATTGACCTGCTTCGTTCGGTTTCATTACATAGATTTAGCTAGAAGAACAGCAAAGCTCACTCAGTGTAACAGAATTAACTCTCAATTCATATGGAGAAAGATCTCAGAAGTGGCTGGCTTGCCCATCTAATTTCCCCTACCTGGATAGTTCAGCTGCCTGTGGGTCCGAGTTTTGATACAAGGTTATACAGCGGCATAACCTTGGCTTAAGCTTCTAAAGAAATAATTAAGTAATGAGAAAGAACTTTCAATTTCAATTTCAAGATGAAAACGGTAAAAACGCAGAGGTTAGATTGCTGTAACCAGGATAGTTGGTAATTTCAGATCAGCCCATTCCAGAGTACTGGGACCTGACACTTTACCTCCTGGCTGAAGTCTTCCTGGGCAGTAAAGATACTTTAAGTAGCTCATTCAGGGAGGATGCTAACACTTTTGCTACTCTTTGCTATCTTTTGTTTTCACTGAAAGTGCAAAGCAGTTTTTTTTGGTTAAATTTAATAGATGCTACTTGCAAAGCTTCCACACATGGCAGAAGATGAAAAAAAAAAGGGGGGGACCCAGTAAGGGAATTTTACATCTGGTAGTGGGGTTTTTTTGTGTTGTTGTTTTAAAAAAAAAAAAGGTGAAATTGCCATTCACCCTTTTCTTATTCAGCCAAATCTAAATACTCTTACATATTTTTTATATTGATTATTTTCACCCCAAGTTCCTTGAGAGTTCATTCATTTAAGTCTACCATCATTTGTTTGCTGGGATTCTTGGTAATAAAAGGCATGGAGTGAATATACTAATTTTCATGTTTTTTTTTCTTTATCAAAGTGGACTGTTAACTGTTATCCAACACCATATGCTTAAAAAAGTAGAAAAAAAAAGTACAAAAAATACCATACATGCATATGCCAATCCCTCTGAAAACAAGCAAACAAAACAGTGCTCTCCATGGCACTAGAAACTGGAGTTTCTTGTTTCAGTTTACCTGCCAACAACTTCTAGTATTTTTGCATACTCTTCACTTGTATTTTTTAAAGCTTTCCTCCGTGTATTTACATTGTAAAAGAGATCTTCAACCTACAGAGAAAATTATCACAATTAAAAAACATTTAAGAAGTCTCCTCTCACTATATAATTAAGATAATTTTTGAATATATACTACAAAATTTTCTGAGAACATTTCAGTTTCTGAAGAATCTGCATTTGATTTTTTTCCTTACCTACTTAGGTTTACCTAACAAATTTAAACTCTAGAGAAATACATGGCTTTAAATATTTTGGTACATTAGTTTTTTGTTTTGTTTTGTTTTGAAAAAAACACCACCACCTCTACAAGTATTCGCTTTTCAGTGAAAATTATATTCCTTCCATTGCTGATAACAACGGATTCCCTTATTAGATTGTTATAATGAACCACAAATAAACTTTAAAACAGCTGTTGCAATCAGGGCTATTAATGTTATTAAAACAACAGCTTAAGTTGTTCATTTTCACTATTTATTCAAACAATATGCAAGTTATTTTTTTTTCTATAGTGAGAAAAGCAGAATTTTGAAGTTTACTCTTTATGTTATTCTGTATAAAAACACAAATGTAAATCTACGGCTGATTGACACGCAAAGCCTGGAGGGTGCATATTCCCACTGCAAGGCAAACACACATCTGCAGACTCTTTGGCCAGACTGGCTTCTACTTCCCACCCTAACCCTTGCAACACACATGCTCTTTCTTATTTTAAGTTCCCTGCTTTTCTTTATTGTAGCCTTCTGTCTCATCCTGATCACATTCTAACATCTGCAGTCACATCATCTCACTGCAAGACCAACTGAAGATCTGCCTATCTGTCTCTCCTCAACTTTCCACTCTTTTGTCTAATTCCCCCCCACATCTTCCCTTGCAATGCAACATATACCAATAGGTGGTGCAAATATAAAGACCAGGTAACAGCAGGATAACATACCAAAAAAAAAACTTACCGTGATCTGTGTCCCTTGGTTTCCAGCACAGGGTTTTGGAGGGGCTTTAATTTTTCCATCACTGTAAGAAGCTCTAGGCAGAAAATAAAAATAAGTTGTCAGACAGTTGCCAGGATTGGGTGGAAGAAGACAGAAACCCCACCACCACTACACTTCTCCCAGCAAAGAACTTGGGTTGCTGCAAATTGGCTGCAGCTTCTCCCTTTCTGCTAGCAGAAAACTGACTGTACTGACCTTAGGGCCCATCATGGCCGCAGAAGAGTGGGAATAACAGCAGAGAACATGTAGTAGATAACAGAATACGTATTTTGAAATTGTAATACTCAGACCGTTCCTGTAATTGTAGGATTATTATAATATAATAGTAGGATTATTGTAGCTTTCTTTAATAATTACACCTGCATGAATAATAATTGTTCCACTAGACTTCACACTTCAGTTATACTAATAATAAATTATTGACTTTATACATCAGATGTGTTTCCTTTTGGGCCAATAACAGGATTTTGACCATAAGAGATTTCTGATCCATTTAGTTCTTTCTGAAATTCTGCATCTGCATGTCTGCAGGTCATACTTCTTTTGATCTCTTACATACCCTACATAATTAATAAAGACCGTCATCATACAGTCTTTTGAAAAAAAAAGGTCAAGATGCAAACCTTTTTCCTTCTTTTTCATAAAAATAGCTGAGACACTAATGAGCTTATTTTTGCTTATGTTTAGAGCTCAAGTCTTCAGGAGGATATTCAAAACTCTTTTTGGATAGGATCAGGAAACATAAAATGTTTGTGTATTCAGATACTTATGAAATTTGCAAGACTTGCTGACTGTGTACATACATTATTTTATCCTGAAATGTGAAAGAAAAGTTAACCCTACACTGGCTGCTGAAGTAGAATTCATTTTAAGACTTCCCCCAAGCACATTTAAATTATACTGTTTAGGTAAAGTCTACCTTTACAGTCTGCAATAAAAATCGTTCAAACCAGGTTTTCTCTGTTTGTAATTGTCCTAGAAACAAGGTATTCATTCAATGTCCCCATTCCCACAATAAGAGCACTGAAAAGAAAATGAAATGCATCTGTTTGTTATTATCTACCGCAGAAGTTACCTGGATCATAACTACCATACCTGTATGCACACTTTGCATCAGCTGTTTTAGTTGTTACTGTAACATGGGCAACATGACTGATGCTAGCCAATGCCTAGAGAAAGAAAAAGCATCTTTGTAAACCTTCCTCTAGACATCACTGATAGCTGAAGAAGCATACAAGCTTCAAAGAACATCGCAAAATTCTCATATACCACCTGCAAATAATTAATAAATGCCCCTGTAAAAAAGTTGCTGGGGTCAATAAAGCTTTAATAACTTTCAGTACTTATAAAACCAGACTTTATCCAGGACCTTCTTTTGACTTTAAGTACTGGATTTAGCAAAAACTCTGTCATCAGTGATTTACCATCCAGTCAAATCTTCCATTGCCTTTCACATGTATGCTCCTGAAGCAACACTTGAGAAGACAGGTCTTGTTTTACTAACTTCTTACTCCAGAAAGCAAAAAGAATATACACCTCTCACTATGAATCCATATATTCTTAAAAGACATAGAAATATATTTTGAACTACAATCACATGGCAGATTCTCAGAAATCAGAACCTTCTGTATAGAGTTTTGTGAATGCGCAATTATGTAAACTGCACTACAGAAGGACAACAATAAACAATAAACAACTTCAAAACCTTGCTGAAGAGCTTACCTCACCCCTGAAACCGTATGTAGAAATACTAGACAAGTCTTCAAATTTTTGTAGTTTACTTGTAGTAAATCTCTCACAAACAATGTTGAGATCTTCCTTCTGTGCAACAGGGATAAGAAAATAATAATATCTACTTTCTGTTTCCACTTTTTTCAAGATCAGAAACATTTATAAATCGAAATAAGTGTTAAGAGGTAATACAAAACATCAGCACAGCGCTGTTGACACTCACTCTGATACCACAGCCATTATCTTGGACTTGGATGAGCTTCAGACCGCCTTCTTTAACTACTACCTGGATACTTGTAGATCTAGCATCCAAGCTGTGGAAAGCAAGAAAGCATAGTACAGAACAGCCATTCTAGAGAATAAATAACTATACAAAAGCAGAATTTTAAATTGTTCTTATATAAGTGATAAATGTTTCTACTCTAGTTTTCGGTCACATTGGAACTTCTTTTTCAAACAAGTGTCTACCACCTTCTTCCTTTCTCTTCTAGCAGCGATGTAAATGATTCTAACCCACTATTCATAATTCAGACACGCTTTCAGAAAGTCCAGAGAGCAAGGAGGATGCCTAGGCCCGGAACAATCCCTTCTCCCCCCACTCCCGGGGCGCACTGCCCTCAGCTGCTGCCCTCCACACGCCTGGCTCACTCAGCTCGCCACAGCGCCCAGGCTGCGGCTTGAACCCAGACGGGCCTCGCCTTCAGAGCGACCGCACAGCGCCCTCGCACCCCCAAACCCCCAACCCCGCAGCTCGCCTCACCAGTTCTCTATCATCTCTTTGATGGCATTCGCCGGTCTCTGGATGACCTCGCCGGCCGCAATGCGGTTCACCACAGTTTCATCCAGCCGCCGAATCACGCCGGCCATCGGCGCCGCGACAGGAGCGGGACCCAGCCCGCCGCAACGCCAGAGGGGCCCCGGGGAGAGGGCGGCAGGGCCGAGCAGAAGGGGGAAAGCGAGAAAATGGCGGCCGCCTCACGGGCTTGGGACAGTAGAGAGGAACACCAATGCGCCCGCCCGTTCGCGCCAAGCGGCGGCGCACCCCGCAATTGGGTGAGGCAAGTGTCCATCACTCGGCCGCCCTCCCTCCCCGTGCGGCGATTGGCGAAGGGCTGGGAGCCGGCCTCGTTGTGACGGGGTGGCAAAGGGGGAGGTCTGTCTTCCCCTGTCTGCATCTCTGGGATCATCATTAATTGTAACATGCTAACAGCAATCAGTAAAACAGTTTTCACTTTACAGAAAGAATAAAAAATTAAAAAAACATCCAGAGGAGTATACAGACACCAGTCCCCTCTGCTCCTGACACCCGGTGATATGATTGGCATAACCAACGCCATTTCATGAAGCATGCAGCTGCTATCTCCTGCCAGGCTGATCACAAATCACCCCATCTACCTTTGTGCATGATTTTTGATAGCACATGTGTTAGGGTTAAGAAACATTTCTTGATAATGGGATGAGAGATTCATA
>CM021698.1:62566186-62612356 GCA_011074415.1 Stictonetta naevosa
TTCTCTAGTCAGCTACTGTATTCTCCCAGCACCATGGCTTTTGCTATTTCTTGATTCTGAAAGAGGTTCTTGGTGCTGGAAAACTGTTGCTCCCTAAAGGGGCACTCATTTTTCCAGTGACCTTCCCTCCTGCAGAACGCACACTGATTCAAACCTAGTCTGTCTACCCTGTTCCTACCGGGACCTGCATATCCTTTCCCTATCCCTGCTCTTCGGCTATTAAGATTTCCTCTTCCCTTACCCCTTAGTCCCAAACCACCTCGTCCCTGAATTACAGCCAGCAAACCCTGTTGCTGTCTCTTGCTTGTTTCCTTCTCCCTATTATTATATACCTTCCAGGCTACCTCTAATAACTTATCCATGTTCCTCAAGTCCACACCTTCCAGTTTCTGTAGCTTTTTCCAAATATCTTCCTGTGACTGTCCTAAGAAAATAAGGGCTAGTTGTGCTTTTGCCTGGTCCGTTTCTATGTCCAAATCAATGTATTTTTAGCAGTTTCCTTCAATCTTTCCAGAAATGCGGAAGGCGATTCTGCCTTTTCTTGCCTCACATTATATAATTTTGACCAGTTTATGGTCCGTGGCATAGCATTTTGTACACCAATTTGTACCCAATCCTGATACCTCTTCAGCCTCCTCATTCCTTCCCCAGTATTATAATCCCACTGCGGATCCTCAGTAGGGAAGTTCTGATCAACATTCCCGGATACCAATCCATTCCGAATATCCTCACGAGCTCTGTCCCTAGCAGCTCGTAATACCATATCCTTCTCTGTTGAATCCATTAAGGTATCTAGTATTACCTGAATGTCATCCCAATCCGGATTCTGAGTTTTGATTATCATTTTCACCACTCTAGCTACTTTATCTGGATTTTCTCTGTAGGCGCCTGCTGCCTATTTCCAAATTATTAAGTCTCCAGGAGTAAAGGGCACCTTCACATATACTGGTCCCTCCGTTCCTACTCCCTGCCTGAGGGGAGCAATTATATTCCCTTTTTGTTTACTTGTATCACATCCTGTCCTTTGCTGCTGCCGAGTCCTATACGATATCGGGGAGGTTAAAGTTGGTATTTCCTCCCTTCCATCACTATCACTATCTTCATCCCCCCTTGCCTTATCCTGACTTGGTTTTTCTGGGGCAGACGGTGCGATATCCAGATCTATATTTCCACTGTCTGCCCTACAGCAATTATTTTTCATAGCTTGGTGTTTCATACAACGCCTGTCCCTGGTACAGGCTTGACATTGTTCATTAGCAGATATTTCTAGTACCATTATTCCACAAGCACGCTGCCACTCGGATTTTCTATGCAAATAGAAAAATAACTCTACATACGGGAGTTCATCCAGTTTTCCTTCCCGCTTACAAAACAACATCAACTGTAAAATGGTATTATATTGTAAAGTTCCGTTTTCAGGCCATTTTTTCTGATCCTCCAATTCATACTGTGGCCAACAAGTATTACAATAATCAATTAATTTCACTTTTCGCATTTCTTGCCCAAAATTTCCCTCTCTCCAATGGGCTAATAAACATCCCAATGGTGACGATCGTGGGATAGACGCACCCTTTCCCAAAATCTCTTTTAACGTGTCCATTACCAATATAACTTTACAAAGTAACCAAAAGCCAGATGCCGCTTCTGCAGCACTTACCACACAAGAGTTAAAACCGAGAGTGCTGTTGCCGCAGCAACTCTTACCAGACCATTACCAGACCAGACGCTGATCCTGCAGCGTATACCAGACCACCAATGCCAAACCTGCAGAGCTTTCGCTACTGTCTAACGGACGGCGCCTAGGCTTACCCCGGGAGCTCCCTGCCCAACCGAGCGTGGCTTTCGCCGCGTCTGACCGGCAGGCTTTCCAGACCAGATCGGTACCGAAAACCAGAAAGCACCTTTGCTTACCTATCCCGTGGTACGTTGTGAGCAGCGGAGGTCGGTCGTGGTCGATGGCTCCCCGAGAAACTCCTCGGTGCCGGCTGGAGCATAACCGAGACACGATCCACCTCAGCAGTGCCCACGCCGTCCTATCTGGGTCGCCAAAACGTTAGCGTAGCAGACACATAACCACAAGGTGATTATATGAAGGTGCTTTATGAAGCGCTGGAAACCAGGGGCAGGCGCCCAAATCTGGCTTCAAGTCCTGTTACATCCCGATCGCTATTAATCTCCTAAAAGTTACATATTCATTAGTATTCATTAACATTTACAATATCAGCCTCGCTTCGTATGTTAATTATTTCTCCTCCCATTCACACATGCGTGGTACTCTCTGGTGGTCGTCCTGGGGGTCGTCCAGATGAAGTAAGGAGTCATCCTCAGGGTTAAACTTTTCACCTTTTCTCTTTGGCGCATGCTCCTTTTCAGTTCTTGACTTTAATTAGTTCTTGGCTTCAGTCCTAACCCACCTTATCCAACTTATCTTTTTTAACGAGGCTCAAGTTGTTCCTGTTCCATCTCTCAAGGCCTGTCTTGTCTTCTCCATCCTTCTATCATTATTTATGCCTTCCTTTATTATATACACGATAATATTTGGCTATGAATCTCCCATCCCATTACCAAGAAATGTTTCTTAACCCTACCAGTAGAAGCCCAACCCCTCACAGAAATGCAGGAGCAGCAGGAGCTGGCAGGCAGTGGGGTGTAGATCATACACACCTGTATCCCAAAAGAGTTAAAGGTGAGAAGGAAACAGATGTAGAATGACCTTGTGCAAGTCGATGTCCCACAATCAGATGGGATCACAACATCAGAACTGTTTCGCCAATGGCAAAAGTTAGCGCCTATGCAAAAATAATAATAATAATAATAATAAAATCATTCCCCTCCACCCTTCCTCAAGGCAAGGCACTAACTGGCAAGTGCCAAAACAGCAGAAAGGAAGGTCTGGTGGTTCCTCCCAAATTATCTACACAGTAGCCTCTTACCACCAGGGGGACCAACGCCTCTGTATTCCTTCAACTACAAAGAGCCAGTCTGGAGGGATTTTACCTGTGTTAGCTCTGGTGGATACTACCAGAGCTGAAGTTACTGTATTACATAAAGATATTAATGGTAAAGAAGCCGCACCACAGAGCACAGAAATTGGAGAATGTAGATTGTAGAGAGCTGACCAAAGTCACACCTCCACTTGTAGTTACAGTACCAGACATTGTTACTCTCAGAAAAAAATACCAAAAATTCACAGCCCTGGAAGGTGATGCTCTGGTTCCAGGAATTATGGAACCTGCAAACAGGTGTACAGGCATCTAGTCACTGGGCCTTGAATAACCAGCATATGGATTACATTGCTCTCTCCCCCCCCTCCCCCCCCCATCCATCAAGGGGGTGATGACATGTATTTACTGCTGTGGACACAGCGTCAAGGTTGTTTGCTAAACCCACCAAATATGCCAATCAACGTGGCACAACTGAAGCACTAGAACAATTCATCAATACGGACCTCCTCACCAAATACATGACCAAGGAACACACTTTAGTGGACACGATGTCCTAGATAGGGCTCAATGGCTAGGTAGAGATTGGATATTCCAATTTGCCTACCATCCCCAAGCTGATGGCTTGACTGAAAGAATGAATGGGATGCTGGTTAAAAAAATTAACCAGCACTAAAACTTTATAACATTGGAGCTTTCATCTTGCAAAATCTTTCTTGTTGTTGTTGTTATTTTTTATTATTATTTCTCTATTGTGAAATTACCAGAATGTTCATAATCATACATGCAATGATTGTATCACAACACCTAGAGTACACAACACAGTAACAGATTTAGTGTTAGGGTTAGGGACATTAGGGTTTAGGGTTAGGATTAGGGCTAGAGTTAGGGCCATTAGGGCTAGGGCTATTGGGGTTAGGGTTAGGGTTAGGATTAGGGCCATTAAGGTTAGGGTTCAGATTTGGTTTAGTGTTTGGGCCATTAGGGTTAGGGCAAGGGTTAGGGCCATTAGATTTAGGGTTAGGGCTAGGGTTAAGGATTAGGGTTAGTGTTAAGTTTAGGGTTAGTGACAGGGTTTAGTGTTTGGTTAAGGTTTATTGTTAGGGTTAGGGCCATTAGGGTTAGGGTTAAGGTTAGCGTTTATGGTTATGTTTAGGTTTAGGGTTAGATTTTGGGTTAGGCTTTAGGGTTAGTGTTAGGGTCAGGCCTCAACCTAGGGTTAGTGGTTAGGGTTAGGGTCAGGCCCCTGCCCAGACATAGGGTCAGGGTCAGGCCCATGCCTGGTGATAGTGTTAAGTTCAGAGGTCAGGTCCCAGCCTAGCGTTAGGCCTAGGGTCATGCCCCAGCCTAGGGTTAAGGTTAGGGTTAGGGTCAGGCCCTGCCCTAGAGTTAAGGTTAGCTCTGCCATTAGGGTTAGGGCTAGGGTTATGGTCAGGGTTAGGGCAGGGGTCCGGTTTAGGGTCCGGGTTTGGGTCTGGGTTAGGGTCAAGGTCCGCGATAGTTATGGTTAGGGTTAGGGTCTTGGTCAGGGTCAGCCTTCGGGTTAGGAGCCTATTTAGTGTTTCCTTCTTTTCCAAGCCAGGAGCACAGATGCACAGCAAAACAGGTGACCATCTTGCAAAACGCGCTGTTTTGCATTCAAACTGTATTTTCAAGTTGTGGCAACAGTTTTGAGGCCCTGAACTTCCCCTGGGTTAGGAACAGTGCAGTATGTGCGAGCCTTGCTCTCGGTGGGCTTGGGCTCAATGCACATTCTGCTGGTTTTACAGCTGTCTGAGTCAGGCCTTCCTACAGGGAAGAAACATGCAGCAGTGTCCAGTGGATCCCTGTACCACCGATACAGCATGTCAACGCACACCAACAGGCTCCAGTAGCACAGCACGGAGGGGAAAGCGGGAGCTGTGCACAGTTGCATTGCCCAAAAAAAGGGCACGTGTGGGAGTATCGCCATGCGGTTCAACGAGCCCTGTGGTTAGTGATTACATTGGACTCCTAACTGATGAGGCCATAAGGAGTGTAAACAAGTTAGAAGAAATGAAGTGCTCTCATCACTTGCTCTCTCAAACTGCTTGTTCTCCAACCATTCAGACATGGAAGTTGCTAAATGTTTGCTGTTGTTGGGCAAAGTTGTTAACCAATGAATAGAGTGGAAAAGTACCACTGGTAGAACTAATGGTATAAGAAGGGAGCTTGTCCTCAATAAGGGAATTGAAGTTATTGATTCCTAAAAGAACCCTGGCCTCCGTGTGGTCATTACACCACAGGCATGGAGCCGTTGGCAAAGCAGTGCTGCCAGAGCTCCCGAGTCTACCAAGTCCAACACGTGGCATTGAGGGGCCTCTGCAGCACGAGAGGGTCCTGGCATGGGTGAGGTTGAAGGATGGAAGCAGTTACCTCTGCATGGACCATGTGGCCAAGGTTGTCATCCAGGGCGGTGCCTGACAGCAACTGTTGTGGAGAGACCTGCCTGTTTCTGGTGGTGCAGACTGGAGTTTCGAATGGAGCCATGGCTGTCCTTGGTGTCTCAGAATCCAGGAAGTGACAGGCAGTCCCTGGGTAGCATTCTCCTTACTGGCTCCATTAAGTGGCATCTCTACAGGACTGAGATTTCCCTTGCAGAAGGATGCTCATGGATACAGGGAGCCCGGGAGGGAGCAGTGATACTAGCATTGCTCAAGTTTGCTGCTTGCCACACGTCTCTTCTTCCCAGTGCAAGCTCTAGCCTAGTTAGCATTCTCTTCTTTCCGGAGACAGGGCCACAGGTGCACAGGAAAGGAGATGACACACTTCCAAAACTAGTTGTGCTTTCAAACAGCATTATCGAATCACAGTGCAGTAAGAATTTCAAAGCCCTCAGCTTTCCCCAGGTTAGGAATGGTGCAGCGTGTGTGAACCTTGTTCTCGCCAGGCTTGGGCTCAATGTGCATTCTGCTGGTTTTGCGGACAGCCCAGCTGGGCCACTCCGCAGTGAAAGAATACACTGTGGTGTTCAAGGGACCCGAGTTGTGTTCCCCCAGCTAGCCCAAAATGGCGAAGGCAAGTTCTTCTGTGCTGAGCTGCTCCTGAGGCATATGGCTCTGCAGAATCAGGTGTTTGGCAATAATCGGTCATTTTAGCTCACCTAGCTTATCTCCCACTGAAGCACGTGAGTAACGGAGGACCAGCAGTGGGGTAGGCTAATCCCACAATTCCATATGTTTCCATTTTGATGAGTGTGTTTTTTAATATGTGTTTTACCTTTAATGGGTGAAGGGTTACTATGGGTCAGCCTAGAATCTTCCTTCAGCTCTTTTCCTCATTCTTGCTTTCATCCCTTATCTCCTTTGCTTTTGCTAGTTCAAGACTACCAGTCTCCTTGTTTTCTTCACCTCAGGAAGGCACTCAGAGGACGCTGGTGTGCATCCAGAGGCGCTCCTAGACAACTAGGGAGCACAGCAGGTCAGGAAAACCACCTGTTGCACTTCAGATGGCTCTCACCTCCAGGACACACCAAGAGGCACTTGGAGGGCCATGGTACAAGGCAGAAGTTACTCATGGATCATTTTGGTATCTTAGAGTCTTTAGAACTGCAAAAGTAAGAAATGACTGAAAACAGGCACATTTCTGACTAGAAACCTTGCACTTAACTTGTCAAGCACTTGCACTTAAATTATCAACCACTTAAATTGTTTGTTCTGCTAGTACAAATAAAACGCTTATGGTCTCTTTTGGTTTTGTTTTCCTGAAAAGGAGATTTTATTTTCACAGCAGTGTGTACATACAACATTTCTCAAAATACACAGATTTGAAAACAAGAGACTACATAAACGTCATTGATCAGTTTGCTGTGGCTTACTAATAGCTGTAAGTTTGTTTCCAGTAAGTGGTGATACTGCATCATAGCCTTCCTATGAATTGGACTGTTTGGTATAATTATGCAGTATAGTGTAGCTCATGAAAAAAAAAAAAAAAGTACAATTTACTATTACTGTCACCTGAAGACTTTTGAAGTATACATACCTTTCCTGAAGTATTTTAAATAGAAAAAATGCTATTTAAAGCAAGCATGGCAAATCATGAACCTCAGGGAAATGTTTCGAAATACCTAACAACACCCTAATCTGAGTGCTTTTTAAACACATCTTTGAATTAAGTTTCCTGAACTAATCCCAAAAGAAGCAACATAGCAGCATCTTTGTAAGTGAGGAAGCCAACTTCTCCCTTTTATTTAGAAGCAGAGCAGAGACTAACAACAACAAAAGTTGCTTACATTTCTGTTGTTTAAAAATAAAATAGCATTACCACTTCTTTTCTAGTTTCACCACAGATTAACAGGTGTCAGAATATGCTATATATAAATATCCTAATCCATGCAGCATTTATTAATCCACTACAGAAATATTTTCAACATAAATCTTTTGAAAATATAATTTAAATATAACATTTTAGTAGAAAAAAACAGAACACCTCACCAGAAGATTCAGTTTGCAGATCATTTCCAATGTGCTAGAGCTCTTAATGAAGCTGCTCCAATTACATCAAATAATGTTGCATGTTTTGCCCCCTGCCCCAAGAATCACAAAACAAAAAAACGGAAAACAAACAGGTTAAGAATAAATGGTGATCACTTCACGTCCACTGCCTCGGACTAGGAGAACTCTGTCCAGACCTTCTGTCAGTACTTCCAAAAACTCCATGTCTGAAGTATCATTAAGTCAAAAGATCACAGAGAAGAAGCAAAACATGTGCTAATGACCCAAGATGTCTGATGTACAATTAAAAAGCAAGTTCATCAGGAAGCTTTCCCGTGTCTCTCCCTTTACTGCCCAATTATGCTTGGGCACTTCCACCTGCTTACTCAGGCAGAAGAAGTGAAGACTAATTCTGGGGATTTCTACAAGAAAATGTGTTGTTCTGCCCTACTGACCTACAGAAAAGAGAAAACAGAAAGTTAAACGAAAAGTTCAACATTGAGGAATGTCTTGCATCAATTCAACTGACAAAAACTCCATGGTTGACAGTGGTAGCACTATCAACACTTCATTTTTTTCTGTGAAATCGTAAGTAGACAGTGGCACAACCAAAAAAATCAAACTTCCAATTTCAGGAACTATAGAAGCAATATAGCAGAGGATACAGTTTTCATCCCCTTTTCTGTTTTTAGGAGGTCCAGGCATATTCAGGAGAACTAGTTGAGCATGTTGTGATTTATTAAGTACCACTCCATTGAGCTTCACAGCGGTGTGCATTCTTCTTACATTCGACTGATTCCTGTACACAAACAAATCTTTTTAGATATTGCCACAATACTTACATATCTGTGCTTATAAATTAAAATGTACACATCTTATGCATTTGAATTTGCAAGCATAATCTGTATGCATGTATAATAAGCTATTTTCATGGACCTCACTCATACATGTTCAATATAAATTTGAGAAAATGAAATGCCTATGTTTTAAAGATTATTTTCTTCAAAAATAAAACTTAGAATTGCCTGAATATCATCATTAAGTGAATTGCCAAAATGTACAACTCTTTCAATTGTTGGTTATCTTTTACAAAGATGATGCAAAAGCTTAATTTCAATGGAAATGAAATTTAGTCAAATACTGAGAATCCTGCTAATTGAACTACATAAATATGTAACTGGATTTTGCAAGATATTCTAAACACTGAAGGAGCTACAGAAAAACAACAGAAAGATTACAGTATTTGTTATCAAGTCCAGTATAAGACTTCTCCTGTGGTCCTTAACAGGATTATTGTAAGCCCAGCAAAGAAAATTCATAAACAGCAAAGAATTTATGAGGAAAAAAAATTCAAAAACACACAGTAACACCCCACCCCACCCCCCAGTTCCCATAAAATCATGTGAGGTCAGCTGGGCTCCCATACTGTCTTAAGTCTGGCATGTAATTAGTGGCAGGACATAGACGGTCTCTGAAGTGCCTGACCAAGTCCAGACTCTCTTGAATTCCACCAACAGTAGTCAAAATGGTAGTACAAATGCTTCAGCACTGTTTTAGCTTAGGAAAATAATGGATATGAATGAGATCCCTTTTCCCAAAACAAAAATATTTTGGATCTCAAAATTTACAAAAGAAAACACACACTACTTTGTTCTGCTGCCACAGGCAGAACAGCAGGTCATTTCAGTGGAGTAACCCGATATTTAATTCTAGAATCTTCCAGCAACACAAGGCCACTATCAGGTTACATAAATAAGTGCAACATTCAGAAGAGCAGACAGACACAGGTTCATTCAAACAAAGGGTGGGACAACAAAAATGGAGAAGGCTGGATGCGTGTTTACTTGTGTTCCAGCACACCTTACTTAACTGCAAAGGGAACAGCTGTTAACACAAAACTATTAGAAATGGCATGTCTCAAGTCATATTTTTATCCTTAACTTTACAGGTGCAATCAGAAAAAAGGACATTTGGCCTGAAACTTAGTGATCTGTGGAGACCAGCCTCACTAATACCAATTTTCCTCCAGAAGACAGTGACATTTCGAAAGCTAAATTTATCAGGCTGGGGGATTTTGTGTCACAAGGGCCATCTGTCCTGAGTAAGAACCAAATGTAAGCAAACCATATATGGAACAAAAGAATGCTTGAACCTCAGCTTCTCAGAAGCAGAACAGCAGCTTAAGGGGAGAAAAGAACAACTATGAAGAGAGAGGTGTAGAACTGAAGAGGTGCATAAATACTGAATTAGAAATTTTGTTAAGCTACATATAAAATAAAGGGCAAATAGGGTAGGTGTAAATTTGTGATAGAGCGGACAAGCATTCAGCACTGAAATAATGGGTCAAATTGACTGTTCACCATGTACAATGTGAACTGAGGTTATCTAACCTCATTTCCTTTTCAAGCATTGGTCGAAATGAAATATTATATGGAACACAAAGTATGCTATCTAGTTTTCATAAGAAGCTCAAATTGGTAAACAGACAAAATGAAGACAACACGTCTGAAAAACAACAACAAGCAAACAAACAAACAATAAAAAACACACAGAGCATCATGAGCTGGTTCCACACAAGTACAAGTAGAGATGAAATGCCCCAAATGGTGCAGCAACCATTTGCACTAGTAAAGGCCACCCTTCTTACTTTGCTCTTAAGACAGGATGGTGGGTATTCAAAGGCTGTAGGTGTCTATACCACCTACCCCAGTGCTGTTTGATGCCTCCACCTAGACAGCTGCTGGAGGGTGAGGCTGCAGTGCAGACATCAAACTGCAGGAAGTGCCTAGATCTTTCTCTTGTGGCAGGCACAGAGGCTTACCTGTTTGCAGAAGTTGTACCCAGATGGAGGGCCTCCTGCAGCAGGTAGCCAAGCTGCTGTCAGAAGTGAGAATCTGACTGCACAACATCAGGGAACCTGAGGAGTTAGGTGGTTCCATGTGCAGTCTGCATCTGACCCACAATCAGAAACTCCCCCCGCAGGAATACACAGAAGGAAACAATGCTCAAACACAGAAAAATTAAGCTTGTTATGGCAAGGACCATCAGAAGGCAGAGATTTCCCCCACTGCCTGATATGCCCTTGCAGAACCAGTTTACTGCTCTGGGGACTACAGAGGAAGGACCTGTCATGTCAGGGGAGACACTGGTGTTGACTGAGCCAGCTCAGTCTATTCCCAGTATAATGACCAGTCTAACCAAGAAAGAACAATGGGTGATACTCATAGGCGACCCTCTTCTGCAGGGAATGGAAACACCCATTTGCCAACCTGACTTAACCTCAAGAGAGGTTTGTTGTATATAAGAGACTCATGCTGGGGATGTTGCCAAGAGACTACCGAGCCTTGTACAGCCCACAGACTATCCACTGCTTTTATTTCATGTGGGTATCAATGACTCTGTCAAGAGCAGTCCAAGGCATATTATGAAGGGCTACAGAGCCCTTGGAGCAGCTGTAGAGGCTCTTGGAGCATAGGTGATCTCTTCAATCCTTCTGGTGAGAGGAAAAGGCTTTGAAAGGAACTGGTGCTACAGACAGGGATTTGGCTGTTTAGACTATGGGACTCTTTGAGAAACCTGGTCTGGGGACCACTGGGGACTGATGGGGTCCATCTGTCAGAGAAAGCAAAAAGAACTGCTGTCAAGTTGTGCAGGCAGAAAATTAGAAGGGCCTAAGCCTAACTAGAACTCAATTTAGCTAGTGCAGTAAAAGAAAAATATTTTTATAAATACATCAACAGCAAAAGGAGAACTAAGGAGAAACTCCATCCTTTGTTGGAAGTGAGGGGAAACATAGTGATGGAAGATTGAAGATAAAGCTGAGGTACTAAATGGTCTTTTTGCCTCAGTCTTTACTTAGTAAAACCTATTGTTCTCAGTGTACTCAGCCCCCTGAGTTGGAAGATGGCGACAGGGAGTGAGATGAAGCCCCTATAATCCAATGGGAAGCTGTACGTGACCTCCCCCATGTTTTGAAAGCTTGTAAGTCTACAGGGCTGGACAGGATCCATCAAAGAGTACTGAAGAAGCAAGAAGAAGTCCTCACACAGCCAATTTCAATAATTTACCAGCACTCCTGGCTAACCAGGAAGGTCCCAGATGACTGGAGATTAGCCAATATAATTGCAATCTACAAGAATTTAGTGGATGGAGCGGGAGTGCAGGTGGTGTTTTCCTCCATCCCTACGGTGGCAGGGAAGGGTACAGAGAGGACACGGAAAGCCCACCTGTTAAACACGTGGCTCAGGGGCTGGTGCCAACACAGAAATCCTGGGTTTTTCGACCATGGGGCACTTTACTCGACACCCGGCCTGATGGCCGCAGACGGGTCCCTATCCTTTAGGGAAAAAGGGATCCTGGGCCAGGAGCTGGCAGGGCTCATTGAGAGGGCTTTAAACTAGGTAAGAAGGGGGATGGGGCTGAAGCAAGGATTGTTGGAGCTGTGCCAGGGGGAACAATAGCAAGGCCGGGGGATAAGGCAATGGCCCAGCTGAAGTGCATCTACACCAATGCACGCAGCATGGGTAACAAACAGGAAGAGCTGGAAGCCATCGTGCAGCAGGCAGGCTACGACGTGGTTGCCATCACGGAGACGTGGTGGGACCACTCTCATGACTGGAGTGCTGCAATGACTGGCTATAGGCTCTTCAGAAGGGATAGGCAGCACAGAAGGGGTGGTGGTGTGGCTCTCTATATTAGAGAGTCTTTTGATGTTGTAGAACTCGAGACTGGGAATGACAGGGTCGAGTCCCTTTGGGTTAGGATCGGCGGGGCCAACAAGGCTAGCGTCCTGGTCGGGGTCTGTTATAGACTGCCGAACCAGGATGAGGAGACGGATGAGGAGTTCTACAGGCAGCTGACAGAAGTTGCGAAATCTTCAGCGCTTGTTCTCGTGGGGGACTTCAACTTCCCAGACATATCCTGGAAGCACAACACAGCCCAGAGAAAGCAGTCTAGGAGGTTTCTGGAGAGCGTGGAAGATAGCTTCCTGACACAGCTGGTTAGTGAGCCTACCAGGGGTGGCGCCCCGCTAGACCTTCTCTTCACAAACAGAGAAGGACTGGTGGAGGATGTGATTGTCGGGAGCTGTCTTGGGCAGAGTGACCACGAAATGGTGGAGTTCTCTATTCTTGGCGAGGCCAGGAAGGGGACCAGTAAAACCGCTGTATTGGACTTTCGGAGGGCTGACTTTGTGCTGCTGAGGACACTGGTTGGTAGAGTCCCTTGGGAGGCGGTTCTCAAGGGCAGAGGAGTCCAGGAAGGCTGGGTGCTCTTCAAGAGGGAAATCTTAATGGCGCAGGAACGGTCTATCCCCACGCGCCCAAAGACAAGCTGGCGGGGAAGAAGACCAGCCTGGCTGAACAGAGAATTGTGGCTTGAGCTTAGGAGAAAAAAGAGGGTTTATAATCTTTGGAAAAGTGGGCAGGCCACTAGGGAGGACTATAAGGATGTTGCGAGGCTGTGCAGGGACAAAATTAGAAAGGCCAAAGCTCATCTGGAGCTCAATCTGGCTACTGCTGTTAAAGATAACAAAAAATGTTTTTATAAATACATCAACACAAAAAGGAGGACTAAGGAGAATCTCCATCCTTTACTGGATGCGGGGGGAAACTTAGTTACAAGAGATGAGGAAAAGGTGGAGGTGCTTAATGCCTTCTTCGCCTCAGTCTTTAGCGGCAATACCGGTTGTTCTCTGGATACCCAGTTCCCTGAACTGGTGGAAGGGGATGGGGAGCAGGATGTGGCCCTCACTATCCACGAAGAAATGGTTGGTGACCTGGTACGGCACTTGGATGTGCACAAGTCGATGGGGCCGGATGGGATCCACCCGAGGGTACTGAGAGAACTGGCAGAGGAGCTGGCCAAGCCGCTTACCATCATTTATCAACAGTCCTGGCTATCAGGGGAGATCCCAGTTGACTGGCGGCTAGCAAACGTGATGCCAATCTACAAGAAGGGCCGGAGGACTGACCTGGGAAACTACAGGCCTGTCAGTTTGACCTCAGTGCCAGGGAAGCTCATGGAGCAGATTATCTTGAGTGTTATCACGCGGTGCTTGCAGGTCCACCAGGCGATCAGGCCCAGTCAGCATGGGTTTATGAAAGGCAGGTCCTGCTTGATGAACCTGATCTCCTTCTATGACAAAGTGACACGCTGGGTGGATGAGGGAAAGGCTGTGGATGTGGTCTACCTTGACTTTAGCAAGGCTTTTGACACCGTTTCCCACAGCATTCTCCTCAAGAAACTGGCTGCTCTTGGCTTGGACTGGCACACGCTTCGTTGGGTTGGAAACTGGCTGGATAGCCGGGCCCAAAGAGTCGTGGTAAATGGAGTCAAATCCAGTTGGAGTCCGGTCACTAGTGGCATTCCCCAGGGCTCGGTGCTGGGGCCGGTCCTCTTTAATATCTTCATCGATGATCTGGATGAGGGCATTGAGTGCACCCTCAGTAAGTTTGCAGATGACACCAAGTTAGGTGCATGTGTCTATCTGCTCGAGGGTAGGAAGGCTCTGCAGGAGGATCTGGATAGGCTGCACCGATGGGCTGAGGTCAACTGCATGAAGTTCAACAAGGCCAAGTGCCGGGTCCTCCACCTGGGGCACAACAACCCCAAGCAGAGCTACAGGCTGGGAGATGAGTGGTTGGAGAGCTGCCAGGAAGAAAAGGACCTGGGAGTGTTGGTTGATAGTCGGCTGAATATGAGCCAGCAGTGTGCTCAGGTGGCCAAGAAGGCCAACGGCATCCTGGCTTGTATAAGAAACAGTGTGACCAGCAGGGCTAGGGAGGTGATTGTCCCCCTGTACTCGGCTCTGGTGAGGCCGCACCTCGAATACTGTGTTCAGTTTTGGGCCCCTCGCTACAAGAAGGACATCGAGGTGCTTGAGCGAGTCCAGAGAAGGGCGACGAAGCTGGTGAGGGGCCTGGAGAACAAGTCCTACGAGGAGCGGCTGAGGGAGCTGGGATTGTTCAGCCTGGAGAAAAGAAGGCTCAGGGGCGACCTTATCGCTCTCTACAGGTACCTCAAAGGAGGCTGTAGCGAGGTGGGGGTTGGTCTGTTCTCCCATGTGCCTGGTGACAGGACGAGGGGAATGGGCTTAAGTTGCGCCAGGGGAGTTTTAGGTTGGATCTTAGGAAGAACTTCTTTACCGAAAGGGTTGTTAGACATTGGAACGGGCTGCCCAGGGAAGTGGTGGAGTCACCATCCCTGGAGGTCTTTAAAAGACGTTTAGATGTAGAGCTTAGGGATATGGTTTAGTGGGGACTGTTAGTGTTAGGTCAGAGGTTGGACCCGATGATCTTGAGGTCTCTTCCAACCTAGAAATTCTGTGAAATATAATCTCTGTGAAAGGACAGGAAGGAGAATCCAGGGAATTACAGACCTGTCAGTCTGACCTCAGTACCAGGAAGGTTATGTCATCTTGAATGTCATCACACATTCTGTGATCAAATCCAGCCAGCAAGTCCTGCTGCCTGACTAACTTGATCTCCTTCTGAGAAGACAACCTGCTTATTAGGTGAGGGAAAGACTGTGGATCCTGTCTACATGGATTTTAGTGAAGCATGTGACACTTGCCCACAATATCCTCCTGGAAAATCCAGCTGCTTATGGCTTGGACAATTATATGGCTCAATGGCTGAAGAACTGTCTGGATGGCACACTCAGAGTCACAGTGAATGGAGTTCAATTCACTTGACAGCTGGTCACCAGCAGTGTTCCCCAGGGCTCAATACTGGGGCCAGTTTTGTTTAACATTTTGCTAAAAATGATCTGGATGAGATCAGGTGGACCTTCAGTATGTTTGTTGACAGTACCAAGTAAGGTGGGACTGTTAATCTGCTTGAGAGTAGGAAGGCTCAGCAGGAGGATCTCTGGATAGGGTAGATCAATGTACAGAGTCTCACTGCATAATATTCAGCAAGGTTAACTGCCAGGTACTGCACTTAGGTCCCTTAATAATCCCTTTCCACAGTACAGGGTTGGGGAAGAGTAGCTGGAAAGTTGCCCAGCTGAAAAGGACATTCAGGTGCTGCAACAACCAGCTGAACATTATCTGACAGTGTGCCCAGGTGGCCAACAACGCTGATTGGCATCCTGTCCTGTATCAAAAATAGTATGACAGAAGGACTAGCACAGTGGCTGTCTGCAGCACAGATGAGACTGCACTCTGAATGCCGTGCTCATCTGTGGGCCTCTCACCACAAGAGAAATATTGAGTTGCTCATGTGTGCAGAGATGAACAACAAAACTGGTGAAGGGACTAGAAGACATGACTTAAGAGGAGTGGCTGTGGGAACTGCGATTGTTTAGGCTGGAGGACAAGAGGCTGAAGGGAGACATTATCACTCTTTAAAACTACCTGAAAGTAGGTTGTCAGTCTCTTTTCTCAGATGGCAGTGACAGGGTGTAAGGAAACTGTCTCAAATTGAACCAGGGGAGGTTTAGACTGGATTTTAGGAAGAATTTCTTCACAGAGATGGTCAAGTGTTGGAATGCACTGCGCCTAGGGAAGTGGTGGTTTTTCCATCCCTGGAGTTATTGAAGAGACGTGTGGATCTGGCACTAAGAAATATGGTTTATCAATGGAACTCAGTAGGCCAGGTTGACAGTTTAACTTGATGATACCAAAGGTCTTTTCCAATGTAAATGATTCTTTGATTCTACTCTATGATTTTTGTATGCTAGTGCCGTACCCAATCTATTATCTGAACTCACTATAGTTCTATACATGGATAGTGTGAGGCAGAACTGACATTTGATGGAATGTGAAAGTTCTTTGTGATATAACTACTTGGACAAAAAGAATGGAACTTATCACAGTGGGGCCTATTTTTCCAGACCAAATTTATATTATTATTTTTTTAATTATTATTTTAATCTGGTGGAGAAGAGTACTGTCAGATTTTTGCTTTCTTCTAGAAACTAAAGTACTTGCTCTGTGACTTACCTTGAAGGGAAAGTTGATGATATTTACAAGAAAACATTAACAGGTGATGAAGAAAACTATTTTTCAGTGATAAATGCTAAAACACAGCATAGAAAACAATGAACAAAACAACATACAAACTGCAAGTCATGATTTAGGAACATGCAGACAGTATACAACACCACAAGAACCAGGGAACACAACCAAAATTACTTAAGTGAAATGAAATTTAGAGACTTACAGATTTCCCCATTCTCTACATGGAAGGGAAGCAAATGTATAAAAAATTATTTTTATGCTATCAGGTACGTTAATTCAACAATAGCAATGCATTGTACAGGCACACCAAGTTCAAACTATAATTTCTACCTTGATCATATCCAGTAGTTTTAAAATAATAATACCTAAAGTCTACACCTTGTACAATTCTAAAGAAACAGGAAATCTTTCCAACATTAAAAAAAAAAAAAAAGGTCTAAGAATTAGAGCACCTGTTTTTTGTTCTGAGCTCCAGAAGGTGAGCAAGATGTTTGGAATTTGCAAAAGGCAAATTCTTTCCAAAAAGCCTAGAGCAAATCCACAAAACATTTTAGGCTTTTAAGAAAGTACACCTAGAATTAGTGCCTAAATCTGACTCTAAGTCCTAGATTTAAGATATGTTTCCTCTAGACATTAAATTTCCCTTGCTATCCACAGTTTTGATTTGAGCATGGGCAGAAAATAGACCAGACCATGCTTAGAAAAGATATAACTCAGAAAAGATGTGTGTATGCACTTGAATCACGAAACAAGAAAGAAGCAAATAAGCTGATATCCTTCTTTCATCAGTTTCATGGGTCTACTATATCAGGCCTGACAGTAGCTCTTATTGAGTGAGTGAGTTATATTTTAAAAGACATTAAGAGATAAAGCATAGTTTCACCAGGAAATACTGAATATATCAAGACATACATATAAAGCAATATAGAACTTGTGCTTATATACTCATTT
The DNA here is from genome assembly GCA_011074415.1 of Stictonetta naevosa. Taxonomy (NCBI): domain Eukaryota; kingdom Metazoa; phylum Chordata; class Aves; order Anseriformes; family Anatidae; genus Stictonetta; species Stictonetta naevosa. The sequence continues at coordinate 62,583,493 of CM021698.1, forward strand.
TAGAGGAAGAAGACCTAATTTTTTTAAAAAAAAATCAAATCTTTTTCAAGATATTTAGTTTATCCGATTCTTTGTACATCAACCACCCCAACAAAACACAGTAAATTTAAGGGAAATGATATACAGTAAATAGGTACCCAGAAGAAGAGAGGAAAACGGAAGTTATCATTAAGCATTTAACATTTGTGCTTTCTGGTATAATCCATAAGCTGAAAGTCTTAAAGTCTGTCATACCTGAGATTCATCTACAACATTATGAATATTTTTATATGTAGATTAACAACATTCATTACTTTTTTAATATTATATTCATTATATTTTTATATGTGTATTAACAAAGTCCATTACAGACATTCCACCCAGCCTGTCTCACAAAGATGGCATTTAAGTGAAGTGCATGGAAAGGCCATGTTTGTACTCAACTTCAAATAAACCTGAATATCTTGAACACTAACTAACTAACTAACTAAACTATTCAACAGCAACAAACCAAACCAACCAACCAAAATCCACACAAGAAACAAGAAAACCCTACAAGAAAACCTATCACACGTGTACTTACGGCTTCATGTTGAAAATATCTTTAAAACCAGACACATTGGTGTCTTTGTTTTTATGCTTTTCAGCTACAAACTTTTCTTTGGTCCAGGTCATTTGCACTTTTTCTGGCACAGAAGTAGCCACACTTGCTTTGACAGCTGGAGTTGAGTGCGAGGCTGTGTTTCTGTCATGGATCAGTTGAGCCTGGAGACAGACAGACAGGCAGACAGATAGACACACACACACAAAAGAAACCAAACCAAAATTCAGCTAAATGATCATTTGTAGATTATAGATTATTAATACCTTTAAATTGAACTTCACTGAAGTATAGCAAAAGAAAAAAAAAAAAAAAAAAAAAAAACAGAAAAAGCCACCTTATTTTGTGAACAAATATCAGAAAGTGTTTTGACATTGTCATGAAATGAAACTGCTTGTAAAAACCTAGTTATCAGTTTATATTTGCAGGATTACTTTTGGGCTGGGACATGATTCTTGTAATGAACTACAGTGAGTTTGAATCCAACCCGAGGTTAATCTTTATTAATACTGGGGCTTATGACAGTGAACAACATGTAGGGCAGAGATCTCATTCTTGCTCAGGTTTCTATCAGATAAATTGTTATTTTCAATTTGCTCTGTCAATGTTGTAAGCACTGCACTTGAAAGATTTCATGTGCCTTCATCTGAACTACCAGCATGACCATTACACTTCTAAAACCACAACATTGGATTTTAGAGTTTCCATGGTTGAAGTGAAAGCCAGCTAGGTTCCATTTTGATGGAAGGAGCATAGATTATTTCTGCACACAAATGCATTTTACATAACAAAAGCCAATCACAGTCTTACCATGGAAGAGCCTTGTCTTCTGTTCTAATAGCAATAACTCAATAAATCAAACCTTTAAGAATATAATGCTATTCCTTCATGTATAAACACTTCTGAGATCTCCATTTCACACTCCCCTTTGTCCTCTTGAGGAAAAAAAATAGAATATTTAATTCTTGTTACTTTCCATCACAATACATTGTCCATAGGCTTTTGTATTTCCATCAAAAGTATCCCAAGTACAGTACCTTAGACTCTTATGATTGTAAATAAATAGGTATCGGTGAAGGATGATTGTTTTAGTAGTTTTTGTTTGCTTGCTTCTTTGTTTTTAAAGTTTTAACAGTTAGGAACCATCTTCAGATACTTGTTAAACTGTGAATTGGATCCCCTATTCCATTCAAGAACCTCGATTATTCACGCTAGTGAGGGGCATTGTCCCTCCATACATGTGATGATTCAGAAGAATTGATTTCATTTAGTCACAATCAAAGACGTGAATAAAATTGAAGCAAATAAGAAAACTGCATTCATTCTCAGAACACTGATTCCCTCCAGTAGTTTACAGACTGTAGTTGTAGCTATTTAAACTGGCTAAGTGCTCCTGTGTTTTTCCTAAATTATATCTCTCATCCCTAGCCTAAACTTGAGGATTCTCAAATCCTGGAGCTCATTTTTCTGGTTCACATCTCTCTGTATGATGGTCCTGATATCTCCACAAAAAAGTAAATCATGAGTCAAGAGTATAAATCAGAAGTTACTGTGAATACAGTAGCTATTGTGAATACGGAAAAAGTTAACAAAATACATGCAGCTACTATACCTGCTATACTGCAGTATCCAATAAACTAAAACTTCAAACTAACAAATGTAAGATGAATTCAATTCAGTTATGCTTTAGCGGAAGCTAGTTCTCCATTTTTAGAAAGACAGTGAGGCCAAAACAAATTCTGAACCTATAGCACATTTTCATAAAAATGCAGAGACAAAAAGGTACGTTTTTGTTAGTGGTACTTTGATAACAAATTCCATGTAGTAAAAGGCATGCTTCCATACTTCAAGAAGACAGGGAAACACAAAGGAATACTGCACTTCTATAAACTAGGCTATGCATCTTTACAGATAAGCGACCCTTCAAGTGCACACTAAAAGCATTGATAGCATCAGTCAACTTTCTTTCAAACTCAGTAAGCAGAAAAATAATGACTTATAAAAGGCTCTATACAGCCTTTGAGAAGCTTCAGCACTTCAGTAAGGGAACTAAAAAGGAAAAGCAATGCTCTGAAAGCATGAAATGTGTTTATTAATCAAACACCCACTATAAAAATTTATAAGAGAGAGAAGGCAGAGAAATATTGTTGCTTCTAACTCTTAAAACCAATTGCTCCCAGATAATATATGCATTTTTTAATTGAAACTGTGACAAAATAGGATGCAATTCATGTCACAAACATCATCTAGAGAAAAAAAAAAAAACATTGAATGATGAAGACTATACTAAAATTAAAATTTATGAAATGCTGTTTTGGTAACAATCAAGAAGTTCATTTCTAGTTCAGTTTGCAATAGTGGCACTAAGTGTTGCAATGGGAAAGACCTATATAGCCAGTACTATGTCCAGCTACCTCCTCCTCTCCATAGTCATTAGTCATCAGTGCCTGTACATCTTGGCCAATGAACTGTAGACTAGAGTAGCTTTTTCTTCTGACTGAGCCTCGAGACTCATCAGTGATGCTCTGAATCTGGGACAAAAAGGTTACTAATGACAAAAATAGTCTAAAGAAAAAGAACAGACGATTGTATTATTCAAAATAAAAAATGTCTTCATTTAAACAGATGAGATTTGGTATCATAGGTTATTATACACTTGGTTTGTTTTCACAGATGTGCCACTTGTTTGTATATGTATATATTGTGGAGTTCTGTACCTAACTACTAACAGTTTCAAAAAAAGTCTCTTTACAGAGATTTGTTAAATCATGAAATGAATTGAAACATTATGGGAACCTCAAATACATGTTCATGAGGGTCATATCCCTTCCTATGTGTGATGATTCAGATGAATTGATTTCTTTCAGTCACAATCACAAGTATGGACAAAACGTGAGCAGATGAGAACGCTGCTTTCCAGTTCGAAATGTAGATTAATTCCCCAAGGGTTTACAAACTGTAACGGTGCTCCTCATCTACATGTGTCCACATTTCTGTCAATCTTACAAGCTATACAAGATTACTTATGTGGAACAACCCAATACCAATTAGTGTTGGGATGGATAAATGCCATATCAAAACTCTAACAAAATTGCTGCCTGCCCCAACAGTTAGAACTAACCAGAGGAAAAAGCCAACCATAACCAAACAGATCAGCAAGGAAGTGAATCTATCGCTACATTTGTTTTCCCATATCACAGAATGTTAGGGATTGGAAGGGACCTTGAAAGATCATCTAGTCCAATCCCCCAATATTTGCAGAATTATTGACCAAGTCAAGTAAATAAACGTTTAGCAGATAAACCTAAATCTGCAGACCTTATTCTTTGCAGGCATATATTGTAATTATGCTTGAACGAGAGCAAACCAACCAACTTCATCAAAAAGAAAAAGAAAAAGAAAAGGAAAGAGAAAAAGGAAAAGAAAAAGAAAAGGAAAAAAGAAAAAGAAAAGGAAAAAGAAAAAGATAAAGAAAATGAAAAAAAAAGAATCTAATGTCTCCTGTGCCCCATTCTGGGCAAGAAAACCCAGCCATCACATGGTCAAGATCAAGCAAAGTTCATTTAAAAGAAGTGAGAGAAGGAGAGAGGACAAGGACAATTCCTCAGGTATATGAGCAGGCCTATGAAGGAAAAATGAAAAGAACACTGTACAGAAACAAATTATCTTGGTGAAGGTTTGAAGAAGTACAAGCACAGAAGAGCTCTTTTTTTTTTTTCTTTTTTTTTTTTTTTTACTAAAAAGATTTTAAGTAGATTCAGACCAAAAGGAAACTACTATGACACAGATGAAAAATAAATTAAAATGTACAGCAGCACATTTTTATAGCAATACAGTGTAACTTCAGGAGATCCTACAAAAATGAAAAGGACAACTAAGGACAAAAACAAAGGAAATACACAGGCATGAGAGATTAATGTCAAAAAAGCTTAGGTATAAAATGAGTTACAATTCTTATTAGACAAAAAACACCAAGACAAATATTCTAGTTATTTCATGAATGAGCAGTTAAACACTGTAGAGATCTCTCATTTGGCATGGGAGGGAAATCACTACAAATGACAGAACAGCCAAATTATTTAATAACTTTTACAGCACTAAATCGTGTTGGTAATAATAGGATAGTTAACAGAATAAATGAGTGGAGAGAAACACTAACCAAAAGTGAAAAAGATCATTTTTAATAAAGTTACAAATATTCAGGAAAACACAACTGCATAAAAATTGTCATTACAATGTACAAAATACCATGGAGGACTAACAAGAGCAGGGGAGCAGCAAACAGCATCCTCATCTGGAAGAAAATATGGGCTCAGAGGATTAAAAGCTAGTCAGCCTAATTTTGTCTTTTGGTGCCACAAAAAACACAAAACCCAACAAGAAAAAAAAATACAAACACAAACCCACAAAAACAAACTAAACCACCAGAAAAACTATATGAACACTTATTCAAATACATTGGGATTTTTTTTTCTTCAGATTATTTTTTTCAATTAAGTGAAACCTGCTGTAGAGAAAGCAACATAAAATACAGTTATAAAAGCTTTTGACAAGTTAGAAACTGATAAGAAATCACAAATAAGAAACACTGTTTTCAGATTTTTGACAGAGTATCTTACCAAGCTGATATTCCTACCTCTCTTTCCCTTTCATTCTTTGATAGTTGCATCTGTTTTAACATCTGGGATCGCTGTTCCATCATTAGTGTCTTTTCATATGTAAATGCTGAAATGTCATTTTCAAACTGCAAAAATGATTGGCATTAGAAATGTCAGAAGAGAAGTACTACTCAAAAATGACCAACATTTAGACACTTGTACCCCACTTATTACTGCATTCACTGAGCCCTAGATTCATTTATGGCATTAGAGAAATCCCAAACGTATATCTGATTGACCATTTCTGCTGTTTGAAGAGGAAGTGTTAAGAATAAAAACAATCTACTATAAACTGCCATACTATATCAACAGCAATGTAATATTAGCTAAATTTTAGGCACTTGGGACAGAATTTCCATTGTTCTGTTCCAACAAGGCTGCAGAAGTGAGGAAGGGTCAAAGGCATTTGTTCAAACTGCCTGCACTGTTAATAACTCTCACATGCTCAGGGTTTATTATCTAAAGACACTAGGTGTCTTTAGAAACAGTCTAGAGTGGCAACATATCATATTACCCTTTCTCCAGTGAGAACTGTTCACTATAAAAGCACTTATGAAGAAACTCTAGTATATATTCTCTCATGAGCTCAAAGCTAAAATACAACCCATAGCACTTATCTGTGCTGTCACTAACATTTAAAGTATCTCATCATTTGGAAGATTCTCAGGCTTAAATATGGCCCACATGAGAAATGAATACATTGTGCTTCCTATGCTGACTTCTGCTTACAATGCAACCAAGGCCTTTCTTGTGGTATTCTGTCTATCTTCTTTCACCTGTGTATGCCATGGCATTTTTTTTTCTAAGTTATTTATGCTAATTTAAGTGATTCTTAAAACAGTCTAAATTTGCTTTATGGCATGATAAATATTGAGCGGTCAGCTATCTCAAAAGATTCTAAGAACACCAGATCTTGAAAGGAACAACCCATTCCTATGCCCCCTTCATATCACTTCAGAATGAGTGGAGAAGAGATTTCTGGTCTTAGGTCTGAAAGTGAAATTACGCTTTTCCTTAGTTGCCAAATGGGTATGTTCAGGTTACAGCTTTATCCCTTTCTTTTTAGCAGTTTACATTAGTGTTTAAAAAAGAACAAAATACAAAATTTACTTTGTCTGAATTTGAATCATGAATCTGTAGCTACATTGTCTTGCTGTTCAGTGCCAAAGAGACTGACAATGCCAAAAACAACAGTTTCATGGGAAGCTAAAGATTACTTATTCCAGAGACATATTTTTGCAACAGTTAGAGAGATGGACATATTAGTCATTCCTCATGCTGGATGCCTGGGATTATTAGACTAAGCATATTTGGTCTTTTTTACCAGCAACCACTCACTAAAAATCTTTTCAGTGTTGTATTTATGCTAACATGTTAGTTTCAAAAAGATTAAATCCAGTTTCCCAAATTTAGTCTCAATTTCAGTGAAAAAAAAAAATGCAGTAACATACCATTTCAACAACTTCCACTTCAGCATTGAGGCGAAGATGGTACAAGAACATCTGAAGATCCTTCTTCATTTGAATGCTATTATCATCCATTTGAGCAACAGTGAAGATACGCATTTTACATTTCCTCCAAACCTATCCAAAAATGCATTATTTATAACTATTCATAATAGAGTGATTGCTATCTCCAAGTATAATTCTTTCACAGTGAAAAGTATTTCATTAGAAACATTTAAAACTGTTTATTACAAAATGAAATCCCAGCCATTTTCTATTGTCCTTGCCTTGTGCTGTCGAAGTAGAAAAGGCAGTAACATCAGCATACCACCATCATGAACAATCCACCACACATCTATGTTTCCTTCACTAAAACGTTCTTGATTTGTTGGAAACAAATCAATGTTCTTGGCCACCAATAAAGCCTGCTGAGCTGCTGTTGTTTCTCTTACAGTGTCTGCAAGGAAAAATAAGACATTTGATCAAGAACTTCTAGCTTTCATTCCCAATGTTTTATTTATTTTTATTTTTTTTATTGTTGTTGATGATGTTTGTTTTAAATTTAAAAGCTTAAATCCTCCCACATTCTGCCTTGGTGAAAGAGAACACTCTGGGTTTAGTGAATAACCTGTTTAAGAGGACAAGAGAAGCCATGGTTAAAGAGACTGAGTGCTGAGAATACCCACTCCACATGAAGTTAGAAGTGGGGAAATACCAAGTGTCCACTGGATATTCAGCCTCACATTTTTCCCCACACAGCAAATACAATAGCTATATAGTTGTATTACAACTGCAATAAGAGAGTCAATAAACACGTACCAACAAAATTTTTCCAAGAGAAATGATTTTCTGTCCGCTTCCATGACTGTGGCCATGCCATCAGGACTGTATTGTGTTTCATTCCTCCTAGACCAGCTGACTGAATCAAATGTGATATTCCATCTCTGAAACTAGGAGATACCACAATCTGGCAAAATCCTTTAGTCTTTTCTACTCCCATTAAGGCCTTAACATTCTGTGTGAAAGGAAGATTACACATGAGAAAGTACAGTCAACAACACTGATAATAAATACCATAAAGAACAACAGTACTATGTAAGAGGAAAAACATAAGACACAATGTACAACCAACATCAAGGAGCCACTCTAATTCCCCAGTAGTGATTTCCAACATAAATATGATTTCATGATGCTATGATTCTATTGTAAATAAATCCCAAAATAACACCTGAAAAGACACCAGAGGTTTTTCATTTGTTTAGTTATTCAGCCTTTTATTTCCAAAGAAGAATCAACAGGATGTGAGTAAAATCACATTAAATAAAGCTAATAAATGCTGCTCCAAGTGAAGCCAAAACTGTCTTCACTGAGAAAACACCGTATCTATGGAATGGCAAGTCCTTCTTTTGGAATTGGAAGGGTATGGAAAATGGGATGCAAAAGACTTTAGAACTCCTTAAGGAAGAGGCACAATCTCTATTTATCCACTCCTAACATGGTAAAATAGATGTGCTGGAGACAATCAGAATCACTTGCTGAATAATGATAAAATAAGCTGACTAGGTTCAGTTCCCACACTACTCAATTTCAATATGGCTCCCCTTCATTTAAACACTAGCATATAGTCACATAACCAAATAATTTAAAAGTAGCATTCCAAATGGCATCAAGGTTTTGCAGACAACACCAAGCTGGGGGAAAGTGTTGATCTGTTGATCTGCTGGAGAGTAGGAAGGCCCTGCAGAGGGACCTGGACAGGATGGGTTGATGGGCAGAGGCCAATGGGATGAGGTTCAACATGGCTAAGTGCCAGGTCCTGCACTTTGGCCACAATTACCCCATGCAGCGCTACAGGCAGAGAGGCTGGAAAGCTGTGCAGAGGAAAAGGATCTGGGGGTGTTGGTCAGTGCTTGCCTGAACATGAGCCTGCCGTGTGCCCAGGTGGCCAAGAAGGACAACAGCATGCTGGCTTGGATCAGGAATAGTGTAGCCAGCAGGAACAGGAAGGTGATCATCCCCCTGTACTCTGCTCTGGTGAGGCCACACCCCAAGAACTGTGTTCAGTTTTGGGCCCCTCACTTTAAGGACAGCGAGGCCCTGGAACGTGTCCAGAGAGGGGCTACACAGCTGGTGAAGGGTCTGGAATGCAAGTCCTATGAGGAGCAGCTGAAGGAACTGGGGTTATTTAGTCTGGAGAAGAGGCGGCTCAGGGGAGACCTTAGTGCTCTCTACAACTACCTGAAAAGAAGCTGTAGGGAGCTGGAGGTTGGCCTCTTCTCACAGGTAACTAGTGATAGGACTAGAGGGAATGGCCTCAAGTTGCACCGCAGGAGGTTCAGGTTGGAAATTAGGAGACATTTTTTCTCAGAAAGAGTAGTCAGGCATTGGAACGCATTGCCTAGGGAGGTAGTGGAGTCACCATCCCTGGTGGTGTTTAAGGAAAGGTTGGATGTGGTGCTTAGGGACATGGTTAGTGGGTGACATTGGTACTAAGAGGGTGTTTGGACCATATGATCTTGGAGGTCTTTTCCAACCTTAATGATTCTATGATTCTAAGGTTGACAAGGGAACATCAGATTTGGCATTTTCTATGTTATGATAGCATGACTTTGAAAATCCTATCATCATCAATCGCCTTCGTGGGAGATAAGCATAGTTTCTAATGAAAGCACCAAAGCACCAAAATATGTATTTACGGAAAGCACCAAAATATTATTATTTTTTGGTCATTTTTGTTTGTTTTAGAAGAAAATTATTTGGAAGTTCAGAGGAATAGATGGTTTTGGACTCACAAAATAACTTTCAATAACACATACAATAGCATTAATGCATTCCTATTTTCTTTCAGATGAAGCAGCTTGTAAAAGTGGACAGAGTCGCTAGGTTTGCTCTTTGGCTTCATAGTTGTGTCAGAAACGAAGAAGGCTGAGGACTGAAGAACTGTCAATTCTGCTCTGCATTTGGCCAGTTTCAGGAGGTTTCTCGGCAGTTCATGCTGCCCACAGTGTCCTTTGAAAGGTTATCCCTACCGTGGTAGCATCTTGTTTCTGCTTTCCTCTCAACAGAAGAGAATCCTCTGAATTCCTGTCCACTTTTTATTCCTTATAGTTGCAAGCTCATATCTCTGTCTTACTGTACCTAAGTTCTCACTAGGTTCTCTTGTCTGCTGTTCCTTAAGCATATCTCCATCTCCCTCCTCATGATAACTGGAGGCCAGACAAAGGAACTGTTGCATAAAAATTAACACAATTCTCTGCTCTTAGGTTCTGTGCCTGACCAAAGACTTCCAATCAAAAAATACCATTGCAAGAGAAGCTCTATAAAACACCAGTAAGGAGACATTTGATTACAAAATGTTTGGTACTAGCTTAGTGTGGTTTCACACCAGAACTTCTGTTCAGTATAGGAAAAAAAAGTCTTCTGAGAACTTGGTATCGAAACTGACAAGTCTGCGTGTACAAACAGTATCTGCAAGGGCATGCATATATACATATATATTTCCTTTACAAGAGAAAATGGAGAAATTTTGATTTTCCACAAATCTTCTAGAAAAAGCATTTTCTAGCTGATGTTTTCCAAAACCACTGAGCCATTCAGACACTGTTTTAAAATTTGTCTTCATTTATGTTTTCAAAGCAACAGTGTCCTTGATCTTGACAGTAGAGGGTCTGACTTTCTAGAGAACATAGAGAGAACATTAAGGTCTCCCTTAAATTAACTCGCAGATCCATCTCTCAGAAATGCTTATCTATGTTAGAGGTGTCAGGTCCAAATAATTTAGTGCTTTAGGAGTCTTTACACAGATTTCAAGAAGCCTTGGTTCAAAACAGTAGACAGTTCAACTGTTTCTCATTTCAGTAATACTACAGATACTACCCATTTTTGAAAGAGATAAAAGACTACATGGTATTTTCTAAAAATGTTTTGTTTCTCTGTAAAGTTAGGAGTAAGACAGCTTTAGAACTCTATAAGTAACTATGTATCTATACTACCACCAAATACTGCAGTGGAGCTACTGCAGTATACAAAGAAGTACACAGCTTGTTTAAGATGAAACAAAAATGTAAAACTGCTTTGCTTTGAAAATCAAAGTTTTATGAACAACAGATATTAAGAACTTTAGTCTATTAACTTGCATTTTTCATTCAAGGGACAGATTTAAAATTTAGAGTTCAGATATTTTCAAGTGCTTCCCACAAAAAAATCTCCATGTAAATCCAAATAGGTAGCACAGTCAAATACAGGTTGTCAGAAAAAAAAAACCACCACCAACAACAACATAAATTCAAATTAAATTAAATTGTGTTTGTAAATAGAGTTAGATGTCATCATGAACTATATGACAATTTGCTATTTTTTTCCACCTCATCCTACCATCTTTGGGCATATGGGGCAAATAGCAAAGAGAAAAAGAATGATGTTGCTTTATATTTAAGCAACCAACTAAGGTGCAGAAAATGATTGTTCCTATCCTTAGCTCTTCTAAGTATTTCTAGGACAATATAGAAAGCAGTATCAGGTATACATCTAGAGGATGAAATTATGCCAAAATTCTGCATTTTAAAATGAATAAATCTGTTTTCTTCATAAAGTTATTTGTTAAAAATCTTCCACTTAAGATTTTTCGAGAATGCAATTTGATTGCAAATCTAGGGCCCTGAACACTGAAAATACATCTAAGAAGTATCAGCATTGTCTCATTCCATTAGGAATTTTCATAAATCATTTTGTTATAGAACACCAACCTAGTTTTTATTTATATATGAATATATAAACTATATACATATATCAATTGTGCTGACAGTCAGAACATTTTTTAAAGCATTTTTTACAGCAGTTTCATTCAAAACATCAGATTCAACATTTAAATACTAATACAAGAATTTGTAATCCATCTTTTACGTACCTCTTCAGCTTTCTGAGTTTCTGTACATTTATCCAAATAGGTTCCTTGAAGCACAGATCCCACAATAGTCAGCCCTTTACCAGCCTTCAACTGGGAGGTGAAAGAAAGCAATCTTGGATGTTTCACCAACTGTTCACAATCCAAATTTAACAAGACCAAAAGTTGAGGTCTGCCAAAAAAAAATGCATAAGAGCACACACATACACATACATAAAAGCAGGGAAGAACTGGAAAAATAGAATTAACAAGCCATAAAATGCAGATTCAATGGCAAACATTCTAATATCAAGCAAAGAAATCATAATTAGCAGTAGCTACACCATTCAGGTACATGAGCCACCATCCTCAACACCTTACCCTAAGAGAATAGGTTTACTAAGAAAATTGTTGAAACAGAATTATCACCCTTTGGAGGTTATATAGTCCAACCTGCTGCTTGAAGCAGTTAAATGTTGCATTGCACACAAGATTGTTTAGGCTTCAGTCCAATTAGATCTCGAAAACCTCCATGGACAGAGATTCTACCACCTCTGGGAAACACCTACCAATGCTTAACCGTCATCTTTTTTTTTTTTCTTTCCACTTTATCATTTTCCCTCATTTTCCCACCATTGCTGTAAAGAATCTGTCTTTTCAGCAGTCTCCTCTTAGGGACCGGATGTTTACTAACTAGTTATACTAGCTTTTAGGTTCCCCTTAAGCCTCCTCCAAGCTGAATAAGCCTAGCTCCCTCAGCCTTTCCCCACAGGTGATATGTTCCAGTGCCCCAGCCATCTTGGTGGTCCTTTGCTGAACACACTGCAGCTTACTGATGTCTGTCTGGTAGTGGGGTGCCTAAAACTGGATTAAATACTCCAAACATATTCCAAAGAATGTTGTGTAAAGAGGAATATTTACTTCGCCTCAATAGGCTAGCTATGCTCCTGTTGCTGCAGTCCAGCAATACCAAGGCCTACGGCTGGCTTACTATCCACTCAGAACAACAGGTTCTTTTCACTATCCTTATCCTGTACCATTGCACTGGGCTACTCTGTCCCATGGAGTAGACTTTGCCTTCGTCCTCTTTAATTTTCATGATGTTCATGTTGACTCATTCCTCTACCTCTTTAGGTCCTTCCTAGAGAGTCATACCCTTGACTGCATTGACAGCACAAGTTTGGTTTCATCTGCATACTTAATGAGGTTGTATTGTGCTTCCTTCAATACACAATTTGCTTACTTTCCCCAAACAAAAGTTCTATAATTTTCCTGTCATTACTAAAAATTCAAAAGAACTACAAGAGAACTGGAGTGTACTTCCCTCAACACCAGCATAGTTTAAGATGGAACAAGAAGGTCTAGTTCCACCAATTATGTTGACACAATAGCAGGATAAGTCACCTGTAACTGACTGCAGACATTTAACATTTACATTAAGTTATTTTAGTTGACATTTAAGTTAACATTTACACTAATGTTTATCATAGATGTCAAGCTCACACACAATATAAAGGCCGGGAACAAGCAATGGCTCATGGATTCTTTAGTAACTGCTTGGGTTCTTCAGCCCCATAACAAAAGGTAAAATAATGCTGTCACACAGAAGAGCAGCACAACACTGCTTGTGCGTGTACCTAGGCATACAATCACATCTAGTGGCAGTTTCTTTTTTGTGTCTTCCACTGATCTGTGAGTAATTTTAATTTGCACTCTGTATATCAGAAGTGACATGTGAAAATACTTTTGTTTTTAAGTAATTTTTTGTGTTGGCTTTGAGAAAATTGATAGTGTACCAAGTAAAAGGAATAGATTGTAAAAACAGTAATGGACACTTATCCCCATTACAAAAAAGTACTCCAAATGTGAGATTTTAATAAGATCTAAGCACTTTCAAAGATGTTGCTATTAAATTACATCTAGCTTACATTATATTAGGTATAAAAAAAACATATTGCCACAAATAATGACTCCTCTGTGTATTTTTACAATGTATTTCATAGAAGCGAGGTAGAAGTCTTACAAAATTGCAGCATGTTTCTTTCTTTAGAGACAGTGGGACCAAAGTAAACTGTTCCTTTGAATCTGAAAATCTTGATAAAAAACATTAAAACCCTTCTGCATTTTAGAAAACTACGTCAACATCACATGGATTTCAGTTCAAATTTACACATATCTCTACCAAGCTGATTACATGCTGACCACAAGTTAACATTCTATTACAGTAAAACAACAGAACTGCAATGTCATCATTTCCATGACCAAGTAAAAACATTATTTTAAAGATGAATATCACTTTGACCATTAGCTTTAGCAGTAGTATTCCTAATAGATTTACATATTTCTGGAACGATGTGAACTTAGATGGCATAGACTTTTACCTCCAGTTCTTGGTGTGAGGAGGACCATCTTCAACACGAAGCAAAGCATAGCGAGCTGCATTCAAAGACAGTCCGCGTATTCCATCACCCCACTCTTTTTCTGCTCTTTGTGGTGCAGAAGACATTTAATTAACAGGATGCAGACAAATTAAGTACATTTTCTCAGGTGAAGGATAAAGAACATAAACAATGAAACTTGCCATTTATTTTTTTTTTTAACTTGAATGCTTGAAAAAGACTCATCTCACAGACTTAAATCATGAATGAAGACTAACCAATAATGAAGCAGTCTCAGGTTATTTCAAGAGTTCTATTTATTATTTATTATTATTTATTGTGGTCTCGTTTATACTTCAAAAGATTTTTGTTTTAATCATGAGAACCTCTTAAATTGCTTGTAAGTGGTAGAATGAAAAAGTGAAATTTGAGTTCCTATGCATTAGTGTTATATCTCCTCCCCACTCCCCTAAAGCTGTCTCTACTTCCTTTCCTTCTCAGCTTCTCACAGATGAACATAAAGCTTTATGCTTCTTCCCAGGGAGTGAGATTTGTCTGGACAGAAGTTTTTAGACTGTTTCAGAGTGGGTTCCTGCTCACTCCTCAGACCAAATCTGCCTTTGCATTTGTAGTGGGAGGGACTGAGTTTCTGCAAAAAAGAATCTTTCTACAAGTTGGATGCAACAGCTTATGGTCCAACATTTGGAGAATCTGTATATGAATTTGAATGTATACATACATATATATACATCCAAAATATTCTATGTATGTATATACATACATATACAAACAAGCAGAATTCCTTTGATCTGATCTGACTTACTGGCTAAAACAAGCAAGAGAATTTCCTTGTAATAAAACCAACAGCAGGAGCTGTTATAATCCAGGAAGACTATATCCAAGAAAGCAACTATCCTGGAGGTGGAGGTATTAAAAGATGGAGAATCCACAACATGGAACGATCTATATCTGTTGGTCTACTTAACACCTGTGCTTAATTACTCATCATAATAACTAGACTCATTTCAGTTTTCTGGTCTTGCTCTTTTTTTGTTGTTGTTTTTGTTTTGACTAGAATTGCATTGGATTTTTCCTTAGAAAGGGAAAATGTACACACCAAAATCATAAATACAGAAATAAAATCTAGGAGAGTTTATTTAATGAACTGAGCATGCTCTTTAACTCTCTTCTGTCATTTCTTACAGGTGTGGCTCTTAAAGTACATTGCAAATTAAATTCTAACCTTCAGAAAATGAATCAGTGGGTGCTCTGAATTGTTCTGTGTGATTGATTCTAAAAAGTGCTAAAGTCTACATAAAAGAGTAGAGTATTAAGGCTTTGGCACAAGATAATATAATATTTTTGTGGCAGTTCCTGTTTGGTGTAAAAAGACGATATACCTGAAGTATCAAATTTGACACCACAGTTTTTGTTCAAACGAAAACTTCCCAGCCTTATTAGTTCTTATTTTGATTAGTTAAGCCTGCTGAGGAGTTTGGAACAGAGCTTCCAGAGAAACTAGAACCTGCAAACTTGTAACCCTTAACAGAGATGGAATCTCACCTTGTTTCAGGGAACACTTTGTTCTATTGCTTCAGTTGTATCTACTTTATATAAAAAAGCTTTTTGCTGAATGTTAAATATATTAAATATAGAATACATAAGATATATGGTCTTACCCTCTATATTCTATATATTTGTATATACATCCTGCAATTAACATGGCAATCAAAGCATAGTACCAGGAGCAAATGAACATCAAGGCAAGACATAAACTCATCCCCAGGAATGAAAGAGTCCTAGAAGAAACCATTTTTTCAATTATTAAATAGACATGTACGTGTTCTACAAAGTCCATTTCTTACTTAAGTCAACGACCTCTCTATACCTTCAAAAAAATTCATAGCTAAATATATAAATAAAATACATTGTCACAGCTTTAGTTTACAAAAATTACATTCTGAAGCCTATGTGAAATAAATGTAATTGAAAAACTAGATATAATAGATTTACCACTATTGCCTGTTCTGTAAGTCTACCATTATTTCTAAGTAGGATCTCTTTCAAAAAATGCCATAGCTTACTGTTGATTTGAATTTAAACTTTAAGATTTCTCAAACAATACTGAAGAACATTATGCTAATTCCAGCAACAATATAATTAATTTAAATTAAATTTTACTAATGAATTGTATGTTCTACTTACAATGTGGCATGTCTCAGGTAAGAACACACACACACAGTAGAACAGATTACTGAAAACAATCTTCCAAAGGCTTTAAAGAATGACTGAGATGAAAAAGTCACAGAAACGTTTCCAGATTAAAGTTTATATGCCTGTTTTGTACCTAATACCATTCAGACAGATGTAGGTCACCTCAGAACAGGACATTTTTGTGTCTACATTTAGTCAGATATTACACCTTTAATTTCTTTATACCTGCCTTCCGAATCAGAGCTAGCTTGTACTGGATTGACAAAAAACATAGAAAGAGACAATTTTTGTTTGGCTCCTTTAGTTTACTTTTTTATTACCATGCAAGTATTGAGTACAAACACATCCGTTCAAAGAAATCCTTTCTAGCTGTTCTATCAACCTAAATGTAGCCTAGAAAAGCAACAGATGCTCTTATATGCTTAATTTCACCTAACCTAAGAGTCTGCTTTTACTCAAAAAATATTCCCAACCCAATTCTGACCAAGCATTTTGACACTCAGTTTGCCTGGCAGAAGTGATTATATAGTCACACAGTGAGTCAATTGGCTCACTAGTCTCTTTGAGGGAGGGGACAGGTTGTAGAAGTGTTGCCAAATTGTTACTGACTTTGCAGCTGCCATGTCAAAACCCTTTGCTTTTTATTCCTTACCATGGCCCATCCTCCTCTTGCTACCCTTTATCTTATTCATCTGCTTTAGCTTTTTTGCTTTGGACCTCCTACTATTTCTTCCAAAATCACATTATTTGGGAGAGGAGGGACTTTAAAAGACAAAACAAAACAACCAACCAACCTCAACAAGACACAACACCCACATTTTCTTCTTGATGTTACAAACAATACTTGCAATGATAAACTTCAGATACAGGCACTGAAATATTTGGAGGCTTAAGTGCCAAACTATTAAGTACCTACTGAGCATACTCAAAAAGATGTGTCAGGGATACAATTGTCGCATTTCATTTCCACTCTACCCTCTAAAGGGAAAAAAATAAACAACTCTTACATCCTAGAATCAGGCCTGTTTATTTCCTGAAGACTCTAGTTTTTAAAGCATTTTGGCAGTAAAATTTCTCAGTAAAATTTCTCAATTGAATCACTGCTAATAAAAAATTACATGCATTTTTAACATCAACTCAAAATCAAAGAACTCAATCTTACATGTTCTAAGTCACTTAAGAAAAATACTTTGTATTTGACCTCATTGACTGTCAAGTACTCACTTTTCTTCAATTTCTGAAGCAATGGCTAAAGCATGACTTAATTTAAAAATAGTGATTGGTTACATAGCAAACTGATACATGTTATTCTTTTCTGTACAAGTTTGTTTTTGTATATGCTGGTTATTTTTCTTTTTGCATAACAAAAATAAAAGTCAACATTCCTAAGGTTTTCACCATTTCTTTATCTATATATGAAAGATGATAGTCCATTACATCTTCATTCTTGCATATTCAGAAGGTCTGTTAGATAAGCAACATGTCATCCTCTCAGCAGGCCCCTTTTCAGGGCCTCTGTATTAGTCACTGGTTTTCATGCTTGAAACTTTCACCAGCCCTATTCTAAACACATAACAGCAAATGTTACCATTAGAGAAATTGGTTCATGCACTGGATACTAACTCATTGAAGTCAGAAAGGATATTTTGCTTAATTACAGCAATGCAATTAACAAATCAGGCTGTACAAGCAGTTTTAATTCTTCTGAATGAAAGAATATCTCCTACCAATGGTAATACTTGAAACGAGGTCTCCAGTTGGGAGTCCGTAAAAGCGTTTGAACTGCACAAGCCAGATTTACAAACATATAGCACATCAGGAAAAACCTGTTAAGGTAAAACAAACAAACAAAACCATTTTCCAACAGGAATGAACTGGACAGACTTGTGCTAAAAGGCTAAGTCTAAACACAGTCCAAAGAAAGTGCAGAAACTTCTCTACTGTGTTCACAATGGCCAACAGAACACAAGATGTAGATTAAATTAATGCTTTGTCTGCGTTTTGGTGGGGATAGATTTAATATTCTTCCTAGTAGCTGGTATGGTGCTGTGTTTCGAATTTAGGATGAGAATATTGTTGACAGCACACCCATGTTTTAGCTGTTGCAGAGCAGTGTTTACATTAAGTCAAGGACTTTTCAGCTTCTTATAGTGCTCTGCCAGCAAGGAAGCTGCAGGTGCACAAGAGGCTGGGAGGGGACAGAACAAAGACAGCTGACCCAAACTGGCCAAAGGGATATTCCATACCATATGACATGCTCAACAATGAAACCACGGGAACTGGCCAGCTGGGGGGGGAAAGAAGCACTGTTGATTGGGCACTGGCTGGGCATTAGTCATCAGGTGGTGAGCAACTGCACTGTGCATCACTTGCTTTGTTTGTTCTTCCCACCCAACCCTCAACCCCCCATTAAACTGTCTTTATCTCATGAGCTCTTGCATTTTTCAATTTGCTCTCCCATCCCACTGGGTGGGGCAGGGAGAAAATGGCTGTGTGGTGTTCAGCTGCCTTCTGGGTTAAACACCAACATGCTGGTAGAATGTCATGTCTCAAAACATGATGTTAGAATAATTCTCAGTCTCAAACAAAGATTTCACAGAAAACACAGCTAACATCTGACAATAATGGTGTATTGATTTTGGCTGGGACAGGGTGGTGGTTGGACCAGATGATCTTGGAGGTCTTTTCCAACCCTAATGATTCTGTAATTCAGTTTTTTTTTTTTTTTTCATATTAATTTGTATGGTGTTATATTTTGGATTTGTGACCAAACCAGCACTGATAACACACTCACGTTTTAGCTATTGCTGTGCAGTGCTTATACAGCATCAAGGACTTCTCTGTTTCTCACACTGCCCTGCCAGCAAGTAAGCTGGATGTGCACAAGAATGTCAGGGGGACACATCTGGGACAGCTGTCCCCAGAGGATCAAAGGGATATTTCATTCCATATGAAGTTACACTTAGCAATAAAAGCTGAGGGAAAGGAGGAGGAAGGGGAGGATGTCTGGAGTTATAGCATTTGTATTCTCAAATAACTGTTATGAGTGACAAAGCCTTGACTTCTCGAAACGGCTAAATATTTGCCTACTGATAGGAAGCAGTGAATTCCTTATTTTGCTTTGCTTGCCCATGCAGCTTTTGTTTTACCTATTAAGCTCTTTTTATTTCAACACATTATTTTTCTCACTTTTACCCTTCTGATTCTCTTCCCCCATCCCACTGTGAGGGGAGTGCACGAGTGGCTGTGCAGTGCTTAGCTGCCTACTGGGGTCAGCCCAAAACACATGGAATAAACTTCCAAGACAACGTCAGTAAAATAAATTTCAGTTCATGCCCTAAAACACAAAACTGTTTAAATAGGGAGCATTTTTATTTAACTTCTTTTTTAATATGTATATTTTTTAAAGTTAAATGTTTTTGCTAGCATTCAAGAACTCTGTCAAGGAAAGTTACTTGTGCCTTGAAATTAATTCCAACCAAAACATTTTTTTTTTTTTTATTTCAGATTATCTCAAGGATCAAATAGAAATGTAACTTCTAAGCCTAGAATGCATTATTTCAAAGAGAAGAAAAAAAATTATCTAGTTAACTCAAAAGTAAAGTACTATTTAACTTAAAAGAACATGAAATAACAAATTCATACTTACATTGAAAGAATTGGTGCTACACTGTCCAAAGAGGCTATCAGAATTCCTATTTCACAAATACCAGCAGTGAGGAGCAGAGCCCAAGTTGGTTCTCCATTTGCTTTTCCATGACCAAATACCTAGTTCAATTCAAGTATACAGTAAAACTGGGGAAAGATGCGTTTTATACTGTTGTGAAACATATTGCAGATTGTGACCTAACTAACTGGAACCTAAAACAGTAGTTAGTTACAAAGGAAAACAAGAAAATCTATACCATAAAACAAAACAAAAATGTATGTTTTCCAATGTTGCAATCTTTACTAAAATAAACAATGACTACATTACATTAAAGTGCTACTGCAGCTGCTGTTGAAATAAACTTAATTAACTTGAAATCTGAATGCATCAGTTATGCTTAGTCTATAAAAAGCTAATGGTTGAAAGCATTATTTTTTGTAATATACAAAATAGACATCAAGTCAGTATTTACAAATATAAATATTGATCCTTATTATTAATTATTCCTAAGAGGACTTAGGAAAGCCCAGGATTCTGCACATAGCCCTACAAAAAATCATCTAGCATGTAGTAATTTCCTTTGTTGTGAGAGCCATCCAGCTATACTGGATGATAGATGGGGAAATACCTCACCTAAAGCTAGAGCTACATTCAGTCTCCTCCACACTCCCCTCTGCAATTATAAGCACTAAAGCCTCACTCCCATTTTCCATAACTGCTTCCTTTCCAAATGTCTAGGTGCTTCACTTCATTCCTTCTTCATCCTGTCTTCTCCTCTTCCCTTAGCTTCCTCTCATTGATGAGTCTACGTTCCTTTATAATATAAAATGTCATTTTTTCTGCTCATGTTTTAAAAGAAGTTTTTTTGCTTCTTTCTTAAACATGTCATACTCTTGCTCCTGTATTCATCTCCTCTCATTCCTCTTATTGTCCATGAAAAGGCTGTATGCCTCCAAAACTGTAAGTACCTTCCAAGTCTAAAATCTCTCTTCAAACATGTTTGTTTTTTTTTTTAATTTGTATTTTTAAAAATGCATGAGATACAGAGTCATAGAATGGAATTAGATTCTTGCATCTTTCTTGACTTCAGCCTACAAAAATGAATAAAAATGAGAACTGTATCTCTATGACATTAGAAGTTAAGTATCATGCATCTCCATCATAAAATTTAATAAACTTATTTTAAATTACAAATTGTCAGCACAATCTGGACTCAAAAAAGTTTAGTTGTTTCTTAGCTTGTTCATTTCCATTCACAGAATATTTTTAATTTTGACTCTCTAACATTTATATGTAAGGACAAAAATAACTAAATTGCACAGAAACAGACATGTTCAAACTTTGGCCTGAAAAAACAATGTATTACTGTACAAGACTACAACTGAGCTCCAAAATGTTTCCTCACAGTTCTGGAGGAATAACAGAAATAATGCCTCATATTTTGTTAACAAAAGATAAACCACATTTGAAATATAAAGAAAAAATATTATCTCACTTGGATAAATGGTACAATACCATCTCTGGCAATGGCCTGCAACAGACGGGGTGCACCAGTGAGACTCTGTAGACCAGCACCGCACGTTGAAAAGAATGAACCAATCACAATAACCCATGGAGAAGGCCAGGCCAGTGTACCAACCACTAGATTTCCATTAACTGCTTCTCCAAACCTTAGTGAAGTGAAGAACAAAACAAAACAGTGAACAAATACACACATAAATTAACAATAACAGAAAACCATCAAACTCTAGAATAATTTCTTTTGTAGCTTCTAAACCCATACCTCGATCTTTTTTGGACAACATCACTTTTCAGCAATAAACACCACATCACATCATGCACTATAGGATTTCCCAAACAACCAATTTATTGTGCTGTATTAAAGAAAACATAACTGATTGATTTTAGGTACTGCCTTTTAAGCAGACAAGTGACAACTATCAGATATCTTGGCAAACTTTGAAGAATTAACAGCAGAAACAGTATTTACATATGCATCCTTTAGATCCTTGTGAATACCAGGAACTAGATTTCAGAAGTCTGCATTATACATGTGTGTAATATAGGTGTACCCCAGGGCATAAAGAGATTTGTTAAAATAACGTATTAGCCTTTCTAATGAATAGCATGACACTAACATGTGGACAATGAAATACAGAGAAACTGTTTGCATTGTCATGCTAACTAATGCAATTTAAAAGAACAACTATGACAAACAAGGTGGGGATGGTGTGGAAATAAAATAAGTGCTTTCATAACACAGCACTGAGTATCCAATCCAAACATAATTGACTTTATGCTCATTTATGGACATCTTGGGTAAAGCATGAAAAAGTATTTCCAACCCCATGGTTGGAAATTTCTTTATGTTTTCGTTTTCTTAAAAACACCAGAGAAAAGAAAAGGCTACAGGCTAAGAAAAATTATATGCTTCATCTCTTTTTGGACTGGCTATTGACAACGCCAAGGTAAATCAGATTAATGTAACAAGCCAGTGTTCAAGTTCTTACGTATGCTTAAGCTTGGATGCACAGCTACATACTATCTTCACTACATGGGAAGACAGAGGAAAAAACACTATTTAAATATAAAGGAGAAAAAAAAAAGACTATGCTTCTCTGATGACATATAGCTGCTTCTTAACACTGGCATCAGAGTTTGGCTTCCATTAAAACAAAGAGTAGGTACAACTTGAAAAGATTAAAGACAAACACTAGAAATGTACAACCTTTTTTTTCTCCATGGCAGATATTATGGCAATCCATGATGAAAACAAAACAAAAAACAGTCTTTGAAACAGACAAGTCCCCCTACATTTTACTACTATGCTTATTCTCATTGTATTAGCTTTGATTGGAATCCAGATTTTAACTTATACTTTTCCTTTTAGACTAAAAGAAATAAGTTGTCTAAGCATTATCTCTTTCAGCTTCCAAACGATACCCCAATGTCCCTGTTTCATCAACCAAAGCAAATTTCTGCATTGGTCAGTATAAAAAAAGATTCAGAAACAGGCAGGGAAAGAAAATTGAAGTCTGCTAGCACATTTCCCACAGCATCTTCTTCAACTTAATCTCTCAACAGATAAATTTATCAAGATCTGAAGGTTCTGTTCATGCTTATCTCTATTAATTTTATGCCATTCATGCTTCAAAAAGTGAGCCTCAGAAAATAACACAGATGACAACCAACCTGCATAAGCATCATGCAGCCAGTAGAAATTATAGGCCTGATGGTGCATTGTAGTCTTTCTGATGAACTCTGCTTGTCATGCAACTGTCAAAAATGTTTCTGCCTGCATTCTTCAGGAACATATTACCTCTCCCTAAGTAATATCATTCCCCTTACTCCACCTCAATAAAAATACTAACTATGCTTTTTCTCTCAAGACCATTTTATTAGGAACAGTTCCACTTCATGAACATTTATCTCAGATTCTTTTCTACTTCTTGCAGTGATACAGTCCATTAACATTTCCAGTTTTTGCTGCCATCTCAGCTCAAGAGATAGTCTTTCCCTACAGTTTTACCTAAGTGAAAGAAAAATATTCCACATGGATGTTTCCCAGAAGAGCCATTAATGAAAATAAGTCTGATTAACAAAAAACATTTTCATACATGCTCCTGATAAAAGTACAAGTTGAATGTAACTTACTTATCTCTTAATATCACACCTTCTATACAAGCACCGAACAGCACTATGCAAGAGAGATCTGTTAATGAGACTGAAGGAAGATTACACTGTAAATTAAATAATTATAGAGAGAAAACTATTTCCTACCCAGGGATGAAATTAAAATGTCTATAATAAACTTTTTTTTTTCTTCATTATTCTCCCATACTAGAACTTTTAGTTTATGTTCCCTACAACTGCACTTGATCCACAATTAATTTGGAAAATATTTTAGGCAAGCAGTTCATGCATCATGCAACATGATATTTTCTCATACAAAGATATTTGTGTCTTCTAGTTATTGAACAACTAACAATTTATTTTGCTGTTAGTTTGCTTTAAGGCTTTCAGTAGTTATGTTGAGTATAATGACAAAGCAATCTGCCAACTGAAATACGCTAAAATGTCTATGTCACTTAACTGAAACCATAAATTGTAACTTGGAGCTTAAAATATTAGTAGAAGATAGGAGATTTTACATACATACACGTATTTAAAAATTCAGTTTAGATTTCATTAATTTTATATTCAGGCAACTCAAATGACTTTTTATTGAAATTCTATAATGTACTGTACCTACAGAATGTCCACTAGAAAAAAAAAAAGCCACAGTACAAAGGATACAAATAAAAGAAGTAGTCGAAATAGCTAAAATTGTTCCAGTAGGAATAGATTTCTGAGCATCCTTAAGATCACCAGATCTGTTTGAACCTGCCATAATACCTGGAGAAAAAAAAAAGTCACAAAAAAAAGGAATATTAATTTCATTTAAATAACAAACACCTGTCTGACCTGGACAGGATGGGTTGATGGGCAGAGGCCAATGGGATGAGGTTCAACATGGCTAAGTGCCAGGTCCTGCACTTTGGCCACAATTACCCCATGCAGCGCTACAGGCAGAGAGGCTGGAAAGCTGTGCAGAGGAAAAGGATCTGGGGGTGTTGGTCAGTGCTTGCCTGAACATGAGCCTGCCGTGTGCCCAGGTGGCCAAGAAGGACAACAGCATGCTGGCTTGGATCAGGAATAGTGTAGCCAGCAGGAACAGGAAGGTGATCATCCCCCTGTACTCTGCTCTGGTGAGGCCACACCCCAAGAACTGTGTTCAGTTTTGGGCCCCTCACTATAAGGACAGCAAGGCCCTGGAACGTGTCCAGAGAGGGGCTACACAGCTGGTGAAGGGTCTGGAATGCAAGTCCTATGAGGAGCGGCTGAGGGAACTGGGGTTGTTTAGTCTGGAGAAGAGGCGGCTCAGGGGAGACCTTAGTGCTCTCTACAACTACCTGAAAAGAAGCTGTAGGGAGCTGGTGGTTGGCCTCTTCTCACAGGTGATAGGACTAGAGGGAATGGCCTCAAGGTGTGCCTCAGGAGGTTCAGGTTGGAAATTAGGAGACCTTCATTTGATTCAGAAGTTTGTGTTACCACCCATCATGAAATTCCAGAAGGCTCAGAAAAAAGTCAGTCCTTTTTAGAATGGGGAAATATACAAGAGTAGCAAAATGTAGGGATAGATGTTTTAAACTAATAAGATTTTAGAAATTTTAACCAGTGTGACCAAATGTCCTAACTTTCTAATAAACAGACCACACACAATAAAATATGTAAGCAAATCATTTAATAAAAAAAAAAAAAAAAAAACAGAAACAAAAGGAAAGGAGCAGGCATGAAGTACAGAGGAATGGGCAAGGGATCACAGGCATACATTTGTGTTTGAACCTAAATACAGAAAAAAAATCACTTTCCAACACACTGTAAAAGACTGGAGAAAAATCATGCACTATTTCTCCCATCTTTCCTAGAATTACCCTGATCACTGTTAGAGGCAAAAAGCAGAAGCTAAGGTCAAGAATCCAATGCAAGAGCACTGCCAAACTCTACACAATGAAATTGTAACCACAGGCTGAGATACAGTAAGATTTTGGTAAAGAGACAAGGGTGGAGAAGAAGGATGGGAAACAGGAAAGAACCTGAAGTATAGAAATGAGAACAGTGAGGGGACAAGCATATGAAGGGACATCTCCATTTGGTATTCTTCTAGCAAATGATGTTGCAACTTTGCATCAGATTTCTGTTTTGTTACTTGATATTAAGTTGCTTGAGCTAGGATTTTTCAATAAAAATTATTTAGTTATTTCAGTCAAACAAGACCTGAGGGAAATGATACAAAACTAACCTAACTTTTAATCTTGATAAACAAAAAAGTCTCTACTAGTTGAAAAAAAAATGGAAGTTTAAACAAAGTACATGCAGTTCATGGCTTGAATACCTGAAACACCTTAATACCCAACTGTTCTCTCTCATGCATTTGAAGATTAACACATTAAGAAGGTAAGAAATTTTCAACTCAGCTACAGCTTATTCTGAATAAACATTTAGTAACACATGGAGCTTTCTTTTTATTTTCAGGTATAAAAATTTAAAAAGTATATTTCTTTTTTATTTCCAGGTACATAAACAGCACTTGAACTGATCCATTAAGTTCTATGAACTCCTAAAATAACCAGTAGCCAGCTATGTCTTTCTAGCACCAGAAAATCTGCTACTTAAAACTTGGACAGAGACTAGGAATATCGTGTCAGCAATAAACATTCACACAAAAATATTTTTTCAGCTATGAAAACATATCTTCATTCAAGGAAAGTAGGTATATCTACCTGTTACAGATGGGAAATAAATCCCTACAAGCATTGTAAAGTAGGTCATGATGTCTGTAAAAACATAAGGGCGTCCACCAATTTTTATGTCTTCTGATCCAGAAACTGATGGCTGATCTTTTTTCTCAACTATTGATCCTTTTTCTGAATAGGCACTCCACAGATTATCTACAAGGGGAAAAAACAATAGCAATTGTCAACTCTGTTTCATAATAGTAAATACTGAGAATGAAATACCGTTATAAATTAGATGACATTTCTTACACAAAAGTCATGATGCTTCCCAAAACTTCCTTATGAATTGAAGAATGCAGAATCAATAACATCAATATGAGTTGTAAGTTGTAGACATTTCCACTGTAAGCCAGTAGAGATGCAGTGGTGTATGGAATGTGTCATACAAGATTTTCTCTTCCATTAAAGAAAGATTTAGTTATATAATTAAATTCTAATACACTTCTAGAACATCCATTTACATTGCACAAACATATGGGTGTATTATCAACTATAGTAGTCAAAAAAATATATATATATAGCAGTGAAAAAAGAAATATTTGCAGATTCAGGCAATCTTAGCATACATTTACATTTCTTGTTCTTAATTTTTGAAGAACAGGTAAAAAAAATGCTTCTTGGCAACAACTTGATTTGAGACCTGCTGTACAGTATAATCTGGACAATAGTTCAAGACTTGGCTGCTCATGATTAAGGTATTCCACATGGTCACTAACCAGACTCCAGAAGAGAACAGACAATCAAAGGCCGTTTACTTTGTTGTTGGTTTTTTAAACAAAAAAAACAACTCCCCTCCCTAAAAAAAAATAAAATAAAATAAAATAAACAAGAACCATAGCTTTTGAGAGCTTATATTTGCAGAAATTCTAGTTATGCCCCTTAGAATGATGGTAAAGACACCTAAACCTGACTCTTACTTTAAAATAAGATAAGCTTTCCTATCACATGCTAGGAGACACATCAGATACTCTCTCTCCCTGTTAAAGAGAGATTCTATACAAAGGATTTTCCATCACAGAAATAAATACTTCCTATAGACTGCCAGGACAATAGATCTGATGGCCAATTTTCAGTCATCCAGTGCAACTTTCAGGAGCTGAGCATAGCATTCTAAGCCTCCACAACAGCAACATGTTACCTTGAGCATAATACGAAGATTCAGAGTCAGAGGAAATCTCCTAACTGGCCAAAGACAGAGTGGCTGTACACAGATTCGGCAAATATTAGAACTAGTATGAAATAACCATAAACAGAAGCATGCATGAGAGAACAATGCAAGAGTAGAATAATGGTTAAAAAGAAAGGCAAATATGAATTGCTACAGTGCAGCAGTGTTCTTTCATTCAAATGAATAAGAACAAACTGATGTAAAGATGAAGACTGAAGCCACAAAAGCAAAAGTTAAGGAAAACAACAGAATTGTAAAATTCATGAATTTCAACAAGTACTTGAACAATGACATAAAATGAGACAAGATCTCCAAATTCATATCCACTCCCTCTGAAGTGTATAAAGGAAGTCTAGAAATCACTTTGTCATTGCCAGTCAAAAGCACTAAACACTTAGAGGACTCAACAGCAAGCTTCCTTTGTTCAGTGTGACACAGAAACGACACTATCCTGACCATATTTGACCAATACAAACATATTTGTATTTGTGGATGTGCACATGCGAGCACAAACAGGAAAAAATAGCTTAGAGATTTTTAATATATAAATCAGTTTCTCCTTTTGTGAGATGTCTCACTGAGATTTGTTACATTAAGTTCCTATACTCACTGTCCCCAGAGTGCTAAACCAAGTGGACTTGAAATTCTGGGTGAAGAAAAAGGGTTACTTTCTGAAAGATGTAAACTTATGGTATACAGATGTCCTGTAAATTGTGGGAGGACTTAGCACACACTTCCTGAGCCATCCATCTATGATATCTGAGTATTCCCAGCTACAGTCATAGACACATGGGTATTATTGTCTTTGAATTTGGGTAATTATTCATTCACACTTCTTTTTTTTTTTTTTCTTAAGTTTTAGGAACTGGGGAAGTAACAGCTTTTTAGAAAGAAAATTGTATGTCAAAAGTATTCTTGATGGAAATATAAGTGAAGGGGATCTATTTAATTTAGCCCACTCAGATTTCCCACATATTTTTGATAGATTCCTTGGGTGAAGAGCATTAAGACAGTCATGGGATAAGGGGAAAAGTCATCACATGAATAATAAAAATGGTTCAAAGATAGAAAACAGGTAAAATTAAATATAGATTCTGTTTTACAATGCAGGGAAGTCACCAGTGAATTTCCACAAGAAATCATACCAGGATGTAACCAGTGCTTTGCAATGTACTGGACTAGAAAAAGGAGTTAGTTGCAAGATGAGAAAGCTTACCAGTAACACTCAGTTATTCAAGGTGGTGGAAGCAAAAGCCAACTGCAAAGAACTACAGAAAAACCACACCACACTAAATGACTGAGCAGAAATAGATGAGTTTCATCAACAGGTTAGCAATGAACATTGGTAAGTGTTTCTCTAACATTGAGCTTTCAGCAGACTCTGAATGGTTGTTAGAAAACTTGGCATTTTATGACACTGGAAAAATGAAATACACTTTTATATGGCAGTGCTGGTTCAAAAAAAAAGTAAACAGAGTACATCTGGATGGACAGAAGGAATGAAAGAAAGAAGGAAGGAAAGAAGGAAGGAAAGAAGGAAGGAAAGAAGGAA
>CM021698.1:62612366-62633326 GCA_011074415.1 Stictonetta naevosa
GAAAGAAGGAAGGAAAGAAGGAAGGAAAGAAGGAAGGAAAGAAGGAAGGAAAGAAAGAAGGAAAGAAAGAAGGAAAGAAAGACAGACTGCTACAAAAGAGAAACAGTAGTTTGAAGTGCAATTTGTAGCAGAAGTTAGAACACAGGATTGTATCCTGAGCATGCAGGGGGAATGTAAAGCAGCATCAAAAGAAATACTTCTTAAAATATTCAGGAAAAAAACATATGTGTAAATTATAAAATGCATAGAATAATAAATCTCATGTCACATTTCTTGTAACAGTCAAAAAAAGATTTACATTTTTAATTCTGAAGAAGTTGAATGATTTTATATACAAACACATTTACATACAAATGTCTCATGTCCAAGTGTTATATTAAAAGCTAAAAAGACTATTTTTTTCAAAAACCAGAACTGACTTGCCATACAATGTTGGACAAACAACAGACTTCATCCCTCAATTGGAGAAAGTTCTTCCTCAGGAGAGTTTGAAATAACTATATCTGGTGTAAAAAAAGCACTAAACATTTCATTTTTTTAAAAGCTGTAATAAACACTTTACTACTATTTTGGATAGAACAACAGTTTTTGAATGAGTCCCTATAAAACCCCAGTGATGCCAAATCAAAGCATTTGATACTAAGCTTCCAAAAACAAATGGAAACATTAAAGGAAGCAACACTCCAGGAAGCAGTCTTTCACAGAAACAGATTAGAGCAAAAGACTAGTGACAGGCTAGACCACTACATTACTGAAAAGCTACAGGCCAAGTAAGTATTGCCTAAAAATTCAGTGCTTTCTGACTTACCAATTAGAACTCCACTCATTATTCCTGGAATCCCTTGAATTTCTGTTACATTATTGAGACTAAAGTAGTCATCACACGTAGCGTTATGTAAAGAGCTATTGCAGAAGAGGCGCCACAAGGTTGTAGTCTTTGTTTCATTATTGCTTTCAGTAAATTTGGCACAGACATCAAAGCTGCGTTTTGACAATGTACGGTTTCCAAGAAGACAGATGCTACCAAAAACAAACAAACAAACAAAAAACCCAGTGATCCTTCAGCGTAATGTTGTGCATTAAAATATATTTGTCCATTAAATTTCCTCAGAAATCCACTATTTACAATACCCGTGTAATGGGCTATACAACATCTACTAAAGCAGTATATAGTCTCTGCACATAAAACTGTCATCAATAATCTTTAAAACACCAAACAAACATTTCAACTTTAAGGCAGCTATTTTACTTTCTGATTTTTTTCTTTTCAATCAATTTATTTTCAATCAATTTAAGCAGCTTGGCCACCAAATAACAGGAGTGAACAAATCATGATCTCTATAAGAAAGAAGTGAAATTTAGTAATCAGAATATTTAATACAATGACAACCCTGACAAAGAATACCTATAAGAAAGATTAAGTAAGTGCCATGCATTTTCCAGCAAATAAATATTTTATGTTAAAAGGTAGGAAATAAGACAGGATGATCAATCAGCAAGATCTAAGAACACTGAACTCCTAGTTCAAATACAAGTATCATATATGTTCTTCACAGAAAGCAATTAAAGCACTTAGAAAACTCAGAATGGTTTGCAAAAACCAAGTACCTAACAAAGAACATCAAACATCTAGGAACAATCTGTTGATAAGTCTTTGTTAAGCTACACATAAAATGTTCTGGAAATAGCTCCTCCAGGCTTGTTTAATAAAGTGATACATAAAAATACAGAGAAATTGTCAGAACAGCAAGGGATCAGGTTAGAAAAGCTGAAGTCCTATTAGAATTAAATTTGTGCAGTGACATCAAGGGCAAAAAGAAAGGCTTCTACAGGTATACCAGTGATAAAAGGAAGACTAGGGAAATTGTGGGCCATCTCCAGAAAAGACGGAAAGAGGAGCATCAAGTGAAGCATTCATGTTAGTCAGATAAGCAAAAGTACACACACAGTACACATTGAATACTTTTGAAGGAGCTCGGGAAGCTGGTAACAAACAGTAAAAACATAACCTTTGCCATTAAAGCATGCAAAAAGCATACTAAGTGACAGAGAATATTTACTTAGTGTAACACCCTGCTTCTGATAGCAGTCAAAAGCAGATGCCTTGTGAAAGGTATAAGTACAAGGGAAGCTTACAGGACACTAGTACAGCTTCAAGGTATGGCATCACTTTGAAAGTAAAGCAGATTTCATAGAGAGCCTGCTGCTAAAAAGGATGATCTTGCCATTTTCCTCTTTTTGTTTGCTATGGTATTTGATGAACTATTTAACCTATGGAAACTTCTTCCAGTTTGATTTAGTTGGAAGATCATGATGTAAATTAATGACATACACAATTTCATCATCTGCACAATGGCTAAACCTAACAGAGATGAAGTGAGGTGATGGATAGCTAAGTGAAAGAGGAATCTAGTAAGCTGTCCAAATGTTACCAAGAGAAGCTAGAAAGACTTTTTTTTTTTTTTTTTTCCCAAACCAACACTAACTTGCTGCATGATGGTGAGTTTGGTGACCTGCTTACCATGAGATCAGCTTTAACATAATATGAAACCATGCTTGAGTTTCTTATTTTAAGACAAACTCACCAAAATGTGAACAATTGCATTTATAGGAAGCTACACTTTTTGTCTTACCTGTTACAAAGACCTGTTCTCAGGTCTTTTCAATGCTACATATCCATATGATCCCTCATTTACCTATATAGATGAATGGCAGATTTAAGTTCCTACTGGAAGTTCCAGTTTCTTAGAAATCCATGTTTACTTCAGAAAAGTGTCAATTTTGAACATACCCTTATTTTTCAATAGAAAAGTTAATATTATTTTACAGTACAAAAATACTGCTTTAACATTCAGTTTATGAAGCAACCATCAACACTTCAGAGTACTACAGAATCCAGAACAATCATATAGCACAGGATCAGTTCTAAATAATAGATGGCAATTCACTACAGTAGCTCCCAGGCTCTTCCACTAATTTGTTAAGTGGTACTATTGTTTACCCTCCATGCAGGAACAGATGCACAAAAATGTAATTTGCATACTGATAACTGGACACCAGAAAAAATTCTTAGCAAGCTGGTGATGTACAAAATAAGGATGTTGAGGAGCAATATGCCATGTGTGACAACAAAGCTAGATTTTAGTAACAAAAAGGTAGAAAAGTCTTCATATAAAGCAAATTAATTTAACACTGCAAACCTTCTATTTTGAATAGGGTGAAATGGAAGCTTTGAAAATTCATCATCATGACAAAATTTGAAATATGTTACCTATGGTTCATAGTTACATTTCTTTGAAGGTTTTACTTTATC
Organism: Stictonetta naevosa; assembly: GCA_011074415.1. Lineage (NCBI taxonomy): Eukaryota > Metazoa > Chordata > Aves > Anseriformes > Anatidae > Stictonetta > Stictonetta naevosa. Next base: position 62,615,680 of record CM021698.1, read on the forward strand.
CTGTAGATTTCAGTTTTTCATTCATTAGATAAAACAGCTATATTTTTTGTCAGCAAGGCCACCTTCATGCTTAAGTGTGAATGAAATAATGGCCAGTAATATTAAGTACCAACGAACTTTTTCCAGAGTATCATGTCTGGTGAACAAAGATTCAAATATGTAGTTCAGACAAGCAAACACGTTAGTGCCTAATAAACATATGAATAATAATAATAATAAATTTATGAACATAAACATAAGAAACCTACCACTGAGGTCAATTGACATACATATTTTTTTTAAATAATAACCTATACTATTTCATAACGTCACTTACGGAAAGTCAGGTGGGTCAAAAGCAGTCTTAATAACTCCGGCGTATATGGCAATGATGGATAAAATCACACAGGCAAGGAAGACCAGTGCAAGTTTGTTAACATACTTGACTCCCACAAAAACTACTACAGCCATCAGAATGATAATACATGTTCCATAAACTCTCATGTTATTCAGCATAGCCTCTGTTTCTTCACCACCATCTTCTGCTTTAAATATAGCAGCACTTGGAGAAATATAAGTCTGTAGGAAATATGGCAAATTATCATACATATTTTATTACTTCATAAACAAGTTCTATCAGATGACAAAAGTGTTTATCAAAGAGCAGAAACAAATATCTCACTTGATTTGGTATAATGAAATTGCAAAAAATTATTTTCAAGATTTTTACTAGTACAGAGACATTGTAGCAGACTCAATTTTAACATACAATGAGTTTTTAACTATATGCCTTCCTCCTTTTTAACCCTATTATATAGATTACTTTGAAGACCTTCATGTACTAAAAGTGATATTATCAGCAAACTGTAAAGTTGAATAATCACTGACCTATGTAAGGGAAAAAGGAATGGGGGTGGGAATGAGAGAAGAGGATAAAACAGAGTGTATATGCTGAGAATGAGGTACTGCTTTTGATCCAGCTTTTCTGCTAAGAACTTCTGCCTCTCCTAAATTTGTGTCTCTGCCAGACAAGAAAACACAAAAAGGAATGGAGGAGGAGGAGCAGCATAACAAACATGTTTCAATACGATGGGTACAGATTCCATACAGAACCTATACTGTAGCCTCGTCTGATTGCTTTTCTTTGTCTTCTAATATATTTACTTTGGATTTTTTTGCTAAGTCTTACCAAAATTAGCATAGTTTTTCTTGCAGCTATGTATGTGTACAGCACAGACACAATTTGTGGGACCATTTTTATTTAGAATGCATTAAGAAAAGGTAATTAATAAAGGTCAGTTACTGAACTGTTTTGTTCCTAATTTAAGTGGGAAATAATTGACATCAATCTTTAACGTGTTTATGTATCACTGATCAAAGTTTGTTGAACTTCTTCAAATAATCATAAGTATAGCGAGAATATTGACATACCAGAAATACAGTATCAAAGCATTCAAAAACAAACTAGAATACAGTTTAGGCCTTATTATAACTTATTTATGATTACTGAGTAATGTCTAAATACAGTAATCTCCCACAGTAGCCTGAATACAACCTTACGAGACTTAATAGTACTTACCAATAAAATTTCAATGGTACCAAGAATGTACATTGCTCCTGCAAAGGTTGTACCCAAGTAGAAACAAAGTCCCACTGCTCCACCAAACTCTGGTCCTAAAGATCTTGAAATCATGTAGTAAGAACCTCCAGCTGTGAATTTAATCAAAAAGGTTCCAACCTTTCAGATTAGGGATGGCAATAGAGAACAAAAAAAAAATTGAGTAATTCAATCAACCAATCAACCTAGATACATATTTGGGAAAACTGCATGAACCTCCATTGAAGTGTTCATACCAAACCTGTATTCAAAAAAAAAAAAAAAAAAAAAGGTAAAAACTGGCAAATGCAGATGTTCATACTTTTTTCCTTTATTACACAAATAATTCAATGTACATCAAATAGCAGCAATGGAAGTCTTGCCGCGTTTTACTATTTTCTTTGCTGATTCCTATTGATACCCGGTCATCAAGATGATAGCTCTGGTGCTGGCTCATCTCACAGTGCAGTGGTTGATCATGACAGTCAGGGCTGTATAACCACCAGCACAACCAAGAAAAGGCAACAGGTGATATCTGCAGGGGACTCTTCTGAGAGGTACAGAGGCACCCATTTAATGACCTGACCCACTCTCAAGAGGTTTGTCCAGGGGGTCACATTAGTGATGTTGTCAAGAGATTACCAACCCTTGCACAGCCTGCAGACTACTATCCACTGCTGTCATTCAATGTGAGCATCAGTGACACTGTCAAGAGCATCCAGAGTGTTTCACGAAGGACTACAGAACCCTTGGAGCACCTGTAAGAGTCTCTGGAACAAAGGTGGCTTTCTCTTCAACTCTACCTGTCAAAGGTAAAAAAACTTACCACAGTTGCAGGACTGATATTATGGTCTAAAAAAACAAATTGTTGGCCGTGTGACCCTTGGGACCTTTGGAGACACCTGGTCTAGTGGGGACTGGTGGGGTCCAACTGTTGGAGAGTTTCTAAAATATATCAGTATAAAGTATATTTAAAGCTTCTCAGTGATAAAAGGAAGACTAGGGAAATTGTGGGCCATCTCCAGAGGGAAATAGGAAAACTGGTTACCCTGAATACAGAGAAGGCTGAGGCATTCAACAGCTTGTTGGCCTCTGTTCTCACCAGCAAGAGCTCTAGTCATATAGCCCAAGTCCCAGAAGGCAAAGGGAGAATGGAAACTGGGAGAATGAAGAACCACCCACTGTAGGAGAAGACCAGGTTCAAGACCATCTAAGCAACCTGAAGGTGCACAAGTCCATGGGACCTAATGCGATACATCCAAGGGTCCTGAGGGAACCGGTAGATGAAGTTGCTAAGCCACTATCCGTCGTATTTGAGAAGTTGTGACAGTCTGGTGAAGTTCCTGGTGACTGGAAGACAGGAAACAACCCCCATATTAAAAAACGGATAAAAGGATGCCCTGAGGAACTACAGGACAGTCAGTCTCACTTCTGTGCCTGGCAAGACCATGGGGGCAGATCCTCCTGGACGCTATGCTAAGGCACATGGAAGACAAGGAGGTGACTGATGACAGTCAATAAGGCTTCACTAAGGGCAAATCATGCCTTACAAATCCTTGCTGTACAGGTGCCTGGCCACCAAATTTGTAAGGCATCAAGTCCATGTCTCTCCAGCCAACATGGCTTCACTAAGGACAGATCATGCCTTACAAATCTGGTGGCCTTCTATGACAGGATTACAGCACTGGTGGATAAGGGAAAAGCAACTGATATCATCTAGCCGGACTCGTGCAAAACATTTGACGCTGTCTGGCATGACATTCTTGTCTCCAAACTGGAGAGACATGGATTGGATGGACTGACCACTCAATGGTTAGGCTGGAGATGGTTGCACTCAAAAGAGTTGCAGTCAATAGTTCTACATCCAGGTTGGGACCAGTGATGATGGTGGTGGCACCAAGGGGCTGGCGGCAGGGATTTAATAGCTGTGTGCTGCTGTTGCACCAGGTGGCCAGGCACCTGTACAGCAAGGATAAAGGTGGTATTCTGCAGCATCTGGATAGGACTGTCCTGAAGCAGCTGCAGTGATCACCTTGAGGTCCCAGGGAGAAGGATTTCTACAAGGTTTATGATGCTGACTGTTACGACAGCTTTCTTCTGGAGTTGCAAAAATATCTTCCTAAGTAATTAGATGTCTGGTCACCACCTACTGCACCAAATGGTATGTATCTAAAACCAAAAGTTATGACCTGTAAGTTTTACAAGCCTTGCATAATGGATGTAAAAATAGGGCGGAAAAATTATGATTGATATGCTTCAGCTGAGAAGATACAGCAGCAGGTCTGCAAGTACTCACTGATGGAAAAGCTTGACTTTTTGGTACTTGACATGAGGGTTTACCATATCTTCCGACAGCTATGAGACATAAAATCAGCACTATGGAATGAGCTTGATAAAGGAAACAGTAAAGAATGGCGTTTCAAAGTTTTTCTACAATGGGTATTGCTTGAGAAAGATGTGATCACTGCCAGCATTCAGAAGATCGAAAAAAAATTGAGATATTTGAGGGCCGGAAACAACTCAACTTTTATGCAAGCTCATTACTGTTTGTTTACAAAGTTTCATGTCAGGCAACAACCATGCACTTCAGTGATGACATCTTGGCAGAGAAGAGGGGAGTGCCTGAAGGACTGTTATCAGGTGGAGACATACTTTAGTATAATAATATTCATAAGTAATTAATTCTACATAGAATTGAAAATTTGAGGTCTCTATAAGGAAGGGCTTTTCCAAATTTTATGCACTTCACAAAAAGGCATACTCTAAGAGGCAACACAGTCAGATCTTAATAAAAGTAGAAAATTTGGAGCAGGACAATTTATGGAAAAACAGCACTTGCACGAACACAGGAGCACCTGAACAGAAATGTTATACCCCAACTGGAAAAAGTTTTGTCACCTGCCAGCGGAGATCAAGGAAAGTGCAAATGTAGAAGTCCAAATGATAGATTTTGTTCACGTGTTTCCTAGCAACAAAAAGGATGAGGGCTACATTTATGATCTGTAAAATTTGATTACTGTACTTTGAAATATTTTGGATAACTAAATTCTTTGTTACGGTTTTTACTAGGGGCCAAAGATAACCAAGAGCAACAACATGGTGAATTTCTAAACTTGTAATACTGCATAGCTGGGTTTGTATTGTTCTACTACATTTTATTTGTCTTTGTACTTTTGGTAGAAGGGTTTAACTTTTTTCAGTCTCACTCAGGAAAATAACTGGTTGTTAATTGGGGAGTACAAAAGGGTGAAGATCCTTGAGATAAGCAGGACAGGTAAATTAGTAGGATGAAGTGTATATGGTTGGCTTAAATCCAAGGAGTACTGTTGTACAATAAGCAGGGATTGTGTTACTACCCATAGCAACTTTAGCTTAGATAACATTTGCTCACTTAGCCTTGATACTGGGCCATATCTCCATTAACAGGTTTTTGGAAAATGGATTGAAAACTGTGAATTACAGGTCTGCTGTCCTCAGTACACTGCCCTCTTGCATTTACTGTATTTGAATAACTGGAGTTAACCTCACTTTGAGAGAAATCCCATTTAGATTCAGACATCTACCCTGGGAACCAGCATATCAAGAAGTGCTTCTCCATATAACAGGGTGATATCATTGTTCTTCTAATGCTAGTGTGGGTACTTCCCCTCTTGGTGGTTGTCCATAGCCAGATATTCATTGAAGACAAGCTGCAATGTAATTTGTGTTGAGATGTTACAAAAATGCTAGACTAAAATGTGGTAACAGGTTTAAACTGTACAACTGCTACAGAAACTCTTTGCTTCTGAGAAAGAGTAAAAAAAATTTAGACATTCTAGGAACTAATTAAGTCAATCTAGGAGATTAAGTCAATCTGTTAACGGAGCTCATGGTGTTGTGACTAAGGGAAATGTTTCACTCCTTTGTTCTGAAGGCCATTCTCCAAAAAACAGTGCTTTTAAAAGCAAGCTAATTGAATGGGGAGACGAAGAATTTTGAGTAAGCATACAGAGATTTCCTCAAGCTGCTTGCCACTTGAATTTCTCCAAGAAGCTTTTCAGATTTCCACTGCTGTGTAACACCAACTGGAAGCAAAGAGCAACACAGATGAAGGACCCTTTGCCGCAAAGATCCAGTTCAGTCCAGCAGCAACCAGACAAACCTCCAAGGGTTTTGATGAAGTCATGGTCTGTGAACCTGGGATAAAGCTATTTTTATTTTTTAATTAACACACAGGCAAGGTGTATGATTTGAAAACTGTAACAGGAAAAATTAAGATTTTTATATGGAATACTTGAGATTGGGATGATGGTGTGTCTCCTCTGTATGTTGTGTATGTGGCTTTCCTAATGTGCATATATGTTGTGACTTTTGTATAGCTGACTAGAGTGAGATATATAAAGTAAGCTTTTAATGCTTTAAGCAAGCCCTATAAGTAAAACTTTCTAGAATGGATTTGGTCATTAGAAATATACATCTTCTAAGTACGGACTTAATGTGACATTGTGGCCTTCCTGATTTCTCTGTATGATGTTCAGCACTATACATTCAGAATCACAGAATCACAGAATCATTTAGGTTGGAAGAGACCTCTAAGATCACCTAGTCCAACCTCTGACCTAACACTAACAAGTCCTCCACTAAACCATATCACTAAGCTCAACATCTAAACGTCTTTTAAAGACCTCCAGAGATGGTGACTGAACCATTCCCTGGGCAGCCCATTCCAATGCCTAACAACCGTTTTGGTAAAGTTCTTCCTAATATGCAACTTAAACCTCCCTGGGCACAACTCTAGCCCATTCCCCCTCGTCCTATCACCAGGCACGTGGGAGAATAAACCAATCCCCACCTCACTACAGCCTCCTTTAAGGTACCTGCAGAGTGCAATAAGGTCACCCCTGAGCCTCCTCTTCTCCAGACTGAATAATCCCAGCTGCCTCAGCCACTCCTCATAAGACTTGTTCTCCAGACCCCTCACCAGCTTCATTGCCCTTCTCTGGACATGCTCAAGCACCTCTATGTCCTTCTTGTAGCGAGGGGCCCAAAACTGAACACAGTACTCAAGGTGCAGCCTCACCAGAGCCGAGTACAGGGGAACAATCACCTCCCTAGTCCTGCTGGCCACACTGTTTCTTATACAAGCCAGGATGCCGTTGGCCTTCTTGGCCACCTGAGCACACTGCTGGCTCATATTCAGCCAACTATCAACCAATACTCCCAGGTCCTTCTCTGACAGGCATCTTTCTAACCATTCATCTCCCATCCTGTAGCGTTGCTTGGGGTTGTTGTGCCCCAGGTGCAGGACCCGGCACTTGGCCTTGTTGAACTTCATGCAGTTGGCCTCAGCCCATCAGTCCAGCCTATCCAGATCCTCCTGCAGAGCTTTCCTACCCTCGAGCAGACCAACACATGCACCTAACTTGGTGTTGTGTGCAAACTTACTGAGGGTGTACTTGATCCCCTCATCCAGATCATCGATAAAGATATTAAAGAGAACTGGCCCTAGTACTGAGCCCCGAGGGACTCCAGTAGTGACCGGCCTCCAATTGGATTTAGCTCCATTCACCATGACTCTTTAGGCCATGCCATCCAGCCAGTTTTTAACCCAATGAAGCGTATGCCAGTCCAAGCCATGAGCAGCCAGTTTCTTCAGGAGAATGCTGTGGGAAGCGGTGTCAAAAGCCTTACTGAAATCGAAGTAGACCACATCCACAGCCTTTCCCTCATCCACTAAGCATGTCACTTTGTCATAGGAGATCAGGTTCGTCAAGCAGGACCTGCCTTTCATAAACCCATGCTGACTGGGCCTGATTGCCTGGTTGCTCTGCAAGTGCCACGTGACAACACTCAAGATAATCTGCTCCATGAGCTTCCCTGGCACTGAGGTCAAACTATCAGGCCTATAGTTTCCCAGGTCTACCTTCCGGCCCTTCTTGTAGAGGGGCGTCACATATGCTAGCCACCAGTCTACTGGGATCTCCCCTGATAGCCAGGACTGCTGATAAATGATGGAAAGCAGCTTGGTCAGCTCTTCCACTAGTTCTCTCAGTACCTTGGGTGGATCCCATCTGGCCCCACCAACTTGCGTACATCCAAGTGCTGTAGCAGGTTGCCAACCATTTCCTCGTGGATTATGAGGGCCACATTCTGCTCCCCAACCCCTACCACCAGCTCAGGGTACTGCGTATCCAGAGAGTAACTGGTCTTGCTGCTGAAGACAGAGGCAAAGAAGGCATTAAGCACCTCAGCCTTTTCCTCATCTCTTGTCACTAAGTTTCTCCCTGCATCCAGTAAAGGATGGAGATTCTCCTTACTCCTCCTTTTTGTGCTGATGTATTTATAAAAATATTTCCTGTTATCTTTAAGAGCAGTAGCCAGATTGAGATCCAGATGAGCTTTGGCCTTTCTAATTTTGTCCCTGCACATCCTTACAACATCCTCAGAGTCCTCCTGAGTGGCCTGCCCTTTCTTCCGAAGGTCATAAACCATCTTTTTTTTTTTCCTAAGCTCTAGCCACAACTCTCTGTTCAGCCAGGCCGATCTTCTTCCACACCAGCTTGTCTTTGGGCGCGTGGGAACAGACCGCTCCTGAGCCTTTAAGATTTCCTTTTTGAAGAATGCCCAGTCTTCCTGGACTCTTCTGTCCTTCAGGACTGCCTGCCACGGGACTCTACCAACCAGTGTCCTGAACAGCTCAAAGTCAGCCCTCTGGAAGTCCAAGACAACAGTTTAACTGAACCCCCTCCTGACTTCACCAAGAATAGAGAACTCTACCATTTCGTGGTCACTCTGCCCAAGACAGCTCTTAACCACCACATCTCCCACCAGTCCTCTGTGAACAGAGGGTCTAGTGGGGCACCTCCCCTGGTAGGCTCACTAACCAGCTGCGTCAGGAAACTATCTTCCACACTCTCCAGAAACCTCCTAGACTGCTTCCTCTGAGCTGTACTGTATTTCCAGCATATGTCTGGGAAGTTGAAGTCCCCCACGAGAACAAGCACTGGCGATTTCACAACTTCTGCCAGCTGCCTGTAGGATGCCTCATCTGTCTCCTCATCCTGATTTGGCAGTCTGTAACAGGCCCCCACCAGGATGCCTGCCTCGTTGGCCTTCCCACTGATCCTAATCCACAGGGACTCAACCTTATCATTCCCAGTCTCGAGTTCCACAACACCAAAACACTCTCTAATATAGAGAGCCACACCACCACCCCTTCTGTGCTGCCTATCCCTTCTGAAGAGCTTATAGCCAGTCATTGCAGCACTCCAGTCATGGGAGTGGTCCCACCACATTTTGGTGATGGCAACCAAGTCTTAGCTAGCCTTATGAAAGCTCTGGAAAGAGCTTTCTGCCTAGTGCAGACCATGGCGGTTTACCTATAGGTAGACAGCCGGTAGATGAGCTGTTCTTCTGAGCAGGGAGGGACGCTCTGCCCCGCCTGCGCGAACTGCCGCACAAACTGCGGCACAACGCCCTACTGTTCCGCCACGCCCTGTTTGCCCGTCCCGGGGTCGCTGCGCTCCCTAGGGGCTGCTTTTGAGCTTCAGGTGAGGGGGCGCTGCTGGCTCCGCCCACGCCTCGTCAGCCACCCTCATGAGGACTGCTAGGTCCTGGCGGCTCCCTCGGCTGCCTCGAGTGGCCTCGATGCCGCAAAAAAGCCCAGCCCGCCTTGACCCCCCCCTCCACTGCAGAATGCATGTACTGGGTCTGGCTGGGATGTTAACTTTCCCTGCAGCAGCCCATACAGTTCTGTGCTCTGCACTAGTAGCTAGAACAGCAGTGGTATCACACCAGTGTTGTGTCAGCTGGTGAGAAGTGCTGGCACAGCATCAGGACTCTCTCTAACCCTCCTAGGGGGTGGGCAAAAAAAGTGAGAAAGAAACATCACCAGGGCAGCTGACCTAAACCAACCAAAGGGATATTCCATACAATATGATGTCACACTCAGCAACAAAAGGTGGAAAAAGGAAGAAGAGTGGAGGGGTGGGCTCTCGTTGCGAAAACATCTGTCCTCCTTCTGAACACCAGCTACGTGTGTTGAGGCCCTGCTTCAAGGACGTGGTTAAGCATCGCTCACTTGTGGGAAGTAGAGAGTAATTTCTTTCCTCTGCACTTCCACCTAGCCTTTACTTGTTTTGTTATTCCCTTCCCCCTCCCTCTTCCCCTTTCCCTTTTTTCCCCTCTAGTTAAATTGTTTAATTAATAATATTTCCTTAATAATTTTTTTTTCCTTTAATTAAATTATCCTTATCTCAACCTGTGAGTTGTTCTTTCCTTTACTTCTTCCCCTCCTCATCTAAGGAGGGGGAGTGGGAGAGCGGTTGTGGTGTTCAGCTGCCTAGCATGGTAAAACCACCACAACGTGTCTGCCCCGGCACTGATCGCCTCGGCAAGAGGGGCAGATGTGTTCTGCACATTATCTGTGTATACATCTTTGCAAGTTCTCAATTTAGCATCTGTTTCCTGTGTCAGAGAAAAACAGTATTTGTTTAAGAAGTGTTTGAAATAAAAGCTGGAATTTTCGTTAAAAAAAAAAAAAAATACCTGCTAGTCAAACTGAGGTGCAAAAAGGAATTGCACAGGCACGGGAAGCAGGGACATGTGGCTTGAGAAGAGTACAGGCATGCTGTCCAGATGTGCAGAGATGGGATCAGGAAACCCAAGGCACTAACAGGGCTTGGCAAGGGACACAAATTAAAACAAGAAGGGATTCTATAGGTACGTTGGTCAGAAAAGAAAGGCCATGAAGAATGTATCACCTCTTGACAAATGAGAAGGAAGAACTAGTAACAACAACCATGGAGAAGGCTGAGACAAAGAAGCTGTTGAGTACCTCAGTCTTAACTGCCAGTCAGGCTTCCCACATCTCTTGAATCCTGAATCTCTAGACAATGGCTATGTGAGCAAAGTCCCTCCCACCATAAGCAAAGCGCAGTTTCGAGACCACCTGATAAAACTGAACAGGTTTAAGTCCATGGGGTCCAATGACATGCCTCCCAGAATCCTGAGGGAATTATCTGATATAGTTGTCAGGCCACTCTCCAAAATATTTGAAAAGTCCTGGCGGTCAGGCAAAGTCCCCGGTGATGGGAAAAAAAGAATCATCACTCCCATTTTTATAAAGGTTCAGAAGGAGGACCTGTGAAATTACAGACCAGTGAGCCCCACCTCTGTGCCTGGCAAGGTCATGGAGCAGATTCTGCTGGAAGCAGCATCAAGGCACATCCAAGGCAAGGAGGTGATCTGAGACAGCCAGCATGGCTTCACCATGGGCAAATTATGCCTGAACAATCTGGTGCCTTTTATGAGGGAGTGACTGCATCATCTGACAAGGGAAGACCAACAAATATCATCTACCTGGACTTATGTAAGGCCTTCAACACATAACATCCTGATCTCCAAATTGGAGAGAGATGGATTTGATGGGTAGACCATTCAGTGGATAAGGAATTGACTCGATGGCCACACCCAGAGAGTGGTGGTCAATGGCTCTATTTCCAGGTGGAGGCCGGTGATGAATGCTGTCCCTCAGGGGTCTGTCTTGGGACTGGTACTGTTTAATATCCTTATCAATGACACAGACAGTGGGATCAAGTGCACCCTCAACAAGTTTGCAGATGACACCAAGCTGAGCCATGATACAACAGGAGGAAGGGATGCCATTCAAATGGACCTGACAAGGTTGAGAAGTGGGCCCACGTGAAACTAATGAGGTTGAACAAGTCCAAGTGCAAGGTGCTGCACCTGGGTTGGGGCAATCCCAGACAGGAGTACAGACTGGGTGAAGAACTCATTGAGAGCAGCCCTGCGGAGAGAGACTTCGGGGTTCTGGTGGACAAAATGCTTGGCATGAGCCAGCAATGTGCACTCACAGCCCAGAAGGACAACTGCATCCTGGGCTGCATCTAAAGAGGAGTGGCCAGCAGCTTGGGGCGGGGGGGGGGGGGGGGTTTGTGTGCCCCTCTACTCTTCCCTTGTGAAGCCCCACTTGGGGTACTGCAACCAGGTCTAGAGCCCCCAGCCCAAGAAAGTTGTATATCTGTTATAGTGGGTCCAGAGGAGGGCTACAAAGTTGATCAGAAGGTTGGAGCACCTCCCCTACAAAGAAAGGTTGAGTGAGGTGGGGATGTTCAGCCTGGAGAAGAGAAGACTCCACGGAGACCTCATTGCAGCCTTTCAATAGGTTAATGGAGCTTATAAAACAGGTTATGTGAACTTTTTACTCAGGCAGATGATAGATCAGGGAGGAATGTTTTTAAACTAGAAGAGAAGAGATTTAGATATTAAGGAGAAATTCTTCACTAAGAGGGTGGTGGGGCACTGGAACAGGTTGCCCAGAGAAGTTGTGGAAGTGTTCAGTGCCCGGTTAGATGGGGCTTTGAGCAACCTGGTCTAGTGGGAGGTGTCCCTGCCCATGTCAGCAGGGTTGGAAGCAGATGATATTTAAGGTCCCTTCTGACCCAAGCCATTCTATGATTCTATTTTATGATTGTGTTCCTCATGGATCAGTACTGGGACCAGTATCATTTAACATCTTTGTCAGTGACATGGACAGTGGGATTGTGTGTACCCTCAGCAAGTCTGCAGATGACACCAAGCTGTGTGGTGTGGTCACCATGCTGGAAGGAAGAGATGCCATCTAGATGGACCTAGGTTTGACAGGTGGCCCACATGAATGTTGTGAAGTTCATCAGGACCAAGTACAAGGACCTGCACCTGAGTCAGAGTAATCCCACACACAAATACAGGCTGGGTGGAGAATGGTTTGAGAGCAGCTCTGAGGAGAAGGATTTGTGGTGTTGGTTGTGCTGGCTTTGTGTACTTACAGCCCAGAAAGCCAACCATATAGCTAGGCTGCATGAAGAAGAACATGACCAGCAGGTTGAGGGAGGTGATTTGTCCTCTCTGCTCTACAATTCCATGATTCTTGTGAGACCCCACCTAGAGTACTGAGTTCAGCTCTGGGGCCCCAACATAGGAAAGACATGGACCTCTGGAGCCCTTCTGCTGTGAAATCAGGCTGAGGGAGTTGGGGTTGTTTAGACTGTTCTCCAGTCTGACAGGTCTGGGAAGAACTTACAGCAGCCTTTCAGTACTTAAAAGGGGGCCTACAAGAAGCAGGGAAAGACTCTTTATCAGGGATTGTAGTGATAGGACAAGGAGTAATGGTTTTAAACTAAAAGAAGGTAGTTTTAGATTAGATATTAGGAATTCTTCACTATGAGGGTGGTGAGGCAGTGGCACAGGTTATCCAGAGAAATTGTGGATGCCCCATCCCTGGAATTGTTTAAGGCCACATTGGATAGGGCTTTAAGCAACCTGGTCTTGTGGGAAGTGTCCCTGCCCACTGACAGTAATAAGGAAAAAACATTTGCAAAGCAGCATATTGATTTGCAATATTAAACAATTCTTTACCTGCAAGATACCTCTTAAAAATCAGCCAACTAACCAAAAAAGCCCCTCAAGCTTCAAAGAATTAGGAAAAAATGGTAAAAGTTGACAGGACACTTTAAAAAATGTTTATGCAACTCAGCTTTTGAAATTCAGTGCTGACATACCTCATTCCTGCTTCCTTCCATTAGCCTGTTTCCATTCTTTCCCTAAAGAGGGAGTGTACCTATACAGATAACTATTATCTTAGGCTGGTTAATAACCAGCAAGATGTTAGAAGTGGAGGCCTCTATTAACCTTAGAAAATGTTTGTAAAAGGTCTCTCCTCTGATATAGTAGACATCATCCTAGCATGAAGTTTTTGGTGAACACTCAGACAAGCTTAGGAAAAAAGTTACAAACAACCCTGTATTTTAATAAAATTTCTCCTTAGGAGGATAAATTAGTTCTTGTACATCAGAATCCAATGAAAGGTTTTGCTAAAAATGCATACATTTAGGGAAGGCAAGACTGGTATTCCAAAAACAAATAAGGAAATGAAAATGCCCAATGGGAATAGCAGTACTTCTTCATGGCAGATAACATTTTAAAACAAACCTAAGATGGAGAATTTATTCATTTAAAAAAGCAGATTATTTGTTTACAGTTTTTAAACATTTTCATCCATAATGTTTTTAAAGCAAGGTTCCTTACCACCTAAGATTTTGTATTCTAAAACATTTATCAATGAAGCAAGATTACTGGAAGTCTGGTACAACCACTGGAGAATAACACTGGAAGTTCCTAAGTTAATTTACTAATTAATGCTCAATAAAACCAGAAGGGATAGTGTGGCAACCATCTAATCAAGCCTACAATACACTTCAGACTATCCTTGAATGAAGCAGGATACTTTTTTCCAGAGTTAGAGCTCTTCCAAAGGGGAGGAAAGAGGAAGCTGAATATTAATGATGTTCACCAAAAACAAACCTTTCTCCTCCTCCCCCCAGAAGTGAGTAATACATTAATTTTCAGTTCCATATGCAGTGATACAGATGTTGAGATAGATGCATTGCTAATAAAAATTTTGCTTTTTCATTTACAAACCAACAAAATCACTGAAACTGAAGAGAAAAAAAAAAAACAGAAATGAAGACAAGTCTAGTGTAAGAACTATGAACACTGAGAAATGAAACAATCTTTTCAATGAACTTTAAAAATACATGGGAAAGGGCATAAGATTTTACTTACCTGGAAGGTGATTAGGATAACTACATTATAAAATATAAGTCCTCTAAAAAAATCTTACTGAATTTACATTTTACATAATATAGTGCATCTGAGAAATACAATTATTCTAGATTCTGCACAAACTGTAGTGTTTAATTTTGCCCAACAATTTATTCATCAGTTCTGGAACCCCTTACTAAACTGGAGAACCTCTGCAAGTGAGGATTAATTTATTTAAAATATGTATATAAAGCGTAAAACATAATTTTTGTTAGGTATACTGTTTAGAGTTCATAATGTTAATCAAAAATACCAGTATTTGGACATGTCGATAACTGAGAAGGATTAGAATAGCTATAAAAGCTAACTAACTTTGTGTCTAAATGTCTTTTTCATAATTGAAGAGAAACAAGTTTGTCTATTAAATGGATCCTGAAAAGGTTAAAGGTGACGACCATAACCCAGAATGCCTAGAAAGAGATTTCTGCCAGCAGACTGGCTGTTAGGCTGCTATGCTTGAAGAAAACAATATAACTAGTTCCAATGTATAGAAAATTAATCATGTAGAAAACTAATCAAGTAATCTAGTCAACTTCAGTTCAAAAAAAAAGAGAAGCCTTGTTTTTAGAGAGATCCGCTTTACCTTGATACAAATCTCCTTTAGCTCAAATTATATCTTGTCTTTTATTCAAACAATCTAATTGATGACAAAAATTCCATCTCACTTTAAGTCATATAAATCATTACAAGAAAATAGACACTTGACACAAAACTCCAAACATTACTTCTCATTCCAGCTTTGACCACTCATTATCTGACCATTCATTATTTAAGATAAAACTGTTGATTACCTGGAACGACGCCATTTGTTGCTATTGCACTCATTGAAATTGCAGTTAGCATAGTCTGTGGATAATGAAATAGAGAAAAAAAATTAAATCGAAAGTTTTTGAAAGACAGGACAGGACAAAATGATCTAAGTGTAATTAAGAATGTATTTTTTTTAATAAAATGTTACAACAACCAAAAGCAGTCATATCTTTGGTTAGGGATTTCCATGTAAATTGAGTACTAAATTAACTAAATCTTCCAGTAGAAGATTTAGATGCTTCAGACAGCCTTCAAATAGATTGGAAGAGTACAGCCCACTGAGTATACTTAAAATAAGAGATGTTTCCATTCCAATTAAATAGTATTAATCAGCTGGTCAAGGATCATTGCTAAGACAATATCATCTACTAGTGGTTTTACACAAAATGAATTTATGAACATGATACTAGTAGTTTATGTTTCAGTTGTTCTGAAGTAGTGAAAAATGAAACTGTTCAGGACTCAATGCATATCATTAAATGTTTGCTAAAAGCTGATACAATAAAAATTCATAAAATACCTCAAGATAAAACTTACTGTGCTTAGCTCAGAGAAAACCTCATACAGGCTGAACTGACGTGACATTCAGTGCATATATTTAACTACAATAGAATATATTGTCATTTCAACTCATTCCGTATCTCTCAATTGCACTGATATTTAAATTTCACAGAGATATTTAACTTTAATGGAGAAATCTTGCTCTGCTTACTTATACACGAGAAGGCAGCAGCATTCTTGTAACAGAATAAGTAAACCAATAATAAAGAAAAAAGGTTATCTTACACAAGCACAACACATGAACACGATGATGAAAGACTCGAGAACTCCAGCTGTTCCTACAATCCATGTCAAACGTAGGAACAGAATGACTCCTAAGATGTTTTGCAAGCAGGGCAGGTACACACCAATAAAAGTGCCCATTCGTGGAACCTGGAAACAGAGACCATAAATCCCTTTGCACTAAACAAAGTCCATAAGTACTTTCTCCTTCAAACACTTAACACAAGTACTCCATGAACAAATACCAAATGAGACTGAGCGGTAGCTTCAGAATTTCCAACTTCACAAATATTCACATACTAGTTGTTCAGAAAGATTCCTGAAAAGACAGAACTATTTGTGATAGCAAAACCTACTTTTCCTTAGGAATTATGATGAAATCTTCATAAGGGCAGATTTCCCTCTCTCTCTTGATTACAAAACTTCACATAACTTCTTCCAAAATACCAGTTACAGGCTACTGGTGAGAGTATTTTAGCATTATCAAAATACTGAATATACTCAGTAAAAAGTTGATTACTAATTGGCCTGCGTCTAGCCCACAAAATTTTAGACGTTTTTATTTTTTGTAAGTTGAAAACAGCAAAAAAAAAAAAATAGGAGAGAAGATGATATAACAAGACCAGAAGAAATACAGACCTGACTACATTTTATCTTTGCAAGAGTTGTAAAAACTGCTGTTACGTATGCACTTCGTGAAAGTCACGCCTTTTCTGTTAAGTACTCAAGCAGTACACAGTAGGTCTCCAGGTAAAGAAGTCAGTCTTAAATCAAATCTCAAGCTGTGATAAAAGCACTCAATTTAGATTAGCAAGCAAGCGTTGCACTAAGTTTGCAAGTACTTAAAAGGTCACAGTGTCACTCAGACTGTAACCAATATGATTAAAAAAAAAAAAAAAGTTAATATCTATGTGCAACATCAGTGTTACTATCTCAATTATCATGGAATTACAGAATGGTTAATGTTGAAAGGGACCTCTAAAGGTCATCTGGTCAAATGTCACACAAGACAGGTTGCCCAGGACCACGTATAGACAGCTTTTATAGACAGCTTTTCAAGATCTGCCAAAAGGGACACCCCACAACCACTCTGGGAGACCTGTGCCAGTGCTCTATTACCTGTACAGTAAAGAAGTGCTTCTTGATGTTTAGATAAAACCTCTTGTGTTCTAGCTTGTGACCACTGCCTCTTGTCCTGGCACTGAACACCACTGAAAATAGCATGGCTCTATCTTCATTGTGTCCTTCCTTCAGGTTTTTATATATGTTGAAGAGATGCCTCCAAAGCTTTTTCTCCAAGCTCAACACTTCCAACTCTCACTGCCTCTCCTCATTGGAGAGGTGCTCCAATCCCATATTATGCTGCTCTGCCAGGCTTAACTATCTTAACTACTTAACTATCATGTAATTTCAAACACTAAAGTGGAAGAAAATAATAAAAAAACACCACACATATAAATCACACTTTCAAGCCACTATTTGATGGAATACAAGTAAGTACACTGTTCATTTGGCCAGTCACTTCCAGATGGACCAACACTGTGCTGCGTTAACAAAAACTCTGCAGCAGTGGGCTGGAGGAGCAGGATCACACTAAGAACAGCGTGAATTATTGGTATTGGTTCTCATATCTCTACACCTTCAGATGAAAAGGAAAATGTAGAAACAAAAACAGACAAATGAAGAACAGCAAAAAGCTAAAGCTGGACTTTATTCCATGCCATCGCTCACTATTCCAGTATCAAAATCCTGTACCTGTCAAGTCTTAATGCAAACTGTTCTAGTGCAAATATTCAGGCATCATACTATGAAACTCTCCTCCAGTCAAAGAAGTTC
>CM021698.1:62638326-62665440 GCA_011074415.1 Stictonetta naevosa
ACAGGACTAGAGGGAATGGCCTCAAGTTGCACCAGGGGAGGTTCAGGCTGGAAATTAGGAGACATTTCTTCACAGAAAGAGTAGCCAGGCATTGCAAGGGAGGTGGGGAGTCACCATCCCTGGGGGCGTTCAAGGAAGGACTGGACCTGATGCTTAGGAACATGGTTTAGTGGGTGACATTGGTACTAAGGGGATGGTTCTATCAAATGATCTTAGAGGTCTTTTCCAACTTAATGATTCTATAATTATATGATTCTGTTCATTCTTATCCACTTCTACTTCTTCCTCCTTAGCTCAGAATAAAAAGAAAAAAAAGTCAAAAAAATCAGTAGCAGCACCCCCACTCCTACTGAAAGACAAGTAACTTCCAGTACTCTCCTTTTTCCTATATCTATCCTGAGTTTTCATTCAGTGGTTCATTCTCCAAGCCCTGCCAGTTCCACCTCATCTTCCCTCCTTGAATAGAAGCTTCTGTGATTTGTCATGCTGTATGTTATTGATCCAGGCTTTCTCCTTCTGAACTGCTTCCAACCTTTCCCTAATGGATCAATCTAACATCTTATTGCAGATTGACTAGGTTGCGTATACTGCTTTCCTAGAGGTCTAGATAGGCAATTTTGGGCATCCAGCAGACAACTCTCAGAGATTTTAGCTGTTATCTTCGAGCAAATATGTTTAGAAATGTGTTAAAGAGAGCCCTTCCCTCCTCTGAACACAGAAAATATAGAGCTACTCAGAAAACAAAACTGCTACCATATTAACAGAAGAAAAAATTGACTTTTTCCAAGTTTTGCTTCAATTTCAACCTGAGATAAAAAATAAAATGAATCATTAAACCAACCAAAGGAGAAAAAATTTCCATTGCATCCCCACCAAAGGTAGATAAAAATACTTATGTTCATATAAGGATGGAAGGAAGAAGAAAAGAAGGGAAGAGGAAACTGGAATGCTTGCAGTGCTTGCTTTGAGTCCTAGTTTTACACATTTCATCTAGGACTTTTACAGCAAGTTCTTGCTAAAATATGCTGTCAAGAACAACAAATTAAGATGAGTCCTATTGTGAACACTTCCATTTTAAGTACAGTATTATAAATGTCCTGTTTTCAGGCATCCATTGATTTTTTTTAACATTGAAAAATATTCCTTTTGTGGCTAGCTTATCAGAATTTTAAATACCTTGACTTCTTTTCGCTTGGTGTCTTCATCTGCTTCATGTTCCACCACACCTTGAGTCAGATTCGTATAGTTTGCTAGTTTATTAAGAAGAGATGACACCATGGGATTGCTATCCATTTCCTCCTGTTGGGATTTTAAGACAACTGTACTTATTAAAAAGTTTAAGTCATGATTTTATGATACTACTTCAAACAAACTCAGCAGGTTAGCTCTGACTAACTCAAATCCAGAAGCTAGCATGACAAAATATTAGTCATCTGTCAATCAACAAAAGTTCTAAATCGTTTTAGAAGTCCAACACTACAAGGCTACATTGTTTAAAAATATATATATAATAATAATAATCTTACAATCTGCAGTTTGTAAAGCTGGAATATAAGAGAAATCTAGAGAAGGGCCATTATTCGAAAAATTATAAGGGACAATGTTTATGGGATTGTACTAGCTGCATCAAGTCATTAGACACTAGCAGGATGTTGGAAAAAACACCTAACAAATTGCCTCTGATAGTTCTCTCAAGCACCAAGTATCTTCAGACTTGAAGACCTCTCAGTAATCACAATTCTTAAGGATCGTTCCCAAACCTACTGTTGTAGGCTTACAGATTTTTATCTCAGAGCATGCATACTACTTCCAAAGCATGCATTTGTTGAAAATATAGGCACATATATTCTTGTGACATGTAATTAAACATACATAGTATTACTTGACACAGAAGTCAGCCCATCTTTCTTCAGCCAAGTATTTGCTACAAAACCAAAACATGCTAAAAATAAAAATCCCAAAGAAGCACATATAATAAAAGTATTCCAGGAAAACAGAACGAGGAAATTCAATCAAGCATACAAGATCAAACACTGGGAGGTAGATGAGATTAGGATGGCAAACAGTAGGATATAAGAATTAAGGCATCTTTGCCTGAAGGCATTAAGTCATGATAATCAAAGTCAACATACATTAACTTTTTGGTACTTTTGTATGAAATGTTACAAACAAGTCAGCTGAAAACATGAGACTAGGAAACATACAAAAAACACATGCTATGAAAAGATCGAACACTACATCAGCAATGGTGATAAAGTCACTAGAATGTTTTCAAGAAGACAACATAATCCATAATCTGAGATATGCAAAAGATAGTTTTCTTTATATCATCAGCTGAGGATTTAACATCAGGCAGTATTAAAAATAACTGATGCAAGCACATATTCAAAGTAGATTAGGGGCAATGAAGAAAAAAGCAGCAGGTATGGACAATTTATCAACACTAAGGAATACAGCGGCTTATTTGAACAGGTAATTTGGGATATTAATAAATTAAGAGTCTGAAGAAGAGAAATTTAGTGACTAAACTCGATCATGGTTTCTGTCAAAAAACTATAAAAAATTCTGTAAGTGACAAATAGACATTTAATGACTAACAACACTGATTTTCAGTGCAATCTTCTCTAAGATTTAGTGAAAAGTAGTAAAATCAAGTATTCTGGTCATACAGAAGGGAACTGAAACATGTCTTCTGTGCAAAGATATTTATAAGAAAGAAGGGAGGAGCATAAGAGGAAGACAAGAATGGTGGGTTGAATGCAACAGCAAGATGAGCAAGCAATGTAACAAAGACCTTGTTTATCAAAGCACCAAAGCAAGACCAGTGGATGCTGCTGGAGTAAAACTTAAGCTAAACTTACTGAAAGTACCATTGCAACGTGAAAACAGCACTTAAGTGTACCATATCAATATACTTTTTTTTTTTTCTTCCCTGTAAATGATTGTAATTACTCAGTGAATTAAACAGGCATTAAACTTGCATTATAAATCAGATGTTTATATTAGAAAGCAGAAATAGCTATGGTATGCTATACGTTGTAACTGGACAATATATTTAAGTCTTGGCCTATCACAGCTTACAGCTTTGCTTCCTTATAAATAGTCTGTATTTCCCCAGTTCAACATAAAATATTTCCCGATTCTTTTAATACTCGATAATGCTTTGTTAAAACCACTAGATTAAAACTTTCAGCAGCTATCAACAACTTCTAATTCCTAGACAACCAATTTTTAATGCAAGAAGGCTCATTTCTTCTCTTCACAGCAATGCATACCAATATTTACCGGTTTTGCATATATAAATTATTATATAGAAAAAAAAATAGCATTTTTTTTTTTATTACAGCATTCCAACCTGTTGAAATGTAATGTTTTTCCCACTAAATTTCTCACTGATTTTCCCCACTACACTAAATTTCAGGAAAAAAGGAGAGGGTTTTCCTTGTTTTCTATCTTATTACCACAACCTGAATTGAAGGTAAGATAAATTTTATTTTGTAATATTTTATTTTTAAAAACTTACCTCAAAGAGAGCCATATTCTTTCCTTCATACATATTTCCTCTGTCCATCTCTGCACTGTTAATAAATGGACTACTTTCCCTGGCAATCCCATCCCCTGCTGTAAAACAAAACAACACAACAAGGTTTTAGCATAAAAGGGATGTTCAGAAGATACTGTTTCAAGAATATTACAGAAAGCAAATGGAACTAAAGTCAAATTGCTGCTTCAAAAAAAGGACAATTACAAATTATCTATCTTGATAAGGAATCACCATTCTGAAAAATCTACAGATCACTTGATGTAGCTATATTGTTTTAAAAATAAATAAGTAGCTTTTTTTGTTGTTGCTGTTGCTTTTTTTTTCCTTTTTTTTTTTTTTTTTTTTAAGTCTTAGGTTTCCAAAAATGAAGGGGTTCCCAAGGGTTAGTTCAAGAAGATCTGAGTCAGTTGCAGAGACTGTGTCCACAACTAAGGAAATAAAATTTAAAATCTAATTTATCAGGCTAAACTTTGTAGAGTATTTTGTCCTTTAAACTTCTACATATTATCACCTCTCTACTTTACTTAAAAGCTCTCTTTAATAGAACTTGACATAAACCTTTGGGGGGGTATATTAAGCTGGCCTAACTTTTCCATACTTTATTGACTCAATTAAAAAACAACAACAACAACAACAAAAAAAAACACTTCTGTAGTGTTGAGGCAGGAATTTATCCAAAATGCAACAAAATAATTATTTTTAGAAAAGCTGCAAAAGTTGTGGGGACCTAGGATTCTTGGGATCTATATCTATGAATCTTCTATGAGATGCTGCTATACTTATTCTATTCCATATTGAAATATCAGTCTCACAAAGCTGTAGATCCCCTGACCTGCTCTAAAACACCTTCTTAAAAAATACAGCATCACTTCCACTAGTTTCCAGTCCATGCAATACAAGAGGCATTATGTGCTCGTAACTGTCACAACACTGGAATTCCCAAATAGCCTCAAGTCCTTTGCTTGTGCTTTTTGGCCTTTTACTTACAAGTTACAGCAGCAACACCTACACAGTCTCTTCACCACATAATTAAAAAAGAGCTAGAGAACAAACTGTTCTTTTCCATGTGTTCTCCACTCTATCCTTCCAATGCACTTTTTTTTTTTTCCCACACAAAGTCCCAGAACAATGTTATTACTAAGACAGACACCAGGAGGTAGTCTCAGCACCTCAAGTATCATCCTGCTTGTAATAAGAGAAAAACAGATCTCAATCCTTCAAGCAGATGAGACAGAATATCCTTCAGGAATGTTGTCAACCAGTCTTCATAGCTCCCTTAGCTTCACAGTATCACAATACTTACTAGTATCAAGACATAGAGATTCAAAAGATAGCTGTTGTCCATTAGGCCTCTAGAATTTATTCCATGGTCCAGAGAAGATTCATCCACAATCTACTGTTCTTATCTAGGGTTCTACCATAATGTCCAGCTTTCATTTTTCTGTTTCTCTACTTAAGATTATGATTTTTTTGTTTCTCAACTTAAGCTTATCATTGATCCCACTGCTTCAAGTCCTACAACCTGAATAGTTCCCACTCCTCTTCACTGACCAGCTATCAAGCTTGTGTGTAGGTTTGTTGTTTGGTTGTTGATGTTGGGAAGGGGGGAGGGAGGGGAGAAGGTTGTGTGGTGTGCATTTTGTTGTTTTTTGTTTGCTTTTTACAGAGCATGATGGAATGTGCCAGTTTAGTACATGATTGTCAGAGAAACTGGCTTTTATCAGCTCCATTGGACTCATAGAGAACAGTTCATATAGTATTGCTATAGCCAATATAAAGCAGCTCTGTTCCCACTCAGATACGTGCTGATTTCTCACATCTTCATGCTAAGGCATACAAGTACTAAAACTTCTTAGTTTCTCAACAAAATTACTGGAGCGTTATCTTCTTTCAGCTGCATTCTTTGAAATGACTAATGTTATTTATGCTAAAGTTTTTTTAAAAATATTCCTTTTTAAAAAATATTCCTTACAAGGCCAATTCCTGAATTAAAAAACTCTTCCATTGGATGAGATTTCTTAATATTTGTCTTGCAAAGCACTTCCATTAACTTTTCTTGTTCGGTGAGAGATGGTAGCTGTACTTACTAGCTAAATATTAATACTTCCAATCCCTTCAGGAAGGAATAGTCTTCAAAAAAAATAAGCTGGGGAATTTCAGGTATTATCTTCATACAGTGTGTAAAGTCACCAGAGTTACTACTCAGCAGCAAGTATTAGACTACACAAAGTATCAAAAGGGCAAGCTAATAGTGTGAATCCGTATTCATAATTCTGTTATTAAGGAATATAGTTTTGTCCTACCAGTTCTGGAGATAAAATGAACACATCTGCACTGCACTTTGAGTATTTAAAATTGTAGATAGGTGAATAGTAAAGTCTTCCTTTATATGTTTGGGTTTCTTGGATTTGTTCCTGTAGGAAAGAGCTCAGAGATCATAATCTCTAACAAACAAGTCCTGTCAAATGCACCTAGCAGACTTCAAATGTAAAAACATAAAAACCTAGCGTTCATATTCTTCAAATCTTTTTTTTTTTAAAGCATTTTCAACTGACACTGCACCTCTTTTAAAGCTTTCCAATGTTACTCTTTGATATAGTCTGTCACTACCAGGCTTTATAGAAGTCTCATGGTGGTGTTTGGTTTTTTTTTGTTTGTTTGTTTAATTTCCTGTACTCTCTTTTCATGTTTTGCCAATATTTATTTCATCATTTTTATACTAATTGACATGGTCTTATTTGATCACCATTATGTGTTTCAACTGTTTCTGTTGTTGGGTTGTTCTTTTTTTTGAAAGAAGACTAACGTTGAAAAAAGTAACTGCAAAAGTTTATTGACAAGTAGTCTCTTATTTCCAGTTTATTCACTATTCCTACATTTATGAACAGCTTTTTACATGCTTTTCCCTTTGAAATTGCCTCAATTCAAACTCCTCTCTGGTGTGTGGAGGCAAGTTTGATATACAATAAAAATGATTGCTTCCAACAAAGTTTTAGATGTTCATCTAATGTGCATGTCTTCTGGAATCCAGTTAAAGCTTACGCAGTGTGACTAGTAACTCTTGACACTTCCAATTAAAGCACTGAAAAATCTGTATTTATGGATGTCCCCCTGCAGCCCATGGAGTACCATGGAGTACCATGGTGGAGCAGGGTTCCACCCTGCAGCCCGTGGAGGAGACCACGGTGGAGCAGGTGGACCTGCACCAACGGAGGCTGCGGCCTGCGGAGGACCTCCTGCCGGAGCAGATTCCAGGCTGGACCTGTAGCCCATGGAGAGGAGACCATGCATGAGCAGGTGACCTGGCAGGAGCTGCTGCCCGTGGGGGACCCAGGTTGGAGCAGTTTGCTCCTGAGGGATGGACCCTGTGGCACGGACCCGTATCTGGAGCAGTTCTTGGAGAGCTGCTGCCTATGGGAAACCCACGCTGGATCAGTTCAGCAAGGACTGCATCCCATTGGAGGGACCCCACAGCACAGGGGATGAGTGTGACTGAGAAGGAGCAGCGGAGAAGAAGCGCTATAGACTGACCATAACCCCCCTTCCCCCACGCCGCTCGGGGGGAGGAGGTGGAATAGGGTGGATGCGGGGGGGAAGGTGCTTTTGGTTTCTTTCCTTTGTTTCTCACTTCTCTAGCTTTTTAGTAATAAGCAATAAATCTTATTATCTCCCTATGCTGAGTCTATTTTGCCCGTCACAATAACTACTGCGCAATCTCCCTGTCCTTATCTCAACCCTTGAGCCCTTTAGTCGCCATATTTTCTCCACATTCCTCTTTGAGGAAGGGGGAGGGAGAGAGCAGTTGTGGTGGAGCTCCTCCTGAGTAAAACCACCAGAGTCCTTTTGTGGCACCCAACATGGGGCTTGAACCCACAAACCTGAGATTAAGAGTCTCATGCTCTATCAACTCAGCCAGCCAGGCACTGTGATGAACATAGCTCTATTTATGGGGAATTTAGATGCAACAAGCAATTACGCTGTTTTTCCTATGTGAGATGCATATCCGCAAACAGAGAATGATGGAAACATGTCTCAAGTTTGGGAGGCAATATTCAGAAAGTCCATAGATCCATAGTCCATGCCCTCCCATACACACCTTTTTTTTTTTCCTTTTTATAAAAAAAGATTGCAGAGTTTCAAAAATGGATAATGATTTCCAATTCCAGGGACCACCACGCCATACTATTAAGGAATAGTTTTGTTCTCCACAGAACTGTCATATTATCAGAACTCACAGACCCATACTCATAAAACAACCCTCTATGCAAAAATTCTGTATTCATCTTCCTTCTTATCTTTGCATTATGTGCATCATCTCTTCTCCTCCTTAACACCTCAGTACTGCATACCTGCAAAGTACTATTCTCTCCAGTTCATCTACTCTTACAACTGCTTGGCTTCCATAGGCCAAGTTCCAGACAATAAACAATTCATCCAGATTTGCAGTTTTACCCAAGCCTCTCTAGTACCATTAATGAGAAGAGCAACTATAGCTATTATAACAACCCAGCCCCCAAACCACTCTATCAGTTTTCCAATTGCAGATGCAATGTAACCCACACAAGTTATTACAAACTGTCCTAGGGCTGTGTTAGCACAAAGTTCAGAACTGCCAAGGTCACATAATTTCTCATTACCAGTTCCATACACCAGACAAAACTTATGTTTGAAATAAGTCTGCATTCAAAGTGTTGGTCATAAAGCCAAAGAAGCACATTGTTCAAATTCTCATTCCTCAAAAGTTTTGTGAAGAGTAGTGATCCTCACAACCATTGATAGGTAGAATACTTCAAGGTACATTACCAATAAAAAATTTCTAAACAAATCCTAACAAGTTGATTTTATGCAGCACAAGACAGAGCTCAACAGTATAGATTTACAATCAATGTAAACAGGCAGAGACCACTTTGCCACAGAAAAGGTGTCCCTCTCATCTTATAACTTACCCAATCCTGGTCCCCACACAAACAGAACTGTAAGCTATTCAGCAGGGGTTGCTGGAGTAATACAGAGTTCAGAGAGAACTATTTTGCTTTTATTTTCATTTTTTTTGCTGCAATTTTTAATCCAGTTGAGTTTGTATGTTCACTACACAAGTGCTTATGCTGTCACTACAGAGACAAGAATAAGGACAAGAATAAGCAGCCTGAGTAAGCAAAAACACTTCTTTAGCAATAATGCCAATCTAACTAAATCATAGAACGACAGTAATAGTTCTGCCCTCACCCTCCTCCTCCACGATTCAAAAGAGTTGGAACATAAAAAAAAGTATTACAGGTATCTTGTCTTAGGGAAAGTGACAGACCAGAGCTTGGGAATAGAGAAGTCAGTCATCTATGTGATCCTAAATTTGCACTAAGATGCCTGTTCAAGAGATTAAGGACAAAAATAAAAATATTAGACCATCGTATTTCCTGTCTTTCCACAGGTTACAGATTTTCATTAGGCTCTACAACTTTGAGAAAGCATGCTGAGATTTGACCCTCATGTTTTCAGAATTGAAATAAAAATAAAATGGTAGATATTTTCCTGTTATGATTAATGTTTTTTAATTAGAGGAAAAATCTCAAAGAATTGTTCCTTATTTCTACATTTGAATTTGGATCTTCGAATTTCTTTCTGTAACTTCCTAGTATACCTTCCAAATTCAACCACTTGCACTCATTATTTTCCATCTGTGAAGGTTACAATACTCATCAAGTTTCTCAGACTTCTTTTGGAAAAATTAAACCAACTAAGCTCATAAAGCATTCGCTCAATTTTCAGTCATTTTTGTGGCAACGTCCTTTCCAGTTTTTAAGATATATAAGAAAAATACAAACTCTAAAAATCAAATACAGCCTTCTACAGTCTCAGTTGTGCTATTTACAGAAGTATAATAATCACCTTTCTACTGCAAGGATCATGCTCTTTACCACAGCATTAAACCAAGATCATGCTATTCTATTCCAGTCTGACCCCTAAATCCTTTCCAGATTCACTGCTTCCTCACTGTTCCACACTATACCTGTCACATACTGTTCACATTCAAGAAATGGTCCTATTTGCCTTTGTATTCAAACAAATTTTGTCCAAACAAGCCCATTTGGCAAACATCTATGTCTCCTGTTATACTGTAACAAATTAACATTAATCTGAAAAAAAAAGCAGGTTATTTTTTAAATGGCAAAAAAATACAGATATTTTTCAGTTCTCTGAAAACTATCTAAATTGAAACACATGGCCACAAATCAGCTTGGTCTTGATAAGTTCTCTAATAAACTAAGCAACAGGTACATTAAAAAAAAAAAAAGACACTACATTTTCAAGTGGCAACTCTTAATCACAGCCCATGTATGTACATTGAAGTAGGATCTGGTTAGCAAGATACAATGTTCTAATAAAAACTATGGTAGGCATTTCATGAAGTTAGTATTGGGTCATATTTAGAACAAACCACTATAAAATGAAAACATGAAGATAAGATCCTGTTTGTAAAAGCAGAAAAAAGCATCTATTGTTAATGTAAATAAATATTTTAAGGTTTAAAAAAAAAAAAAGTAAAAAGTCACTTAAATGAAATATCAAAATGTCATGTTGCCTGTGGCAAAAAGCATAAATTCCACCTTCTTCATGATGCATATTTACCTCCTATGTCTTTTTTTAATTAGCAGGCAATAAAAGGACTCAGACAATCTTAAAAAAATAATTTCTTACCCTTCCTACTCCAAAAATGTATAGAAGTATTCTCTAGAGTGCTAAAGTAAACCCGAATTTCTCAAAAACAATTGCCTTACTTAAATTTAAATTAGGAAAAGAAATCAATAATTTCGTTTGAACACATCTTGACCACCATAATTATTTTTTTTTTTTACATTGGATGGACTTAGGAAGTCAGTGCAATCTACTTCATTTACAAGTGATACTTTTAAAATAAGTGTCTAAATATTTTAAATAAATCAACTAATTTCTTGCAGTATCACCACCAATGACTAGTACAATTTAAGCTTCCTTGAAAAGCAGAACATGATGTACTTAACCTCCTTGCAAACCCCTTCATATAATGGAGGATTCCAGTACTGCATCCCTTACCTTATCAACATCACTAAGTTTTTCATTGTCCTTTACTTAGGCTATTATAATCAAGCACAGTGTAATTCCAATGAAACCATACTAGAAAGACGTTTTATAAATTCTTCATAGGACAGCTATAAGTATAGAACCTGATACTTAAGTAAAATAGTCATTAAAACGCAATACTGTAGATATAAAGAGACTCACATAGATTTTGCCCACTTTCTTCATTAACTTGCTCATTCATAATTAAAGTAAGTCAAATCATTCTACTCTGCTGATTCTTCATGCATCAAGAATGGAAACAAACTGACAGTTACCTCTTCCCAGCTTTACTTAAGACATCAAATCCTGTTTCTTACTAGTAAGGGATTAATCCTGAAAAAAGTCATTAAGGTTTCATGCACTGTGAACAGGCACATGACAAAGCCAAACAACATGACAGTCACAAACTCTCTGACCAGAATTAAGCTGCAGGATTTCTGTTAGCAATAAACACTGTGCTTAGTGAAATGGGCAGGATCAAGTTAATAAAAACCCATCTCTTTTCCTAACAATAGCTACTGCTTAAGGTTTTCTTCACATCAAATAAATTCACCTTGAGATACTTATAAAAAGATTGGTACACACAAACAACAGTAACCTATTCCACAGATTTATGTAGTATCAAAAAAGTTAGTTTTATGCATCATGTACATATGAACAGATCTTAGACAAGTATAGTTGCTAAAGAATGATTTTATGTAGGAAGAGCTTGTAGTATTGTACTTAAGATGTAGCAGATAAATAAAACATTTTAAAATATAATCCTAGTAACTTTGCAAGCACTTTTTTTAATTTCAAAATACTTGTGTTAAAAAGGGATCCCCTTTTCGACTTGGCTTAGAAGTTGGTAATTCCCTTTCAAATGAGATATACCATTGTTTTCTGTTTTATGCATTAACTTATTTTACACATTCTACACTAGCCTCAAGCAACTTCATACAAACTATTTCAATTCTATTAAACTGATGTTATTGCTTAGACCACAGGAAATAGTCTGCTCTAATCTTTGCATCAAAACTGAAATCTACTTTTCTCTGTGACCTTAACACTTACACTAAAAAAATGGTCACCTTTAGAAAGGCCAGAAGGCTCCTTCCAGGAACATTTCCTAAAGCTCTTCTTGCAACAGCTGCTTTAAGTGAGCGATACTGCAAAAAGCCTGGCTCTTGTCACTCCTCGTTTTGACTCCTACACCTCTCGCCTCCTCCCCCCCCCAAAAAAAAAAAAAAAAAAAACACCAAAGAAACCAACAACACAAAAAACAACTTGTACAATGCAAGTGCTCCTCAGTTCCACAAGTCTTGCCAGCAGAGGGAGATAGGACTAACCAATGGCAGCGAGCAATTCGATTGTTTCTGTCCTGGTAAGTTTCTATCAGGCCAGTTCTAAGGTAACAAAGCCAAGTTCTGTCATATTTTCAAGGAAAGTTGGCAGGGCTGATAGATAGGGCTTTAAACTAGAGTTATCCCCCTTGAAGGGGATAAAAACAGACACGCAGGTGAAAACCTAAGGGATGGTGCGCTAGAATCAGAGGGACTGTGTGCCAGTGAGGTCCTTCGGTCAGCTCCACAAGGTGCTGCATGTAGGGAGGTGCATTTGAAGTGCTTCTACACAAACGCACACAGTATGAGGAATAAAATGGATGAGCTAGAAGTCTTGGCCCAGTCCCACAGCTACGACATCATCAGCAGATGCAAAACCTGGTGGGATGAGTCCTGTGGCTGGTGTGCTGCAATAGGTGGTTACAGGCTCTTCAGGAGGGACAGGCAGGGTAGGCGGGGTGGCGATGTATGTGAAGCATGGGCTGGACTGTGTGGAACTTCATGCTGACAATGGCAAAGTTGAGAGCCTCCAGGTAAGGATTAAGGGACAAACAAATAAAGGGGATGTCATTGTGAGAGTCTATTACAGACCACCTGGCCAGGATGACAATGCTGATGAATTATTCTTTGTAGAACAAAGAGATGCCTCAAGATCAACTCCCCTTGTCCTTATGGGGGATTTCAACCTGCCAGATGTCAACTGGGATCATCACATGGCTGACACAAGCAAGGAGGTTCATAAAGCACCTAGATGATAACTTCTTGGTGCAGGTGCTAAGGGAGCCAACTAGGAAAGGTGCCCTCCTAGATCTGTTGCTGGAGAACAGAGAGGGTCTTGTGGGAGACGTGGCAATTGGCAGCCGTCTTGGTCATAGTGACCATGAAGTGCTTGAGTTTAGAATTTATGGTGACAGAAGGAAAACTGCCACCAAAACTTGAGCCCTGGATATGGGGAAAGCAGACTTCAGGCTGCTCAGGGAACTAGTCAGCAGGGTCCCCTGGGAAACTGCTTTTGAAGGCATTGACATCCATCAGTGCTGGTCAATCTTTAAGCATTGCCTCGTAAAAGCACAAGATCAGGCAATTCCAAAATATCAAAAGTCAGGCAGGTGGGGCAGGAGGCCGGCATGGCTGACCAGGGATCTTCTACTGGAGCTTAGGCGAAAAAATAAAGTGTATGGCTGCTGGAAGGAGGGTCAGGCAACGAGGAAGGAATACAGGGATGCTGTTCATATTTGTAGGGAGAAAATTCATGTGGCCAAAGCCCAATTAGATTTAAAGCTGGCTAGGTCTGTGGGAGACAAAAAGTTTTTTTTTTTAGATATGTGAACAGAAAAAGGAGAACCAAAGAAAACATAGGTCTGCTACTTGATGGGGAAGGTCTTCTCACAGACAATGACATAGGCAAAGCAGAGACGTTTAATGCCTTCTTCGCCTCTAACTTGAACGCTGATGATGGGCTTCGGGACCCAGGGTGCCCTGAGCTGGAGGACCGTGACGGTGGGAATGACAGACTCCCAACCAACCCTGAACATGTGCAGGACTTGCTGCTCCACCTGGATCCCTACAAGTCCATGGGTCCACATGGGATTCATCCCAGGGTGCTTAAAGAGCTGGCTGATGTCATCGTGGGACCTCTCAATTATTTTTCAACAGTCTTGGAAATCTGGAGAGGTCCCGGTGGACTGGAAGCTAGCAAATGTTATGCCAATTTTCCAGAAGGGTCAGAAAGAAGACCCTAGCAATTACAGGCCTGTCAGTCTCACATCAGTGCCTGGTAAAATTATGGAGAAGACGATTCTTGAAGTTATTGAAGCGCACCTGGGGGACAATGCAGTCATTGGTCCCAGCCAGCATGGGTTCATGAGGGGTAGGTCCTGCCTAACAAATTTGATTTCCTTTTATGATAAGATCGCCCATCTAGTTGACCAAGGGAAACCAACTGATGTGATCTTTTTGGACTTCAGCAAGGCTTTTGACACAGTTTCCCATAGGATCCTACTGGACAAAATGTCCAGCATACAGCTAGACAAAAACATCATACGATGGGTGAGCAATTGGCTGACGGGCAGGGCTCAAAGGGATGTGGTAAATGGGGCCACATCAGGCTGGCAGATGGTCACCAGTGGGGTCCCTCAAGGCTCCATTTTAGGGCCAGTCATCTTCAATGTTTTTATAAATGATTTGGATGTAGGACTAGAAGGTGTTTTGAACAAATTTGCTGACGACACCAAACTTGGAGGAGTTGTGGACTCGGATGAGGGTGAAAAGGCCTTGCAGAGAGATCTGGAGAGCTGGGTGATCACCAACTGCATGAAGTTTAACAAAAGCAAGTGCCGGGTCCTGCACCTGGAATGGGGCAACCCTGGCTATACATACAGACTGGGCGACGAGATGCTGGAGAGCAGCCCCGCAGAGAGGGATCTGGGGGTCATGGTTGATAGCAAGCTGAATATGAGCCAGCAGTGTGCCCTGGCAGCCAGGAGGGCCAACTGTATCCTGGGGTGCATCAAGCACAGCCTTGCTAGTCAGTTGAGGGAAGTGATTGTCCCGCTCAACTCTGCGCTGGTGCGGCCTCACCTCAAGTACTGTGTGCAGTTCTGGGCACCACAGTACAAAAAGGACATTAAACTGTTGGAGTGTCCAGAGGAGGGCGACGAAAATGGTGAAGGGCCTGGAGGGGAAGACTTAAGAGGAGCAGCTGAGGTCACTGGGCCTGTTCAGCCTGGAGAAGAGGAGGCTGAGGGGGAACCTCATTGTGGTCTACAACTTCCTCACGAGGGGGAGTGGAGAGGCAGGAGACCTTTTATCCATAAACACCAGTGACAGGACCCGTGGGAACGGGGTTAAGCTGAGTTAGGGGAAGTTTCAGCTCGACATCAGGAGGAGGTTCTTAACCGAGAGGGTGGTTGTGCACTGGAACAGGCTCCCCAGTGAAGCAGTCACTTCACCGAGCCTGTCTGAATTTAAGAAGAGATTGGACTGTGCACTTAGTCACATGGTCTAAACTTTTGGGTGGACCTGTGCAGTACCAGGAGTTGGACTTGATCCTTATGGGTCCCTTCCAACTCCAGATATTCTATGATTCTATGATAGTAAGCTTCCCATTCTTCAAGATAGAAATAACCTACTAAAAGGTTTTACTCACTTCAAGCAAGCAGTCTTGCAAGAAGAGGCTTTCAGTGCTAGAAGGTACAAACGTGTCCCCCTGTTAGAAGGCAAGAAAGAGAGCAAGTTTTTCCTTTCTTCTTTCAGAGAATGAGATCTTAATTTGTTCAGATACATATTAACTTTCATAATAATGTTTTTTAAAGCAGTTGCCAATAATAATGTCATCTTCCAAAGGCTCCCAGAACGATTCCCTAAACAGGTTTGAACGGTGCTTATTTTTCGTTGCTGTGAGTGAGCTAAAGGATACAGCTAATTAAAGGAGATAATAAAGAATGCTAGCTGTTGACAAATTAGGAAGCAAATAAATACTTTCCAAGGACAGGGACATTATTAAGCTGTTTCCCTGTAGCTATGATTCAAGAGCAAAGTTATTTAAGGACCAGAGATAATACACTGGGGGAAGGGGTAGGGTGAGGGAGCAGGCTACTGCAGACAGAACCCTGACAGCATGATCTATACTAATCACATAAATAAAATAATTAATATTCTGCTAACTACTACCTGGACAATTTACAAAGCCATGGCATACAAACAGCTGCAGTTATACACATTATAGTATGCACAAAACATCCTCCTTATTCAACTGGTACATCCAATACAATAAAGTAGGAAAACAAATATTACCCAATTATGCAAGTACCACCACATAAACCAGGAAAGGGTTATGAGAATCTATTAGGAGTATCTACTTCTGAACAATGGAACCCATGCTGGGTAAAAGGGGAAAGAAATCCTCAGAAGTTCATTATTTCTACTCAAATCCAGAAAATGAGTAGTTTTTGATAAAACTATAGTTCATTAGTTTAGAGAGCAAATAAAAATAATCTGCATTATTTTTAAGGTTGTGATGTGTGTTGAGATTGGAGTGGAACAATGCTGTTGTTCTACTATGAGCAGACTCACGGAAATAAAGCCTATTGAAAAAAATTTCATGTTCCTATTATAGCCAGTTTCTTGCTGTTTTGGATCCCTAAAACAGTCCAGCTACAGTAATACTGGAGTCAGACCTAGTTTATTCAGCAGCAGCTATTATGATCTGCTACGCTTTAACATCTTGACTATATATCCCTTACCAAAAGGGGCGTTTACAGTGCTTGAGATTTTAATACGAATCATAATAATCTTAAAAATTATACCATAACAAAATATTATGAGCAAAGTTTTGCTATGAAAAACTAATAAAAAACAGTTGCACCAGAAGAATTTTATTCACCATACTCTGATGACTGGAAATATATCATTAAGAAAAGAAAGCCAGGTTTCCAGCAATAAAATGATCAATAGATCTCAATAACAGTATTTTCATTACTGGATAAGAGAATTTAACATTATGAGGGTTTTTATTGCTATATCTGATATTCTCTCCTCCTGGAATAGTCTAAAATTGTTTTATAACAAGAATAATTTACATTTAATTTACATTTAACTCTTAGGCAATAAGTCCTATATGGGAACGTTAGAATTTAATTTACATTACATGAACAGAATTTAATAAAAATAATTTGTAGTCTGTATCAAGCAGTAACTTAACATTCTCCTTCTGTAAAGGAGAAGACAGTAACAGTCTAAAAACATGTTTAAACAGTTACAAAATTGAAATTTAGTTTGTTATCCTTAACTCTGACTCTTTTATTCCCACTTATTTCTCTTGTAGCTATTAATAGAGCAGAAACACTTTAAATTGGCTTCATACATCATTTTGAAATGGTGAATGGACCAATTAGAGTCTCTTGGCATAGCTAGGCATACATCTGGAGATGACGTAGACAGCCAATGCCCCTTGCAGCAAAGAAAAATCCTATGCGTTTCAACCACACCTGTGATCAACAGTCAAATGTGCCTTTCTCTGCAACAGGAATAGTACTCTCCATTCCAAAACCATATTATACAGCACGCCAAGGGGCACGGGGAAAGTAACCAATAACTTCTCTAAAGGGAGACTGCCTCACAAAGCTGAAAGTGCTCTTTGAGAGAATCAATAAGAATGGAAATCAAATTTATATAGTCTGCCATCGGGATCTCTGACTTAGTCTGCCAAGACATTTGAAACGAATGTGAATTTGAAATGAAATTCACTGAAAACACTTAAAGAAATTAAGTGACCATGGACTGAAAGAGGAGATCTCAGATAAGCCATCAGTAAAAGAGCAAGAAAATAGATGAGTATGGTCTACTCAGACAAGGGAAATAGATGGCTGTTTAAGTTGTGCTGAGACACATACTGTTCCATATATTAATAAAATACAAC
This sequence comes from Stictonetta naevosa, assembly GCA_011074415.1. NCBI lineage: Eukaryota > Metazoa > Chordata > Aves > Anseriformes > Anatidae > Stictonetta > Stictonetta naevosa. Next base: position 62,655,710 of record CM021698.1, read on the forward strand.
AAAAATAATCAGGTGACCAGAGATACGACAGTTGGAAACTCAAGTTATTTAGTTTAGTCAAGACACAAGGTAATTGTGAAATGCTGCAGGGGACCTTTGAGACTAAATGGATATGAATACAACAGGCAAAATTCAACATAGAATTGTAAAAATCAGTATTTACATACATGAAGGAAAACAACCCTACATAGTATGGCTCCAAGCTAGCTGATTCTTGTCTTTCGTAGATGTGATACTCTGTTTATGACTTCCATAAAAACACCTGTAGAATGATTGTTTTTCAAAACACAGCTTGAACATTGGGATTGAAAAATAAAGTCTGTATTAGACAAAGGTATAAAAAGCAGAGTCCATTCACAACATGATTATTACACACTGTTCTTGAAACCTCCACCTTTCCAAAATGAACAGAAGTAGAAAAAGTTCAAGAGAAAGACAGTAAGGAGATCAAGTAGTAAGGAACGGTTCCCACACAGAATGACTTATAATACTTAGTTTGCGAGGTGATACAGTTGAGATGGGACTAGGTTTATAAAATCATGAGTAATCTCAAAAGGGATTGACAAGTATTTGTTGATTTAATAACTGGTTCAGAAATAAACAAAAAAGAGGTAATATGTCACTGAGCAGCAGAATTTACTGCCAGTGTCTGATATACCAAAACCATATTATCTTCCTGACTACATATGAAAAACATGCTAAGTGTATTTAAAATAAAATTTAGAATTTGATTCATTTTTTCTTATTTATGTGAGTTTATAATTTTAAATCAAGTTTCACAGAAACTTCAGCTATATCTGACCCACAAGTGGTTGGAGCTTGGAAGAGCATGAAAACACCATGCCCATGTATATCCCTGGACAACAGCATCAGCCTCTGGCCAGTACTGGAAACACCGTGCACACCTCTCTTTCCTGCTTATGTACTTAATCTATGGAGATTTAAATAAGTGTGAAGATATGGAGAAACTGCAAGGGGATGAAGCATAACACAAAAATGTAATGTATTTTTCTGTGCAGTAAGTTCTGAACTGCACACTGGTCCTGTGTTTAAGCAGAAGCAGATAGAAAATCAGCTACAAATGTCAATGAGATTAGCCTATCTTCCCTCCATTGCATATATGCACCCTCAACTATCCCCTTGTTTTCCTGGAATTAGCATTTTACAGAAATTAACAGAATGCCAACTTAAGTACAAATGCTATGACTTCTTTGGAATCCATCAAGTTTGCCACTGATATTCTTTGTAACTGAGGTTCTTGAATTTAAGTTTTTTTGTAGTTGTTACTTGTCATATTGGTTTCTAAATAAGACAGTGCTGTGGCTAGGTATATAACACTGCAGGATGCTAGTTATGTACCAAAACATCAGATGTGTTGAACTTATAATGAAAGACAAATTTGATAGATTTCAGAGTTTTTACAGGTCCATACAATAGGCAGTTATTGCTGACACATGTGAAGAAAAAAAAAAGCCAGAAATTCTTATCAAACTTCACCCATTACTCCCCCTACAAGAGGTCACTCTTTCCATCTCTTCTTTTACTAATTATTATTTCCTAAGCACTCTTCTGTTACAGGGAACTATAAGATCACTGAACAAGATAGGTACACAAATATATACAAAGTAGCAGGAGGAATCTGAGTCAGTAAGGCCCCAACCTTCAACTGTATTGTTCAATCCAAACTTTAATTTCTTCCCTTCCCCATAACTCTTCATCAGAAATCCTACTGTAGCCAGTACTGTAATCCAGCCAAGCAGCCCCTCATGTAAGCTTTCACCACCTATGCACACGTATAAGCGTCACACAATCAGAAAATACAAGGCTAGAATTTCAAATGTTTACGGAGTGAAGAATGTAGAGTAAGAACATCCCAGCTTAATCTTTTATCACATAGATGAGTATCAGATGAGAATGTATGAAAAAGGGAGACTACACAGAAAACACAGAAAAACTGATAATAAATTGACAGAACTATTTTACTTGTGATACACCCTTAAAAAAATGACTAGTGTAGCCAAGGCAATTTCAGAATAATTATTTATATGTTATCCATACAATTCAGTTAAAACTGCTACAATTCTAGATAGCCCAAACAACAGGATTACATGCTGACCTATATAGGCTAAGGGTGATCTAAAGAAGGTCTCATTCCACCTGTTTTCTTACTCCTACCTCTACTCCCAGCTGTACCCTTCTTCCACCTTTTCACAACTTTAGCAATTCTCACTTTTTACAGCACTCATTCACTTCAACTCCAAAACCAGAAAAAGCATGTTTTTCCCCACTGTACTAGTTCTGTTTTCTGCTAGTTTTAACACAAGCCTTTAGATGGGCTTAACCACAGTATCTTTTAGCTGAGGTTAATATTAACAAATCCAGTATTTCAGAATTTCTTTAAGCTCTCAGAAGAATCAGTGAGTTAAGGATAACTCTTTGATTACAGAGCATTAACGATCTCATGCATTACAGGTTTACATACCACAGGCACCCATATAATACCTAAGGCAACAGTATATATGCTGTTTATTTCCTCAGCCTCTGTATCCAAGTATAGCATCTATCTAATCTCTCTTGCTGAACTTAGACCTCTCTGACTGTACCTCGTCTACAGGTTGAAAAAGCTTTTTCAGTGCTTTCCTCTCTACTTGCTATTTACAGATCATTACATTAACAGAAAAATTATATTTCAATTCATCTGTTCCAGCGATAGATTTCTAGAAGACTATAGTCTAAAAGTGCAAATGTAGTTCTCAGGCCCACATAAATCCTACTTAATTATATGAAAAACTAAGAACTCTTACACCCTGAAAAGGTTATAAATAAGCCATTACAAAAGCACCACCTCCACACTTCCCTTTTCCAACCCTGCAAGATTTCTGAATGTTCCAGATGCTTCATATATACACACACTCTAACTACTCATGTCTTGCCGTACTCATATTTATGTTCAGTATTTTGAGATGTGTTATGGTCTAACATCACACTCTGTGCCTTTCTGACTATGTTATCACTGTAAGGAAAGCCACCTAAACAGATTAATTCTGTGTTGCAATCACTCTTCAGAAATTCACTTTTTTCTGACCTTTATCCAGCCAGTATAGGAATCAAACTGCTCTCAAAGTTTATACTATTTATGACTTCCTATTCTATTTAGTTTAAGAATAATAAACAAACACTTTAACAAAAGTTCCCAGTTATTAGAAGAGTTGCTCATTATTTCAACATACTGAAGTAAATGCAACTAAAATAACATGCAGCTTTTTCAGGCAGGTTGGGGGGTAAGGGGTGCAAGCTCTGTGGGAAAATGAATGAACAAGTGCTCAAACACAGATGGTGTTGGAGTAGATCATTAAAGTTCCCTTTCAACCAAACCATTTTGTAATTCTGTAACAAACCCAATTTTGTCAGCTTGTTTTTCTCAACCACCTTTCCAATGAATCTTCATGCATAAATGGATGAAAATAATTAACTTTGTCAAATATTTGTTTTCGCATCTTCATGTTAACATCCTACATTATTATTCTTATTTTATCTGTGACCTATGTCACCAGCAGGAGAAACCACCATTATGACAAACTTCCTTTTTACAACTTGTCTTTTCACCTGTAATCATCTAACATCTAAAAAAAATTATATTAGGAACATGTTTTGACTGTAATACAGTGTCCACAATAAGATGCAAGATTCAAACCGCTTTCACAGTGCTAGCCTATTCAGGAACCACGTTTGGCATTGCTGCTGCAACATACTTAGAGGAAGTGCTGAGGGCTTTTGAGCCAAAGGAAGAAAGAGTTATTACTTCCCTAGAAGGGTCTTATTATCTGAGTGACAAAAGCTCTTATTTTCCCACCACTGCTTGTAGACAAATAACCGTTCTGTCACAGAACAGGCTGCCCTCTACAGAGTCTTACAATGTTCAAGGCTCGATTCTTCTCACCTCGGTGGCATCATGAGTGAGGCCTAGTAGAAGAGAATGTTCCTAATGCACTACTATCAGGTAAAAAACCTACCACATCTAATAAAACACAGATGCTGATGCACAGGCACATAACTAGACAAACACCTGAAACCATCCAGGTATGATTACGGTCTTCTTCACAGTCAGAAATCTTTCCTCCTCTCTCTCTCTCTCGTAAACTCCACCAGGATTTGACTTTTAAACAGAAACAGAGCTTTTATGCCTTCCCTCTGAACTGCCAGCAGCGCTGGTTACTCGTGTTCTTCCGTAGAGGCACGAAGCAGACCCAGACTTGCACCGCGGCTCAGCGGGCCGCCGCGCACACTCGGCAGGCAGCCCCACTCCCGAGGCTAGAGCTGACCCGGGAGTACTTCCTCGTCTCGGCCAGTGGCGACTGCAGTAGTATGTGGAAACACAGATAAATAAACTCTCAGCCATCTCAAGCGCCGGACTTTCGTCCTCTCCCGCACTTCCCCCACCTGAGCAGGGCACGTAGACCCCGAACCACCAGCTACAAACAAGAAAGGCATCCCCTTTGCATGTGGCACAGGCCCTCCGGGAGCGATTCGGCCCGCCCCCCCCCCCCAGCCCGGTGGCACCGGGAGCCTCGCTCGTCACACACACAAACACCCGGCGCCACCCCACTCCTCTCTCTCTCACTGGAGCCCCGGTCCCTGTTGTCCTCTTCCTCCTCCTGCCGCTGCGCATCCCGCTCCGCCGATTCCCGCTCCTCGCCCTGCGCCTCTACCGGCACCACAGTGAAGTTGGTCGGCATCGCACGCCGCCGACCCGAGCGCCGCTCCCGGAACACACTGGCACCTCCCCCCCAAGGTAGCGGGCAGGGTAAGCTGAGCGCTACCGCCTCCCTCACGTGAGAGCCATTTCCTCACGCAGCTGGAGGAGGTAACCGGCACCAAGCCACCGCCTCCTCCTGCTACCGCTTCCAGTAAAAAATGGCCTAAGCGCTTTTATTGGAGACAAGGCTCCGATGTGAAAGGTCGCCTCGTGCGCGCAGGTGGGAAGGGAAAGTCTTATTTACATATATGCAACGTCACAGTTCAGAGCTCAGGCAGTTTGTAGCAGATTTTGTTCTCTTGCAGGGGTGATGCAAAGCGCCTAGGTGCTGTTGGCAGGGAGATGTGGGTCCAACTAGTGCCATTGGGTAAACAGCCAGAGGAGGGTGTTTGTTTGTGTATCAGTGCTATGACTATTGGGCACAAAAAAAAAAAAAAAAAAAAAAAAAAAAACCACTTTCCTCTCCTTGTCAAATCTTGCCTTGCGCATATGCCTGCAGCACTAGGACTACCAGGCTGCTGCTGCTCGTCAGGTCCCAGCAGACAGAAACTATCTTCCAAAGGAAACCAGAGCCAGACTGTAGGGTACTGAACCTCTAAGGCATGACAGCATCCAGAAACCCCATGCAGGGGCTTTGCAGGTCACCTTTTAGATGAGTGGAGGAGAAAGTCCTCTGCACACCTTGGAATTACCAGATGTAGATGGTTCCCAGATATCTGCTCCCCTACACAGTAGCTGTGGGTTGTAGAGGACAGCAGAAGCCTCCACATTCTATGCTTGAGTAAACATGTAAACTCCAACCTAGAGTGAAGCAGATTCCAAGAATCAGTGGATGGGCTGATTAAACTATATATATATTAATGATGTAGCATTAGTGATGCTACATCACTAGTGATTAGTAGCTCTTGATTATCCCGAACATCCTTCCCGGAGTAGGATTGTAGCATCTCCACTCCAAAAATGGGAAAAGCAGGCTTGGAAACTGTCTTTTTTTTTTTTTTTTTTTTACTTTTTACTTTTTTTTTTTCTTCTCGCACTCTTCTCCCTTCCCATCAAAGTGTTAAAATAGAGCAGGACTCTTATCATTTTGGTGTGTATCTATGCATTTTTGAAGAAGACTCTGAATAGTCTGCAGGTCCCATACCTCAGTGGGATGGAAGATGCCTACTTAATGCACTGTCTGACGGAGTAGATGCCTCCAAAGAAGGGGGATTCTGGCCATCAGAGATGACAGGGAAGTGTACTCAGATACGGGTACAAGAGATTTACAATGCTATCGACAGTACTGCAGAGGCAAGGATATTTTGGGGCACATTTTACTTTAAATTTAATTTCATTATGGCAAAGGCTATTATCAAAAATAACAGTACTATGGAACCAGATACAATGATAAACTAGAATGGCACATGTAATTTTAAAATAAATTTGAAAAATGATAATTCTCTCTTCAAAACAGACTGAACAGTGTGCATGGTGTCATGTATAAGCATTGAGAAGAGAATTTGAAACAGATAAAAATTTTCCAATACCATCCATCTGGTGCTTAAGAATTCCACTGAAAGAAATTCATGTACAATGAAGAAGATGAAAATTTCACATCTGTATGCACAGAAGGTGGAATGGGGAGAAATTAGGACTGCAGTGTTCAATTTTGATTCAACATGATACAGCTTATACACCTAGAAATGCTAAGAGCAAGAGAAAGCAAAGCTTTGGACCAAACAACTTTTGAATGAACAGGGAATCATAAAATCATTAAGGTTAGAAAAGACCTCCAAGATCATCTGATAGAACCATACCCCCACCACCATTATCAACAACTAAATCATGTCCCTAAGCACCGGGTCCAACCTTTTAAACACCCCCAGGGACAGTGAATCCCCACCTCCGTGGACAACCCATTGCAATGCCTGGTTACTCTTTCTGTGAAGAAATGTCTCCTAATTTCCAACCTGAACCTCCCCTGGTGCAACTTGAGGCCATTCCCTCTAGTCCTGTTTCTAGTTATCTGCAAGAAGAGGCTGACCCCCAGCTCCCCACAGCTTCCTTTCAGGTAGTTGTAGAGAGCACTGAGGTCTCCCCTGAGCCTCCTCTTCTCCAGACTAAACAAGCCCAGTTTCCTCAGCCACTCTGCATAGGACTTGTTCACCAGACCCTTCACCAGCTTCGTAGCCCTTCTCTGGACATGCTCCAGAACCCTGATGTCTTCCTTCTACTGAGGGGCCCAAAACTGAACACAGTACTCAAGGTGCGGCCTCACCAGAGCAGAGTACAGGGGGACGATCACCTCCCTGGTCCTGCTGACTACACTATTCCTGATACAAGCCAGCATGCTGTTGTCTTTCTTGGCCACCTGGGCAGATGGCCAGCTCACATTCAGGTGAGCGTCGACCAACACCCGCAGATCCTTTTCCTCTGCACAGCTTTCCAGCCACTCTGCCCCAAGCCTGTAGTGCTGCATGGGATAGTTGTGGCCAAAGTGCAGGACCCAGCACTTAGCCATGTTGAACATGTCCCATTGGCCTCTGCCCATCAACCCATCCTGTCCAGGTCCCTCTGCAGGGCCTTCCTATCCTCTGGCGGATCAACACTTCCCCCCAACTTGGTGTCGTCTGCAAACTTACTGAGGGCGCACTCAATTCCCTCAACCAAATCATCAATAAAGATATTGAAGAGGGTGGGCCCCAACAACGACCCCTGGGGAACACCACCCGTGACTGGTCACCAGCTAGATTTCACTCCATTCACCACTAGTCTCTGGACCCAGCTGTCCAACCAGTTTTTAACCCAGCAAAGAGTGTACCTATCCAGGCCATGGGCTGCCAGCTTCTCCAGGAGAATACTGTGGGAGACCATGTCAAAGGCCTTGCTGAAGTCTAGGTAGACTACATCAACAGCCTTTTCCTCATCCACCAGGCAGGTCACCTGGTCATAGAGGGAAATGAGGTTGGTCAGGCAGGACTTGCCTTACACGAACCCATGCTGACTGGGCCTGATCCCTTGGTTGTCTCACACATGCAAGATGACCTGATCCATCACCTTTCCTGGCACTGAGGTCAGGCTGACAGTCCTGTAGTTCCCCAGGTCCTCCTCACGACTCTTCTTATAGATGGACGTCACATTAGCAAGTCTCCAGTCATCTGGCACCTCTCTGGATGACCATGACCACCGATAGCTGATGGAAAGTCATCCCAGCAATCACATCTGCCAACTTCCTCAGCACCCTCAAGTGGATCCCATCTGGCCCCATGGACTTGTGACAGTCCCGGTGGAGCAACAGGTTTCTGTTTCCACCTGAACTGCAGGGGGTTTCTTCTGCTCCCTGTCCCAAGCTCCCAGTTCAGGTCGCTGAGTACCCTGACTAGTCTGCCTAGTAAAGACAGGTGTAAAGAAGGCATTAAGAACCTCAGCCCTTTCCTTGTCCTCATCAGTCATGTTCACCCCCTTTCCTCCCCCCACCCAGGCATCCAGTAAAGGATGGAGATTCTCCTTGGCTCTCCTCTTGTCGTTAATATAAAAACATTTTTTGTTATCCTTAACCATAGTGGCGAGGCTGAGCTCGTACCGGGCTTTAGCCTTCCTGACTTTTTTCTCTGCATATGCTGGCAGCTTCCTTCTACTCTCCCTGAGCTGCCTGTCCCTTCTTCCACTGGACACAAACTCTCTTTTTCTCCCAGACACTCAGTGAAAGTTCCCTGTTCAGCCAAGCTGGTCATCTTCCCCGCCAACTCATCTTCTGGCACAGAGGGAACAGCCTGCTCTTGTACCTTGAAGGCTTCCTTCTGGAGGACCATCCACCCTTCCTGGACCCCTTTGCACTTCAGGACTGACTCCCTAGGGACCCTCCCTACCAGTGTCCTGAACAATTCAAAGTCTGCCCTCCGGAAGTCCAAGGCAGAAGTTTTATTGACACACGCCACCCCCCCCCCCCCCCCCCCCCTTCACCAAGAATAGACTACCAGTGCGTGGTCACTCTGCACAAGACAGCTCCCAAACACCACATCTCCCACCAGTCCTTCTCTGTGAACTAATCCTTCTCTGGTCTAGTGGGAAACCCCCCTGGTAGGCTCACTAACCAGCTGAGTCAGGAAGCTATCTTCCACACACTCCGGGAACCTCCTAGACTGCTTCCTCAGGGCTGTATAGTATTTCCTGCATATGTCTGGGAAGTTGAAGTCCCCTGTGAGAACAAAAGCTAGTGATTGCTTGACTTCTGCCCTTCCGCCAGCTGTGATGTCTGCCTTGTTGGCCATCCCCCAATCCTAACCCATAGGGACTCTACCTTATCATTCCCAACCCTGAGCTCTACGACATTGAAACACTCTGTAATATAGAGACACGCCACTGCCCCTCCTTCGTTGCCTGTCCCTTCTGAATAGCTTATGGCCACCCATCATGGTGCTCCAGTCGTGGGAGTGGTCCCACCACATTTCAGTGAAGGCAACTAGGTCAAAGTTTGCCTGCTGCACGATGGCTTCCAGCTCCTCCTGTTTGTTGCCCATGCTGCGTGCATTGGTGTAAATGCACTTCAGTTGCACCACTGCCCCTACCCCCGGCCCTGGCATCGCTACCCCAGGGCTCATTTCTCTCGAGCCTCATTTCTTCCTTGTCCCCCTTTGTACCTAGTTTAAAGGCCTCTCAATGAGCCTTGCCAACTCCTGGGCTAGGATCCATTTCCCCTTTTGAGACAAGTGGGACCCATCAACAGCCATCAGGCCAGGTGCCAAGTAAACCTTTCCACAATCAAAAAATAAATAAATTCCTGCAATGGCCAGCCTCTCAGCCATGTATTTATCAGCTGGCCTTTCCAGGTCCTCTCAGTATCCCTCCCTGCCACTGAAGTCATAGAGGAATACACTGAAGGAATAGAAGGAAATTAGCAAATTACAGAAGACATCAAAAGGTGTTTGAAAATAAAGCTGTATCTGGAACTTCTTTGACTGGAGGAGAGTTTCATAGTATGATGCCTGAATAT
>CM021698.1:62680440-62692001 GCA_011074415.1 Stictonetta naevosa
GATTACGGATTATGGAATCTGAGCGTAAAAGGAAAAGAGGACTATGGGATCAAACCTGGCCACAAGAATTACCCAATCTTCCTGGGAAGTAACGCGCTCATTTACTGTATTCTACAGAACAACAGCAAGGTCAGAATCGGCTGGATAAAGGACAATGAACTAGTAGAAAGGGATGAAAGACATGGGATGGAGATAAGATTGGGAGGACAAATGACCCTGACAATAAAAGAAGTTACTAGAGAGGACCTAGGGGAATACCAATGTTTTTATAATAATAAAACCACTGCAGGGTTCAGTAAAATCAGGATCCTTGAGGTAGGAAGTAAGAGGAAGAGGTCGATTCAATCTTCAATACAGGTGACTCAGTGGCCACCGAGGTACCAAGAGGAAAATTTAATGATAGGCCTAATCAGAGATTTTGCGAAAATACAGAATGTGAGCCAAGTAACCGCTTGCCTACCATTGCCAAAGGCGGCAGGGGATCCTGTTCCATGGGGAATTATAACTTCCCCGTTGCCCCAAATTGAACGAAACAAAACAATACAATGCAAAGAAATAAAAACTACAGAAATGGTAAAGTCTGAAGGGTATTACAGGGAAAGGATGGTTCTTTACCATTCGCAATGTGAAAGGAAGAGGAATTACCAATTTACAAACCTAGATACAATTAGTGGAAAGCTTGGATGGTGTGTGTATGATGAACAACGTACGGTACCACTGGAAAGAATTAGGTGGGAATGTGAAGAAGCAAGTGAACTAAAGGAACTAGAGGGATGGGACAGCGCATGGACAATGAGTATTTTACAAAGATTCCAATACGGGGGAGATACCCCTTGGTGTATAAGATGGACTGGTAAAAAGGAAAATACAAATCAGATGGGCCAGACTTATACGGTAACCCGACCAGAGGTTAGTAATCAGGAAATGGTGAAAAGGGTCCCTTGGTGGAATTGTACCCAAATTTTAGACTGTGATACAGATTTGAAATTGATAACTTTACTGCCAGTAAAAGTAGCTTTAGCGACAGGATGTGCATGCAGAGGACTACAGACAAATGGGAACTTGAAAGGACAAAAGAAAATTGCTGTAGACTGTAAATATTCAACTATACGGAGCATGGGACACTTCATATGGGCCACCAATGATGGAACTTGGACAATTCACCTGGGCTTGGATGGCCCAGCAAAAGAAATCACTCTGGGCCTGCCCGCTTTATGCCCTATTTGGAAGAAGTCTCCATTTAGAGGAGACTTGAGGGGCTCAAGAACAAGAACAAAAAGAGAGACAGATGGAGTGGACCAGCATATAGAAGATGATGAATGGCAGGAACCATCCACTGCAGTTAAGATGGGGTGGGTAGTAGAGTCTCTATTTGCCCCAATAGCGACGTACCAGAATAGAGAAATGCTATATAATTTGATGGCACAGGTGGACAGATTGGCAAAGGTGACCAGAAAAGGATTTAGAGATCTAAATCTGCAATTGCAGGCCACTACTAAAACGACCTTGCAGAACAGAATGGCTTTAGATATGCTTTTAATAAAAGAGCATGGAGTATGTGGATACCTGAGAGATAGGATAGATCATTGCTGTGTGTATATCCCTAATGTAACCGCGGATGTAGAATATGATATATCCCAATTGGCCCACATTGAGCAGAACTTAAGGGAGATAAAGCATGAAGCTGAACAAAGCTGGTTGGGGGCTATCCTCGAGGGATTAGGGCTTCACTTACAAGGATGGGTTAGATCTCTCCTACAAACAATTATTCTACTGTTAGTTGTGTTGCTTATAATGTGGTTAATGTACAGGTGCATACGGGGAGAAATAACTAGGAGTAGTGCATGGAACTGCCGAATAATGGAAATCCTTGCTAGGGAACATCCAAAACACCTCACCCCACCACCACCAAACAATCGTAATAATGAAGCGCTCAAATTACGGAAAACCCCTTAACACAGTAAGGTGTAATGCTGTTGTTATCGATCTAATGATGGGGAATATGAAAATACTTGCCCCAGTAGAGTGAAGTATTTTCAAAGGGGGGAATGTTAGGGTTAAGAAACATTTCTTGATAATGGGATGAGAGATTCATAGCCAAATATTATCCTGTATATAATGAAGAAAGGCATAAATAATGATAGGAGGAGGGAGAAGACGAGACAGGCCTTGAGAAGTGAAACAGGAACAACTTGAGCCTTGTTTAAAAAGATAAGTTGGATAAGGTGGGTTAGGACTGAAGCCAAGAACTAATTAAAGTCAAGAACTGAAAAGGAGCATGCGCCAAAGAGAAAAGGTGAAAAGTTTAACCCTGAGGATGACTCCTTACTTCATCTGGACGACCCCCAGGACGACCACCAGAGAGCACCACGCATGTGTGAATGGGAGGAGAAATAATTAACATACGAAGCGAGGCTGATATTGTAAATGTTAATGAATACTAATGAATATGTAACTTTTAGGAGATTAATAGCGATCGGGATGTAACAGGACTTGAAGCCAGATTTGGGTGCCTGCCCCTGGTTTCCAGCGCTGAATAAAGCACCTTCATATAATCACCTTGTGGTTATGTGTCTGCTATGCTAACATTACCACTAAGTAAAGAGCTTTACATGTTTGTGGATTATCTCCTGCTAATATCAGTTCCGAGCCATCAGCATTTTCAGCCTGTGGTGGTTTTACTCGGGTGGGCAGCTGAGCTCCACCACAACCGCTCTCTCACTCCCACTCCTCAGAGGAACAGGGAGCAGATATGATGAAAGGGGCTCAAGGGTTGAGATAAGGACAAGGAGATCGCACAGTAATTATCATGATGGGCAAAATAGACTCAGCATAGGGAGATAGTAAGATTTATCGCCTATTACTAACAAGCTAGAGAAATGAGAAACAAAGGAAAGAAACCAAAAGCACCTTCCCCCCCCCATCCACCCTCTTCCACCTCCTCCCACCGAGCAGCGCAGGGGAACGGGGGAATGGGGGTTATGGTCAGTCTGTAGCGCTTCTTCTCTGCTGCTCCTCCTCAGTAACTCTCGTCCCCTGTGCTGTGGAGTCCCTCCCACGGGATACAGTCCTTGCTGAACTGATGTGGCGTGGGCTTCCCACAGGCAGCAGCTCTTCAAGAACTACTCCACATATGGGTCTGTACCATGGGGTCCATCCCTCAGGAGCAAACAGCTCCAACCTGGGTCCCCCACGGGCAGCAGCTCCTGCCAGGTCACCTGCTCCTGCGTGGTCTCCTCTCCACAAACTACAGGTCCAGCCTGGAATCTGCTCCGGCAGGGATTTTCCACAGGCCACAGTCTCCAGCATTGTAGGTCCACCTGCTCCACCGTGGTCGCCTCCACGGGCTGCAGCGTGGAACACTGCTCCACCGCGGCACTCCATGGGCTGCAGGGGGACATCCTGCTTCACCATGGTCCTCACCACAGGCCGCAGGGGACTTCTGCTCCGGCACCTGGAGCACCTCTCCCCCTCCTTCTTCACTGACCTTGGCGCCTGCAAGGCTGTTCCTCACTCCTCTCACTCTCCCAGCTGCTGTGTGGCGCAGTGTTTTTTTCCGTCTTAAATATGCTCTCACAGAGGTGCAAAACAACATCACTTATTGGCTCAGCTCTAGTCAGCAGTGGGGCCCTTACCAAACATGGGGCAGCTTCTAGATCCTTCTCACAGAAGCCACCCCCATGGCCCCCTGCTACAAAACCTTGCCACGTAAACCCACCACACAGCCCCAAAGTGCTTTTCCAGAAAAACAGGTCAAAGTGGCTGTGTGCTAGTTTTTCTGGGAAAAGTGGACTCAGGTATATAATTATTACAAAATTTTAAATACTTAAGGTTTTGGGTTTCAGTATAGCAACTTAGATTGGAGACAAATTCAGTAGAAAGCATATGCTGACTGTAAGTTTGATGAATAATTTTTTGAATAAAACTATATTTTGAATAAAACTATTAAATATTTAAATGAGTCTTACACTCTATCAAGCAAGAATTTTTAATGGTACAAAGCTGTCCTGTTAATGTTGAAGGTTGTGAGAGGCAATTATTTTTTTTTTTAACCAAAGAAAAGGAGTAGAAAAGTAGTAACAACATCTTTATCCCCTTACATTAATGACCGAATTACAGTTTTCATCATTTTTCTCAAAATATAAGGAAAGCAGATTTCTGTATGAGGTGCCAGCTTGGTCATAACACCTACTTTGATAGACAGAAATATGTTGGACTGGTTGAGGAAAGATAACCAGGGTTGGGAGAGACAGCAAGGCAGTCTGGGCAGTGACTGTATAGACCTAGTCTTAAACAGAAGTAAAAAACAAACAAACAAACAAAAAAGTTGTCCATTAATATCTTTAAGATTGTTTTATGTACTTATTTTATACAAGGATAATTTCATTAGGTGCCATCAATGTGAAAACATTCAAGTCTCCTATAGCCTATTCTTTCCTAATTCTGGACCAGTTGTGAAGATGTTTAATTTTGCCAGCCATCACCAGACCCATTTTTAATGAAAGACAAAGTAAAAAAGAATTGATTAGGGGCTGGGTTTCCTTCTACTAATAGTAGACTGTTGTCTTGTTACTGCTTATGCAGCGTCCCATTTTGCACATTGGCCTTATTAAATCCTGGTTCTAAACACAGATTGGTGGGTGACACATGTGACTTTCTCATAAATCGTTCATTAAACAGAACGACAGAATTACAGAATGTTAGGGATTGGAATGGACCTTGAAAGATTATTTAGTCCAATCCCCCTGCCGGAACAGGAACACCTAGACCATGTCACACAGGAACACGTCCAGACGCGTTTTGAATGTCTCCAGAGAAGGAGACTCCACAACCCCCTGGGCAGCCTGTTCCACTGCTCTGTCACCCTCACTGTGAAAAAGTTTTGTCTCATGTTCCACCTCCTATGTTCCAACTTTCACCCATTGCCCCTTGTACTATCATTAGATGTCACCAAGAAGAGCTTGGCTCCGTCCACCTGACACTCACCCTTTACATATTTATAAACATTAATAAGGTCACCCCTCAGTCTCCTCTTTTCCAAGCTAAAGAGACCCAGCTCCCTCAGCCTTTCCTCATAAGGGAGATTCTCCACTCCCTTTATCATCCTCATGGCTCTGCACTGCCATCTCTCAAGCAGTTCCCTGTCCTTCTTGAACTGAGGGGCCATAATATTCTAGATGCGATCTCACCAGGGCAGAGTAGAGGGCGAGGAGAACCTCTCTCGACCTACTAACCACACCCCTTTCTAATACACCCCACGATGCCATTGGCCTTCTTGGCCACAAGGGCACAGTACTGGCTCGTGGTCATCCTGCTGTCCACTGGGACCCCTAGGTCCCTTTCCCCTATGCTGCTCTCCAACAGGTCAGTCCTCAACTTACACTGGTACCTGGAGCTGTTCTTGCCCAGATGCAGGACTCTACACTTGCCCAGATGCAGGACTCTACACTTGCCCTTGTTATATTTTATTAAATTTCTCCCCACCCAACTCTTCAGCCTGTCTAAGCCTCGCTGGATAGCAGCACAAACTTCGGGCATGTCAGCCACTCCTCACAGTTTAGGGTTATCAGCAAACTTGCTGACAACACACTCCATTCCCTCATCCAAGTAATTGATGAATATATTGAACAACACCAGTCCCAGTACTGACCCTTGAGGGACTCCACTAGATACAGGCCTCCCACTTGACTCCGTCCCATTGACCCTCTGGCTTCTTCCCTTCAGCCACTTCACAGCCAACCCCACTACCCTATCATCCAGACCATACTTCCTCAGTTTACCTGTGAGGATGCTGTGGCAAATGCTTTACTGAAATCACGATAGATCACGTCTACGTCTTTCTTTTTAGAGGTAGTCTTGAGGCATGGTGTCAACTGCATCTTTCTACATGATCTCATAGGCAGGCCTTCCACGACATCTTCACCAGCCCCTCCTTTAAGACCCAGGACCTCAAACCTATTATGGAGGGACACCTGGGAAAGCGAGGTAGGGAGGGGGGTTGCCCATGAAACCAAAGTGGGTCTCGCTTCCAACCCTCCTCGTCTTTTTGGTCCCCTCCCTCTGCCCAACAGCAAAAGGGAAGGGGCTCCACCACCCTCTGGGGGGGCATCTCCCCGGTGTCCTGGCATGCCATGGCGTTACTCCACCAGGCAACTCCTGCTCACACACCCTGATGCTCCTCAGTCTCCTCACCTCCTCCCTGAGCTCAGCTGCCACGGCGAGCAGCCCTTCCCCCTGAGCACAGGCAGTCTCCCCGCCGCCCTCCCACGGCAGCGGCAGGCTCAGGCGCTCCCTGCAGCCAGAGGCCTGAACAACCACGTCTCTAGGCAGGCCCTGCATCCGGGTCGCCACAGCCTTTTTGGAGCGGGCTCTCTGCCAGACGGACACCGCGGTACGCGCGTGGGCGACCGCGCAGCCCGCGGACACCGCCTGCGCAGCTCCCGCGCCCTACCACACCAGTGCGCACGCCCTGCTGGCCCTGCCGGCCGTGCCCCGTCCTCCCGGAGGCAGGCGGCCGGGGGCGGGGGCGCAGTCGCCGTTGCCCTGGCAACGCCCCTCCCCTTAGCCCCTCTCGCGAGAGCTGGCGAGTGCGGCCTGGCCGCGCCGCTGCACGGGGCCGCGCCTCGAGAAGCAAGGGCCGGAGATCCCCCTTTAACGCGTGGTCGGGCGCTTGAGTTACGTTCATTTTAGTTATGACAGTGCTGGTTATTTCCAGTTCCATATTCCTTACAACTCTTAAGTGATATTTTAAATAGAATCCATATAAATGTTATTCTCCTTTTTCTTCACCCTTTTTCTATAGTCCTACTCCTATTAATTTTCACTGATAAAAGTTGAAACGTTTACAAAGGCACTCCCAGTGTGTCACTGCTGATACCAATGCTACATACCTAGGTGTATACTAACGCTATATACCTTGGCAGCTCAGATACAACTATAACAGTACCATCTACCCATGTCAGCACTGATATGAAATGCTCTTCTGGGAATCCACACTTGCTAAGATTTTTTGATCACTGTCCGAGGCAAACAGTGTGGGGCGGGAGGGGAAGAGGAATAACACAGGAGAGTGGAGGTTGGCAACAACACAGCCCAGCAGGAGGTCTTCCCTCAAAGCCTGAGGTGCGCTTACAGACCTGCTTTACACCTCTGCAGACTTGAAAGACGTTGCAGAGGGAGCAGAGCTGAGTAAAGCAGCCCAGTCTGCTACCTGAATAACAACCAGTGCAACTTAGAAAGGTGTCAGGCAATGGTAATAGGTGATTCTTCTGAGAGGTACAGTCATCCATCTGATGACCTGACCTGCTCTTGAGAGAAGTTTCCTGCTCACCAGGGGCTCGTAACAAGAATGTCACCAAGAGACTGCCAAGCCTCGTACAGCATAAGGACTATTATCCACTGCTGCTGTTTCACATGGACACCGATGATGCAGCCAACAGTGGTCTGAGGAGAATCAAGAGGGATTACAGAGCCATGGGAGCACCAGTAAAGGGCTCAAGGAGCATAGGTGGTCCTTTCTTCCATGCTCCTGATCAAAGGGAAGGGGATTGGAAGGGCCAGTTGAATTTGGCAAATCAACAGATGGTTACAGGACTGGTACCACAGGCAGGACTTTGGCTACTTAAACATGGGAACCATTAAACTGTTAAACCATTAAACTCATGGCTTTGAGAAACCCAGTCTGCTGGGGGCTGATGGGGTCCACCTGTCAGAGAAGGGGAAGAGTGTCTTTGGTCATAGGCTTGCCAAGCTGGTGAAGAGGGCTTTAAACTAAAGTTGCTGGGGGAGGGGAACCTTAATCCATCCCGCTCCTCCCAGTTTGATGCCAGTGTCAGTGATGCCCACCCGGAGTCTGGAGAAGGGTCACAGGTCAGCAGGAGAGCACCTGAAGAGCAGCATAAAGGAATTGCAGCCACTCCAGCAAGTCAGCTTTATTCAGGGACCCAACTTAAATGTCTCTATGCTAACACATGTATCATGGGGAATAAACAAGAGGAGTTAGAGATGTCTGCATGCCTGAAGGGCATGCATTGGCATGCCTCATTGGCATTACAGAGATGGTAGGATGGCTCCCATGACTGGAGTGTTGGAATGAAAGGATATGGGCTCTCTAGGAAGGACAGGCAGGGGAGACAAGGAGGGGGCATCTCCCTCTATGTCAGTGAGCAGCTGGAGTGTATGGAGCTTTGCCTGGGGATGGATGAGGAGCTGACGGACAGCTTGTGGGGCAGGAAGAGGGGACATTACAATGGGAGTCTGCTATAGGCCACCTGGTCAGGAAGACCAAACAGATGAGGCCCTCTATAGACAGATAGAAGCAGGCTCATGTTCACAAGCCCTGGTCCTCATAGAGGACTTCAACCACCCTGGTATCTGCTGGACTGACAGCACAGCATGGCACAGGCAGTCCAGGAGGTTCCTGGAATGCATTGATGGTAACTTCCTTCTCCATGTGATAAAGGAGCCAATGAGGAGCGGTGCTATGATGGACCGCATTCTCACCAACAAGGAGGGACTAGTGGGGAATGTGAAACTCAAGGGCAGCCTTGGCTCCAGTGACCGCAAATTGGTGCAGTTTAGGATCCTGAGGGCAGTGAGGAGGGAGCACAGCAAGCTCACTGTGGACTTCAGGAGAGCAGACTTTAGCCTCTTCAGGGATCTGCTTGGTACAGTACCATGGGGCAAAACCCTGGAGGGAAGAGGAGCCCCCAAAAAATGGTTAATATTCAAGGATCACCTCCTCCAAACTTGGGAGTGAGGCATCCCAACAAAGAGGAAGTCAGGCAAAATCACCAGGAGACCTGCATGAATGAACAAATGCTCCTGGCCAAACTCAAGCAGAAAAAGGAGGCCTACTGAGGACAGAAGAAGGGCAGGTAGCCTGAGACGAATAAAGAAAAATTGTCTGAGCAGCCAGGGACCAGGTTAGGAAAGCTGAAGTCTTATTAGAATTAAATTTGGCCAGGGACATAAAGGGCAACAAGAAAGGCTTCTATAGGTATACCAGTGATAAAAGGAAGACTAGGGAAATTGTGGGCCATCTCCAGAGGGAAATAGGAGAACTGGTTACCCTGAATACAGAGAAGGCTGAGGCATTCAACAACTTGTTGGCCTCTGTTCTCACCAGCAAGAGCTCTAGTCATATAGCCCAAGTCCCAGAAGGCAAAGGGAGAATGGAAACTGGGAGAATGAAGAACCACCCACTGTAGGAGAAGACCAGGTTCAAGACCATCTAAGCAACCTGAAGGTGCACAAGTCCATGGGACCTAATGCGATACATCCAAGGGTCCTGAGGGAACCGGTAGATGAAGTTGCTAAGCCACTATCCGTCATATTTGAGAAGTTGTGACAGTCTGGTGAAGTTCCTGGTGACTGGAAGACAGGAAACAACCCCCATATTAAAAAACGGATAAAAGGATGCCCTGAGGAACTACAGGACAGTCAGTCTCACTTCTGTGCCTGGCAAGACCATGGGGGCAGATCCTCCTGGAAACTATGCTAAGGCATGTGGAAAACAAGGAGGTGACTGATGACAGTCAATAAAGCTTCACTAAGGGCAAATCATGCCTTACAAATCTGGTGGCCTTCTATGACAGGGGTACAGCATTGATGGATAAGGGAAGAGCAACTGGTATCATCTAGCTGGACTTGTGCAAAACATTTGATGCTGTCTGGCATGATATTCTTGTCTCCAACCTGGAAAGACATGGATTTGACAGACAGACCACTCATTGGTTAAGGAATTTTCTGGATGGTTGCACTCAAAAAGTCACAGTCAATAACTCAATGTCCAAGTGGAGATAGTAACCAGTGGTGTTTCTCAGGGGTCGGTATTGGGACTGGCTCTGTTTAAAAACTTCGTCCCTGAAATGGATAGTGGGATTGAGTATACAAGCTGGGTGGAGAATGGATTGAGAACAGCTCTGAGGAGAAGGACTTGGGGATGTTGGTTGATGAGAAGGCAATGTGCACTTGCAGGTCAGAAATCCCACCTGCATCAAAAACCCTGGGCTGCATCAAAATAAGCATGACTAGCAGACTGAGGGAAATGATTCTCCTCTTCTCTGCTCTTGTGAGACCCTACCTAGAGTACTACATTCAGCTCTGGGGCCCCCAACATAAGAACATGGATGTATTGGAGCAAATTCAGAGGAGGGCAAGGATCATCAAAAGGCTGGAACACCTCTTCTATGAAGAGAGGCTGAGGCAGTTGGGGTTGTTCATCCTGAAGAAGAGAAAGCTCCAGGGAGACTTCAGAGCAGTCTTTTAGTATCTAAAGGTGGCCTACAGGAAAGCAGGAGAGGCACGCTTTGTCAGGGAGTGTAGTGATAGGACAAGGAATAATAGTTTTAAACTAAAAAAGTAGATTGAGATTGTATATTAGGTGGAAATTTGTACTCAGAGAGTGGTAAGGTGCTGGAACAGATTGCCCAGAGAAGTTGTGGATGCCCTATCCCTGGAAGTGTTTAAGGCCAGGTTGGATGGAGCTTTGAGCAACCTGTTCTAGTGGAAGGTGCACCTGTCCATTAAAGGGTGGTTAGAACTAGATGACCCTTCATGTCTCTTCCAACCCAGGAGCCCCTGGACCATGGGCAGAAGGTGTGTACATGGTTGCAGTGCAATTAAGGCCTATTAGTGCACTCAGGAGTGTGACAGAAAATTTTGCATATCATTAACTCTGCTGGTTGGAACAAATTTAGCTGAGTCTCAAAACAAGTTTGCCCCTTCAACAATAGTGCTGAATAATTCAGCAACTTTATATGAAATTTGTGGAAATATATTGTTTCTTTCCATGTTCCTTCCATAACTTCTGATTATCCTGAGGACCAGTCCAGTCAGCAATTAGATCTATTTCTCATTTGAGGAATTTCTCAGCTAGCTTCTTGTTCTCTGCCTGACATGCCTTGTATTTTGGAAACTTTCTGTATTGACCAATCTCAATTACTGTCTAGAGAAGTGAAATCCCTATAAGAGGCTCCAATGTCAGAGAATTCCATGTGAAAAAACACCGTACTGGCTAATGCAGGCAAACACGTACCTTTGCACTTTGCTGCTTATCCGTGTTTTATTTTTTCAACAGATTACACAACACATATCTTTTTCTATGTAATCTGAAGCCAGAATTCTATGAAATACTGCTATTTGTTGTGGCACCAGAGAAGTCTACCCAACTTCATGGACTGAAAATCACAATAAATTATCACCATATAAACTAATGACAGGATGAAGTGATCCGACTCAATCTGAAGATTTCTAGACCTTGGAAAGCTTTTACAAACCAACAGGACTCTTGAGTTCTGCTCTTATTACAGAATCCACTTTAGTTTATTGTCATGCAAATCCTGTCCATGAACTAAAGGATTACAAAGCAAATCCCAGTTTTATTAGAAATCTGTGTCGTGATACCAGCACATGCGCTGATACATCATTACTCAGTACACATGCTGACACTGCATGACACCTGACGACATGCATCCCAAGGTTCTGAGGGAACTGGCTGATGTAGTCACCAAGTGTCCTGGTTTCAGTTAGGATAGAGTTAATTTTCCTCCCAGTAGCTG
>CM021698.1:62705964-62775478 GCA_011074415.1 Stictonetta naevosa
AACTGTAGGTATGACTGCATCCTCTACCTCTTTTGGTATCTGTGGGACAACCTTCTCTGTAATCATCAAAATCTGTCCCACTTTTGATTCCGGAATTTTCATAATTAACTCCCCATCCTCGAAGACCAGAGTGGCATTCAATTTTGTTAACAGGTCCCGTCCCAAAAGAGGGACTGGGCACTCTGGCATATACAAGAATTCATGGGTTATCTCTTTACCCTCAAACCGTAAATCGAGGGGTTGAAGGAATGGCCGTACCTCCTCCTTCCCGGTGGCACCTACAATTGTAGTCTTTTTATTCCCCACCTTCCCATCTAATTCATTAAGTACTGAATATGTACCTCCTGTATCAATAAGAAACTTTACCTCCTTATTCCCTATTTGAATTTTCACAAAAGGTTCCTTGTCTTCTGTTAACCTGTTCTCTAGTCAGCTACTGTATTCTCCCAGCACCATGGCTTTTGCTATTTCTTGATTCTGAAAGAGGTTCTTGGTGCTGGAAAACTGTTGCTCCCTAAAGGGGCACTCATTTTTCCAGTGACCTTCCCTCCTGCAGAACGCACACTGATTCAAACCTAGTCTGTCTACCCTGTTCCTACCGGGACCTGCATATCCTTTCCCTATCCCTGCTCCTCGGCTATTAAGATTTCCTCTTCCCTTACCCCTTAGTCCCAAACCACCTCGTCCCTGAATTACAGCCAGCAAACCCTGTTGCTGTCTCTTGCTTGTTTCCTTCTCCCTATTATTATATACCTTCCAGGCTACCTCTAATAACTTATCCATGTTCCTCAAGTCCACACCTTCCAGTTTCCATAGCTTTTTCCAAATATCTTCCTGTGACTGCCCTAAGAAAATAAGGGCTAGTTGTGCTTTTGCCTGGTCCGTTTCTATGTCCAAATCAGTGTATTTTTTTTTTTTTTAGCAGTTTCTTCAATCTTTCCAGAAACGCGGAAGGCAATTCTGCCTTTTCTTGCCTCACATTATATAATTTTGACCAGTTTATGTTCCGTGGCATAGCATTTTGTGCACCAATTTGTACCCAATCCTGATACCTCTTCAGCCTCCTCATTCCTTATCCTGACTTGGTGTTTCTGGGGCAGACGGTGCGATATCCAGATCTATATTTCCACTGTCTGCCCTACAGCAATTATTTTTCATAGCTTGGTGTTTCATACAATGCCTGTCCCTGGTACAGGCTTGACATTGTTCATTAGCAGATATTTCTAGTACCATTATTCCACAAGCACGCTGCCACTCGGACTTTCTACGCAAATAGAAAAATAACTCTACATACAGGAGTTCATCCAGTTCTCCTTCCTGCTTACAAAACAACATCAACTGTAAAATGGTATTATATTGTAAAGTTCCGTTTTCAGGCCATTTTTCCTGATCCTCCAATTCGTACTGTGGCCACCAAGTATTACAATAATCAATTAATTTCACTTTTCGCATTTCTTGCCCAAAATTTCCCTCTCTCCAATGGGCTAATAAACATCCCAATGGTGACGATCGTGGGATAGACGCACCCTTTCCCAAAATCTCTTTTAACGTATCCATTACCAATATAACTTTACAAAGTAACCAAAAGCCAGGTGCTGCTTCTGCAGCACTTACCACACAAGAGTTAAAACCGAGAGTGCTGCTGCTGCAGCTACGGTGCCGCTTCTGCAGCACTTACCACACAAGAGTTAAATCCTAGAGTGCTGTTGCCGCAGCAATGCATACCAGACCAGACGCTGATCCTGCAGCGTATACCAGACCACTCATGCCAAACGCAAGAGTTAAATCCTAGAGTGCTATTGTCGCAGCAACTCTTACCGGACCATTACCAGACCAGACGCTGATCCCGCAGCGTATACCAGACCACTCATGCCAAACGCAAGAGTTAAAACTGAGAGTGCTGTTGTCGCAGCAACTCTTACCAGACCATTACCAGACCAGATGCTGATCCTGCAGCGTATACCAGACCACCAATGCCGAACCTGCAGAGCTTTCACTACTGTCTAACGGACGGCGCCTAGGCTTACCCCGGGAGCTCCCTGCCCAACCGAGCGTGGCTTTCGCCGCGTCTGACCGGCAGGCTTTCCAGACCAGATCGGTACCGAAAACCAGAAAGCACCTTTGCTTACCTATCCCGTGGTACGTTGTGAGCAGCGGAGGTCGGTCGTGGTCGATGGCTCCCCGAGAAACTCCTCGGTGCCGGCTGGAGCATAACCGAGACACGATCCGCCTCAGCAGTGCCCACGCCGTCCCATCTGGGTCACCAAAATGTTAGCATAGCAGACACATAACCACAAGGTGATTATATGAAGGTGCTTTATTCAGCGCTGGAAACCAGGGGCAGGCACCCAAATCTGGCTTCAAGTCCTGTTACATCCCAATCGCTATTAATCTCCTAAAAGTTACATATTCATTAGTATTCATTAACATTTACAATATCAGCCTCGCTTCGTATGTTAATTATTTCTCCTCCCATTCACACATGCGTGGTGCTCTCTGGTGGTCGTCCTGGGGGTCGTCCAGATGAAGTAAGGAGTCATCCTCAGGGTTAAACTTTTCACCTTTTCTCTTTGGCGCATGCTCCTTTTCAGTTCTTGACTTTAATTAGTTCTTGGCTTCAGTCCTAACCCACCTTATCCAACTTATCTTTTTAAACAAGGCTCAAGTTGTTCCTGTTTCACTTCTCAAGGCCTGTCTCGTCTTCTCCCTCCTCCTATCATTATTTATGCCTTTCTTCATTATATACACGATAATATTTGGCTATGAATCTCTCATCCCATTATCAAGAAATGTTTCTTAACCCTAACAGTAACAGCTAATTTAGAACACTTGATTGTGTATATTTTTCCAAAGGGTTTTACTTTGCAATTGGTAGGCACAGCAATTCTTGCCATTTTATCACCAAGTCACTTAATTCCATTAGGTGCTTGTCATCTACTTCAGTTTTAACAACCATGGAACTAATATATCTCCAACCTAACTTTATGTGCAAACTAACTGGAACTAACTTTATCTACATAACAAAATCTGCAAATTTTGTCACTTTGCTATATTATTAATAAATGAATAGCACAAGTCGTAACACAGGTCTCAGGAGTGCTGATGTAGTTGCAGTTTACTGGCTATTTATTCCTGTGTAGAATAACTGCAGGGGGACAACTGTTCCAAGTAAACAAAACCAATCAAATTGTTTTAATTTGTTTTGGTTTTTGAAGGAAGTATGTCACTGAGGTTGACAAAAATCTCTCAACCTTTGCCAAAAAGAAAGGAGCTTGCAGGGAATAAGCGGATCCATAAGTCCCTTTCCTGAACAGTTAGGTGGTAGAAAATTCAACTATGCTTGCATGAAAAAGTCTGTCAGTTCTCTAAGATGGAATAGCAGACGTGTTTTGCTTCTTGTCGCACAGTAAAGCAAAGATTTCTTTGCCAAGATTTCTTATTTTAGGAAAGCTGGAAAGTTTTTTTAAAAAGTAGGTAAGCTTTCTTTTTTTTAAAAAAAAAAAAAAAAAGTAAATAAAAAATTAAAGCATGCCAATGAAGAAAATGAGTAACAAGTGAAGTTACTCAGATTAGCACAGTAATTTAGAGGAATAATTACATGAAATGGTGGTAGGCCTTACAAATAAGCTTTTGATGTGGCAGTAATGGAGAAGGCAAAGCAGCATTGGAATCCAAATTCCAAATGCAGGAATTGATGTCTGCATATTTAAGTAAATGCAGAAAAGACCCACATAACTGTTTAGTCTAGAAACTGCATAAAATGGCTCAGAATAAAAATATTAGAATAAATGATTTCTATTACTAAAGGCATGAAATCATTGTTTTACAGTATGAGACTAGTTTTGCATGTAGATAATACGTGGTACTAAAGAGCAGTTAATTTATCATTGATTGGATGCTAGAACCAGATAAAGAGCTATCAGCTTAGTACTTGGAGAAATTAAAGGTTTCTGAAGTATATCAGTTTGGGCAAAATCCTTGAACTTTCTAATTTTAAACTTTATGGATTTAAAAATCTGTACAGCCGTCTCTGATCATACTACTTTTCCTGTTCTTTGAAGTCTGTAGTTTTTTTTTGTTTGTTTTTGTTTTTTTTTTAACATAAGAAGACACTAAGGTCTTGATCTGTGCTTCCATCTACATGGTGATCTCTTGTTTGTTTGCTTTGTTTTGTTTGCCAAGAGTTTATTTACCAATTATTTTAAAGTTCTGGAACCAGTCTGACCTTGTTGTAGGTGCTGAAGTGAGTCAGTACACTGCCATCTTCCTAACTACTGAATTGTTTACACCTTTCCCATTCTTCCTTACTGATTGATCTGTGACACTTAAAAGACCACTGTATTATAGACTGCCCACAGATTTTAACTTACACTGTTCAGTTGATGTAATGTCAGCAGCTTAAGAGTTATAACATGCAGAAGGGATGTGGCCCAAGCCTAGAAAGCTACCAAGAAACCCCACAAGCAACCCCTGTCCCAGGCAAAGAGACTGGTCCTGTGAGTCTGCGCAAGAGACATGTGCACCCTGACCCAAACTGCCCAATTTCCTTGGGCAGCACGTGGACTTTGCACTATGCTGCAGGCAGCACTGCCCACTGAAATGGAAAAATAGAACAAAATGCCTATTCAGGAGAATAAGCTAAAGTAACAAAGGGCTTCTTGGAAAAAGACTAGATGCACCAAAGCCTTGAACTGGAAATTGAACTTCAAGGTAAGTTTCACTCAGAGAATGTGGGTTGTGGAGGAGCACTCTTTACCCACAGCCCTAGGGAGCTTACATCAACTTGTAATACTATTACAGGTTGGAAGCTTTTGTTTCCTTATATCCTTAGTCTGAAACTACAAATGAAAAGCAGAAGACTAAGAAGGAAACTAGGAAATAGGTCTATGAACCAGGATTATTCTTAAAAGGCACAGCTGGCCTCTTTGGATTGCTTCTGGGTACCTAAGAACAAGAGACATCCTGAAGATACCATCAATAAGGGCAAAAACAAGGAACTGTAACAGTAATTTATCATCTGAAAAGGGAAAAAAATGTCTGGGAAAAGTAAAATTTTGTTTGAAAGAACAGGAAACACCATTGTCTATTGGTTGTCTCACATGAAGCAGAAATCAGCAGCATCTATTGGCTGCTCTACAAGGTGGTGTCCTATGCTCTCTTACTGTTTCTGCGACACAAAAATGTCTTGCTTCCTACCAAAAGTTGAGAGTTCTCTCCAAGAACTTCCTCTGCTGCCCAAACTTTTCTTTCCTACAGAATTTCCTTAACAAATTGAACCTTCACTGGAGATGCTTGCCCAACTCCAAACTCTGTGATGGAGATCATCTTCAAACTGAGATGTTGTTCATTATTTATTCAGTCTTACTTCTGGGGATTGGGCTCTTCAGTGATCAGTTTTCTTAATTGGACTGTTTTGAGGTTGATTTTCTTAATTAGATATTTTTGTGGTTGGTTTGACACCACCACCACACACATACTTACGGGATTGGTTTGGTGCACTTTGTACCAGTAGTTTTTTTTAATGTATATACACATAACCTGTCATAAGTATAGTCTTGGTAAGTATAACCTATATATAGCCATTGTTACAGTATTGTTATGTTTGTCATGTGTAATAATTATATTCACTGACATAATATTGATAAATTGGTCGAACCTATAATGCTAATCTATATTTACTGTTGTATTACTCATTTTTATGACATTTAATTGCCTTCCTACTTCCTCTAATTCCCGCTATTAGTGCTATTCTCTTAAAGCTATTACCAGTATTACCAAGAAGCATGTTATATATATATGTGTGTGTGTGCTCTCCATTTTAATCATAGTATGTTTGCTAGTGGTGATTTGTGGTAATTATAATAAATAGAAATTTATGAAAATGAAGCCTCTGTGTCATTGTATATTATGAAATCCTACAAACCCATTGTTGTGATCTCTATATTATGACAAAGCCCAAAGCTATTTTTAAGATTTTTGACACCATAACAACAGTGTAAAAGCAGAGTGTGAGGTCTCCTTTCCCTGTGCTTCCAGTTTGGGTAAATAGCAAGCTGCTATTGCCCTTGTGCTGCACTTGTTCTGAAACCTGACAGGCGCTCTGCAACCAAAGCTCTAAAGAGCCCTTGACGGCACCTGTCATACTCCAGAACTGAACAAGGCTCTGGAGAAGGGGTATAAGATCTGCATTTTGAAGTGAGTGATAACATTATTCTCCTAAATCATATAGAACTATAACTACCAGAAGCAGGAAGCTTCAGGCTACCCTGGCAATTCCACAGTTACTAACAAGAGTAAATATGCTAAAGATTAAAGGCAGAATGAAGACTTGAACATATTAAGAAATATTTGTGACCAGAATATATTAAGAAAAACACCAGATTGACAAACATTTTTTAAATTCTCAGAGGTAAACTTGGACAGAGAACCAAACAAACAAGCATCTCCATTATAAGAAAATTGGAAATTATCTTAAGAATTAAATAAGAATTAAGAAAATTATCTTTTCTTATTCTCAAGATGCCCATTCCACAGAATCAAGTGATTTTGCTGTAATAAATTTGTGATGATAGAAGCAGATTGACTGTTAAATGTATTTGCATCATTATGAAATTGAATATCAGACAATATTCAAAGAATACTTCATTCACCTCAGAACAAGAGCTCTGTCTTCAAGTATGGCAAGAAAAAGTCAATACTTTTCTGTATGACTTTAAATTTAGACATTTTTATGAAAAAAATCTTTGAATCACTGATATTTATTTATTTATGTCTCATTCCTTTAAAGTAAAACCTCTGATAAAAAATCTGGAAGGTTATCTCCAGAATTAATATTTGAATTTATCTGTAAGAGTCTTTAAATTTGGCAACACTGTAGCAGTTGAAGAATTACAGACTTATGATGAGTTACAAAATTGCATATATGGCTTCTGGGGTCCTACCAGATCATGAAAACTATTTTGTTTCATGAGATCTATTCTGTTCTATGAGAAGATGGTCTTCCCGTAAATGTGTAAAAACTTCTGAATGGTGGACATCAGAAAAATTGAAAAGCTGTATCAGGATTAAAAAAGAAAAATAAATTAACAACTACATTTTGAAACAAAATAAGTGTCAGAAGCTATAAGCATTGAACACTTTCAATATGACTGCCAAACTAACTCTTTTACCATTTCATGGTCATGATCATGGTCATTTTGAAAAAGAAAAATGCAACACAGATGTTGGCCTATTAATGGAATTGTGCATGGCTTCTGAAGCCTGCATGCAGTGCTAGTGAACAACAGTCAGAAAGATGAATAGAACTGACTGCTAAGATGATATGGAGAATAAATTATTCAAAAGGAGACTGAAGAGAGGTCAACACTGCCAAGATGTCTTTGCGCAGCAATACTAAGATAGAACCCGATTAACTGATCTCTATAAACACTTTTGATAACTGTTTAACTATGAAAAAAGAACTGTTAAGGCTCACAGACAAAATCAAGTCAAGAGCATATCCTGTTTAAATTGACCATGAAGTGCGGAATCACATTGGTTAGAAGGCATCTCAAGAGGTGATCTTGACAAATTACCTAAAAACATGCATTACTAAAAGCATGCCAATTTACAACAGGTTGCTCAAGACCTTGTCTAGCTGAGTTTTTAAAGAAGAGTCTAAGACATTTCTGGGCAAACTCTGCCTGTGTTTTACCGTCCTTACGGTAAAAATTATTTTGTATATATCTAGTAATTATTTCTTGTGTTTCAGCTTGTGTCCGTTTCTCTCCATCCTTCTACACTGGACTCTAGGTCTGTCTTCCCTATACCCTCTGATTAGTTACTTGTGGACAGAAGTAAGATCTCTCCTTAGTTGTCTCTTTTTGAGGCTGAACAAATCCAGTGCTCTTACCTCTCCATGTAGGTCTTGTCATCCCACCTCCTGATCAACTTGGTGGTCCTCTGTTTGACTTAGTCCAGCCAGGTCTTTCTAGTACTGGAGAGCCCACAGCTGGATCCCTTACTAGAAAGACCACAAGTGCTGAAGGTTTGCTCTCAAAGAAAGCAATCGCTTCTCTCGACCTGCTGTCTACGTGATTATCATACGGCACAGTAGCGGCTGGCTGCCTTTGCCACAAGGGTGCGCTGCTAGCTCATGCTCAACTTGCTGCCCACCAGGACCATCTTTGCCCCCACGTCCTTTTATACATGGCTGCTTTCTAGAAAACGGTCCTCAGCTTGCACAGTTGCATGGGATAATTCCATTCCATTCCATTCCATTCCATTCCACATGCAAGACTTTGCCTATGTTTATGCTGACGACTAGAAATTTCTCATAGTCATAACTGGAAAAAAAATGAAAGAATCACGAGATAAACATTTTGTAGATTTCCTATGAGGTTTTATCAGCTACTTTTAAGCTATATTTCTTATTTAATATTTAGATGTCAGCTAACAGGTAAGATATAGCACACCTTAAATACCTAATAAAATTACCAGAAATAAACATTAATTTACAAGTTCATTGATATTTCAGTGGCATAAATCTAATACCTATTTAATTACTGCCTACGTCAAAGGAAAATAATTAGAGTGGCATAAACTTTTGATAGAGCCTTCCTAAGCAATCACACAGACATACTTAATTAGAAATTTACCTGGCAGCTATTTATTTGACACCAACATACAGAATTTAAGCACCAACCTAAATCAGTGCTTATCCCAGGGGTTACTGCACTGACCTCAGGTTTTAATTTAACACTTCCTGAAACAGCATTTATTAATATCTATGAAGAATACCTAGCTTACTGGGTAAGTAGTAAATTCTGAAATTCCCTAAATTACTTGTTAAAGGTGACACACTCTCTAGGTACTTTGAATGGAAAATATCATTGTATTGATTGACAGGCAACTATACATTGCATTTAACCACACATTTTCACCATAGCCTTTTATTTGCTACCAGAATTCATTTATTGTTATAAGATGCTCCCTAACAAAATATGTAACCCTACCCTACGTACAGAAATTTGAAACAGAGGCATCCCTTTGGTTCCCATCTACTATAAAAAGTGCCCTATTAATACAAGTTTTTCTTTCCAGTGGTTATTGGTTTTGCTTCTTTCAAGTCCTTACAAATGCAGCCCTCTAGCCCTCCAACTAGAATAAATTTTCAGCATTTTCAGAGAACAAATGGGGATACAGCAAAAAGACTGGACTTTGGAATAAGCACACATTAGATCCAGTAGGAAGCTGAATCATTTACTAGGTGGCAATTCCTGGACATGACTTCACAGAAAATAAAGAGGTGAGGGTTAAGCAAAGCAGCTCCCCACACTACACTCTTTTTAAAAAATCATGAGAAAAAATATGGTAGGATAAAGGTATTTCCCTTCTATCATTACATTAAATGTTAGTGTTTACATAGTATTTTGAGATCCTCTCCTGCAAGAATTATAATTCAGTTGAACTGAGTTTTAGTATTAATACCTAATATGCACCTTATTTAATTTTCAAAAACAAAGAAATGATTCAAGATTTTGGAGGCGAGGTTAGGCAGGTGGTTGCTTCTGTTAGCCTCATGGTACAAAAGGTCAACAGCACTTGCCAAAAGCACTGGCTCACAATTTCCTTGTTGTTTGGAGTTTCTTCCACTCTTTTTCCAGGAAGATCCCCGTGCTGGCATGTCCCCATCTGCCTGAGAGGCCAGGCTGACAGGAGGGAGAAAACTGCAGGAAACCCCCTGTTCCTCAGGAGTGCTGAGGTGCAAACACCCCACTCGGCTGCGCACATAATCCAGAAGAAAGCAGGGTGTTTGTTCCCTGTGTGCCTTTGCAGTCTGCTCTTGTGGGTTGAATGATGATGGTGATATTGAATGATGATGATGATACCGTTGCTTTATTTATTTATTTATTTTCATAATTTTTGTTTTTCTCTGTGTGTTGCTGTCTGCTGCCGGCAGAGGGCGGCCGTGCCGCTCCCAACACGCTGCCGCTCCGCCTGGCAGAGGGATGGGCACGGGTGAGGAGCCGCGAAGAGGGCTCACCTGCTTGTGCCATGAGGTTTATTGTAGCCACCAGGCCTGCACCACCACAAGCTTGCCCAGGAGAACCCAACAGCCTGGCCGCTTCTCTGTCACCTCTGCAGCGAAGGGACGTGAGCATGCTGCTCTTCTCTCCAGGCGTGTTACACCCCGTGCTAAGGAACTCACAATAATCATGTGATGAATGAAAATAAAAGCCCCAGCCACTCTTCCTATACTACCCCTCCCACCCCACCCCACCCCACCCCGAAGGAAACCGCTTCCTAAGTGTATTTGAAGACCAGCACAGTCTCTCTCTTGTGCGTGTTTACATCAGTAAACAAAATCTGCGGGTTTGGGCAGCTTGAAGCACAAGCAGAGGCCTCCTTCTTCAAGCACTTATTATGTTATCTGTTAAGAAACAGATAAGCACTATAGCTTTGCAGTATATAACCAGGGAGAGGATGCTGGATATGTCTTTGAAGGTGATGTGCTCACAGCAGTGGTATAACAGTAGGAAATGGCTTTATCTGCTGTTACCCAAAGGCATCCCATTGGTAGACTTATTGGATGTGCTGAAATTCCCCAATAAACCCACACACAGCTTCCTCCGGGGATGGACCAGGTGTTGCTCCATCAGTATGAGGCACCACAGCCAGCAGGTCAGAAAAACACGCACCAGCAGGAGAGAAAATAGATGAAAAGCAGTGGGAACAAAGTAAATGCTTACACATTCTGTAGAGAACTTTCCCTTTGCTGAGGTTCCCTTTAGTATGTGGGGTCATGACAAGACCTAAAATATTTTGAGGTAAGACTGAGGCTAATCTGCTTACCCAAGATCTGTTCTTGAAACAGAAATGAAGACTAAACTGGGAGGGAGAGGCATTATTTGTGATGGGGGGCACAAATCCAATAAATGTGACAATGAGCAGAGAGTGGGAACCCTAAAATCTTCCAGATGTTTCATAATCCATAAAGGTGCCGTGAAAATTATCTTTCTGGTTCTCCATTTTTTTATGCATCCCTGGTGTTGAGCAGTGTTCTAGACGCTCCACCCTGCAAGCAAGCAAATATTCCCTGTAGTCAGTAGTACAAGGCTGTAGATGTTCTGGGGCAGAGGTGGCAGCAGCCTGCAATTTTTCTTGTTTTGCTTAGCTGTTAGCACTGGAGTACCAGCTTCTCTAGGGAACAGCATGTTACAAGGAGACAGAAGACAGCCATAGATTTTGTGAGATATGTCTGAGTTATAGAAGATACCCCACAGGACTCCCTGCAGGATCTGAACTTAACCTCGGGCGTGCTCCTCAGATATGCACATACAGACACTCAGCTTTCCTTAGACAGCATTCTCTGTAAGGTCTGAGCAAAAGACCCGCTAAAAGAGGATGTTAAAAGCACTGAAATCCTTCCCTGTCAACCTACATGTGTGTTAGAAACGGCAGGAAAGGGAAGAATTAGCTATTTAAACAACCATATTAAGTCAGACCTAATTGGAGCCAATCTTGGGCAGTAAGTGCACACAGAAAAAGAAGAGGTTTTGTGGAAGAAGGGCAAGAGAGGCCAGCCTACTATTAACTGCATCTTGTTTAGCTGTGTTACTCAACTGACCCCATTCAAATCTTTAATTGGCATCTTGGTTTAAAATCCAAGATGGCAACTCCACGACAGGTTTATTCTCACTCTGAGTCATTCATTATTCTCTCCTTCTTTATCAAATGTGCATGAAAATTAAAACTCATCTGTGATGAGTTTTACCACCCAGATGTGGCATGGCCCAGCTGTGGAGTGACTTGTATTGCCCTGCGCTGCTCAAGAACTCAAGATCCCAGGCTGCTCAAGATCCCAGAGCAGCCTGGGATCTTGAGTTCTCAATGTCCCTTTTCTTCTTGGTCAGGAAGCTTTCCTAAACTCCTGGAGTTCCCTCGGTATGGGAAATAAGGCTCAGTGTGGCTTCGGCCACACTGAGCAAGAGAAACATGATAGTTCACTAAAAAAATTTAGTCTGAGGTTCCCAACTGCACTCCACTGCCTGTGCCCATGACACAGCCATCTGCGTGGTACTCAGCTGGGGGAGGTGGCAGCACAGGGGTTTGCCCACACAGACTTAAAGAAGGTGCAGAGATGCTTTAAGCACATTGGCTGCATGTAGCTTGCAGGGGTTGGGGGACCACCTGAGAATTACCCAAGTACTGTCACGCACTGGTTATGCCTTCTCCAGCCCCCCAGACTGGGGATTAGGCACCAGCTGTGTCCTTACTATGTCATGGTTTGTGCAGTTGTGCCACGATCACCCAGCTGTTCCCTTTTCTGGAAGAAGATTTGAAGTTTCTGTCACCTTCAGCTGAATTTCCCAGAGAAGTAAATGTTTCATCAGTTTCAGTTCTTTAAGGTTGTTGAAAATCATTAGATGGATAGAGGTGACAGGGAAAAATCAGCAGAGTCTGTTTGACATCTGCCAACCACCTGAGCATCGTTGGCATGGCCCCTGGCCAGTTCCAGCATGTGTAGTCTTGTGATGGAAAGGGAAGAGACACAAAAGGGGCAGAACATTTGGGCAGGATATGGAGGGGGGCGTGAGGGCATGGGACTGTATCACACAAGGGGGCAGAGGGAAGGCAAGGAACCAGACTTTGCTAGTTCTTTTGGGAAAACTAGAAAAAAGACCATAGATCTTCAAAAGTCACCTGGACATGGTCTTGCTCTAGGTGTCCCTGCTTGAGCAGGAGATTGGAGCAGATGGCCTCCAGAGGTCCCTTTGCACCTCAACTTTTCTGTGATTCTGTGACTATAAACACATTTCTATCAAGAAGAGAGATTGTATAGTGCTGGGATATACTTTGCTGCTGCTGTAGTGTTAGCATTATCAAACCACAGCAGGGTCTGAAGCTCCTAAGGCAGATGGAGGTGGCAATGGACTGAGTGCTGGTCTTTGCCCTGAGATCTTTCACTCTGCAGAGACCTAAGGGATGGAAACCCTTTCCTGAAGTTTAAATCTCCACTGAATGATTTTGAGATTGCTGTCAGTGTGTTTATTTCCAGATCCAGAGAGGATAAAGTGCAATTTTGGGCCTTGGCGAATCCAGCAGGAAACTTAAGAACTGAGCCGAAAGAATTTGCCATTGGAAAGGGAGTTGTTATGGTCACGTTGTGTTCGGCAAAGACACCTTTGTGCAAGCCCTAACTTTCCTCTGAGGCAGTCTCAGAGTAGGCAATAGGGCTACACAGCATTTATTCACAACACATTGATGTTCATTTCCGATGGCATTTACCAGGGCTGCTTTAGGGTGAGAAGCTGGCAGAACACCATTTCTGGTTGCATGGATGTAGAGAGTCCTGGCTGGGGACCGACAGGTAAACTGCGCAGCATTAGTACATTTCCTGGCACACTGCAAATTCTGCAGTCATGATCATTAAACTTTATTACCATAGCCTTATACTGGAGGGGGCTCTGAAGCTGAAAACTTCATCAACACAGCCTACAGAGACTACTTTTTGGCTGGAGTTAAATTTTTGTAAATGATAAAATGCTCTAGAAATAGGTTGCCTGATAGAAATCCTGACCCCTTGTTGTATCTCATCTCGAAAGCTGTTTTCATACAAGCCTTCAGGAAAGTGCACAAGCATCAGCAACCCATCTCAGGCAATAAATGAAATCCAGATGACAAAATCAAACACAATTTCTTTCTTCAGAATCATAAGATGCCACAACAGGTGTGGCATGGTGGAACCACAGTAACATGCTATAAACTTAAACAAGATGTGATATGGGGAAAAAAAGGGAAGGTGGCTTTGCTCAGGTCATGCACCTAATGAAAAATAAATAGCAATAAGCTTGCTTTTATCTGGTTTGATCAAATTTTAGACTTCTAGCTGAGTTGTTACCTGTACATTGCTGCAAAGCCCACGGTGCCCTGCCAAGTAAATAGCTCCTTCCCATCAGAAAGCTGTGGTGCATCTGCATGAGTCATATTTGACAGACAACTTTCTGTAAACCTTGCTGCACTGATATGCACCTTGACAATCCATCCAGGATCTACATGTAACCTTGTTCTCAAAGCAGACCAATTCTTACTGCAGTGCTCCACTGTTCATTTTCTGAACCATCCACCAGTCTTATTTCTCTTTCCATTTTGCACTCTGCACTTCCTTAGATAACTCTACACAAATATATAAAAGCTACATTAAAAATATATTTAAAATATATATATAATCATCTTGCATGTGTGCTGGTGGGGTCTGTACTGTGCCCAAAACCACCACAAGATTAACTGTTGCAGTTTAAAAACAACAACAACAACAACAAAACAAACAAACAAAAAACAACAACAAAAAAGCATATCCGTCATGTTCCTAGAAAAATAGCACCTGGGTGCACATTGCCTCTGCCAGAGATCATCCAAGCCAATGAGGGGAGGTGTAGGGAATGAGGGATGATATACAGGGCAGGCTGCTGCATGGGTGAAATTTCTCCAGTCAGCTCCATAAAGTTCCCAAAGCACCCAAAAGCAACGTGGGTTTGTTACAGCGAGGCTGGCAGTGAATAGGTTGCTAAATGCACTCCACCTTTATTATTCCTTGCTATTTTGGCTGCTGTTTTGGATGCCTGGTGCAAGTCAAGATGTTCACACTTTGCTCCTCTGCAGTGTTCTTATTACTGAAGCTGGGGGTGTGGGCAGAAAGGGGCTGGTGGCTTGCTTGGGGCTGGGCCACATCCTTGGCAATTGCAACGCTTGCTGGCAAATCTCCCATGTTTCCACTCATGGAAATAAACCCGTGAAATCCCCTGTTCAGGCCAAGACTTTGTATATTAAGGTGTTTGCCAGAGGCACCTGGGGGAACAGGAATGGAGATAGATGCTGGAGATGCAGCTGCTGGCTTGCAGAAGAGGACTCTGAACTCAGCATTTTCTGTCTCCCCTGCCATTTGTTTGTATTTGCCCTAGTGCTTAACGTGATCATATCACATATACAAGGCAATAGGCTGTTTTTTAAGGAAATATATCTCTGAGAATGAAAAAAAAGCTTTTGCTTTACAAATCATGTCTGTTTCTGAAGCAAAACTCTGATCTGAGGAAAAGAAACTCGTGTATTTAAACTTAATATTATTTTCCTGTGCATAATTGACACAAAACTCTAATGTCTTTCATATGGCTTCTCCTTGCAACGTGCTTCATAACTCAGAGGGAAATTTCAGTTCTCTCTATTGAACTGTGGCAGAGGCAAAGGAAATTTTAGAGGACGAATGAAGAATGCGCTTGAAGCCCAGGGATGATAATTGGTGCTCTGCTCCATATTGATCTTGCTTTTTGCGTCTGAATTTGGCATGGACTCTGAAACTCTACCGCAGGCAGATTGCCATTAAAGAGTTTTGTGTTCATTAACCCAGCAGCATTAGACACTCTGCAGTTCTGATATCCGCCTTGCAATATCAATCTAGCAGACTTTCTGCCATTCTAGACTCTGACCTAA
This sequence comes from Stictonetta naevosa, assembly GCA_011074415.1. NCBI lineage: Eukaryota > Metazoa > Chordata > Aves > Anseriformes > Anatidae > Stictonetta > Stictonetta naevosa. Next base: position 62,721,433 of record CM021698.1, read on the forward strand.
AATCACAGGAATCTCCCCATCCAAGCAGTCTACTATAAATTGCCCATCAATCCCTGAAAAACAAAACAACACAAAGCAAAACATAAGGTTTGCAAAGTGTTGCTTAGTCTTTTTGCACTTCCATATTTCATTCTGCAGGATTGCTAATCATGTTACAGCTTCAAGTTTCTCCACATTAATTGCAATGATATTTTTCAGTCTTTTCCTGCCAACCAAACTGCTGGCTTTTGATCAGAAATCACATGTATGCTAGGAAGAAGTGGATTGCTGTTAGCTGGCTCTAGTCTGCTTTGCCAAGGAAGCAAGGGTGAGTTGCACAACACCAAGTTCTGCAGCTGGGGAGGGAAAAGGGTGTGCTGAAAAGGAGCTTCAGTGTGATTGCTGAGCAGCCAGAGCCTGGCTAGTTGGCTTCTCCTCTGCAGGGAAGCCCAAAATTTCCATGACTGTTCCTGTAACTGGAAGAGCTGCTTGCAATGCTCTGAAGAAATGGTGAATCCTTGTGAGATGAGATTCTTCGAACACTTTGTTCCTGCAAAAACTCTTCTGAGTTTTGTTTACCACATAGCAAAAACGGAATAAATGCCAGCCATAAAACTCTACTGCATGGTGCTTTTTTTAATGCCATCTCTTTTTGAGGCATCTTGTAAACAAAGCTTTTTTGTTTTGTTTTTTTCCAGCTCCTGACTTTTCCTCTCTCACTTGACATTATCTTTGAACATCTTAATCTTCCTTCTGTAAGGCAGCAAACTTCCCTTCCCTTCCCTTCCCTTCCCTTCCCTTCCCTTCCCTTCCCTTCCCTTCCCTTCCCTTCCCTTCCCTTCCCTTCCCTTCCCTTCCCTTCCGCCTCCTACAAAGAGCAGAGAAATTTCCTCCCCATATTGATCAGCCATTCCTGCCCAGCTGATTTCTGTTTTCTCTCGGGCTATCCAGCAGGTTTGGGTGATTAAAAGGCAATGACTGTATGTATTATAAATCTCTTCTCTGCCTGAGAAGACTTTTCTTTGGTCGTATGTTGAATATGGCAAAGCCCTCCCAGCCTTGAAGATGATCAATATAAGCAAATCGCCTGCTTGAACCAGGTTTTCAGAAGTGAATTGAAGGAGGGCTGAACGGTTGCAGACACAGAACCTGGTAAGATGTCACTTTTGCCAAGCAAGTTGCCGTTTGATTAATGTGGCAATTATTTATCAGGAAATTAGGAGAGAGTTTTGAGAGCTATGAGAGGAAATTAGGCCTTTTTAAAAAAAAAAAAAAAAATTCAAAAACTCAGTAGTATTCCTCCTCCCTTGGAGGTCTATGAGCATGTAGACAACTTCTGCATTTCATCAAGAAATTGTCTGCACAAGAGCTAAAAATATTTTTCAGGGGCAGTGGGACTCCATCTTGTGATAAGAGACCAGAAATTCAGCATCTTGGTTTGCATACTCCAGATCCTCAGCTGTGTACATAATTTTATACAGTGATGAGTTCTAATTCAGAAGTTCTCTATAGCATCAGGCACTGAGTATAGTCTGACTGGCACTTCTGGAAGTCTTCTTGACCACATAGGGATTTCTCTGTAGGTTGTGTTGTCTGTCCAGAGTTAATGTGAATTCCCTCCAATGGAGGGAAATGGCCAATACATCTGAGTGATATGGAGAAGAAGAACCATGTGGAGAACCATGCTACAAATCATCTATGCATCCTCGTGGGAACAGGGTGGTTGTAATACATACATTAAAAAAAAAATAATCAATAGAAACTAGCTGTGCAACAAGTCTAATTCAAGAAGAGTAAACCTGGTGCTAGTCAGCAGGGTCAGGGATGCTTTGGAGGCTTCTTAATGCTGGGTCTTAATTAAGGTTTTGCTGGGAACTCATGATTTCAAAACTGCTTTTCTACCAGACATGGGAATGCGAAATTAATGCAAATGCAGTAAACATAGCCCCATGGATAAGCTGTGAGAGGAAGATCTGATTTCTGTTTGGGGATCTGCTGATTATAACATGGAAAAATACCGTGTTATATTTAGGACTGAGAGATAGCAGCTTAAGTTTAATATTTTTGGCAGTCACAAAATTGTTTTAACCTTCTGTGCTTGTACCTTTTCTGTGAACCTAACTTCCCAGCAATTGGGACCCCAGGGCCAATGTTCTCTAATCTCTAGCCTGGAAACTACTAATATTCTATAAGATAACAAAAGGTGATCTGTAGAAGAACCACAATTTAAAAACAAGGTGAAATTATCATACATGGAATCACAAACATAAAAAAAAGGGGGAAAATACAAGTACTGAACATCACTAATTGTATTTGGTTGCAAATAAAAGCTATTGCAATGACTGGAAAAAATAGCTTTTTGATTTTTTTCCCCAGAGAAGTAAGTTGCTCTGGATTTTAGAAGAATCACTCTTGATGCAAGGCTTTTTGCTGCTGTCCATGCAGACAACCATACCCATCCCTGACACAGCTGAGCTGCATGTCTTGTGTCTAAATGCCTCCAGGGTGCTTCCAACCTGTTTTGCATCTGGAGCTTTCCTCAGATCTAAGTACATCTGACACCCCGCCTCCCCAGTAAGTGTAGAGGTGTTTGGCATTTTCCCTCTGAAGCACAAACTCTGCAGTTAAGGCATTTGTTCCAGTTGCAGAAGAATCAGATTCAAATTTCCAATTGCCTTGATGGAATACAAAATCCTATCTCCCACCTTCTGGAAGGGTGTTCTTGTCTTGGGGTTCCTGCAGCTCTCAGCCTCTCCCTCCCACTTGGTGTGGGACATTTGCATCTTGCCGAAGATAACCACAACTTTGCAGCTCAGGAGACAGGGTACTCACTCATGAGGAAGACCTGAGCTCCAGTTCTTGCTCAAAATAAAAGCTCAGTGCTTTAGCAACATATTTGCTAGCAAGGCTTTAAAGAAAGGCAGAGCACTGAGGTGGGGAGCCAGGTCAGCAAGTAAACTCCTGGAGCAACCGTTTTCTGAAGACATGAACAGGGCTTTTGCACTGGGAGCCTTTACTGCAAGTGAGGAAAGCATATTTCCTTCATTTCAGTGTCTTTGTTTTAGCTCTGTCAATGACTTGCTCATTAGGAGTAAAAAATTAATTATAGGTGGAAAAAAGATGGAAATTTATTTTTTTCTACCCGCCTGGTTGAGATTATTTATTGAATGACAATTTTCTTTGTTCAATAATTCAGCTGACTTTAAATACAGAATGTGTTTTGATACCTTCTTCCATAAACAAAGCATTTAATACGATTTTATTTAAAATGTTGTTAAACAACATTGCCTTTTTGTATGCTATTATAACCTAATTTCTATACAAAGGCAATGTGACAATACTCCTAAGTAAAGAATTCAGTTACCTAGTAAATACAAAATATTTGCCATTTTGTGATACAATAAAAGTAAACATTAAATGTTTGAATAAAAACTTAAGTTGTTTAAGTAATTAAACATATCATGCACTAAATTAGCAAAACAAGAGAGCAAGAGATATAGCAAAAGGCTTCACGTGCTATGAGAGAAATCTCAGTGGTTGCCAGCTGGGGAAATTAGTAAGTACAAATGCAAAGCAGGAGTGAAAGCAGATCACTTTAACTAAGGTCACTTGCTTTCTCCTTTAAGTGACAATTACAGTACTGCTATGCACATAAATCTCTCCACCCAGCTCATTTTTCACAGCAGAAGGCAGCAAGCTGAGCCTCTCCATGATCATGAGAGAGGAGGAAGGCAACACATTCTAGCAGTGTTGCTGTGGGCTGCAGTTTATGTTCGCCTCCATCCAGTCCTAGCCCTCCCTCGCAAAGGGCTTCTAGCAAACATCCTTTCCACCTCACATTTCTCTCTGCTGCCCTTCTTGGAAGTGAGGCTGCTTGGCCTTCCCCATCTGCAACACCTGTGTCTTTACCTTTGTTCATCCATCCCATTTGTGTTCCCCAGAGATCACACACCAGAGAGATGCTTTTGAAACCATCATGTGTGTGTGAGCGGAGTCACTCCAGTGCTGCACATGCTGCCCACACCTTGTACTAAGCCGACCCAGCCCATGTGCAATGTAGTTCCCCTGCATGCCTGTTGGAGACTTTCTAAATTACACTGTGATACCCACTGAAGCCAGATCTTCTCCCAGCAGCTGGAAGGGCTCCACCTCTGCAGTGGTCCCAGGGAGAAGCACTGCCTGGGGGATAAAGAGAAATGGGGGACAGCATTTGGGCTGATAAAATGTTTTGGCTACTGGTTAATGTTACTCTAAATGTGATGTGGGGGAACTGACTTGAAGTAGGTTTGCTTGCCTTGGATGAAAGGCACAACTGCAGGACTGTGCAGCAATGTGCCTGCACCTATGTGGAGAGTTTAGCACAGAGAAGAGTGGGATTTGCATCCATGCAAGACTACTTTGAATCTAGGCTGAGGGCATTTACTGTGGGAAAAGAGTTATCGTTTCTTCTTCCTAAGCTGTCATGAAAATGAGTCATAATTTAATTTTGGGCCATTTTCTATTCTAGATGAATGATACAGTGATATCTGAAACAATAAAAACAATGCAAAGATGAGAATGTCACATTCCAGCACTCAGATCACAGAGCTCTTCCTTCCCTTCATTGTGTTCTGCATTTTTTCAACTGTGAAATAAAACAAAATGAAAGCAGCTCGCCTTTCAAGATGTGCATGATTTAATGCAAGTGCTCTGTGCTTATTTTTGATTTGCCTTTGAATCTTGCCCATCATGATATATGCTATTTTTAAAACTGTTTCTCTGTGGAATCAAATCCGGTTAAGTATAAAGTCTGAAGGTAAATGTGCTAACCCAGATTTGTAAAACGCTTTGCAAATGTGATTAAAACCAGTCTAGCTTTAAATGGTAAATAATAAAACTTATGCATCTGACAGAGACATGTAACTGAATGCTCCCTGTGAGTGCACTACTGCCTTAATACCCTCCTTTGTCCTGCTTCTTACTAGAACAATAGGAGCACAGTCAAGTCATACATCTTAACAGTGTCCCACATGGGACATCACATACTAGGCTGATGTGTACTGTATTAGACACCATAATGTCTTTAATAAATCTGCCCTACTTTCTTTGTTGATATGCTCTTCTAATATTAAAAGTGCTGAGCCCTATAACAGCCTGATTAATATTCAAAGAAGTATTATCCTGTTACTATGCAATCCTCATTCATCCACTTTTGGTAATTTGTCCCGTGTTAAAAGGTGATGTGACCTTGAACATCCAAAGACAGGCATGCAGCTGGAGCATATAGGAGCATATAGCTGAAGCATGTCATGTGCACTATAGGGGAGGTGTGTGGCACCAGGAAGCTGCCTGCTGTAGCCCTCGCTGCAGTGAGAAATCATGAAGTCCTTTCATGAGGGTGTATTTGATAAACCACAGTTGCTGAACCAGTTCTCAAAATAGTAAGTATCTGTGTTATTCCCACTGATTAATATCTGAAGCCTGATGATATGCAGTTATCTGAGCTGTTAAAATACTTTGGAAGAAACATTCTCCTCTTAAATAAAGCTTCTTTGAATGCACTCCTTGAGTGCATTTTCATTTCAGGAGGCAGATTAAGCCTTGCTTATTTATTAACAGGAATTTCTAGTGTGGAAATTGTCTGTTTACCTTGAGTAGTTAGGAGTCAGTCTCAAGCTGTTACAATTTCAAAGAACATCTGAAAAAAAGCAATCTCATTAAATACAGTGCCTCATTGCCTCCCTCAATTTGCAGATTGCCTGAAAGAGCAGCTCTGTCCTGATTGTCTCATGGGTTATAATTCTGGCCTGGGTACTGGAGACTGACAGCTCTTACTGTGCTCCTTGGGGCTCACTAGGGGAGGAAGGAACAAGCTACAAAACACACACAACCAAAGCCGAATGATGATACATGCTGGGCAAGGCAGAAGAGGAAGGGGAAATGATTAATTTCAAGAAGGAAGTCTTCAGCTTTGAAAAAAAATGAGACATACATTTGTTGACCAGAAGGGAATGGATTATAAAAACTGCTGGCTGCTTCTTTGCACAACCTTCATGTGCGATTATGTGGGAGTAAAGCAGGGAGGTGGGCTATTGCTTCTGTGCAGCACTCAACATTAGCCATGGCAAACAGACACTGCTTTTAGGGGGGAAGGAGAAGTCTTCTAGGGTGGATGGATAAGGAAAGTGCCTAACATCTGCTTCAAATTAACGCCCCAAGCTATTATTAAGGAATAACAGGAAGGTGGGGTGGACCAGGTGCCCTGCTCTCAGTGGGAGAGGCGAGAACCTTTCTGAGGCAGACCATGCTCACCTTCTTTGCTGTGGACGTTACGCCACTCAGTACTCACCTGGATCGAAGAAGGAGACTCTGGAAAGAATGCCAAATAATGGTTTTACTACTTCAGCTAAAGGAGAATTTGCAAAGAGCCAGTAGCCTAGAAACTGCATGGGATTAAATTTACCCTTTGCACAAATAAAGAACACATGACTGACCATCATTGATTTAATGAAAAAAGGTCACAGACCAGGTAACGCAGTCCAAACTTCAACACATTCACCTTGGTACAACTGGCAATTCTAAAGCCTCATATTTAACCATATTATAGTTCTAAAGAACATGATTTTAAGGAAGCAATAGCAGTGCAGAAATAAATCTGAAAGAATATCTGAAAGAAAACTGCATGAATCCTGTCCATGCTATGGTACTGGAGTAGGCCTAACCAATTATTTTTCTTAGCATTTTTTTTCTCAATGCATAAAAAGGAAGGACTTGACAAGCTTGTTTTTCTGTTCAGATTAAAAATAGTAACAGTACCAAACCAATTTATGACCACATTATGGCATAATGACCACACAGACACCAGGGTTTCTTTTTAGGATCAATAACTTCAGCTACCTTTATTGAGGACAGGCTGCCTTCTTATACCATTAGCTCTACAAAAGGTACTTTCCCACTAGCACCATTAACCAGTTGTTAACCATTGGTTAGGAGTCAGTTTCAGGTTGTTAACCATTGGTTAACAACTTTGCCTGGCAACAGCAAACATTTAGCCACTTCCATGTCTTAAGGTTTTGAGAACAAGCAGTTTGAGACAGCAAGGCCTCTCCTGAATCACCCTTCTTTGTTCCTTCTAACTTGTTTACATTCCTCATGGCTTCATCGTCAGGAGTCTGATGTTATCACCAACCACAGGGCTTGTCAACCCCCATGGCGATACTCCCACAAATTTATGTGCCATAAATTCAAAATCGAAATGGAAACAAGTGACAAAGGCTGCCTAGGATGATAGGATCGTACTTCAGGTTGGAAGGGACTCTTCAGGGGCAATTAGCTGGCTTGAGCTATTCCCAGGAAACAGATACTCCTGGGACTTGGTATCTTCTCAGCTCACACAGTTCCTGGGCTTGTTGCAACAAGTACAAATAAATTTATGCCTACCTGGGTTGAATCACTGGGTCTTTGTCAAGCAGCAGCAGGTTTCCCATTGTGAAGTAGAGCTGATTTGCAGTGTGCTGGAGGGCTCTCCAAAATCTGCAGTATTTAACATGTGGGGTGTTTAAAAATGATTCCTGCAACAGATATATTTTCCTTTAAAACCTGTCCCGTAATTGTCTCCCTCAAGGCTTCTTGCAAGTCCTGCTGAAGTCCTGACCGCTTCCAGAGAGAAGATACTTGACAAGGGGATGACTGGCTGACCACAGCGCTGAGCATCCTTGCGCTGCATTCCTCTATCAAAGCCGGTTTCCACTCAACTGAACTCTTTCAAAACGTGTTGCATGGGAAGGCTAAGAAGCCCTGAAATTACACATGCTTGCTGTCATGCACTCCCAGGTGACTAATGAAGTGATGATGCTCTGCTGTTTTCATCCCAAAGAAACATCTCAGCTGCCATGCAAATGGTGTGGAATGTTCTATTCCTAAAATAATAATCACTTCTGCAGCACATCACAGCTATTTGCACAGCACTTAACAGATGTGATGTGGCACAAACTACTGCTTAGGCTCAAAACCATTTTTCAGAATTAAGAATTTCAATATGACTCCTTCACCCTGTTATTTTTTTTTTTATTTTTTATTTTTTCCCAGCAAAGTACCAACATGAGAATCCCTTCCTTTATGTGTCTACCTATGTATGACAGGGGTGATGGCTAAAGCAGCTTAGTAAACTTTAGCTACTGCTGCCCAGTCCATTGCATTTGTCCAGGGTCTCTGGCTGCCTGGTAGGAATATCTGGAGCAGCCTGAGCTCTCCAGGAAAATGGTCTGTTATTGTTCTGGTAGGAGCTCTCAAAAGTCAGCTAGGCCAAAATTGCAAGGGTCTACTAGCATTTTGGTCTCAAGCACACAGAAATTGAGGACCCAGGAGAGAACATTTCTCTGAGCACCAGTTTCTATGCAAGTAAAGTGGGAATGCTCACACTTGTCGTCCTTCATAGGATGTTTATATTGTGCAAGAGTGGAAATTGTACTTGCTTAGATCCTTCTCAATGCCTTAATGAACCAATGCCTTCTTGCAAGTATTTTGTTAGTGATGTAGATTCTTGAAGACTCTTTAGTTTTCTTACAGCCCATCCACACTCAGCATACAAATCTTGTAAGGAATGACTTCAGGAACTGGGAAAGAATAAACTCTTAAAATGTACTGAATGGGCTCAGCAAGTCTAGGTATGGGCAAAACACCCACTGACCAGACTGATGTATGGCCGAATGAGTTATGAATTCTTTGCTAGCACATGTTCTACTTTTGTCTAGTGCTCTGCACTGCACTTTGGACCATTTAATACTCAAATGTTAAAGCAGTTTGTAACTTTATATCCCACATCAAGAACCCACTGTGGCTTGTCTCAATAGAAACATATTCAAAGAGACTGTTATAAGTTTACTCTCTTAAATAATTTTTCCAGAGAGCTTTTAGGTCAATTAAGTAAATTTATTGAATTAAGTAAGCACAGCAAGCAAAACAGCGCTGGGCAGCCGGGGAGTCTCTGCTCTACCAATGGCGTGCACTTTACCCCCACCAGAGTCCCTTTTTATAGCTTGGTTCCGGGTATGTTCTGCGGCTGCGCATACTGTTGCTAGGGGGTCGTCTCGGTCCCTCTGGTGGTCGTGAAGATGAAGGCTGTAGTCTTCCTCTGCATTGTGACTCAACTTCTTTTTAACAACTTATCAGGGAGTGGTTACACGAGGGAAAGAAGGGGGGAGGTGGGGGGTCCTCCTCCTTGCCGGACTCTTCTGTTACATTAAGTATAGTGCCTAGCCAGGTGCTTCACGGTTTCTTATCTCAGCAAGACACCTTCACTACCCCCACCACTCAAACAGAACTCCTTGCTTTTATAATACAAAAGACAATGAACAAACTTTTATTGTATATTACAACACTAAAATGTGTATGGCTGTCTGCAAGACCACATTTAAGTTGGCCTGAGAACTGCAAATTGTGTGGTGTTATATGTAAAAAAGGACTTGAGCAATGCGGCTCACAGATCAATCATTTCTAATGCTATGGATGACTCTGTAGAGCTGAGTGGGAGAACCAGAGAGGTCTGAATCACTGCTTTTTCCTCTTCTCTGAATCACTATTATCTCTATGTAAATAATTTCCAGACTCAAAGCTATAGTAGCCCAGTGGTGGAGAACACAAACCTCATTCCCCATCAGGAGCCAACCAGCTAATGAAAACTCACTGCTGCTTCATGTTTGGTTTATGTAGAAATTAGTTAATTAATCTTGGAATCCTGGGATTTGAGAAGTATTTGGACAGTGAGCTCCATTTCATGATTTTGCAGAAGCCATGTATTATCCAGCTCTTTCTATTGTTTAGGCTGATGTATGCGATGTTGGAGAAATGCAGCTGTGGAGTCTGAGTATAAATGTTAAAAAAAAAAAAAAAAAAAAAAAAAGCAGAATTTAAGTGCGGAGAAGTAAGAATGAAAGAGTTTGGGATCCCAGTGCTCTATCAGATGGATCTACATCTTTCTGGTGACTTCAGAGGGTTCTGGATAGAAACCTGAGCGACATGTGGGAAGACCTTCACACATTTGAAAAGTAGATTGAGGACTTTTATCTGCTATTTTATCTGCCAAGGGCTGATCTGGAAGACCACCAACTTTCTGCATTTTACTTAAGCCAACTGATAACAAGCATTTGCACATCACGTATGCTTGACTGATCCTTTCATACCTTGCTATATCTTTTTATGTCTAATATTTTCAATTTATTAGCTAGGCTGATAATAATAAAACTATATACAAAGCTAAATAAAAGTTGAGTGAAAATATTTAAATAAAAAGTAAAACCCCCAATGATTTCTGATTTTTATACTCCCAAAATGTAATAAAGAAGAAAACAATATAGTCCTACAGAAAGTACCACAAAATATCTGGCATCCAACTGAAAAGATGGTTTTCAAATCTTTGCAAACAACACTACCAAAGTGGGGTAAGGGGGAGGCTTTAACAAGCAGCCTACAAACGAGGACTAGTATCAGGAATAGCATCAGGAATAGTGTAGCCAGCAGGAACAGGGAAGTGATTGTTCCCCTGTACTCTGGTGAGGCCGCACCCCAAGTACTGTGTTCAGTTTTGTGCCCCTCAATACAAGAAGGTCATCAAGGCCTTGGAGTGTGTCCAGAGAAAGGCTGTAAAGCTGGTGAAGGGCCTGGAACACAAGTCCTGTGAGGAGCAGCTGAGGGAACTGGGGTTGTTCAGTCTGGAGAAGATGAGGCTCAGGGGAGATGTTATTGCTCTCTACAACTACCTGAAAGGAAGCTGTGGCTCAGCCTCTTCTCACAGGTGATGAGTAATAGGACTAGACGGAATGGCTTCAAGTTGCACCAGGAGAGGTTCAGGTTGGAAATTAGGAGACATTTATTCTTAGAAAGAGGAGTCAGGCATTGGAACGGGTTGCCCGGGGAGGTGGTGTAGTCACCGTCCCTGGGGGTGTTCAAGGAAAGGTTGGACGTGGTGCTTAGGGACATGGTTAGTGGATGACATTGGTGGTAGGGGGGTGGTTGAGCTCAGCCTCTGAGGGCACCAGAGGGGCGGAGCCACGAGGGAGCGGCAGCCAATGGAAAGGCGGGGGCTAGGCGAAGCCTAGCTGGAGGCGGGGTTGCGGCTCCGCCCTCTTCCCTCTTCCCCCGCCTCTTTCCCTGCCGTCCCTTCCCCTCCCGCGGGCGGCCGTGCCCGACATGGCGGGGGCGCGGCGCTGATTTCCCCCTCACCCTCTGCCTTCCCCCCCATGACATGGCGGGGGCCGCCGCGCAGCTGAGGCACCGGGGGGCGCCTGGGCCTGCTGCCGGCCGCAGTCAGCGGGGGCTGCGTCCCCTTTCGCCCGGAGCAGCGGTGGCGGGGTGCTGAGGGCTTGTTCTGTTCCGTCCCGTCCCGTCGCCATGCTGCCTGGCGTTGGGGTGTTCGGCACCGGGCTGACGGCGCGGGTGATTGTGCCGCTGCTGCAGGCGGAGGGCTTCGCCGTGAAGGCGCTGTGGGGCCGCACGGCCGAGGAGGCGGAGGAGCTGGCCGGGGAGCTGAGCGTGCCCTTCCACACCAGCCGCATCGACGAGGTGCTGCTGCACCACGACGTCGACCTGGTGTGCATCAACCTGCCGCCGCCGCTCACCCGCCAGGTGGCCGTCAAGACGCTGGGTGAGCTCCTCTTGCGGGGGAGGAGGGGAAGGAGCAAAGCGGAGACACCCCTTCCCCCCCCCAAAAAAAAAAAAAAAAAAAAAAGAAACGTGATGGCCGCGCACGAGGGGATCCGGGTGCTTTGTGCCCCGCTGGGTGTTGCGGATGGGGAAGGGGGAGTCGGGGGGTTGGGAGAGGTGCTGCTGAGGACTCGCTGATGCCACCTGCGAGCAGCAGGCTGCGAGGGAAAAAGGGATGATGAACAACAAAAGGAAGGTGGTACTGCGCCACACACATATCCATCGCCACTCCATTGGGGTCCCTCCTGCCCCCCAGTGTTGGCTAGTTGCATGCCTTACGGGTAGAATATGGGCAAAAACACGTGGGGTAATCATAAAATAGCGGTTAACCATGCCATAACATGCCATGCACAACGTTTTTTTAGAGTGCATACTCAAAGGATTGTTATATCCAGACCGATCGAGACCTCTTTCCCCCAGCTATGTCAGAGGGGATTTTTCTTACTACTTGATTTCTGAATTCAAGCACTGAATCTGTAAAAATGAAAGTTCTTGCGTGTTGACACAGAGAAGAGTGGTGGTTCCTGAACTGCTGAGAGTAGTACCTCACAGCTCCCGGGTCTTTCTCCCTGTCCTGCTTTGTGCTTCATGCCTCAGGAACCGGGGAGCCAGGGCATGATGGTTTGGCTTTAAGTCCCTGGATTTGACGTTTCGAGGGGAGGAGTGCAATGCATTCATCAAGTGGGAAGGGTTCAAAATCCTCTGGTAAGGAGGGGCAATGTTGTCTGTCCTCTGTTGAGGAAAACAAAAGCTGGAGAAACATTAGTTTCTATCGTAAGGAAAGGATGTGGGTCTTTTTTTTTTTTTTTGCTTGATGTTTCTCACGAGACATGGTATGGCAGGTAGTGAGAGCACATGGGCAGAGAAATCAAAGGTTTTACTCACAGAGTGAGGCTTCAGGAGGACTGAAAATGATGTCCTGTATTGCAGCAGAAAAGACTGAAGAAAGGCGTGGATAATTTGTTGATATGCCCTGGTCTGGGTTACATGTGGGCAGAGGCATATCTGGCCTGGGAGGACACAGGGCACAGTTCTTTTTTATTGTTTTAAAAAAATATTTTCTAACCTGTATTTTACTTCTTAAAGAGACTTGTTGCCCAGAGCTCTATTTTCATGTGGGGCGGTTTCGTTATCAAAAGAAAAAGCATGGGGAAGCAGCTGCTGATATCTCCATCGTGTGCCTGTGTTTGCATGGTGAATTTTCAGCCCTTTCAACTTGCTGGCCTATTTTGGGTGCTGGAGGTAGCAGTGGGGCCAAGCAGGTGTCCATGCAGCTGTGTGGGCTTGGACAACGCCACAGGAAGCATGTGGTTGCTTCGTTTTCACTACCATGTCAGATGTGTAGGCAAGTATTGCTGCTGTACATGTGTTTCAGGCATGCTGCTAAAACACAAAAGTGTGAATAACAACCCCAGCTGAGGAAGTCCCCAAAATATCCCTTCCTGGAAGCTGAGAGGTAGAAAATGGTGGGAAATAGGTCTTTAAACTTGGCATGTTAACTTTTCCTCTAGCATCATCTGCTTGTCTCTGTTAGAAGCAGGTTCCTGAGCTGGTTCTGGCTCTGTTTGACAGTGCTTAGCAGCTAGACCAGTGCTGGGCAAGTTCAAGAGAGAAACCTGAAACAAGGGGCTGTTTTGGACAATGACCCAAAGCAAAAGTAAAACCTTTGGCATTTTATGTGAAAGGCACTGGTGTTCTCTGCTGCTTCTCTGTGAAAGGAATCAAATTCCTGTTCGCTTTTACAAGATGGGGCTATTGGAGCCTTTCTCTTTCCTGCCTCTCGTCTATCCAGCTTTCTAGGAGTTAACTCTGTGTGTGTATTGCTGTTTGTTCTAATTCCCTGTAGTTGTGTCAGCTGGGTGCTTGCATAATGCAAAGCTAATGTCCCAGCTGACTTGCTGCTTGGTGGTCGAGAAACATTTGGGTGAGCGTAGAAAAACAGTCTGAGTGAGTAAGGGTGTTTTTTTTTTTTTCTCCTCTCATTGTTTAGAAACGTTTGGCATGTTTGCCAGCAGTGGTCTGCTTTTCCCATGCCTGTGTGCATGAGCAATACAGCTGGGTCCCAAGCCTGACCAGGAATGGGGGATGTGTTTGCAAGCAAAGATAAAATGTGTCACCAGGATCCTTACATGTGTTTAGCATCTGAAGAGATCCTGGTTCAGATAATACAGTGTGACTCTGATTAACCTCATGCAAAATTGTCAACACATGAAATTTCTCAGTGTAAGCTCTCCCTCTGCCCCTGTTCAATTAAATACGACTTCAGATCCTGACTGAAACTTGCTCAGTGTGGCTAAATAGCTGCTGCATCACGTGAAATGGTTTGCTGCAGATGGTCCTGAGAAGTCCTTGATGATATTTCATCTTTAAATTTTAGGGGAAGTTGCAGCCATTTCTGTGCTTCTGGTTGCATTGGTGCTTAAGTCAAGTCAACTCAACTGAAGAGACTTTATTCCTTATTCCTGAGGTTCATGTAAATGTTTCTGGGGAGCAAATATTTTGCTTTTGGGGAGAACCAAATGCCAGATGTTCTTCAAGCACGTCTCTGGAGATGTTACCCTGCTGACTGTGTTTTTGCTTCCTGTGTCATCTGAAGTCATGGGCAGAAATGCAAAGTTATGTCCTGAATATTCAGTGTACCTATTCAAAGCTGTGTCTACACAGTGTTACTTTTTGAAATGTTTTTATCATAGTAGTGCCAGGTAGGAGCCCTTTCTACCTGTGGACTGTGCAGGCAGGATATGACTTTCCCTGTCCACCAGAGTTTGTTCTTCTTAAGATTCCTTAAATTTGTTTGCTGACTGGTGCTTCTATACTTGATTGTGGTCATGAGGGAGCATCTTCATTTAGAGAGGAATGTAAATTGTGCTGCTGGGATCCTCACTGTGCCATTATGCAGGCAAGCAGTACAGGCCTGTTGTCTGGACGGTGTTCGTGAGAGCCCCGTGTTGAAATGCTGGACCTCCCCCTGAAGTGGGAGTATCATTGGCTGCAGTGAAGTAATCCACAGATTTGACATAATCTGTAATTCATTTGCTCATTCCTTTGCACCTGTACAAATCGTTAAGAGGTTGCAGGGTTCTAGCTGTGGACATGCTTTTGTGGTCCAGATTTTGTAAAATGATAAGATGCTCTATTAAGGTAAAATACTACCACAATTATTTATTACTAATAACAATGCAGTGTTTGTCCTGCAATACTGAGTTTAAATTTGACCTACCAACAGTGACATTGAGCAGAACGAGCTCTTGTGCTTGGAAGGCAGATGACTTTGCAGCATATTAAATGTGAATTATGGACATCTTATTGCAAAAGAAAAAGTCAGATGAAGTGTTGTCTATCATCTGCAGAGCTAGGAAAGGATACAATGCCTTTTTTGCACATGGCAGACATGAGAAAGTGACTCCAAAGACCGTGCTGGCAGTCAGCTGCAAGCCTTCATCCCACTTGAGTGATGACCATGTGCATTAAAAAAAATGCAGAGGATAATCCAGCTCTTTCTTAGCCCTTTTCTCTCAGTACAGCAGACCTTTAATTCCAGTGCTGTTCTTGTAAAACTCCTCCTGAGATGCTGTGGGATTGGGTGCAAACTTGTTTTCTTCCTGGCCTTCAAATCAAAGATACTTCTCCATTTTCTCCCAATTGTCTTGTTCTGCTTGTATTTCATGAAAATAAATGCCAGTTCAGTTGTTGTGGCAGCAGTGTAGGCTGGATGCCTAGCATGGAGAGAACTGGGGTGCTGAGCTTGCACTGCAGTAACACACCCAAATTTACCTAGACTAAGAGCAGCCAGCTGCGATCAAAGTGCTTGCATTAAACCAGGTGAGGCTTTGTCAGATAGTACCATGCCCTGTAGCTGTCTTGGCTGAAACAAATGCCTGTCTAAGTCCTCAGCCATGCTCCTACCTTTGACCAGCCATGTGGGGTGCATGGGCACCCTCCTTTCATCTGCTCCGCTTCTGGGGTTCTGACCTTCAGCAGATGAGGGGACAGCTGTGGTAACATCTGGAATTGCCAGTGTTTGATTTGTCAGGCTTCATTAGACAGCCCATAGTCAGCATGGTAATATTTTGATGAGAAATCAGACTTTTTTCTTTGAAAGGGGACTTTTTTTTTTTTTTTTTAAGGCAGGGTCTTGAGGCTGTTATCTGTTTTTCTGTGCTTTGAACACTATTTGTCTCTCACTATTCAGGCCTTACGTTGGTGTTAGCAGTGGTGGCAAGTATACCAATTTTTCCTGCTGTCTGCTGTTTGGAGATTAGCAGACACTAGAGCTATGTCCATCACAGGTCCTTCCAGAGCATCCTTCTCAGTGCTAACAGCAGCACAGGAGCATTAGCAATGCCATCGCATCTTGGTTTGGTGTTGAAAATGGCTAAAAGAGTGATGTAGTTCTTCTAGGCACAGCTGCTGGTATGGCTGGTGAAGATCTGTCTGAAGCAGCCTTAGCTAGGAAAGGGCTGGGAATAGCAAAACCATCTCCTATGAACAAGCAGTTATTAGTGCTAAAAGCGTGCTTGTCTTAGCATAAACATACGTACCTGTTGGCACTGCTGGGTTAGTGAGGATCACCTCTTGGATTTCTCATACTGGCATAATTTGTAGAGTGGCTATCTCAGAGGCAGCAGGTTGTATGATTCATTTTTTGGGTGAGCCATTTTTGGTTTGCAGTACTAAGTAAAGAGTTTAGTTAGCTTAGTTGCTTTTCTAAGCTAAAGACTGCTAACAAAATTGAAACTAAAGGTGTAAACCAGCTTTATTCAAGTGGTAGCTTAGTGTTTTTCACATTTAATTAAAATTACAGAAAAAGGTATGCTTATTCCAGTTCTGTTAAAAGAGGATTATGCAATCATATCTGCAGAGTCCACTGATACAGTTAAAATGGGACCATGGTATTGTGGATGTTGTGGAACAAGCACAAAATGTGTAACATGGTTTTCTTCTATGAGAAGATATGTTTATACAGCTTCAGCTATGCTGGGGCTAAATACTGTAAGTTTCACTTCTGGAGTAAATTATTGTGTCCCTTAAGTCAGAGACTTAATTTACAAGGTCAGCATACACACGTAACAAAACCACCATCCCTACAAAAAATGATTTCAGGTCTTAAGTCTTGATTTAAACAAATTGATTTAAATAGCTATGTAATTAAACAGGAACAATCCCTTGTGTAGGTTCCCCAAATTGATTTAAGGCCTGGTCTGCACATAGATTTTGTACCAGTATAATTATGACTGCGAGAGGTATGATTTCTTTAATGTAATAATTGTTGCATGGCCATTAGAAGTCCAGCTGGTGTGAATGCTGCTCTACAGGCATAACGGTTACTCCCTTTCCTATGCAGGTGCAAGTTGTTGGTTGTATATACATGTGTAGCATCCTGCTGGTGTGACAGTGTCCTTGTTACAGGTGTGGTCCACCTATCACTGTCCTAGTACATTTTAGGGCCAGCTTTTAAAAATTATCTGCATGCAGGGCTCAAATGCACATCAAGTAAGTTTGCAGATGATACAAAATTAGGAGGAGCTATTGACTCCCTTCAGAGTGGAAAGGCCTTGCAAAGAGATCTAGATAAACTAGAGGGCTGGGCAATCACCAACTGCATGAAATTTAACAAGTGCTGGATTCTGCACCTGGGACAGGGCAACCCTGGATGTACATACGGACTCGGGGATGAGAGGCAGGAGGAGCAGCCCCATGGAAAGGGATCTGGGGATTCTGGTCAGTGGCAAGTTGCATAGGAGCCAGCAGTTTGCCCTGGCAGCCAAAAGGACCAGACATGTCCTGGGTTCATCAAGCACGACATTGCTGGTTGGTTGAGGGAATGGTTTGTCTTGCTCTACTTCATGCTGGTGCAGCCTCACCTTGAGCACTGTATGCAGTTTTGGGTGCCGCAGTATAAGCAGGACATAAAGCTATTAGAGAGTGTCCAAAGGAGTGCAACATCTTTGTTTGTGGTAAAGGATCTAGAGGGAAGGATGTATGAGGAGCAGCTAACGTCACAACAGCTTGGTTTGTTCAGCCCAGAGCAGAGCAGGATGAGGGTAGGCCCCATGGTGACCTGCAGCTCCCTCACGAAGGGAGCAGAGGGGCAAGTGCTGAGCTCTGTTCTCAGGGGACAGTGACAGGACCTGAGGGAACGCCATGGCACTGTGACAGGGGAGGGTAAGGCTGGGTGTTAGGAAAAGGTTCTGTACCGAGAGGGTGGTCGGGCACTGGGACAGGGCAATGGTCACGGCACTGACCCTGCTGGAGTTCAAGAAGCGTTTGGACAATGCTCTCAGACATATGGTTTGATTTTTAGGTAACCTAGCGTGGAGCCAGGAGTTGGACTGTACAATGCTTCTGGGTCCCTTCCAGCTCAGGATATTCTGTGATTCTATGAGCTGTACTCCATATAAAGGCTGATGACGCATCAGTTTAGGTGATTTATTCTTGTGGACATTGGGAGGAAGGCTTCTGGGTTGCTGTGAATTTGGAGGTCTTTCAGCAATAGCCCCCAAAGGGTTTATAAATTTTTGCTGTTTATTCAGGCTCTATAGTGCAGTGTGGCTGCACTAAGAATATGATGATGAAGAACAGGGTTCACTCTTCTGCAAAACTGGTGCTGAATGCCCTTATCCCTCCAGTGTTGCACATGGTGATTGTAAACATAACAAAGCTGAAAAGTTGTTCTCTATCCTTGAGTACCACGGGTGCCTTCAGTAGCTGCAGTGGAACTGGCATCCAGGGTAGCAGAAATACAGATTTTACATTGGACGCAGGTCTGCAATCTGATCCACAGGCTAAGAGGAATTTATGGTATCGTCATGGACAGGATCACAGGAGAGAATGAGGGTATACCCCCCTCTTTTCTGCTGGAAGGAGCAGCCTTCATTTCAGCACAGCCAGGGCTAATGTTGAGAGTTATTTATCAGGCATGACTCCTAAGTCTGAGCATGGAGCATGATGATGAGCACAGAAAATGAGAACATGGTCAGAGGAACTTGCAAATGAGGCAAGTAAATGGGTCTAACGATTGGTAGTAATATAAGAATAAACATAATGATTTAACACAGGGAGCAAAATTATTTTGGCCATTTGCTACTGTGCTAGAGTGCAACTTCAGGGTAAAAACCAGTGCCTTCAATTCCGTTGTGGCAGCAATCACAGCTGTAGTGAAGCAGATGAGGCTGAAAAAAAGGTAGCAGCTTTGTTTTGCATTCTGATGTTTCCATAGCTTTTGTCAGTAATAAAGACCCTTGTTTTGGCACTTCCTTGCAGTGAATGTTTGGCAGCCTCTAGTGCTTCCATCTGGTCATTATTTGCCAGGAAATGCCCAGAAGGCAGGTCATAGTTGAATTAAATACTGTCTCTAGGGTACTGGGCTTCACACAGCTAATGAGAAGCCTTAAAATAGAGAGCTTTTCAAAATCTGAATAGAGTCAAGCAAGGACAGAGAACCATAAAATAGTAATTATCCTTGCTGTGCTGAAGTGACATTGCTTAAAAATGTGAAACAGAAAGCTAGACCAAGCATTCAATTTCTTCTCTTGGTATCTATTTATGTCTGTGTTATGCACACATATGTAGATACATATGCATAAAAAATAACATTCAGGTGAAAAATATTTAAATTAAAAATTCCTGGAAGTGCCTCCCATTCCTTCACTTCCTCAGTCTGTAAGACACAATGCAATTGTTACTGGTTTATGTGAGGGTAGGAAAGAGGAGACAAAATTGCTTAGAGAACATCTGGAAAGTAATTAGGTATCCACAATGGAAGCCAAGCTCCTGTACATTAAAATAAATGGCAGAAACATGTCTGTGAAAGATGTATTTAACAGCTCATATTCTAATCTTGCTTACTCCACTTTGAATGCAAGTAAAGGTCTGCTGGATCAAAGCAAATAATTGATGTTACTGAGAACCCACTGAGGTCCGAAAGAAAAATCTAACCACACAGCAGGGAGGGGAGGTTGGCCTTGCAGAACTGTGTCCTCTGAGCAAAGGCATGTGTCCACTTGGGAAGTGATTGGTGGCAGTCTCGGGACACAGTTCTGCAAATTTTTGCTTACTTCAGTAGTCTCCTTGAAGATAAAATCCCTGATTCCTTACAGGGAATGTTTGTCAGGCATAATAATTCACATAAATAGGAATTTGCTTGCAAACTTCTTTTACACTAGTTCAACAATAACAACAACAAAAAAACAGCTACATCTGTGCAATTCTACAGCTCAATATGGTTGTGCTTGTAGAACATGTTATGGTGGCATTTCTGTAGGAGTAAAAAATAAGATGGCCAGTATTTGGAGCAGAGGTGTGTGCCACACCTCCAGTATTTGGAGCAGAGAAATGTTTGCCACAGCCTCTGAAAGTTGGTGGGTGAATGAGCTTGACAGGACTTGCTGAACTCTTTTGTGACTTGTTACTTGCTTTGAAGGAAATTCAAATTTTAAGGTTGTGAAAGACTCTTCATTGTTAGACAAGATGAGATGCCCTGATAAAGACTCATTTCTGAGGCAGAGGGCTAACTGTACTCCCTGAGATTAGCTTGTGGAAACAAGATAAAACATTGTCCAAATATATGCAAAGGTGTCCAGAGTTTTGTATCTTTGACTCATTGGCAGAGCTCATTACTGATGTTGCTGAAGAATTCTGCTTAAAAATCAGTGTCATGAGATGCTCCGTTTGTGTGGATGACATCCTACTTTGCTAGACTAGCCAAAGTACATTTGTACATGGTCTGTGGCTGCTGGCATAGTTCGAGAGGACCAAGGACCTGAAGTGTTGAGACTGGCTGTAATTTTTGCTGGACTCTGTCATTAATTTTTAGGAAATAGTGTTTTGATCCATTGTGCACCTAAAATGAGGAAAGTCTTACATGCTCATGAGCCATCTCACTTGCACGCCAGCCCAAGATTCAGTTGGCTTTCTGTGCTGCAAGCATGTGTTGCCAGCTCATGTTGAGTTTTTCATCAGCCAGCACCCCTGATGGCAGAAAATAAAGTCAGTGCTTCTCTTGTTGCTGTCCACTTTTAATGTGTGTCGGGCACCTTTTGAAGAAACTACAGGAATTTTGTAGAGAATTCCTTCCTTGGGGAAGATTTGCAGCTGGCATTTAGTGATCTGTGGCTGTGTTCAGTTGTAGGATTTTGTCTACCAGCACTCTGATGGTTTTTGCCCAGCACCCTCAGGTTATTGTGCCCAAATCACGCGGCCTTGAAAGACTGAACAAGACTGAAAAATGCCAAGACATCTTTGTACATTTGAACACTGTTCAACAGCAGTTACAAATCTGAACTTGTTCACATTGGCTTAAAACAATGCTCAAGGTTGTACTTGCAAACAACATTATGTATGTGTATGCTATTGTCTGTCTTCCAAAAAAAAAAAAAAATACCAGCTCCTCCCACTAGCTCAGAAAGTCCCGACATATTTGCTAAAGAAAAGGTTTTCCCTGCATGCAGAGAGTCATAACATACACCAAAGAGAAACTCCATACTTCATTAAAAAGAAACACACAAACCTCCCAGCTGCTGAGCCATCACTATTCATAGCAAGCTGGCTTAATAAGATTTTTGTAGCATCTGTTGAATAAAGGCCCGACACTGGGAAAATGATTATTTTCAGTAACAACCTGCAGAATATTCACTGTCAGACACAATCCTACAACTGAAGCCTCCACATTTAGTAACTGTGCTTACAAAGAGTTTGTACCAAATAGAATTGGGTTGCAAAGAGCCACATGTAAGGCATTTCCCTCTGGCTACACCTGCATGTCAGTGCATTTCATTGGGTCAGTAAACAGGCAGAGTGGTTAAAAACATTCCCAGCACTTGGTGCTCAAAGGAAAACAGTGGGGTGATGCTCTACCCCTTGAATCTGATTTTGGCAAAACATTAAAAGTCCCCCTGAAGCATTGAAATGCACCTCAAGTGCATTAACTGACTTTGTGAGCACTGCAATTTAATGAATAGGGGGAAGAAGTGGATTTTGAGGCTTTTGTTTGCTTTGGGGAGGAATTCCTCTTGTGTATCCTTTCACTGAAAAGAAGAAAATCAATTGTACAGGAAGTACTTAAGCTGTAGGGTTAATTAAGTAACATAAAAAACTGGTTGGTTGGTTTGTTTTTTGCTGCTAAATAATGTATTTTGCCAAGGCAGTACATGCCTTTCACCCTGTATTTGAGAGGACTGTATATTTCCAGAATCCTCCCATCATGCGCATATGCTGATAAAGTTTCCTGCTGGTCAGTGTTGGGTATTTGCACTGCAGCTCAGGACCAGCACAATTGTGACCAATACTTCTGGGTTTTTATAACTAACTTTCTGATCTAAGTAGACTAGCCTAAATTGCATCTGCATTGTGTAGTGCTGGAAACTCTGCATGTAGGAACCGATCAGATTACATGGATTATATTCTTGTGATCGTAACAAGTGCAAATATATGTGCATATTCTTATGTGTATCAAAATCTGTTTAGAATGCACTTTGGATGGTTTTGTGCTGCAGCATGAGGCTTGCGAAATCACAGTGACTATTAATGCAGGAAAAGCAGAGAGGATCACGTTATCAAGTCCTGCTGACAAATAAAGATACATGAGTTTGCAGTTGAGTGTTTTTGAGGAAATAAGTATCTCTAGTAATATGTGTAACTTTGCGGTCTCTCTTTTTGGTCTTTTTTTCCTTCATCTACTCTTTTATTCCTGTAAAATCTGTTAGGGCCTGAAACTATTATTAGGGAAATTAGAAGAGTGGGTATTGTGCTACTTCCATTTGCTGGCAGCAAACAGTGGGTATAGTTTCTTGAAGGCAGATGACCACAGAGGAAGGAAAGTCAGAAAATGAGCTTGAGACTAAGAGAGTCTTTGTACCTCTGACTGGAAAACTGTACCATGAGACTCAGTTTTAATTTAATACAGCTGTTCTGTCCTGTCTCTAAGCTTGTAATTACAAGACTATGTGAGCTGGATTGAGGTGGGCAGTAGTTAGGATATTGATTAAAATACCATGGATGATGTGGGAAATGATATCCCTTACATGATATATGTAAAAAAGTTGGAGAAAAGTTCATTTGAAATCACAGGAGCTGTTGATCTTGGATCTTGTTTCTTTTTCTGTTCAGCATTCAAGCAGCTGTGAATTGCTTCACAGGGTACAAGGTAGTGGAAGTTTGGGGCCATAAGTCAAAACGAAGTATTTATAGTCAAATGTTCATCTCAGTAGGATTTAAACAACTTTCAACTTGCCTGTTGCTTCTTCAGGCATACAAGCCAGAAACACAGTTTGTGTGGAGTAATCAGAGATTTCCCTCTGCATTTTCTAGAACAATCAAATATATGGTGTTCATACTTGTATTTACCTGTGTGGCAATGCAACTCAGGTTGTCTCCCATGAAAATATTTATGCATTTGTACTTCTTTGCTCTACTGGTGGATTAAATTACAAAGAGGTAGAGCAGCTGGAGAACACTTTAGGCAGCTGGGGCCAGGAATCTGTGGGAATCTTGTTGCTTGTTTCATAGGTCCCATAGCCCTTAATGTAGAGTTGTGAAAATACCCTTCTCCTGTGCTTTTTCAGAGCTCTGATGAGGAGTTATACAGCAACTGGTTGACTGGTAGTGCCTCCAATAGCTGCTGGTGTCAGAGCCCCCGATTCAAAGCACGTTCAACGGCAAATGATTGCAGACAACATTAGGTTGCAGGATGCTTCCAGAAAGTGAGACATAGCTTGGGTTAGGGCAAGAGGAGTGAGGGTCATGAAGTATTGCCAGTCCTTGGCTGAGCATGTTGCATGCTGTCATCCTTGAGGATTTTGAACAGCATAAGGAAGAGTATGTGAAAGGGGGAGACTGTCCTCTACTGCCTCTTTCCTTCCTGGAAAGGTATTTGGAATGGTATTTCTGTATGACTGCTCCTGTGTTAACCTGGTAAAAAAAAAAAAATAATAAAATAATTGTTTTCTGATCATGGACTCATTCAGCTCAGTGTGAAAATGACTCCTAATTACTGGAGGTGTGCTTTATACTTCGAAGTGCTGAAGGGAGAATTACTTAGAGGCTGTGGCCTGTCGTGCCATGGGTTTGAGCTTTGGGCCTTCTCTTCTTGTGGACTGCCTCAGTACGGCAGTGGGTGTTTCTGGTTAAGTATAGGAAGGAGTTTGTCTGCTTGGGTGGGATAGATCCATAGGGCAGCTTGTCCCTGTCTCTTTTGGTGAAAAGCAGGGAAATAGAGGCAGGTGTTGCTAGTCATCAGTGCAGAGATGACTCTTGGTGAGAGGTATCCAGGAGGACTCCAGCAGAAATGCTTTAAAGGTCAAATCCGAATAGGTCTGCAGCTCTGGAGAATTCGTCTCCACTGAAATTTTTAGTCCTTCCAGATACTCCAAGTTTGCCTGCCTAGAGCTTGACTGGTACTGGGAGTATGTCAGGACTTCCAGGTATGACATCAGAAGAGCTTCTGCCTGAAATCAGAAGACTCTCAAGTCTTTTGATTTGCTACTGGCAGGAAGTCATCTGTTTGAAGCTGCTTGATTTCCAGCAATTTTTCTTTTGTCCAGAAGTCCCCCCCAAAACTGGTCTTCTACTGAACACAGCGTTACACAAGATGGAAAGCCAAACCCACTCAGTTGCATTGTTCTGGGACTTCAGTGAGATTAGAAAATAAAGGCCAGACTGAGTTTTTTTAAACGAATACATTTGTTGTTTGTGGTGGTGTGTGTTGGTGTTTGCTTTATGTCTGATACTTTAATTGCCAGGTTTTGTCTTGGAGATAAGGTTAAGCTGCAAAAACTGGCAATGAGGTAAAGATTGGCATTCATGAAGGAAGTGTGTAGTAAGACGTGTCTGTGCCATACTACTGTACAGTTTGCACAGCAGCAAGCTTCCGTCAAACCAGAAAATACTGTATTGCTTCCTGCGTGATTTTCTTATATTCAGCATCTTGCATTTAGCTTGTTACCTTCATTTGAAAATAGTGCCAAAGAAAAGAGGTGGGGGGGAGACAGCTTGGGCTGTTCAGTGATCCAAGCTCTGGGTTAGAGGTAGAAATCACATAGGATCTCGTCTCCCCTTTGTCTCCTTTTGCAGGAGCCTGACACTTGCTGCAGGTTCCTTGAACTAATGTGGGAAACCATTCCTGTCCCTGTGTAGAGCCTCAAGCTGAACAGGTGTAGTGGTCTTTGAAAAATGCACCCTTATCCAGGGCTAGGAAACATCAGATAATGTTGGACTGGAAGAGGAGGATGCATTTCAGTGAAATGATAAGAAGGGAAGGCTACTCTCATGGCCTGAGCATGAGACACCTCCCTGCTTAGAAATGGAAAAAGAGATGTGTATGGAAAGTTGAAAAGGGAGACGTGTGTTGCTGACAAATTTGGCCAGAGGAATGAAGGTTGGCAGGACAGGGGGTGGGAGGGAGCTGGAGCAGGAGGGAAGGAATGTTAATGTAGCTGTGATAGGACTTGAGGCAAATGGAAGGGGAAGGAGGGTGTAGCTCTGCTCTGCCTCTCACTGGCCGTGGGCTGCGTTCTCCAACTCCTTTCCCTCCTGCTGCCACTCTGCAGGCTGCTCTCCCCACCCCAAAAGGTTGGGGCAGAAGTTGCTACCCCCAGGATGCACTGCAGGGTCTCTGGAAGCAGGTGGTGGGATGCAGCTGGGGGGGAGACAGCTGAGGCTGGACCTGGAACAGGGTTTGTGTTGGGCTGGGAGAGGATGAACCCGGAGGGATGCCTGAGGAGAAGGAAGACATCCTTGGCTTCAGGGAGAGCTATAACATCTCCACCACTGAGATGCAGTGAATTAATGAGCCCTCCTTGGAAGTGAAAAAAACACATGAAACAAACTTCCCTTTACTGTCCTGTCTTCAAGCCAGCTTGAGCTTCCCAGAGAAAGACTCTGTAAAAGCTCTCTCCCTGTGGAGACAAACTTCACGGTTCAAGACTGAGTGCAGAAATGAAGCAACCTGCCTGGCACCACTGGCTCCCTGCTGAATTTCCATGTGTGGACTTGACAAGCCATGCTCTGGTCAAGCAGAAATTGCTCTGGGCACCAAACGTAGCCGCTTACTGAGGATATATCCCTGTAGTGGTAAGTGAAGGATGAAAAGGGGAAAAGGCTCAGTGTGAAAAGTTAACCTTTCCTAGATGAAAAGAAAGGCAAAGAGAAGTTAAGCACAGTTACAGGCTTCTGTTAATTAAACAGTGGCAATGAATATCTGCTTCAGCATCAATAAACCATGAAATATTTGATAAGAGCCTTGTTGAGTAACTTCAGAAGTTTCTGCCAAACCTGGTAAGGTCTGTTTGGTTTGAAATGACTTGTGATATGTCTGCTTGTCACATAGACAAACGTCCCTTCAAGTATGTGAGCTGTCTTTCCCATGAATCAATTGTTGAAGAACACTGTAGCTGGTGACAATTCAGCCTGTGTTTAGAAAGTGGGTCAACATTTGTTGAAAAACCCAGATATTTGTTTTGGGCTCTCAGGACAAATCTTTCCTCCTGTGCCACTGGGAGAGAGCAGTGCTGGGCACAGTTGTGTCAGGGCTTGGTCTTGGTTGCTGCCATCAGCTCAGTGTCACAGCCCTACCATCTGCTTTGCTCAGCCATCTCATCCAGCTTCTGAGGCACCACAAGGATTTATCTATTAGCCATACCTGTGTTATGATGCCATCTGGTTTTGGTAGTGGTTCACCTGCAGTGCATTTCAGTTGTGCAGGAAGCGTTATCATAGAATCACAGAATGGCACGGGTTGTAAGGGACCTTAAAGACCATCTAGTTCTTTTCTTGGCACAGTCTTTCTGCTTTGTGAATTAAAGGGTATGGCTTGAAGCAAAAGAAAAACAGCAACAGAAACAGCTTTAAGGATATGGCTGATGCTTTGCTTGAAGAGTAAAAGGTACAGTGCTGCAGTGTTAGTCAATGTGAGGTCTGTGAGATACCATCACGTAGGCTGCAGATATGTACCTGCCCTTAAATGCAGCCAGTCAGTCTGCAAGGGGGAAAATGCAATAATTGAGTATTTTAGGTTTAACTTGACACTTAGATGTTTGCAAATGACACAGATGGGGAACCAAGATAACAAGACAGCTCCTTTTTTATTTTTATTTTTTCAGAATTGCCTGGTGGTTGCTGGATTAAAAATTTCTGAGAACCTTGTGCTTGTGAGTTGTGACCAACTGAGTCTTGTCCATCTCTCACCCTGCTCAAAGCACACGCTGGCTTTCTGAATCCTAGCCTTGAAATGGAGAGCTGAGGGATCTGTCACTGTGTCTTGCTTGGCTTGACCCAGGGAGCAGTTTAGCCTTTTCCTAACATGGCTGTTTCTAGAGTTTGCATGACTCTGTGTAGCTGGACTATGTTCTTCTTGTCCTGGTTTCTTTTTATCCAAGTCTTTCTCATTTGATTTTTTTTTTTTGGATTAGATGAGGTTTACAAGAAGAAATTGACGTTACATTTCAAGGTTTGTTTCTGCTGTTGCATTGGCCTACTGCACCATATCCTCTGGGGTCAAACCTCTGGGCTGAGAGCCAGAACTTACAATGATTCTTTTGCAGGGTGTAGGAGTATGTTGTCATGTCACCCTCTATGAGTTCACCCTCTCCCTCTTGTGCT
Organism: Stictonetta naevosa; assembly: GCA_011074415.1. Taxonomy (NCBI): domain Eukaryota; kingdom Metazoa; phylum Chordata; class Aves; order Anseriformes; family Anatidae; genus Stictonetta; species Stictonetta naevosa. The sequence goes on from CM021698.1 coordinate 62,748,685, forward strand.
GCCTGCTTGTTCCTTATTTCACACTCCACCCCTACACCATGGTACAAGTGGCTGTTTTAGCCCTGATTTTGATACTTCTGCTCAGTCATCTGCTTAGGAGGCATTGATGATAATACATGCAGCTTAATCTCCTACTGACTCATTTTTGAGTTGCTGGTACATCCCTGTATGCCATTAAGCCATCTTTGAACCTCACTGTGTCACAGCGGTATACACAAGGAGTAAATCCACTGAAGTCAGTCAATTAACACTAGCATGAAACTGGAATGACCAGAGAATCATGTCTCCTTTCTTGTAGCTTATGTATAGCAGAGAGGAGTGAAAGCCTCAAGTGAGCACGAACAATTTAGAAATTTGATTTGCCTACCAAAGAGACTGGCCAAGTGTGCTGAGAATGATTTCAGAGACCACAAGCTGATTTGAACTGGGTTGCTGGAGCTGCACAAACATACTGCATACTGCGAGTTTATTATGCATAAACTCGCTGAGCACTGAACTGGGATGTGCAGAAATGTGCTCGCTTCACCTGGTTGGCTGGCCCTCTGAGGAGGGACTATGCTTTGTAGGGTGGAGTGAAGAGCAGAGGAGGCTGCTGATATAATTAGATTACACCCTGTTTATCTGTGATTTAGGAGCAGTTAAAGAAAGCACATCTGAATTCACTTAAGACTTGTTAATGCTGTGTTTAGAATACAATGGTCTGTGGGGACCAAAAGTTTGAAGCACAAAAAAGCAGCTCAGAAGAAAAAGCTGCCTGGACACAAGCGTACCTGTGCACTCAAACATATCACATTCTTGTACCTCCTCTACCTCACTTGTGGGAAAGAAAAATAACAGTAGCTTTTATTAGAAGCTGTTGATTGTTGCCTCCTTCAGTGCATTTCTGAATCATAACCTTGCAGAAAGCATACCTCACCCAGCAGGAATTTAGCAAATCCAATAACAGGCTTATGATGCTCGGTCTGAGATCTTGCAGCCCAGCTGACTGTCGCCTGGCCAACAGGGCCAGGCGAGAGGGCTGCTCTCGTTCATACTGAGAGGTGTGGTATTGGTGCGGAAAGCTTGTGGAAGAACTTGGCATTGCGTGCAGTTTCTTTGTGAAGTATCTCATCACAGAGGAGTTTGTAGATATAGAAACATGGACTTAGAGCAGTTGAGGTGACCAAATCAACCTTCCCTCACCACCACCCAAAAAAACCCCTCCAAAACTTGGTCAGTGGCCATTGCAATTTTCCTCATGCTGTGTTTGTCACTCCTGCAGACTCAATTTCTGACTGTTGTCCTCCTCTCTGATTTTAATCCAGCAACAATGCTAAAATGACAATTTCTGTCTTTGCAGTCCTCCACTACTTCGCCATCTAAGCATTGAGGTTACAACAGTTGTTAATGTGCCATGAGCAAAACCTGCTAAAAACACCATGATGAGACTGAGAGTAGACTTACAGTGATTTGAATTATTCTCCCAAGTTTTATTTAGTGTTGTGTGTGTGGCAGTAGATATTTTAGCTGCCACAGATGTGCAGTAACATTCTTAGTCCCATGACTGCCCTTTCTTGTTGCAGTTCATTTAAAAAAAAAATAAAAAGGAATGTTCAAACAGAACTGGCATAATAGTGGCATACTCAAAAAACTAGTCATGTTACATCTTTGGAATAAGCTGCTGTGGATTTGTCATGAAAACAATTGTTCAGGTTTGGTTTTATGTATCAAATAGACAAACTTTTATTGCTTCATACATTCATAGGCATTTCAATAGACAAAAGTGTTGAGGTCGCCTAGGCAGTGTCCTGCACAGAGCAGAGTTTTCCCTATAGAGTATTTCTGTGATGCACAGAATGTTAAACATTTTCCTTGGTGGGGATTCTGTCACCTTCCAGAGAGGGCTGTAGTTCAGGTGGGTCACTCCACTGGAAGCGGCAGCTTTGTAGTCAGGCCATATTCTTAATTCAGTTGCATTATTTCCATGTAACTTCAACTTGTAATACCTTAATGAGTCCGCTTCAGTCCTTTATTTCTCCTTCTTTGGGTTCACATCTACCTCTATTAGAGACTTCTGCATTAGTGTGTCATACCTGTCTTTCAGCGTGTTTGCTGAAATTACATTGGTTTTTACTAATGACTCACATCTTTTGAATTGTGTGCAAATAGCATTGAAATGGGTTGGAGGGCTAGACCATCATGGTGGAGAAGCCTGGGGGTAGGTAATCCCTAAAGATGCATTCTAGTTTAAGTCATACCCAAATAGTGTTGTTAAAAGCAGAGAAGCTGCCTGCATAATGAAGTAGCATGTCTGAGCCTGTGGTAACAGTCTGGGGTGATACTGAAGATGGAGATCCATCAGGGTATTTAAGCTGCTTAAAGCCTGCAAAGACAATGCTGAATGTCAGCAGTTACTGTTGTGGAGCTGGATTGATTATGAAAGCAGCTGGCACAAGCCAATTGCAGTGTGTTTTCTCAAAACTTCTGGAATGACTGTGCTGTGGAGGGGTTGTGCGTTCATTCCATGCTGCTGTATGTGGTCTGCAGGATGAGATGTTTTTTCGCACTGTGCTGTATGTGAAGCTGGAGGATGTTGGAGCTCGTTGGGCCTATTGATCACAGTCGTGTCAGGCAGGAGATAGTAGCTCTGATTTTTTTGTCTCTTCAGTGAGAATTCAGTCTATTTTTTTCAAGTCTGGCAGCAGCTCTTGCCATTCAAGTGGGTGATGTATTTGAGCAGTATTTGAGAGGTGATAGAAAAGGATGGTGATTGGATGCAGCTGCTTAAAGACTGTCATGCACTTTACAGAAACTGTTTACTGTTCTGTACCGTGAACTGAAGCTGAAATTTTACAGCACTGAGGCAGAACAGCCTTGAAGGGGAATTCTGACCTTTTGGAAAGCTTTCTTAAATACTGCACACTAAGGGGATCTTTAAGTTTTACACTAAGAAACTCATCTATTTTGCTATATGTGGAAGCCCAGGGATGGACATGGTATTTTAAATATACAGGTCTTTTTAGTGAACACTTTGAGAGTGCTAGAGTAGATGGGATTTGGCTCAACACTAGTATGGCCTTATTGGGTGCTGGGGACACGTCTGTGAGTTCCCCAAGTCTTATTAACACATAAAGTATATGGACCCATGGGAATTTTTTATATATGGATAACTTTTTGTATGGAGCTGGCAATTTCTTTCCTCCAGAATGATCACTGAGGACTGACTGAACGTGGAAATCAAACTCCCTGTACTTCCAGATGTTTGGCTCTTTCTGGACTGATGTGAGTGCTGTGGAAGAACTCATAGCTGGGCTCTGTGCAGGAGCAGCAGATGGGCCCCTGGGGATGCCACTCTCATGCTTCCACCAGCATTAAATTCACAGAACAATAAACTGCAGTTGTTGTGTTATGAGACCCAAATGTAATACATGAAAAATGTGTGGTGCACTAAACCTGTCTGGTTCATACAGAAACTCGTGTGTAATTCACAGTCTTTGTAAATACGTCAGCTTAATGCCTCTCTGGTACCTATCAGCAAGGCTTTGTTTCCCCTGGGTTGGTCAGACCTGACAACTTCTGAAACTGGACTCTGAACTGTGAGACAAATGGTGATGAACTCGGAACATTAGTGAATAATAATTAGTTTTGATTGCAAGAAAAAAAAATACAACGAAAGCCTTTTTGTTTTAGTTTTTCTCTGTCTCCATGTCATTATCTAAAATTTTCATCCTTGATAATAATGGAGAAACCCTTTTACATTTTTTGTAGAGCGGAGTTATATCTGGGTGTGTACACCAGCACCAGGCTTTGGTTATCCTTCCCTGCAGCACATTACATGGTGTTTCTTGGATTTGGTGATTTGAAGTTGTTAGCCATCTAGTAGTTCTTTCAGACATTTATTTGTTGTTTAATTAATATGTATGATGTTTTCCTTTGGACTGCAGTTTACATGCAGCCTTCTGAATAAGTGTCACTTGCTAATACGTGGCTGTGCATGAGGCACAGATATCTTCCATACCACAAGGCTTTTGGTAACTGGAGCAATGCACACCTACTTGTTAACTGAACTGCCCAAATTCTGTGGATAAATTAAGCTGTGCTTGGTGTGAAACCTGTGAGAGTACATAATCTGGTGTGGCTGTTGCTTGCTAGCCCTTCATTAAGTGAGAGCGTGGGTCCTTTAAGTTGCCCATGGAAAGCAGCAGTTTCATTCAGTTACTGCTACTCAGAGGAGAAAAGAATTAATTCCCAAAGGTACCAGAGGCACTGTGAAAATAATCTTAAGTAACAGCACATTTTACTCTGTCTCAGTCAGAGTCACTGAAAACTTTGAGAGCTCTTGGGCAGTAAATTACTAAAACATGTGGGCCTCGGGGATGCTGAGGTGGCCTGGGATGGAGCCAAAGTCCATAGAAGTCTACAGGAGTTGTCCAGTGCATGCAGCCTGCTTGGACCGGGTCCTTGGATGTGCTTTTCAGAAGTAGTCAGCAGTGCTCAGCCTCGTTGGCACTAGCTCCGGTAGGAGAAGGGAAGCCAACACTGAGTTTTCCTGGGCTACTGGATTTAACGTCCTCTTTGAGTGATTTAAAAGCACTGCAAAATTGTGCTTTCAAGTCAGATGTAGTGTATGTTCTACCAGGAGCTGGTTTTGCAAGTGACTTAAACTCAGCCAAAAAACTTATTTCTGTGTTGTCAATGTGAATTGGGTTCCTCCGTGTAGATATGCCACAGCAGTGGAGGCAAAAGGTGAGTCTGCATTGCTGAGCACAGCTTTTAGGCAGGAGCTAGGAGATCTGGTGGAGAATTTTAATGCCTGTCTATAAGAAGGGAACTAGAGCAAGAGACTTCAACATCCACAAGCTCTCCTAGGGCACATCTCCTTAAATTTTACTCTCTTCCCTCACATCTGGCTTCATCTGCTGTCCTCAGGCTACTGTTTAAGACAATTTAACAGCCAACAAGAGTGGTGTGGGAGCTTCCATACCCTGCTGGAGGGTTGTACCATGGTTCTTCATTCTCTTGAATTCCAATAATTCTTCTCATTGGGAAACAAAACACAACATATCTGCAATAAAAACAAGAGCAAGTCTTCCTGCAAATGCAAGAGCACAAAGGCTGGATGTTCTTTGCCACTGAGGCTATCTGAGCCAGGCAGCCTTTCCCCTCTATTCAAAGCCCTTGATTTATGGAAGGAGAGTGATTACGCAATCAGCAAGGATAATGGCTATTTACTTTTGAAAACAATGGGCTTGATGAACCACAAAAAATGACCTAATTTTCAGAAGTGCGTTTTCCTTGGAGCAAACTAGCTCAGTTTGGGATGGAAGTAAATACATTATCTTCATGAGATGGTAAAAAGTGACCTTCTGTTCTGAGATAAATCATGGGGTTTTGTCTTGAAGACTTGCATGGCCCTGAGCATGGAAATATGTCAAGCTGGAAAACAATTTTAATATATTTAAAGTAATGAAAACAGAGTTGAAAATATATATTAAAACTTATAATGATTACAAATTGTCAGGCTTACCAAGACAACTTGCTAGGTTTTCCTGTAATCAACTCAAAAGTGCTAAAAGTATGGCTTTGCTCTGTCTGTAGTAGAATTTTGTTGTGTATTCATCACTATGTGGAAAACAGCTTCTCCTGTTTAGAGATGTCCACTTAGGTTGCAGTATAATTAACATCTCAGTTAAAATGTGTTGGGGCCTGTGTAGGCAAGGATAATAGAGAAGGTGTTATTGTGTTGCTTAGCGTATTCTTAAAATAAAGGGAATACCGCTGGGCTTGCTCTGAGAACTGGATTGAGTTTATAAACTGGAGCTGGTGGTGGTGGGATGGTAGGACTATTCCCATTCCTATCTCAATTCCAAGCCAGCCATGTCCTGTGCTGCATCAAAAGCAGCATGGCCAGCAGGGTGAGGGAGGTGATTGTCCCCCTCTGCTCTGCTCTCATGAGACCCCACCTCTGGAGCCCTGAGTTAAGCTCTGGTGCTGCCAGCACAAGGACATGGATGTACTCTAACAGGTCCAGAGGAAGACGACAAGGATGATCAGAGGGCTGGAGCACCTCTCCTATGAGGGCAGGCTGAGGGAGTTGGGGATGTTCAGCCTGGAGAAGAGAATGCACCGGGGAAACATTATAGTGGCCTTCCAGTACCTAAAGGGGGCTACAGGAAGGCTGGGGAGGGACTCTGTCAGGGAGTGCAATGATAGGATAAGGTGGAATGGCTTTAAATTAAAAGAGGGTATGTTTAGATTAGATGTTAGGAGGAATTTTTTTACTGAGGGTGATGAGGCACTGGAACAGGTTGCTCAGGGAAGCTGTGGATGAGGATGAACAACCCATCCCTGGAGGGCAGGCTGGATAGGGCTTTGGGCAGCCTGATCTGGTGGGAGGTGTCCCTGCCTATGGCAGGGGATTGGCACTGTGTGGTCTTTAAGGTCCCTTGCAACCCAAATCATTGTCATTCTGTGATTCTAATCATCTAATTTGAAAGAATACTATTTGCTGAAGTTCATTAGCATGTGGGAGGGCCATGTGCCTGGCAATGTCCATATATTTACTACAAATGAGTTGATTGTTTGGCAGTGTACAATTAGTGGTCCAAGGTGATCTAAAGTCTATGGAAAGTTGACCAATGGATGCAGTTGGGGAAAAATGAGCTTTCATGCACACAAGCCATTCTTCAAGTTTCACTTTTTTTTTTCATTATTTTAGTTTTTGAGCATTATGGGAGCCTTAATGGGTGAGACGAACATAGAGAAACTTCAGCAGACTTTGTTCTTTACTTTTATTTCAGATTCTGGCCAATGAACCATGCTAAAGCTCTTTCCACTTCACTGGTGCATGCTGGAAGAGTGTTACTGAGAGCTTATGTAGTTTTGAGCAGACACTGCAGTAAAATTCCCTTCTGACGCTTTATGCCATTCAGGCTTGTGCCAGTGCTGCTAAGTCACCTAAAAGCCTGGATTAAAAATATCTTGTGCAGTCAGAGATGGTTAATCTATGCTTGGTTTATATGTCTGGAAAACCGAAAAGTTTTCATTGGTGGTTGATCAGGCCATTGACATTTTACAGTAGATAGGACCACACTTGGCTGTGATTACATCCGCTCAACACACAGAAGATGAGGAAGATTTTCTGCATATTTCATCCAGGAGAAATGTCTTGTGCATCTCAGGCCTTCAGGACCTTTGCTACAGAGGGTTCAGGCTCCCCAGTACAGGAGGTGGGAGCACACCAATAGGAACAAAAGCAGGGTAAGAATCATTGTTTTCTACCCTGACAGTCCAAAGCTATCCCCAAATACTAGGATAGTCAGTACCTTATATGCGATATTATGACTCAATGTGCTACAGTTAGGCTTCACTTTTCCTTGTTAAGCTGCTATGAAACCTGAAATAGTTACACCAGCAAAAACATTAATATCAATGCAGTTATATGGTTATAAAGATGGATTTACACCAGTGTGGTTTACTCCAATAAGAAAAGTGAAATAAGCTAAACTAAAATAAAGCATGTTCACAATATAACTTTTCATAGCAGACAGACTGGGGAATCTGTGAGCGTTTAGGAGAGGTTTTAAGAATGAATCTAGAGTTTAGACTATGCTAGTTTCCCGTTTCTGTGTGTGGCTACTAGTAAGCTAACTGAATTAAATTACGATACACAGTCTAAAATATTTATTTTATTTCAAAATTGCAGGTTTACACCTGCAATAACCAAGACGAGCAAATATAGCGGTGTATTTTGTTTGCTCACTTCTACCTCTCAGCTCTTTTGGTACACAGACATCGTATATCCAGAACAAGCCTAGATGCACGTGGCTGTCCATTAGGTCTTCACTATTACCGTACATCACCACGCATTGTTGTGCTACACGTTGCCATACTGTAGGCCATACCTGCCTGGCACATGAGCAGGACTCCATCTTGCTAGGCACTGTCAGCACAGAGCAGAAGTCTGATTCTGTCTGCAGAGCCTTTCCTCTTAAGAGAAATCAGTATATAACAGGTGGTTATAGATGATACATGGGAGAGGACAGAGAAGACGACAGCATTATGCATTTCACGTGCAAGATGTCAGATCTGATAAAGGCGGTGTTGAGAAGTTTACACAACATGAAGGAGGAAGGCAGCAGCAGTAGGAAAGTATGAAAATGCTTCTTGGAAGGTCTGATAATTGAGTGATAGTGGAAAGCTTCTCAGGCTGATCGGAAGCAGGAATCGGTTCATCTCCGTAGTGAGTGAGAAATGATAGATATGGTGAGGATAAGTGACAGAAGCATTGAAACCAATGATAAGAGGCTTATGTTTGATGTAAAAGTATGTGAAGAGAACTTGTGCAGACAGCAGGGAGGTGATAATGACAGGCTGGGAAAGTAATTTCTAATGAAGCATTCTGGATGGGGGAGAACAAGTTTCTCTTTATCAGGACTTGAGGAAACAACATCAGAGTAACTGAAATGTCAGGTGCTAGAAGCCTGAGGAAGGAGGAGTTGCACAGATGCTGTGTAAAAAGTGCTTGCAGGATGCCCCATCTACCTTGTCTGTTAAAATAGACAAGTTTAAAGTGTGTTTTCTGCTACCAATTATTCCACTTGTAATTTTGGGAGTGGTGGTCCCGTGTCCCGTTTTTCTCTTAGCTTAACCCTCATTAAGTGAATCATAGAATGGTTTGGGTTGGAAGGGGCCTTAAAGACCACCTAGGTCCAACCCTCCTGCCATGGGCAGGGAAACCTCCCACCAGACCAGGCTGCCCAAAGCCCCATCCAGCCTGGCCTTGAACAGCTCCAGGGATGGGGCATCCACAGGTTCTCTGGGCAGCCTGTTCCAGTGCCTCACCACCCTCTGAGTAAAGAATTTCTTCATTATACGTAGTCTGGACCTACCTTTTTTAGTTTAAAACTGTTATCCCTTGTCCAGTCACTACACTCGCAAAAAAAATGGCAGAGAGGCATGCTTCTGGTCTGGAAGAAAAACATCCTCTTGTGGAGCTGAGGAACACCAGGAACAGCTATTAGGAGAAGCTCTGCTTCTAAGCAAGACATTCAGCATAATCCAGATGTGCAGACCTAAAAAGTGCATGTCCAAGGGGACAGCTGGTGATACAGGGCTGAGCTGAGTTGTCTCCAGGATGAAAAATAAGAAGAGGTGAAATCTGATGGAAAGTAAAACATTTTCTTCTACTGTGTTGTGCTTGAGACAGAGAGTGGAAGTTCTGGGTGATCAGTCCCAAAAACAGACCAACAATTCACTGAGCACTGAAAGTGAGAAATCTGGAAATAGTTGTTCATCCGTGCATCATCAGTTCAGATACAACTGAAATCATTTGCTGATAAGATCATCTAGAGATTAACTGCAGAGAAGAAAAGCTGCTCAGGGTACAGTAGACCACAGAATATTGGAGAGAATGTTAAAGAGTGTATGAGTAAAGCAAGAGAAATCAGGTCTGGACAATCATAAAAATTAAGGCTTTTATACGTCTCAGGAGAAAACCTGAACAATTGCATTAATGCTGTTGTAATATTGTCAGGTCACATTAGTGATGCTGGATGCTATGTGTTTAATGATGTTACAGTGTTTCTGTAATACAGAATATAAACAATCAACGGTTATATTAGCATTCACTTCTTGGCAAACAATTGAATTAACTGTGTGTGACAGGAATGAGATGAGGAAGGGTATATGGCAATTAATCACTTACTACCAGCACTGCTGCTCAGTAATGGGAGTGCAGTATTTTTTTCTTCTGTTAAGGATGTCAGTAGTAACAAAAGTGGGTTTTATATTGTAATTTTTTTTTTCTATCTTCCTAGACTATATATTTTTGGGATGTGGGATTGCTTAGCAAGCGAGCTGTGGCTAAGGGGGATCTTCTGGTTCTGATTATATTGCAAGCATTTTGTAACTGTCTTAGGTTTTTGATTGCCAAAACTTAAAAGAAAAGGGGGCTGGGAACAAGGGAAACTGTTTGCTGAAGACTGAAATATATGCAGCCTTTACTTAATGTAGAACCCTAAACACTTACCAATAGCATGCAGTTGTTGAGAAAATGCAATATTGATGTAAAAGCCATACTTCATGGTGAAGAAGTAAATAAACAGATGTTTCAGAAACCAATCTTCAGTCAGCCTACACCCAGTTAAAATACAAAATTTGCTGTTACTCCTCTCAGGCTGTCCTAAGGAGCTTACCCAGGTGCTAGCTGGCTGTGATCTTGGCTGCAGGTGGGGCTTGTATATTCATAGGGAATGTGATTGGACAATGAAGAGGGTGCAGCAGCAAGAAGTATCCTGGATTTTTCTTCTCGGTTGGGAACCATGAGGGATATAAAAAAGCATGGGTATCCCAGCAAAGAGCTGGGGGGCTAGCACGGGAGCTGTTGTGAAAGCAGAAATGTTAAGGCTGTTCTGGGTGGTAGCAAGGGACCCTTTACACCCACGGTGTCTCTGGAGAGAACCCAGGGCCACATGGCTCCCTTGGTTGTTAGTGAGCAGTCCTCAGTGATCACAGGTATAGCAACATGAGGATTTTCAGGTAGCTGGTCCTTATTTCCCATTTGTCCTGAAGTTTAAACAGTATTTTGGAGGTGTTTGTGGAGACTTACCCCAGCTCTTTTTCCCTTTTTGGAAGAAAATTTACCTCCTCCTGGCATGACCGAGGCAAAAACACTTTTGAGGAAGGTAATTGCTATGATCCCCTCTTTACTGAGCCTCTCTTTTTTCCCCCTGCATTTTTCCTATCTTGTATTTAGGCATCCTGCTTGTATCTGTAATCACTGGGAGTTTCTGCCCGTAATAACTGAGCAGTGTAGCATCATTCAGTCACTTTGTGATTTTGTTAAATATTAAACTTCTGAAGAGGTGAATAAACTCTTAGCCAAATGCAAACTATCAGTATGGCTTGATTCGCTATTCCATTTGGCTGTTTTGTGCAAAGTGGGTGTGAAATGGCTGCCAATTTGACAGGGTGTCACTTTTGTGCTCTGATTTATCCACAGGCTGGTAGAGAGACCAGTACTGTGTACAATGTAATTCAGTTGTTACAAATATGGATGAGTTCTGGGAACAAAGCTGGGCTAGAAATAGAGGATCATATTAGAGAAAGATCAACATAGCATATTAAAGTCATTAGATGATGATTTGCTCATGGAACCTCTCATCTTGGATGATCCTGTGTTTGCTGATGGATTTTGCCTCGACTTTGCAAGAGCAATTAGAGTATATTAATTAGAATGTTGGATAACATTAATATCGTTAGGAATGCTAATGCCAGTTTACCTTTCTGTCATCTGGAACTGGCTTGATGTAATTCAGTGCAGATCACTGGTACTCATAGATATGAAACTTTGATTCTTGTTTTTCTTCCTAACTTCTTTTTCTCTGTTCTTCCTCAGTCTGCTACATCAGTCTAATCATGGCCATAGAGCTTCTGTCTGCTTGTTCTCAGAGTACAGAGTTGTGCTCTGGTTTTGTTTCTTTAAAAGTAGAAAGAAGGGGAAGTAATTGAATATCATTCCCTTAACTGGAGCCATGTTCTTGTCTGAGCAAAAAGGTTAGTGGTCCTTTTGGGAAACATTCAGGGCAGATTTTCAAGATTTACTCCTGGGAACTTGTTCTGTAGCTGGATCTCCTCTGCCTTTGTAAGCCTTACAGAGAGTACTTCTAAAAAGTGATGATCATAGAAATGCCTGACTTGTCAAGAAGCAGGAGGAATTGTCTTTAGGAAAGCAGTTGTTCGTCTGTTTAAAAAAAAAAAAATAAATCACATAAATCACAACAAGCAACAGTTAGTGAAATCAGATTTCACTCTGCACTAACTGTCCTTGCATATTTATTATATAGTGGTTGTTAGGTATTTCCCATATAATTCTGTCACAGAGTTTAAATCCATTGACCAAATCACTGATGGAGGATTCATTGTGGCAGAATATTTGTCAAAGGTGTTTTTTTCCCCTTACATGTCTGTATATAGACTTTGCATCATTTTTTTTTTTTTTTCCATAGAGGGTGTTCAAGTCAGGAGACTTGAAGTCATAGGAAGAAAAGCTCAACCAAATAAATCAGGTTCAAATGCTATTTTTTACCCAGGAAGCAAATGTTCTTAGATGGGTGAGTCTTCCTCAGCATCTGTTGCTCAACCTTGCTTCACAGAGCAGTGGTAGCTTGCTGTTAGTCAAACTTTTGTGAAACTTTGTCAGTGGCCAAAGCAGAATACATCAGTGATACCATGCTGTGTCCAGAGATTCTCTGAGTCACGTTAGATTCAGGAAACAACAGTATAAATAGAGCTCTCCAAATAGTAGCTTTACATCATCATCATGTGTTTCCAGTTGGGGGATAAATAATTCCTCATTCCCATGTGATATCACTTTTTCAGACCCTCTCTAAAACTAAATATAGTCATAAAAAGAGTCACTGCACATACAAACTAAAGCAGTTGAGTCATTTAAGACCTTGCAGAATTGGCAAGAATATGCTGTATCATCACTGACAGTCACAGAGGATGACTTAATGAGTAAAAGGGAGGCATGGTCTTGTGGTTAAAGTGTGGGTTTGTAGGTCACTAATTCTGTTATGTAGGGACTGGCCTTGCAGAGATGACTCTGTCCGTTTGTGCGTCTGTTGATACTTAGACTGGCGAATTGCAACCCATCGCCAGCCTATCTGGGTATGTATTACGTGGAGTCCCCAGGGAGCTTTGTGGCATTTCTGGTGGCTTCCACTCTTACAAACGAAGCTCCACTGGCAGTGGAGTTCCCTTCTAAAGGGAATGGTACCTTCCTTACCAGGAAGGGGATCCCTTGGTCCTGATTTCAATGGCTGTGGAACACGTTTGCATTTCATCGCTCAAAACACCTGAAACAGCAGCACTGCAGGATCCTGTGGTGGGCTCTTAAATTCAGAGTCATTCAAAAGCAGTCTGCTCCTGGAAGTGTTGATTTTAACATTGCAGTTTCCTGTTCATTAAGAAGAGACATCAAGTTCAAGCAAGCAAAAAGTAATAAATGAAATAAAACCTGATCAGGTGTTTGAGCCATGTACAGAGGTCAGTAGCATTTATTAGATCAAAAAAAATGACAGAGGGACCATCTCAATAATCGATTGTCCTAACACTTCATCATTATAGCTGCCCATTTCCCTGCCTTAATAATTCTGTCATTACTAACCATTGTGGCATTTTGCTAGCTTTTCTTACAGTGCAGTCCAGTTTCAGAAAGCAATTAATAACCACTGTCCTTAGATAGCATTTTGAAATGATGGGATGGTCCCTTCCAATCTTTGGATGTGAAAATACAGGAAAAAAATTGCTGTTTAGGCCTGTCGTTTGCCAGATGGCCAGGGGACCTGGGAGTCCAGAGACAGCAGAGCTATGCAGGGCTGGCAGCCCCACCATAACCTGGGGAGATCTGGGGCTTTATGAAGCTGGGCTTTCTGAAGTTTGCTTGCCCATGTCTCTGTGCTAGAGAGAGGTACTCTTTCAATTATGTGGTTAAATATGCTGGATATACAGAAATGAAAGGCCACTTCTGAAATTTTGCACTGTAGCTTGCAGATGTAAGGACACATCTTTGTGGGAAAAACAGCTGTCAGGTGGCATTTCAGTCTTTAAGGCAAGAACTGAATACATCCTGCTGTTACAGTTCACACTTTTATGGATTGCATTCAGTGTGAATCCTTCTCATAATTCATTTGAATCTGGCGGATACATATTTTGTAAAGCGCATTGGGATTTATGAGGGCATTTCTGATCTTTTATGTTTTTTCCATGGACAGTGGGAGCTCATTCACCAATTTCTGAACTGATGGCTTTGCAGAGCTGAAAGGTGCCACTTGTCCAAAGGCACAAAGGAGCGCTGCCTGTGCTCGCTGAGTCAAGGGAGGGAGTGCTATGCTTGCTGTCATTATGGGGAAGTTCACGGGTAGGTAAATGGTAATTTTCCAAACCAGAATTTGGCACAGTAGAACTAATTTATTCTTTCTCCTGAATAAAAAGACTGTAGAGCTTTTATCAAGCATACTGATTTGTGCTCTCTGAGATCCAGCAGGAAACAAATTAGGAAAAAGAAAACACAGCAGTGGCTTTGCCTGCAGTTCCTGCTTTTTGCTCCTAGAAGCTTACCGTTATTTGTGTGTTATCTAGGTGCTGAAATGAAAATGTCTTCCCCTTCAGCTTTCGGGTTGCCCTGTCTCTTGTGGTAACTGGACTGTGCATGGCATGAAAAGGCCTACTGTGCGAGGGGAATCAGCTCAGCCCTTCAGATGTGGAGAGGCTGGGAAACGGACAACAAAGGCTTCTTGTGAGTTGCCAAGAAATGCTTTGCTATAGTAACTAAACAGAAATTAATATTAGTGCAAAAGCAGCTCTGATGTGTTCAGCTTGCAGAGCCCTGCTCTGTGTCTCAGCAAACATGTTTTTATGCCTTGTCTTTTCTGGTGGCCTGCCCTGTGGGCCATGTTGCACAGGAGGTCGGTGGCTGGGTGAGACCCCAGCTTTAACACTGATGCCTGCTGACCCGGGCTGCATCTAGAACAATTTTGGAGGGGTTTGGCATTTGGTTCTTCTCTCTTGTTAAGCTAAGTTAGGCAGTGCTTGCAGCTTCCACATGGCATTCCTCCTTGGTACATACTTTCTCTGTCTCCAAGGCATCACTTGTAGAAGGAGACAGTGCTTGGTAGGAGCTCAGGGAACAGGACTTGCCACAGGACTTGCTCTTCAAGGCCCAGGATAGTGTTCTGCATGGGGCACAGGATATATTTCCAGCCATCCAGTGGTTGCTTCCACCATTGTAAGTACGTGGCGCTTGCCGTTGCGGGTTTGAGGGAGTGTGATGTAATCAATCTGCCAGGCCTCTCCATATTTATATTTCAGCCATCGTCCTCCATACCAAAGAGGCTTTAACCGTTTGGCTTGCTTGATTGCAGCACGTTTCACAATCATGAATAACCTGTTCTAGAGTGTTCATGGTCAGGTCCACCCCTCGATCAGGAGCCCATCTGTTTGTTGCATCTCTACCTTGATGGCCCGAGGTGTCATGGGCCCATCGGGCTATAAATAATTCACCCTTATGTTGCCAGTCCAAGTCCACCTGAGCCACTTCACTCTTAGCAGCCTGATCCACCTGCTGGTTTTTCTGATGTTCTCCAGTAGCCTGATTTTTGGGCACAGGAGCATCTGTGTGGCGTACCTTTACAACCACGTTCTCTACCTGGGCAGCAATATCTTGCCACAATGCAGCAGCCCAAATGGGTTTGCCCCTGCGCTGCCAGTTGTTCTGTTTCCATTGCTGTAACCACCCCCACAAGGCATTTGCTACCATCCCTGGATCAGTATAGAGATAGAGAACTGGCCATTTTTCTTGTTCAGCAATATCTAAAGCCATCTGGATGGCTTTCATTTCTGCAAACTGACTCGATTCACCTTCTCCCTCAGCAGCTTCTGCAACTTGTCGTGTAGGACTCCATACAGCAGCCTTCCATCTCCAGTGCTTTCCCACAATACGACAGGACCCATCAGTGAACAGGGCATATTTATTCTCATTTTCTGGTAGCTTGTTGTATAATGGGGCTTCTTCAGCATGGGTCACCTCCTCCTCTGATGATATCCCAAAATACTTGCCTTCTGGCCAGTCCATAATCACTTCCAAGATTCCTGGACAACTGGGGTTTCCTATTCGAGCCCGCTGAGTAATCAGTGCAACCTACTTACTCCATGCAGAATCTGTTGCATGATGTGTAGAGGGGAAGCTTTCTTTGAACATCCAGCCCAGTACTGGCAGTCGGGGTGCCAAGAGGAGCTGTGCTTCAGTACGGACCACTTCCGAAGCAGATCGAACTCCCTCATATGCTGCCAATATGTCTTTTTCAGTTGGAGTGTAGTGGGCCTCAGATCCTCTGTATCCCCGATTCAAACCCTAGGGGTCGACCTTGAGTTTCCCCAGGTTCTTTCTGCCAGAGGCTCCAGGTGGGGCCATTCTCCCTGGCTGCACATTCTTTACATCTGGTCCTGTTCGGACTGGCCCAAGGGCTACTGCATGAACTATTTCCTGCTTAATTTGTTCAAAGGCCTGTCGTTGCTCAGGGCCCCATTCAAAGTCATTCTTCTTACGGGTTACTTGGTAGAGCGGGTTTACAATTAGACTGTAATTTGGAATGTGCATTCTCCAAAACCCCACGACACCTAGGAAAGTTTGTGTTTCCTTTTTGCTAGTTGGTGGAGACATAGCTGTTATTTTGTTGATCACATCCATTGGGATTTGACGACGTCCATCTTGCCATTTTATTCCTAAAAACTGGATCTCTTGTGCAGGTCCTTTATTTTGTTTTATGGCAAAACCAGCCTTCAGAAGGATTTGGACTACTTTCTTCCCTTTCTCAAAAACTTCCTCTGCTGTGTCACCCCACACAATGATGTCACTGATGTACTGCAGGTGTTCAGGAGCTTCCCCCTGCTCCAGCGCAGACTGGATCAGTCCATGGCAAATGGTAGGGCTGTGTTTCCACCCCTGGGGCAGCCGACTCTAGGTGTATTGGACACCCCTCCAAGTGAAAGCAAACTGTGGCCTGCACTCTGCTGCTAGTGGGATGGAGAAAAATGCATTAGCAATATCAATTGTGGTGTACCACTTAGCTGCCTTTGATTCCATTTCGTACTGGAGTTCTAGCATGTCAGGCACTGCAGTGCTCAGTGGTGGCGTGACTTCTTTCAGGCCACAATAGTCCACTGTTAGTCTCCACTCACCATTAGACTCTCGCACTGACCATATGGGACTATTAAAAGGTGAATGAGTCTTGCTGATCACTCCTTGGCTCTCCAGTTGACGAATTAACTTATGGATGGGAATCAGGGAGTCTTAGTTGGTGCGATATTGCTGCCGGTGCACAGTTGTGGTAGCAATTGGCACTTGCAGTTCTTCGACTTTCAGCAGCCCCACAACAGAAGGGTCCTCTGAGAGACCGGGCAAGGTAGACAATTGTTTAATGTCATCTGTCTGTAAGGCAGCTATGCCAAAAGCCCAGCGGAACCCTTTTGGGTCCTTGAAAAATATTCTCCTGAAATAGTCTATGCCAGGGACGCACGGAGCATCCGGGCCAGTCACAATACGGTGCTTTTGCCACTCATTCCCAGTTAGACTCACTTCAGCCTCCAATACAGTTAACTGCTGGGATCCCCCCGTCACCCCATAAATACAGGTGGGTTCTGGCCCTTTGTAGCCTGATGGCATTACAGTACACTGTGCACTGGAGTCTACTAAAGCCTTATACTTCTGTGCATTTGATGTGCCAGGCCATCGAATCCACACAGTCCAATAAATTGACTGTCCCTTTCCTCCCCCTGGCTGGAGGCAGAGTCCCTCTAATCCTGCTTGGAATCTTCATTTCTGTGTCTGGAGGACTGCCCGCTGGAAGTTGTAGCAGCAAGTTTCTCAGACGACCCCTTTTTTCTGATTGTTTTTCCTTGCAACTCACGTACCCGTGCCTCTAGGGTTGAGGTAGATTTTCCATCCCATTTTCTCATGTCCTCTCCGTGGTCACGTAGGTAAAACCACAGGGTGACACAGGGTGTGTACCCATTATATTGTTTTCATTGCCCAGAAGGATGCTTACACCTGATAGCTGAGACACTGGTTTGTACAGGTGGGGGGAAAGATAAATTCTCTTCTGGTTTGCTGTAGGCTGTATTCAGAAGGTCTGTGACCTAAACCAGTTAATTATTTATTTTCCTGTAGCATCTGTAGTCTCCTTTCAAGGCCAAAGGACTGTATTCAGTCTGTAAATATATATGTTCCTTATGACCTTGAGCACAAAGATAAGTCAGGAGGAAGTTGTAGGTTAAACAAAATCAGTTAAATCTTAGTGCAGAAACATACTCTGATGCTGGAAGAAAGAAATAGCATGAAGCCGTCAAGTTCTTCTAGTGGCAAACTTTTTATCGTTAGAACATTTTCAGGGCAGTGCATTTGTAAGAGTCTGCGAAGCAAGGCAGAAGCAAATTATCTATCGCCTCATATCCATTTGAACAATACATCAATACATGCTCAATCATCAGGATGTTTCTTCTGTCCTTCCAACTAGAGCAGCCTCAGTGTGAGCCCTGCATACTTCCAGCAAGAGAATTCTGTAAGCAAACCACAGAACAAAACAACTAAAGAGCCCCTTTCTCCATGCAGCTTTTGGGGCAAATCTTTTGTTTAAACAAAGGGAACCAAGCCAGTAGTGTCTGGAAGGATGTACGCTTACTGCTGAGATGTAAATCACTTTTGATTCTGTCTGGAAGATATATTCTGGGAACAGAAATGAATGTCTTAAGGAGCTGTGAAGTGGGAGGAGTGGGTGGTGATAAGCGTTGCATGATATGAGAGGATGGCAGCTTTTTGCACACTGTCATTGCTGTGATGGGAAGGAGGAGGATCTCATCCCGGTACTGAAGGGGCACTGTCTCCTGGGAACTGAGTCAACTTGGAGAAAACAGGTTAAAAGGCTTGCCTGTGGGTGTTATTTTTGGGTTATCAACTATTATATTTGCGCTGTGTTCTGCACATGGGAGCCCAATGCAAACTCGGTGTATTCCATAAAGTGGAAGAAGAAAACAGCTCCTACCTTAGCTTATGTTCTTATTTGTCACATTTTTCTATTTTTAAGAGGTCTTTCTTGCCAGTGTTGCTGTCTGAAAACACTGCAGAAGCTTCTGGGAGGTGGTCTGATAATGCGTATGGTGGCCTTAAATGCAGAAACAACAAACAGGAAGAACAAAAAGAAAAGAAGAATTTTTGTCTATCTGTACTGTTTTCCACCTATAGCATGTGAACTATTGATGATGATGACAGCAGAGGGTCACCAATTTCACAGGCAAAACTGTACCTTTCCCTATGGCATGATTTCTAAAAGCCTGGCTTTTCACAACAGTCCTGCCCAGGAACCCTCTGCTGATAAGGGCAGGATTCAGTAGACAAGTCTGAGCACACATGGTCCTGGTTACCCAAGCAGGGTGCGATGATGCTGCGTGGCCGGCGGGTGTATCTGTGCTAGTGGTATGATAGTACAGACAGTAACATCAGTAAGGGCATAGCAGCATGGGCTTCGTGGAACACAAGGTAACAGGTAATATGAATGATACCTGGTAGGTTGCTACCTATGATAAAGCCTGCTGTGACTTCTTCAAAGCCTGCCTGGAGGTGGCTGCAGGAAGTCTACGTACTCTTTCATATGCTGTATAGACACATCAAGAGGATGGTGCCTGCACAGAGAGGTGAAGGTGGGGTGATAGTAGAGAGACATGCCAGCAGCAGTGACTGGAGAGACAGTGGTAAGCCTCTTCACTAGCCTGCCTCATTAAGTAGGGTAAAACTAGCTTAAGAACAACTATGTTTGCTGCAACAAGACCTCTCACAGACATGTGGTGGAATCCTGTTGTTTTTTTCTGCATAGAGCAAGGCAGAAAACCTTTACAATGTAAATATATGCATGATCCCCTCCTTTAATTTGTTCTTTTGTAGTAGTGGGCTAATCTTCCTGCTGACAATAGGTGATACAGTAGGTCTTGATTCTTTGGTGGAAATCAGGAGGAATCCAAAGGAAGTCATAGGTATTTCTCTGGCATCCAGGGAGCTTAGGGAGCCTCAGGGACTGGTTAAAAAAGTTGTTGTGTGTTTTAACCAGCCCTGAAAGGGGGTGGCGTCATTCATGACATCTTTGCCAGTGTGATACCACTGAGGGTGCAGTGGTGTGACCAAGGGGAAAATAAATGAAAGGGACTTGACCTTGGTTTGGGTACTGCAAGTACTAAACTTCTTGAAATGCCAGTCACTTCATAAACAATCTTAGTAAGTTTGCATTTGAGCTGGTTAGCGACATAGCAAGTTATAAACTTTGCTCACTTCAACCTAGGACTCTATCCTGATTTGGTCAATGTTCCCATACTACAGAGCAATTCCATTTTAAATAACCTTCTCTGTACCCAAAAGCAATGAGGTGTTTCTTTGTTTATTGTTCTTAATGTAACACATGTACAAGCCAGTAAAGTAAAAAACAAACAAACAACCCCCCCCCCCAAAAAAAAAAAGTGCAAAAACACAAGTACAAGCCAGTAAACCATGGAGGTTTCAGATGGTCTGAAGTGGGATGAATCAGTTTTCAATTATGTAGGTCACACTTCTTTCACAGATGACTCAGAAGTCAGTCTTTTTTGTTGTCTCGGGGTCTATCTGGATTTGACAGTAAAGTTCTTCAGCTTGAACAAATTGGCTTCACATGAATATTCATATGACCAAATTACACGTGGAGCCAAAGTTTGAAGATCCATTTAATACATAGACAGCAAACAAGAGATAGGACTTCAAGATGATTTTTCCTAAAACTTAAGCTGAAGTTTGCTTTGGTCTTTTGCAGTGAGACTCCCACTGTCTTATTCTTTGCCCTTACCATTATGGCAAGAGATTAGATGCAGATGAAGGATAGCTAAAATAAGAATGAGGAGAGCCCCACAAAAATCATTCTTCCTGTCACTGATGCCAGTCATCTGTATGGAAGGCCACTAAGCATAAAATAGCTCCTTTGTAGGACGGACAGTGTCAGGCTTGTACAAGGCATGTACAGAGGCTTTGCATGCTAGGTAATTATTACAATAGAAAAACAGTGATGGAGTCAGCAAGCGAGCTATTCCTCCATGTCATCGGACATCTGTTGAAGTTCCTTCTCAGTGTCCTCCTGCTCTTACTGTTCAGAGCATGTGAGCTCGAGGCCTGGCACGCATGTTTGTAATTACTGTTCCCAATGTCATCCTGATGCTGCTTGTTGTGCCACGGAGAACATGAGTTCCTGCAAAGCTAGGCTGTCGTGTGGACTGCTCAAGGGTAGGAATGAACTTTAATCAGGCTGCTCTGGTATAAGCCTGTGTCCCTGCAGAATGATAAAAGGAAAAAAAAAAAAAAAAAGCTTTATAGCCTTGCTTTTCAGTAGGTTTCACAAATACTGGCTGCTGCCTTTATGGATGCCCATTGACAGAGACTTCTCGAGCAGCCACAACTGCAAGTGAGTTAATGGTTGCTGTGAAAATCATTCCCAAACTAGCAGCCACCTAGCAATCAGGCATAATCAGGTTAAGAAACACCCAAGTGTGTCACATGTGGGTTCACATCTGGACCTGGATATGTTGTTCAGTGAGAGTGCAGGGGCCTGGCTGCTGTAGTCTCCTGCAGAGACAGTTCTTGTATTTTGTACGTTATCAGGAACAAGCCTGCCTGTTCTGGTTGTTTGTGGACCCACTGTCCCTGGGTTTGTTTAATCCCTTCCTGAATCTGCTGATGCTATCTGCCTGGAGCAGATGTTGCAGGTCATTGCTGTGGCAACAGATTCCAGAAGTTCACTAACCTCTCAGTAGAAATGTGCCTTCTTTTATTAATTTTTTAAATAATTGTAAATGGTTTGGTTTCTTGCTAGCTTAGGTGAATGCTTCCTGCATCTAACATTATTAAATGCAGTGAAAAGCAGTCCTACGGACACCATTTCCACTGCCATGATTTTGCAAACCTTGATCGTATCCCCTGTCAGACTTCTCCTTTTTAAGCAAAAGACTCCCAGACTTTTCAGTCTCTTCATAAAGCAGCTCCTCTGTCCCCTTAATTATCATAGCTGCCCATCTGTGTAACTTTTGTGGTTCATCCTGCTTTAAATGCAGAAAACAGAAATACTCAGGAGGCCCTTAGTCTTCATGAAGATAGAGCTTGAAGGTGGAACCAAGACCCTACAGAATTCACTGCACAGAAGAACCACGAAAGTTACCAGCTTGAATGCTTATTGGATGTTGACATGCAAATACATGTCAATGTAAA
Source organism: Stictonetta naevosa (assembly GCA_011074415.1). Classification (NCBI taxonomy): domain Eukaryota; kingdom Metazoa; phylum Chordata; class Aves; order Anseriformes; family Anatidae; genus Stictonetta; species Stictonetta naevosa. Next base: position 62,770,496 of record CM021698.1, read on the forward strand.
AAAACACTAAAATAATAGCAGTTTGTAATGAGTTTTCTGTTTCATACTGTAAATATGAGTGGCACGTTAGAGAAGAAACAAAGATAGGGTGGGTCAAAATAAGACAACACTACCTCACAGTTTCTGAACAAAATGGTTTAGCACATGGCCCTAGCCCTGCAAACATTTCCCACTGTGTTGTTGCCAAGAACAGTCATGTGAATTTGCAGAGACTATTCATGGCCATAAGCAGCATTGTTGCATCTGAACCCACAATGTTTATTTGTGTACATACACATGTGCATATTACACATAAGGGTTTTTTTTGGTAGCCTTGTGTTCTGCCAATGTAAATGTCAATGCCTTAAAAAGGAAGAGTAAGACCAGCTTACCTCTGTGGAAGCACTGCAGGAATTTCTTTGTACAAAATTCATAGCTAGACTGAGATAATGGTTTGCGCAGGTTAAGATTAGAAATGAATCTGAAGGTCCCTAAGCTTGGCCACATGGATTTTTAAATCTAGTGATTGGTTTTGTAATGATTATTTTTGTCAACATTCTATGTGCTATTGCTCCCTGCAGATGGAGGGTTAACTTTGCACAGTAAGCAATGTCGTGGCTGTCCTTGGCATTTCCCTCTGGAACAGTGAAGAAACCCCTTTTCTTACTGGGTGATCATCTTCATGTGAATTTCAACCTCTGCATCCTCTGAATGCTGTTTGCGCACTTTGAACCAGGATAGTTGTATGCTGGTTTTGGTACATGATTTCTTGAAAGCCTTAGAGGCCATAGCTCTTGGCAGAGATCAGCGGTCGAGTTTTACCCTCCTAACCTATGCTCCAAGAATCTCCATGTTTTTTTATTGGATGTTATAAATAATTGAGGATATTAAGTTTGATCTCCTAATTCACAAGGAGAAAACTGAAAAAAGCATTGCACGTGAAAGGCATTGCATTACTTGATTCTGAATTCCTTGTGTGTAGGGAGAAATGACGACATAAATCAATATTTAGTTTGAATTTCAAAATTTTCTATCAAGATAACAGGAGAGCTAGTTTACAGTCAAAATTTTGTCCAGTAAAACTTGTCCTATGAATCACACTTCCAGTGTTTCAAAAAGATCAGCACTTTTTTAGGATAAATATGTTCCATTTGGCACATTCCTCATTTATTTTTTTCTGCCTTTTCCCACTTCATTATGAATGATAATCAAAAAGCTACAGAGGCTTTATGGTGCAGCTGTACTCCCATGTATAAGAAGTTTGGCTGCCTTCCAAAAGTGGCACATTTCATCCATTGCTGTCATAAAAGCTGCTACCAAGTATTCTAACCATACAGACAGGCGTGTGTTTCAACCATCTTCATTATGTTTTTAAAAAAAGTCAAGTTCAGGAATATTCCTGGCCCATGGCTATGTAGTACAGCAGCTCTGTGAAATAATCTCCTGGGACATAAGCTGTCATCTCTGAGTCACTGAGAAAGGAGTTTGATGATATCTACCCAGTCCCTAGTGAAACATTTGCTTGTAGGACCATCTGCCCCTTTAATAGAGTTGTCATTTCAACAGAGCTTCAATTTTTGCAGCAGCTGCCTATTGATAAGTCAGATGCAGGGATTTTGCAGAGCAGAACAGCAGAGCCTGACTGCGGTGCTGTCGTTGCCTTCAGCTCAGCCCACCCATGCATCATCTTCCCCACTGATGAAATAAATTCCCAATGCATTCTCTGCCTGATCCACTCTTCAGATTTCTTCTTGAAACATCTCTAGCTAGGAAGGCAAGTTGTACAACAGTTTGGACCAGATGCCTTTTTCATGGCCTCTGCCTACATTGAGCATATTTCTGTGCCTGTTAAGATTCACTTGGCTAACGCGCATGAAAGTATCAGCGAAGACATAGGAATATACCACTTAAACATGGGTTAGCATTTCTCAGTTCTCTTTTTAGGCTTGAGTTTGAACTCTTGATCTCTGTTTACTATTGGACTTGGCAGACATCTTCCTTTCAGCTGTCCAACCGAGTGTACCTACTGGACCACTGCATGTCTGAGCAGTCCAGCTTTAGCACCCTAGCACTGTCGAGCCCTGCAGTGATTCCGACTGGGCATGAAGGACTGGCACGAATGCTGTGAGCTTTGGGAGGCAGGCATCCTGTAAGGAAAACCTTGAATGAAAAGCGTGCATTTTTTGAACAGATCCCATGCCAGTGACTTTCAACTGTTCTTCTCTTTACAGATGTTCTCTGTGACCAGGCAAAAATGTGACAAATAGGCATTATGAAATAATGCAGATCAGGAAGGGACATTCTAATAGTTTGCCCATTAGCCTGAGAGCTGGGAGATGCAAATTAGCTTCTCTGTCCTGCAGCTGATATTCTGTGTCCTTTATAGTGGAAGCCTGTCTCAATTAACTTTAGACAGTCTCTGTTTAGGCATCTGGTTTAAAATAGACATGTCTAGTCTTGACTGGGTACCAAGACTGTCTTGGTAGATGGTGGAAAGGCAGGCCCCATCCTAAAACGTTGCCTGAATTAGATACGATAAACAGCTGTCTGGAGGTGTGTATTTCTGTCGATTGAGTCCAGGAATCTCAGATGATTAATTTAGACTAGATGCTTAAATTTGTGATGGCAGAAGGTAGCAGAAATGAATCTGGGACTTGTACTCTCTCTGTGCCTCTGTTCACTGGCTGTAAAAATCATTAATGATTATCTGCTGTTTTGCAGGATGTTGTGGTTGGTAATGAAGAAAGTGCTCAGAGATTTTATAAATAACTAAGTTAACTTTGCAGAAGGGAAACCTACCCCCATGTAGACAGAGGTGACCCAAATAATGTGACTGGCTTCTTCTGAGTTGGAAATAAAAAGCAAATTTTTATCTTCCTCCCAAACTAGTTTATAAAATGTATAAAGTCAAAAGGTTTATAAAATTTATAAAGTCAAAAGAATAGGCAGCTTTTGTGGCAATTTTGGCTTTTTTCTTCTCCCCTGCAGTTCAGGTCTTTCATGGACACACACATTTGTGTATGTGCATCGTGTGGTCACAAATCCGCTATGTCCAACCAAGCTGTGTGAGTGAATGAATTCCCTCATTTCTTCTGTAGTTCTTTCCCTCCTCTGATGTGAGTGCTGTCCTTGTGGACTACAAGGATAAGTTACAACAGGTATTGGTTCTCAGGTGACAGACTGTAGATATAATTTCATTTAACTTCTCATTTTTGTCAGTTCCTCTCTATGGCCACTTGGAAAATCCTGAGGAGCTCAGTACATGTTATTGGGTTGTTTTGCCATGAATTTTTGTCTTCTTTTTTGGCCTTTGGGTCATCTTCCAGGCAGAAAGCAACTGCTTTCATGGTTGGAGCAGTCATTGTATATTAACAGAGTAAACAGATTGTTAGGCAAGACTGCTGCATGCTTTTTGCTCTTTTAGGATCCTCCTTGTGAGAGGATCTCACAACCCTGCTTTCTGAAGATTTGGGGGGGGTGGGGGGTGAGTGATGTCTTTTCCACTCTTTTGTGTCTGTGCTTATTGAGAAAGCTGGGGAATAACCTTAAGACTCAGAGTGCTTTTCTCTAGAAACCTGTTACGCTGGCTTTCAGTTGGGATACAAGCATGTTACTTCCCAGCAGGCAGCATGCATGCTGTGCAGGCCTTTGTCCCCTTAGCAGTGCTGCCTTCCTCACCATAGGTTGGAGATGTGACAGTTCCCATAGACTCCTAAATATGTCTGGTCGCACATCTCTGCCACGTGTGAACACGGTGACCAGGTGATCAGAATGGAAGTGTGTTTCTCTCACAGGTTCATGTTACTCTTGTGCTGCAGAGCTGCCTTTAGAGATGCTGACAGATTTTGTGACACTGGCACAGCCGGGGTTGCTTTAAAGCTTTGTGTAGTGCATGTGGGACCTTCTCCGGTGTCTCACTGTTTGATGTTTTGCACCTTCCTCTGGAGAACTCCACCTCTCAGAAGAAAATCTGATTTCATTCTAAGTAGGTAACCTGGCGTGTTTTAACTCAGTCACCTTTCTATCTCACTCATACACATGCTAGCCTAGCATACATTATGAAGGAACACCTTAAACTCCTAAAATTAATCAAAATTGTAAATTTTGACCGGGTCTGACCTGACACAGCATACCTGTGCTATAATTACTCTTATCTGTATTGCTGTTACATATTTTGTTTTAAAAGCGCTGGGCCTTTTTCTGGGGTGGGGGGCTGGTGAATGTGAACTCTGAGCCCTGAGATTTCCTCTTGTTTCTCTGACCTTACTGGACTGAATGCTCATGGGATCTTGCAGTTTGGAGTTTGGCTGTAGATCAAAACCTTCTGAGGCCCTTGTGACTAAATAAATCAGAATCTAGAATTTGGCTTCTGATCATCATTTTTTTGTTTTATTGCTTATTGTATTCCTAGTGCTGTGACGTACAAGGAGAAAAACATTTCTGAAAGAGGATTTAAGTCAAGCTGAAATAAATTGCTGTTAAATGACATCAGTTTGGTTTTATATAACTAGGACTCTTATAGTCCTTCTTCAAATATTCAGTGACACATTTTCCTCTTCAACTTAAGGAACAGTATCTTGTCTTGGCCAATTGCATGAGTTCCCTTGCCAGCATGCAGAGGTTGCCAATTGTTTTCTTTTCATCTTACAGGGTTTGGCTTTCCACCATATTTGTAAGCAGTGTTTGAGCATCGTATCCAGGTAATGGTCCAGCTCCCTGCAGCTAGACAGTGCTCACTGACTTCCTCTGACAAGCTTGGCTTTGCTGGCCTGGATATGTTCACCCTTCTTGGGTTACTCAAGATGAATCAGGCAAAGGCCACACATTAGCACAGTTTTTTGTTTCCTGCCTATACAGTTTACCTCTTCCCTGCCTGGCACCTGGTGGCACCTCTGCAAGCTTAATCTAAATCTCTTCCAAGTCAGAACAACTGCATTTAGTAGAAGAGAATGGAACATCAATCGGGGGGGGGGGGGGGGGGGGGGGGGGGGGGGGGGGGGGGGG
>CM021698.1:62785039-63137129 GCA_011074415.1 Stictonetta naevosa
CGTTCAGGTGGGCGCGCCGTTCAGGTGGGCGCGCCGTTCAGGTGGGCTGTGCATACCTCCTTTGCTGGGTGACACCTAAGCTGTTGGCTGAGATGCCAGCCATGTGTTACTAGCAGCAGCAACTGCTCCATTTCTGCAGGGTGTTCCTTTTTACCATGTACATAGTCACTTGAGTGGACTTTGGTTTAACCTATAGTTGCAGTGCGGCAGAGGCAGTCACAAGCAGTTTTTCTCTGTTTATTTGAATATGTAGGTTTTAGTCTTTGCAGCAGTTGTGTGGAAAACAGTTTATAGTACTGAGGATAAACCTAGAGCCTGAAACCTGGAATCACAGTGTAATGCACCAGGGCCAGAAGGAGAGGCGTGAACCGAGACCCTGGCTCTGGTGATGGTGTGCACAGGCTGGACATGTATAAACATTATATACATTTACTGTATATAATCTTCCACCTAATAGTTGTGAAGTGAGTCTCATCCCAGTCAACTATGAAATATAACAGTGCAAGTGTTTATTTAAATCATAACATTTTGATGCAGAGGAATAGATTCAGGGTTTGTAAATGTTGCAGAAGCAATTGGTTTGCTATGGCCAAAAGAGCTGTTGCTTGTCAGTGGCAAGGTGTATTACTCTTGTGTGCCTTCGCAGCCTGTTTCACTTGCAAAGCAAAATATGTTCCTTAAGTTGCTGTTATTTTACCTCACACTTAGCGCAGATGAGGAAAACACACATGCCCTGTTAATATGAATCAGTTCATGAGCTATGACTAATTATGCTGTAGCAACTTGATTTTTTTGCAGCAGCTATACATATCTGTGATTAACAAAGACTGTCTTAGCCAATGTTAGAGCTGTGACTAATGCCAATCTTAGGCATTCATCATCCAGATTTATCTCCTTGTCAAAAGTTTTGTTAAATAAGATTTCCTCAAAGAGACATGGTCTTGCCATCAAATTTCCCCTGGCAGATCTATTGACTGAAATAAATGCTTTTTTTTTCTGAGCCATTTAAGGAACTGGGTGACAGATCATGCACCGAATGTGATAAATACAACCGTTGTTATTACTGTCACTGTAATTCTTACTGTATCACAATATTGACAGTGGCAGCATCTAATAGGAGCAGAGACACCTATACGTGTAAGAAAAAATCATTGTTCTATGTGAAAAGGCATTTGAATTACCTGTGTAGTAACCTTGCATGATTGTTTTCATGAGGAGTCCTAGAATGCACTCCTCATTATGAAGACAGATCAGCAATCGAGTAGTTTCTCCACTGCTCCTGGTAAAAATGTACATACCCACATTTATTTATACCATTTTCTGAGGGATTCAGAAGCTTTTCATCACTTTACAGTATGTGATTCATTCATCCCCACATTTAGTACATCAGAAAAGAGTATCAGCCCCGTAGAACAACCAGTCCCAATATTGTATTCCCCTAGTCTGATGCACGTGTTGGGCAATAGTTTAACTAGCACATGTATCAGCATTTTAATGTTGATAGCTTTTTAGTCATCATCCCTTCCTCCTGTCCAGAAGGGTTCTTGTTTTCTCTGCAATCTCCTCCTTCCTGCTCCACTGCAGAAAAGATGCTACCAGGACTCTCGTGAGCATTGCCTTCTAGGATGCTGATGACTGGGAATGTTGCTGATCCCACTCAGGCATGCTATGTGCCTGGAGTGGCCGGAACTCCTCTGCTCTGTTGGCTGCAGCCTCTCCCATCCCTTTCCAGCATCGTTCTTTACACCTTGTAGCATCCTTCCTTCTGTTCCCATTCCTGCTTGAATCTGCTGCATCCCCTGCAGCCCATCTGGACTGACTCCAGAAACTTCCAACAGGGGATAAAGTGTCCTTATGTCTGGCATCTGCAGCTCATTGGGGAAAGAGCACTGCCACTGGGCAGTTTGCAGATTTGTATTTCAGAAGGGGTAACGCTCACCAAGTAGCATTGCAGTGGTTGAAGGGCACATCAGAAAATCATGTTTGATCAGTGCTAATGTAGTAGTTTATGGTTAAGTGTGCATGTAACATGTTAAACTGACTGCATGATTACTGTATCTCAGAGACTGAAGAGCCTGCCCAGATATCAAAACTTACAGTAAATGAAAAGTGGCTGTAAAAGCCACAGCTTCCAAATGCTGTATTTGCATACAATTTCCAAGAGGCAATCTGAACGTTGTGTGTCTCTCTGATACACCTGTGCTAGAAATACAGACTGGTACTGAACTGGTTTGTTCTGGTGTCAGATGAAAGGGAGCATGGTTCTGAGGCTGTATTGAAGACAGGTCTGTAACAGCAAAAATAACCTGCTCTCATCTGCTTTCAGTTCTGGGGGTAACAGTTCAGGGCAGTTGCAGCTCAGGTCATTTCCCCTGTCTGCTGGGTGTCTTAGGGTGTGATGGGAGGGAAAGAGAATTTTTTCACTAACAACCCCTGCTTTTATTTAGAGTTTTCAAGTATTTTCATGAGTCAATGTAGATAGATGAGAAGGATTTTTGAGGTCCTGGCTAAATTACAGCCGTCAAATGTTGTATTTGCAAATTTGAAAGAAAAGAATAGAAGGGAATGGTTTAAATAGCTGTGAGGTTTTCTGAAAAAACCTGTCTAGGGGAAAGTCAGTTCTGTATGTTTTTGTATGTAGGTATATGCCAGAATTTATTTTAATTTTATGCAAGATAGAAATGGAAAGGCATTCTCTCAATATCTAAGGGGGCTGCAGTAGCACAGTACACTAGCATGATTAGAATTGCAAACAGATCTCTGTCTTGTGTGGGAATATGCAAAATACACAGCTCTACTGATGCTCAGCTTGTATCAAACATCAATTTGATGTTTGTGCAGGCTCCATGCAGTGCCACCTTATGTGGCTTCTGAGATGGTTTGTGTGCAGAACCACAGAGTTGACAATATGTGTACATTTGTGCAGAAGAGCAAATTGCTGTAAATCAACAATTTGAATGAAAAGTAGTGACTTTTGATTTAAGTCATTGGTTTTGACAATGATTTTTGATGTTTTCCCAAGGAAAGGTCTTTCATCAATATGGCCAAAACCACTGATTTACAGCAAAGTAGAGCTTTTTAACTAAGTTTTCTACTTTTTGTTTGCACAAAAGTTGGGCGCATTTATAAAAGTTGGGCACATTTATAAAAGCAGCTGTATATCTCAGCTTAATTAGTCAATAGTATAATGCTGAAAAAATGTAAATGAGTTACTCCTCATTCATGTGTTAGGTGATACTGTTTTGTATTTGCAAATCATGTTAAAGTGCATTGGAATTGAAACTGTGATCTGATTACAGCTAATAATAAGTGTACTAATAATATAACACATATCACTGCACTGTGTCTCACAAGCTATGAACAGAACTGAGTGCCAAAAGTGATTTTCCCTCTGATTCTGCATAGGAGCTGAAGGCAACAGCATCTACAATGGGCAAAATCTGTGAAGAAAAATTTGTCCCTATTTATTTATTGAAATCATATCAATACTTTGTAGTAATAATAATGTGGATTGTCACTATATGGAATGCAATTAAACGAGCAAAAACATTTTAAAGAAGATGCTATAATCCGATACAAATGCTTAAAATCATCCATTTGAAATAAGTTGGTAAGCATGCTCTTCCACAGCTCCTATATTTGCTGAAACTCTCAGACTATTCCTTGAGTGTTAACAGCTCTCCTTTAGCTTTATAAATGTATTTTTGTGCTGACTAATTTAGCTTAGGCCAGCAAGACCCTGTTTTCCCCTTTCTCTCTCAGTCCCATCCTGACAAAGAGCAATAGGTAGCAACTGCTAACTGATGAATCTTTCTGGTGTCGGTGAAGGTTTTGATTGTATGCCCAGACTCCAAATAAAGTCCTTTTTGATTTTCTTGTGAATCGGAGGAAGAAAAAATACTGTACTGGGGCCTCATGTCCTGGGCCGAAGAGATAGAAAAGTAGTCTTGCTCCAGTCAGTGGTGGACACTTCATTATTTTCCTGTGGAAACAGGGATGTCCTTATTTGAAACAATCAGAGCAGAGGGGAAACAAGCTGACACTGCAGATTGCAGATCTGGTGAAGTCTGCGCCTCATAGAAGCACTGTATGCCGCCCTGAGTCCTGGGCCCAGGACCTCTGCTCATTTCTAGGCTCTGTAGCATGGGGACATGATAGGGACAAAGCAACTTGGGCTGCTGGCAGCTGAGAGGTTAGAGCCTACTGTGAAATGAGGAATTGCAGACCCCAGGCATTTCAAAATCTGGAATTAAATTTCTAATCTAACTCCTTACTCTTCCCTGTACTTGAATAGAAAAAAAAAATCAACTACTGCTGCCCTGGCCTGTATCTACTTGCCTCTCACTTGTGGGCTGTCTGGCTTTCAAAATTATCTCCACATCACAAGGGCTTCCTTTTTCTGAAATGAAGGCTGAAGTTTGCAGATAATCACGTGACTTCCTGACAAAAATTATTTTTGTGAGGTGGGTGACAAACTGTTAGATAATTAATAAAATCTGATTTTTCAGCCTAAGATGCTAGATAAATCTCACTCAAAACAATGGTAGCAGCAATGATATCATAGAATCATAGAATGGCTCAGGTTGGAAGGGACGTTAAAGACCACCCAGGTCCAACCCCCCTGCCATGACCAGGATGCCACCTACTAGATCAGGTTGCCCAGGTCTTGAACACCTCCTACTAGATCAGGTTGAACGTGGTCTTGAACACCTCCTCCTTCTCAAGCTTGTCCAGGTCCCGTTGGATGGCTTCCGTTCCTTCTGTTGTATCAACTGTACCACTTGGCTTGGTGTCATCTCCAAACTTTTTGAGGGTGCACTCGACCCATTGTCTGTGTTATTGATAAAGATCTGTTAATGCAAATTTGTTGCATTTCTGGCTGGCTGTGCCTGGAGCACCAGGGGGTGGAGGGTGTCTGAGGCTGATAACCTACATGGCAGCTGTGCATGGACTTCAGAGAGTCAACCTGCACTCCTGGGAGCTTTTCTAGGAGACATGTTCTCCACATTCCCCAGCTGCAGCTTTGGACTCAGTCTGGGTGCAGGAGTGAGCTCTCCCCTGTTTGGTGCCACATCAGAGAAGTCCCATGTCACATTAACCACCTGGCTGGCACTGCGCTGTCTCTTTTTGAAGGATGGCCAAGCAGAGAGACTGAGATGAAGGGTATGCAGAGCACTCAACAAGAATAACATTTACTTAGGTTATTTTTCTTCTTCTGTTAGCCTAAGAACTTGAGAAATCAACTCAGAAGTTGCCTGATAGAGAACTGTCGCATCTCAGACTGTATTTCTTGATGCATAGGAAAGGGATGTGTATCATTTCATACAATGAGATGTATTTGACTCTATTGCTTATCACCATGGATAAATATATTGTGCTTTCTTGCTGAAACAAGCTGACTGCACCTCCCTGCTCTTATGTAACTGATGAAGTTCTTTCTGTCTGCTGTAATGTGATCGTCAAAGATGTGTGAAAAGGCAAAACGCATTTACAGAATGACAGGTGGTAGCAATTGCACCTCTCTTAGGAAGTCTTGTCCAGAAGCGGCCAGGATTATACCCCAACACTAAGCCAGGGGAATGGGACTGGATATTGTGTCTAGGTCAATTGCACAAGAATGCTTCTTCAGAACCTGCAGGCAGAATCATGTTTGCACCAGGCTGTCAGCACTGAGAAGGGTGATTTTCCTTTCACACTGCTCTCTGATCTGCATGTGGCTGCTTTAGAGTGGCTCAAAGGGAATGTGCCTTTTCTCCTTCTCCTTTTGTGAAGGGAGCACAGAGAGGAGAGCAAAAAAAGATGGCAATTTGATCTTCATGTATTTCAGTCTAGTTGCATAAACACACCAGTATTCCTGTAAATTACATTAAGCAAACCTTTAATCTTCTCTCCATGTTTCAAGAAAGCTAATGTGTCTGCTTTCAGATTTGCAGCTACAGAGATGACAAAGATTTGTAGTGTACACACGCTCAAGTGCTGAACAGCATCATGCTGAAAGAGCCTTTCACAAGCTTTAGTGGAGTATAAAAGCTTTCTGGGCACCAAGCAAAAAGTCTGCTTAAATCCCTGACAGGGATGAGAGCACAGCGTATATTGTCAGCATATGCACAGGCTCTAGGAACATTTGCATTTTTGATTTGCTGTAATTAACAGGTTTCAACCTTGTCAAAAAGGTTGAAAAATGGTGGAAGGAGTAAATACAGAACTCCACATTTTCCCTGTCTCCATAGAAATATTTAGGGCTCTTCCCTTTTCTTTGCATGTGTGCCTGACTTAAATTGATCCTAACAGCAATTTTTCTTGAATATAAGGAAAGTGAAATCCCATAAGCTTCTCTTTCATATTTATAATGATAATTTGGTACTTAGATTATGACAGCCTCAAGTGGTCCCTGCCAGTCAAGGACCAAGCCCCCACTGTGCATGACACTGAGCACACAGCAAAAGGTTGTCCCCAGGCTCCAGTGCCCAGTGAAAGGACACCCTTTTCCTCACGTGCATGTGTAGAGCTGCATATCTTGAGAGGTGAGTACCTGCATAGACCCCAGATGTGATGTGAGAGACATCTCAGAGGCAGTATGATACAAGCTTCACTGGAGCAGAAAGTTGCATGTGTGGATCAGCAGTGAACAGGTCAGATCATGATGCAGGGTGTGGGGGTTCTCTGGGGACAAGTAGTTACTTCAGAAAGATTTGACTGTAGGCAAGTTTTGACTGCCTAAGATTTCTCTTATTTTGATAACTAATTTGCCAGACTAAAATCTCTCTGCAAAGAGTCTGTAACTTGAGTAAGACTATTATATTAGTGATCTGTATCCTGGCATAGCTGGAGCTATCAGGTGAATATAGGGCAGGTGGATTAATGCAGTCTCTAATATCAAAGACGTGCAGAAAAATATTAGTAAAAAAGAGTGCTAGAAATATTAGAAAAAAGAGTGCTAGAAGATTGAAAATATTAACTCAGTCACCAATAGTAGTCTATAAAATGAGAAAGAAAAGTGAGAAAGGAAGACCATGGCCATTGAGTAGAGGATTCCTATCTAGTATGAGAGGACAGTGAGTATCTTTGTACTTAACTGATTATGTAGAAGGTTAATAGAAGCAAGTTGAAGGAAGATTTTTCCCTTTTTGTTTGTTACTAGATGTGACTGCCACTTCAGTGGTGAAAGCCCTCGCTCTAGTTTCAGCTACTCAAATAGCAGCAGACAAAGCCCGGGAATTAGGCAGTGTGGATAAGCTGGTTATTGAATGTTTGGACTGTGCCCCCATTCTTCTTGCAGTCAGGCCTTTAAATATTCATATAAGCGGGCTCAGACATATCCTTGCCATCTGTATTTATATTACTTCATCCAAACAGCTCCAGAACATGAAAAATTTTATCCTCACGACATCTCTTTAAAAAAAATGGAATTTCTCTGTCTTAAGGGAAAAGGAATCAAAACACAAAGAGATTTAGTGATTTACCAGATTTATTAATCTGGACCCCAGCAGACAGGATCCAAATTCAGCCCTTCTAAATGCCAGGCCCAGCTATAGCCCCAGGTTCCCAAGGCAAAGATCATATTTAATGCTGCAGGGTGTTGTATGGTTCACATAATATTGCTCTTTAAGCAAAAAAAATGATCTATGTATGCAAGTATAAAGGCAAGTGGAGACTTTAAAACTTTTCTTTTTCTTTAATGCCATGTCAAAAGCCTTAAATAAAGTACAGACCTTATATAAAGTCACTGCTCATTTATGCTGGTGACAGATGCCCCTGGTCTGATGCCTCTGGTCAATTAATGCTGAACCTGGGAAGATGCAAAGTAATGTGTCCTTGGTCACATTCCATGTTGCTCTCTGCAAGGTAGTTACTACTATAGGCCTTTGGCTGTTACTTTGCTTCTCTGTCACTATGTGTGTGTATGGGTACAGAATGAAAGTATTTGACAAAGAAAAATCAGTAATACAACTATTATTTAGGCATCTCAGCCTGCACTGCATTCAGCTGCACACCTTGATGGTCAGATAAAACAGGATCACTGTGCAAGCTTCAGTAAACACTGTGCACCATATGGGCAATTCTGTGAGGGAACAGATTGTCACAGAAACATTTGACCTGTTTTAAAGCAACTGTGTCTCTCCCATGGTACTGTGGATGCATTGATGACATTTTAGCAGAACTCCTTCAAAAAAATGCTTGTCATTGTCAGAATAGTATGTCATTTTGTAAGAAGAAAGTTTTAAATTTTAAATCATGCAACAAGTCCAGTACCTCTCCCTGTCTCCAGTGAGAGCATCTTAAGCAGTCTGAATGGAAAGGATGACGGAACAAGACAATTGAGAAGACCAGCCCAGACTTTTCAGTGTACCTACATTAAATTACTGTGGACATGAGGTTGTGTGACTCATATGCCTCAGGGTTTTCAATATGAAGCTCAGATTCAGCTCCTGGAAGCACCCCCCGTAGGCAGGATATCACAGAAGAGACATCTGTGAGATGGCAGAACTGAGGGATTTAGTTTTCTGCCAGCTCCCAGAAGGTGGCAAATGTGGAGTAGTAGTCCACTTTATCTTAGCTTACTTTCTTATCTGTCCAGACCCTTGCTTTCATGCTATTTTTAGGCAGGAGTGCATTTTAAGAACAAAAAGGAATGCATTTTCACTCTGGTACTAAAGAAACTGTTACATGCATGCCAGAGGGAATCTTTGTGCCTTTAGCACAATATTGAAGTATTTTATTTCAAGGATCTTTCTCCTTGACTTAGTCTTTAGGAGTACCTGTGATGCTCTGAGTTTACTCAATCAATGTATTTTTGTTGTTGACTTTTTTTTAAATGTTTTTCAGGCATTGGAAAAAATGTCATCTGTGACCGAACAGCAACTCCCCTGGATGCCTTTAGGATGATGACTGCAGCTCATTATTACCCAAAGCTCATGAGCATCATGGGGAACGTCTTGCGCTTCCTGCCTGCCTTTGTGAAGATGAAGCAGCTGATCCAGGAGGGTTATGTGGGGGAGCTGCTGGTGTGCGAGGTGCAGGTTCACAGTGGAAGCCTGCTGGGCAAAAAGTACAACTGGAGCTGTGATGACCTGATGGGAGGCGGAGGTTTGCACTCAGTTGGCACCTACATTATTGACCTCCTGACCTTCCTCACCAGCCAGAAGGCTGTGAAGGTGCACGGCTTGCTCAAGACCTTCGTGAAGCAGACGGACCACATCAAGGGGATACGGCAAATCACCAGTGATGACTTCTGTACGTTTCAGATGGTTCTGGAGGGTGGCGTGTGCTGCACAGTGACGCTCAACTTCAATGTCCCTGGGGAGTTCAAACAAGACATTATTGTGGTGGGTTCGGCAGGCCGGCTGATTGTAATAGGCACTGATCTCTATGGACAGAGCAACAGCTCTCCTCAACGGGAGCTCCTGCTGAAGGACTCCACGCCGGTCAGCAATTCCTTACTTCCAGAGAAAGCATTCAGTGACATCCCTTCCCCTTACCTCCGAGGCACTATTAAGATGGTTCAAGCTGTCCGGCAGGCATTTGAGGACCAGGATGACAGGAGGACCTGGGACAGGAGGCCTCTCACAATGGCTGCCACCTTTGACGACTGTCTGTATGCCCTGTGTGTGGTGGACACCATTAAAAAGTCAAACCAGTTGGGGGAGTGGCAGAACATTTCGATCATGACTGAGGAGCCAGAACTGAGCCCAGCATACTTAATCAGTGAAGCCATGCGGAAGAGCAGGATGTCTCTGTACTGCTAGCTCCCCTCAGCTCCTAGGAGAGGATAGGAACCAGACAGCTCTTAAAGGAAATGGTAACTCAGCCCTTGTGAAGGGCTTGGGCATCTTGCAAACAGCTGAGGATATGGGGGGAGGAAATACGATGTTTGGATCAGCTAAACCTGTTGGTGGCTAAATACAAAAGTGGTAAGAAAGAAATGCCCAAAAGGGATAGGAGAGTTAAGAGCTGACATAACTGTTTAATAACAGCATTAGCTGGCTGATTGGAAAGATAAATCATGGACTCATCTCCTGCTTGCAGGTGCTTTAGATTATTCAATTGTGTTTACTGTGAAAGGTTGGGAAGGTCCTTTTAGATTTTCCTGACATACCAGAGGGCTGTGAAGGTACTGTCATGTCATCAGATTTTCTGTATTGTCTGACATGAATGGTTCCTACCATGACAGCTGACACCATCATGCTGTACTACTACATCTCTGACCAACACACAGAGTAGCGGGAGTTGGTGTGAAAGTGTCGCGTGATATAGAAAGTCTTGGCAGCTCACTTTTCATACAGCTTTTTAGGAGCTTCTATGTGTTGGTTTAGTTAGTTGTTTTGTAATTTCTTTTAAAGCACAATTAAGTAGAAAAATATGTGGCTTTTACAAAGCAGCCCTCAACCACAGTGCATATGCCCTGGTGCTGAGGAAGCGAGGGTCTTCTGTGAGCTCACATTAAGCTGCAGCATTAGCTGTACAGATTTGCTGATGAAAATGGGTTGTGCAAAACCTTCATGAATGTCAGGTGGAATGAAACAGTAGTGCTGGTGGGTTTTATTATACAGCTGAACTCAGGCTAGTCTTATGAAGGTTTACACTCAATTTCCTGTGTCTGGGACTCACTTCTGAGTGAATTCATCTCGCATTTTGGTATTAGGTGGAAAACAGAAAATAGAAATCCATCAGAAAACGATCTGATGCTTAGACAGTTCTTTTAAACCTTTGTGAACTCTCACTTAAGACGTTTACACCAACAATTAATTTCACATAGCTCAACCCAGAAGGTTTTATGTTCACCAAGTGGTGTGTGTGAGGCAAAAAAGGCGGGGAGGGGAGAAGATTTCCTGTCATTTCCAGGGAAACAATTACTTAAGACCCTCACTTCTCTACCTGCTTAAAGTAGCTAGCTATCGGTACTGTAGTAATTGTTCCCTGTCGTCAGTGCAGGGATGGACAAACTCTTTTGATATGTTTGTCCTGTCCTTCTTTTTAATATTTTAGATTGCAGTTGTGAAAGAATATATTCTTTCAGTTCTTAAAAGAATATAGTGAAAGGTACATGTATTATCCCAGTAAATGGGGATACTGCTGTTCTGCATAAAGCTGCTCCTGTGCTTATGTGTGTACAGCACTAAGTCTTCAGATAGGAAAGAAGCAGAAAAAGCATATAGCATTAAATCATTTTAAAATTGATTTAAAAACCTTTTCAGTTTTTATTTTTTATTTTTGTTAATTTGACTAGGGAAAAGAGGAAAACATTTGAATGAACAGTAAATTAAAAGAGAAAATATGACTGTCTTTCTCGAGGTCATTAGATCACTGTTGCCATTTTAGGTTAGAAAGAGAACAATCAGAATAATTTAGATTTTTTTTTTTTTTAAAAAAAAAGCACTATCTGTTTTACTATTTTTAGGAGCACTAAGGGCTTCTGAAGAGCTCCTTCAAATTACTTGTTCTGATTGCTGTATCCTCCTGTCTGTCCTGTTCCCACTTTTAGTGCTGCAAATTAGGAAACTTGAATTCCACCCCAAAATTATCGGTGTGTGCTTAATTTTTAAAGGGTGTGTACTTGTGACTTTTCATTAAATAATCCCTGAAGTGTAAGGATGTGAAGAAGAAATGATGTGATACAACAAAACCATAACCAAACGGAGAATTGCTTCTACCCATATCGTTCTGCCAGTTTTAGCATTTGTCTCTGGGGCACACTGTTCCTGCTAAGGCCTCGGGCAAGCTTTCATTGTTCGTTCTTGGAAACAGCTCTTGACAAGTTTGGATGTTTTTCCTAAAATTGATTTCTCTGAGAATTCCTGTAGTAGTGTCTGTGCCAACTAGAATTTCCCATTGTAATTGCCATGGTATACCACGCTGTACAGTTCTAGCTCTTAAAAATGCACAAATACAGGAGATCAGATTTGATCAAGAAATCCTCTCTCTCTCCTGAAAAATTGAATTAGCCCCAAAGGGATCAAGGGAGAGTTTTTATATTGTAATGCACAAGCCGTTTATTGAAAATGGTGGCAATTTCAAATCATGACTATAATAAGCCCGGTGGATAAGTAAACACATGTCTAGTTAAGTAAATATCCCAAACAGGAATTAAACATGGACCATAATGTTAGTGAATCTTGCTTCTTAGTGGTTTGGCCATTGTGCTGGAATTGCTGCTTGTGTCTTCGCACCTTGTTTTGGTTCACAAATGTGGACAGCTTTTCCTATCTGCATTTTGTTTCTGTGTCTTTCTGGGTTTTGTGATGCCAGCTGGAAGAAGATATGCTGGAATCATAGACAAACCCTCTGCAGTGAATCCAGGCAAAATGCAGAGAATAGGGATAGTACTACTGAGCTTGACCTTTCTGTCCTGGATCCAAAGCTCTAGGTGGCACACATCATCCATCCTCTGTACAGACTTAACAATGCAGATATTGCTGCTTAGCAGAAATAAAATCTAACACTTTGCTTACATAGCCATCTGATGCTGGTATTAGTACTGGCTTTACCGAATCCTGTACAGCTCACTTTGAGCACAGTGCTGCTCCCAGGATGAGCAGGGGCAGGATGGGACCTCCTCTTCTGCCAGCAGCATAGATCTTATGCTAGATTTAGGTGAACTTGTTACCTCAGTGGGACGGCAGCAGTAACTGAATACGTTCAGGATTGTATGACAGTTTTTCCATTCTCGAGTAGGTGAAGGTGCTATAGTGTCGTTTGTAAAGATACTAAACTTCCACCTGGCTAAGAGGAGCAAGGACTTGGTTTATTTGAAGAACAAGTATTACTATTCTAAAAATAAACGTTACTTTACAGTCTGGGATCTTTCTTGGCAGTATGAAATTCTCTGCTCTTTTGGTACAGTTGAAAGTACATTGAATTGCCCTAAGTAGCCTCTGGAGTTCATGCTGGGTTTAAGAATTTGACCAGGAGTTAGAAGAGATGTACTTGATTGAACTCAAAAGCGGTACTGCACCAGGGAGCATATATTTGGAATTGCACTTTTAATGCTGTTTTTAAATGCTGTGCCACAAGTTTTGAGATTAATGCTGCTAGAATTGGTGCAGGCCCAGTAGCCAAACTGAGGCTACTGCTGGAATTTACAGTAGCCCCCAAATGAGCATGTTCATACACTAGATGAGAAATGTTCATTCCTCTTTTCTAGGGCTCCTGTTGAGAGGCTCTTTGTCATCTACCTATGCACATAGTATACTGAACATTATGGTCTGTTGCCAAAGAAAAAAAAAAGAACCAAAGGGGAGAGCCTGAGTGAAGTGCTCTGCTGCTCTGCAGGGGTCTCTTCCAGTGCTGGGATGGTCAGCTGAGAGACGATGTCCTATTTTCAGTGGGAATTGTATGGGCTCCACAGCAGGGGAAGGGCAGCCCTTCACTGTGTCTCTGTGCAACAGCAGGGGAGAGCTGAAGCCTTTCCAGGTGCAACAGGGAGAATGGTAGTTGCAGTGGCGAGTGGAAGGAAGGTGTGGTACCTACATGCCCATGCCAAAGGGGAAAATGCTCTGGTAGTGCAGAGGGTGAGATCTGCTCCACCTGAAGGTGAGAGCAGCAGCCTTGCTCCACCTCTGTGTTTGGGAGCCCCAGGAGGGGCCCTGCCCTTGGCAAAGCTGCATCTGTCACGTGCTCCTGGTAGATGCATGCACATCCTCAGCGCTGACCTCGTTCAAGTTCCATGTGGAGATGAAGAACTCTGCAAGAGCTTTAGGGTTTCCTATATCTAATATCTTGTATGTTTTAAATCAGTAGTACTTTAGTTGTGTAGATACAAAATACCGAGTAGAGATGATGGGTCCTTACCCATGCAGCCTATAAGGTAGAGAATCAGGGCTTGCACAGACAAATTTAGGCTCAGAATGGACTGCTGCAGAGTTCATCCTTCGCTTTGGCTGAAAGCATGAGAAATTCTTGCCCAGCCAATGCAGGACAATCAGAGGCACTCTCCACTTTGTTCTTAGTGTTTCCTTCTTTTGGATAGTTTTTGAATCACAGTGACTGTATGAGTGAACAGCTGTCCTTGAAGTTCAGTCATTCAAAAAAGGAGGCTTTTCTGCTCTGTGTGGTCACAGCACAAAGACAATTCAATTCTGTTACCTTGTTTATTTCCGTGTCCATACAAAGGGGAAAAGACCCAGACAATTGAAAATGACTACCAAACAAACAGATTTTATTTCATTGGTAAAGATAAACATAGTATGTGTCTTCAAAGAGATTCAGAAATTGCTGATGACAGTTTCTTGTTGCTGAGAAATTTTAGATTTGGCTTTTATCTATTACCTTCAGTGTAAAGTATCACAAATTACAAAGTCTCTTCACTGTTAAGTTCTGTATTTACAGTGGTTTAAAAGCACTCAGTAGATTTTGGGCTTTGTGCAAATACCCAACACATTGGCCTGATGCTCCAGTGACCTAGTGAAGTACCTTTAAGTACATATGAAACTCAACGCTGGACTGTTTGACCTCCGTAGTGCTCTCGGGGTATTTAGGACTAATTGTGAAATGGCAGGATTATTCAGGAAAGTAGTTTCTTGTTGTTGAAGTTTTTACTTGTGAGGAGCAAAGCTTGTAAATTTTAGAGATGATGTATGACTGAATAATAATTGGCAGTCATTTCTGCTTCTAAATTTCCTCTCTCTTGAGCTGCTGGTGAAGTCTGTCCAATAAAAACAATTTCCCCTTAACAATAACTGCCCACTTCCATTTGCTCATGAAAAGAAATTTTCAGTAGATGGGACTATACCTAATGCTGCATTCATGATCCTTTGTCATAACCTCATGATTTACTGAGTGTATGAAGCCAGAGCCCAGGCAAGTAATGACTTTTTCAAATCTGCCAAACAAAGCAATGGGGTTGGCAAGTGAAGGTTATCAGCTTAGGTCAAACCGAAATAGCTTCTATTCATCATTTTCAGTTAAATGAGTAAACAAAATAGATATAGTCAATCCAAAATTGGACACAAAACGTGTTTGTAGGTGGTCTTTTTGTCTTTTTTTTTTTTCTTTTGGGATTAAGTTCCATTTTTAAAGATTACTGTTTAGAAATGAAGTTTTTTTTTAAAAAAATCCATTTTACTATGTTTTGGCATGTGTGAAATTAACCATTTGGGGTTGCAGTTTTTTTGTTTTAAGTCCACACTTTAAAAAATCCCATCCACGTTCAGTGGATTCAGCTGCCCTTGGGCAGGTTCGGCTCTGAACCTGCAGTCTTGTGGTGTCATGCAGTGACCCCATTCCAGCATCTGAATTTGGCCATCTGGGTTTCATTTGTTTCTTCTTGTGGCAGAGGGGAAACTGGTTCATTACATGGTGTTGGCTGTAGATGATCAAAACACTTTTTGCAGCAGTGCCAGCCATCATCTTTAAAAGCATTTAAATCTATTAATGTGTTTACTGTGGTCATTTATGACCTTGCAGCCACGTGCTACCATCCATTACCCCCTTTTCCTCCTACGCCATCCATCAGACTTACTTGCCTCCCCCCTTCTTTCCTTCTATTGCAAGTCTCGAGGTGGGTCTCTCTTGTTTCCCACTAGGTTTACTCTCAGTCTGTGTTACACAAGGCATACAGGGTGGTTGGCATATGACTTGAAGTAACTCCTAATACAAACTCATTAAAGATGTCGACAATGCAAACCGCTCAAGTACATGGCATACCTGATGCCCAGCTAGGGCAGGAATCAAAGCTCCCTGCTGTGCCGTGCTTCACAAATTACAGTCACTGTTTCTGTCTGTACTGGTTTGCTTTTATTTGATTTTGAAAATGGGAGTATGTTCAGTTTGTTGCTGTGTCAATATTAAATATATATTTATTGTTTTTCAGACATATATAAATACTATATAAAATGTCAACGCATGGACATATGTACAGTAGATATTTTAAAGAGCTATTTATCAAGAAAAGTAAGTGTTAAAAGTAAACAGAGTTTATATTTTATATATTATGTAGATAGAAAAAAGTGTTTAAATTATAGCAGGAATTTTGGGGGTGGGGGATGGGGTTGGAGAAATGGACAAGAACTGGTTCTAGCATTTTAAATAGCCAAACTACTTTGTACGGAAGCTGCCTGTTGTGCCTCTCAGCTGCAATATTTGTTTGTTTCTTCTTCTGGAAGATGATGTGCATTGTTACTTTTACATTGCTTGGGGAATGTAGTTAGTTTATTCTCAGCCAACTGGTATGTGCTGCTTAAAACATGGTTTTCTGGTGTTCTCCATATTTGCATTGATGGATTAAAAGGATCTTAACTGGCAAATAAAGACATAAAATGATGTGATCCAAGCTGCCTGTCATTTTTCCCTGCAGTTGTATTGGTAGTAACCATCTCTTTCGCCAGCCTTCTCAGTTCAGCACATCTGAGAAAAAAGTCTTTGTGTTTGGGGGTGGTGGCTGTGGTGGAAGGAAAGAGGGAAGACAGAATTAGCACTGAGCTATTTGAGGGCTTAACGCTACAGCAAGGCCTGAACTAATGCCTGCTATGTGATAGGTCCTGGGGAGACAGCCCGTTTTATTGCCAAAGGGTACTATCAAAGGCAGTGGCATAGCAAAATGGGGACGTAGTACACCCCTAAAGAGCACAGCCTGGAGATCCTTTCAGGGCCCTTCTCCTTACCTCCCCATGGGTGTCCTGGGATGCTTTTGCCTTCCTCATCCTCGGCTGCCTCCAGTGACTTCCCCATGCCTACCCAGCCCTCACTCCACTCCCATCCCTCCTAAGGAGATTTTAACTCAAGCTGCCCCTCTGATGCTGGATAAAACCTCACTGAGTACAAAGCAGAAGATCATAAGAAGCAGTGGGAAATTCCAGGCTCTGAGGAAGGAGTCATGGCCTTTATGACTGACTGTAAAAAGGCCACAACATTCCCTATGCTGCTTTTTCTATTTTACAGCAGAGTGTGCGGAAGGACATTGGGTTCTGCTCGTGCCAGGGCTCACTCATTTCCCAGGCACCAGGACAGTACAGTGAGTCTGGGACACCAAATTGTAAATGGGGGGGGGGACATCACAACCACTTACAATGCACCCCCACACCCCCAGATCACACGATCTTGTGAACAGTATATATATTTTACATACACGAAAATAAACAGAGTGGGTATAGCATTTATTTCAACCCAGAAATGCAGCTTGGTTGTAATTTTTACTACTACCATAGCACCTATAATATTTTTAAAATGTACCGATGTTTATATACACATAAAATGTGCTTTTATCAGTTTTCATACAGATTGTTTTCTTAGAGTGAAGAGGAGAGCACGAGGCCAAGGAAGAATCAGTGCCCAGAAAGACTGAGCATAACCTTGCTCAGTCAGGCTTCCAGACCAGTGTCTCCAACTGATAAATTAGCCACTGAAATAAAACAGGGCCAAATTTTATGGCATATTCTTCCCAAACAACTTCATAGTAACACCAGCCATCCTTCCATTTCAAAAGCTAAAACATAATATTTGGAAAACAGCACCTAGGGGAACAATTCCTATGAAAGAAAATGTCAGAGATACAGTGGGATTATTAGTACCCACTTCCAGCACACATAGTACTTAACTATACAGGTAAGTGCAAATGTGACAGCGGGTATAAAAATACCACACTAATGAGGCTATAGAAACGCTAAGGTAAACATTTTCAAATGTGGGTCAGTATAGTGAAATATGTATGTGTAGATTTATGAACCCAGGTAAGAGTTCTGCTATTAAATGTAGGTAAAATGTGAAAATGTATGTGGGGAGGGAAACCTCTTGCCATTTTCCATAGCTTTTGTGAACTGAAGCTTCCACAGCCCCACCAGCTGCTTCTGCTGTTTTCTGGAGCCCCTGCTGATTAGCAGCTCTGCAGTAAAAACAATGGGTGGCTTGAAGCCATAAGTATTAATGAGGCAAATGTTAAATGCATTGCATTGTTCTCTTTGGGAACAAAAAATTTGCTGTGGCAGGGATTATTAAAAAATATTGTTGTGCCAAAGAGAAGCAGCACTGAACACCTTCATGACTGATTGCTGTCAGGTGGTGGGAAGCCGTGAAGCTCTCTGTAATGTGCTGCTGCTGTGATACCAGCATTTCAGTGCGGACATAAAGGATGGACAGGACAACAGGGCCTTCTCTGCCCCATGTAATACTCCAGACTGGTTCTAACGGAGGACAGACAGCATGACTGTGCCTCCTGCAGCCTAGCCTGTCCTGAGGCTGGTGTCTGGGGGAATGGCTGCCACAGCCCAGAAGCACCCACAGCACCTCCTGCTTGGCCTGCTCAGGCCCACATGCCTGTGCTGATCACTGCTGCTGCCATCAAGCTCAGCGTGGAAGGAGGAAATCTCCATCACACAGCCCCAGGAGGAGGCCCACTAATACTGGCTAATGCTCATCACCTGCAGATTTATTGTTTTTTTCTAATATATTTTCCCCTTGGGAATGCACCAAGTAGCGAACTGAGCACCACAAATCTTGGTGTGTCCCCACATCTTTACTTTAAAATGAACAATTGTGGCAATCTACTTGCAGCTACAACTCCATGAGCTGGTTCCCGAGAAATGAGACCAGGCTGCTGGCAGATGGAGAGCACCAGTCCTTCCTCCTGGCTCCAGCTTTGTTCCTGCCTTCCCCAAGTACTGACACCAGAGAGCGTCTGTGCAGCCATATGGTTCATGTGATCCGATTTTGCTGGAAACCCAAAACGTGTTTTTTCACTGGATTAGTTTTTAGGCAGATCTGTTCCCTGATCTGATTCATTATCAACAGCAATTTCTGACAGATAATTTTAATAACACAATGTAAATAGAAACCGGGTTGCCAGGTTGCCTGACTGCCAGAAATGTGATTTTTCTTTTTCCCCTCATTGGGTGAAAGATTCAGTATAGTAACTGTAGAATAATAAACAGGTCCAGAAGGAAAAAAAAAATGGATGGAGGAAAAAAATGTTAGGTTCTGCATTTCCATAAGAAAGGATATACATATAAGCAAATGTTTCCTAGGAAAGTGGAAGCCCTCTCCTCCAGACATTGATGCACAGTTATCTATACTGCAGAAGTGGTATACACACAGAGTCTTAGCCTTTCAGAGTCTGTTTTAATAACTCTGCCTTTTGCATTTAATCAAATCTTGCAGACTAAAGACTTTTGCAGGAATTATATTGCATCCAGGCAATGATGACTGCCTCTGAATGCAACTGGCTTTGTTGCTTGTGCAAATACATTTTACTCAGCATTTCAGCCGAACCTGAAAAAGCTCAGACCTACTTTTCAGTCCTCAAGTATGCAGAGATAGCTAGAAATGGAGCTTGACTTATAAAATGCATAATGCATATTGCTTGATGGCTTTTTTTTCCCTACTGTTGCTCCTAAAATGCTAGATCTTATTTTTTTAACATTTCTTTTCAGTGGTGCTAGTTGTTATAACTTCTGAAGTATCTGGTTTAAAAAAAGAAAAAAAAAAAAAAAGGGACACTCCTTACCTCCTTACCATTGACAAACTCACCAGATCAAGAAGGAAGGTAATCACACAGGCAGATTCACAAGAAATGCAAGAAACACAAACATTCCCAGGTGCTGACGACTAACTCTCTGTCCTGTTAAATTCTTAGAAATATTCCAAGAATTATTTTTGGCTTAGATCAATTTATATTTTTCTGTATCATTCCTGTGTCACAGTTTGGAAGCTAGCACACAGCGGAGACTATTCCCACCAAGCAAGTTGCTTGTAACCACCCCCTTTTGGAGATTATGAAATTAATAATAGGGATGTGGGCCATTCTGTGCCAATCGGCCTTGGTGCCAGAGAGAGGTGGCCCCAGGCCACTTTATCTGCTACTATAGATGTAGCTTAGATGTAAGAGCTAATTGGAAGAACAGGAGGATGTTGGTATTAGAAAACTACTGCATTAAAAATGAGTCTATCTCTGTCCCAGAGCTAGGGAGTTCAGGTATAAACTGTGCTGAGCTGTTTCAGCAGAACGTATGTGGGTTAAAATAGACATTTTTTCCATTCCCTGTTCTATGCCTTTTGCTTGCATTTCCATAACAGCAGAATCAATTTCTCATGGGACACCCTGCCCTTCTGGCTATAGAAATTGCTAGCTCTGAATAATTCCTGTTTAGGACTACAGGAGGAACAGGGCCTCCATGGAAAAGGGACTGAGTCACTTGCTGATTAGACAAAGCTCACAGCTATCCACCCACATTTGGCAAACTGCTTCCTTAAAAGCTTACTGTCACATGCTTGAAGTAACTTGTAAACACTAACAAGTCCCCACAAAATGAGCTCTTGTGATTATCTCAATTTTGCAGCTGGCAAGGTGGAGGCAGAGGTGAAGTTGGTGGGATGTCTTTGAAGAATTTCTCTTTTCTATTAATTTCCTGTTTGTTTGTTTGTTTTTCTGAATTAGATTTGCTTTCTCCCTGTGGCTGAACCCATGAATTGAAATGTTGCTGTCAGAAGGCCCTCCAAATGTCCAAGAGTAAAATTTCTCATTCTAGGCCGGGTATGAATTTAGGTCTTTATGGAATTTCCGCTTGTTTGGAAACAGTTTTGCAAATACTATTTTTTTAAAAACATGTTTTTAATTACTTGCAGCTTCTTAACTATTTTTAATGGCATTTTTTGTAGTTATTTTTTTCTCTTTTTATGGACTGATGGGTCTGAATTGTTTAGCATTAAAAAAGATTTTAAAACTGGAAGATTTGAAATTGCAAGCTGCTATTTTAAAATACATATGGAGATATTTGTGTTTGTAACAGGATCTCAGTGGTTTTATGAAGGAGGTACACACCATTCATGATTTTAACCTTGTCTTTTGAAAACTAGAGACAAAATGGTAAACCATGCTCTCCAAGACCACACAGAGCACCTCTATGACATTCAGATACTAGATCCTGCTGCTTTAATTTCTAGTTCCCTTTAAATAGTTCTTAAGCCTAATATAATTCTCATACATTATAATTAATATACTTAGTCATATATAATTAATGTCTAATTAGCTGCTGTGGTTTGTGAATGCCAAATAAACTAGTGTTGTCTGCACAGTCTAAGTTCAAATCCATCAGTTTATAAAAGTGCTAGCAACACCAAAGCCAATATCAGCAGCTTTATCTAAGTGAATAAATTTTGTGTAGCCCTATCTATGGAGGGGAAGGTGAGAGGCACTGCACTCTCCAAGCACTGATTTTAAAACCAAGATTTAAAACCAATCAGCAGGAGATCTATGTGCTCACCAGAAAATCACTAAAACAATCAATCAGCCTGGAAAAGTCCAAGTCAGCATCCAAAGAAAAGTCCAAGTCACTCCACAGTTCTGTTTGACATTTCAAGAAAGGGTGTTAACCCTACAGTTCACACTGCTCAGTTTGGCAAGGATTTCCAGTTTAAAACAAACAAACAAACAAACGAAAACAAACAAACAAAAAACAAACAACAACAACAAAAAAACACCTCCACAGATAATTCCTTTTATTTCCCACTGGCAAATTCTCAGCGCTAATAGCAGCAAATCGTCACCTGGAGAGAGGCAGAAGACAATAAGACAATCATCCCAGTGTAACTTGGGAATTTATGAGGTAAGTTGTTCAGTGTTTTTTATGGTTTTCCATTATTCCCTGTGACATCAACCAGAAAGCAGGACATTGGCACTACTTTTAGTGACTATGAGAAGTGCTGAGAAGGCTGAGACAGAAAACCATGATCAGGAGGGAGGTGGAGACTATTTTGTCTTACCACAAAACAAACACCACTCAGCAATTCCAGTTTAACAGCTCGTCTTCATGTGTTAAAACAAGCCTCAAAACCATGACTGATACAATTTAGAATAATTCATTAGTTGCTACTCAACCCTTTAAATGAGTGTGCTAGCAAAGCCCTCTGAGCTCCAGTGAGATCAAAAGCCAGCTTGTGTACAAGGCTCCCCACCCCCCTTGGTAGGCAGGCTTTTTGAAAGGTGATTAAGTGATAAATTACTCTTTGGGGGTACCACTTCTGGGTATGCTGTGTGGCTTTGGTTGTATCTGAGCCTTTCACCCCTCATTAGTGATCCCAGTGAAGTCACTGGGTTAGGTTCTTGCTGTTGACCCTAGGGAGCAGACTGGAGCTATTTTTATTTTTATTTTTTTAATGTTATATTAGAGCTATCAGATAACACGGGCTATTGAACTCTACGGCCAAATCCTCAAGCATGGTTGCCAGGTGCTGCTCTCACTGCGGGTGCTGGCAAAGAAGGGTGGTAATGGTTGAGCGAAACCGGCTGCTGTGACCTGGCTGTTCAAATGCCGCTTTGAAACCCTGGCCAAATGCTTGCTGTACAGAATGTCTGTTTCAAATCTTCCCAGGGACTGAAACAATCTGTCTCCACCTTCATCCTGGGTCATTGGACTCAAGAGGAGTCAAACCCCTTGTAACTCCTCCCTTAGTCTGCATAGTGCAGCTTGCACAGGCCCTAAAGTTTTGGGGGTGCTTGGTTGAATGAGGAATGCAGATCCAACCTCTGTAGCTAGCTGGTGACCTTGAATTAGCCTCTAGGCACACTTCTGGCTTTAATACAAGGAGAAGTGCTGTAAGGATGAAACATGGTCCTAACTCCAACTTGCTGTCTCATATTTGTGGCAGGTACTTACACATTGCCATAGTTTTTGCTCCATCTCTGGCCATGTAGTGTAATCATAATAGCTATACCTGATCTGTATGCATGATCTCTTCATTAAGCCTGTCATTTAATTTTCCCAATGTGCCTAAAATGACCAACATTTGTTTCATTGTCATCTCCTTGTCCCATCTGAATTAAACTAAAGAGAGCAAAGATTATTTGGGACTACTCAATTATTTGTTATTACGTTGTGCCCCAAATATGTCATGCTCACCGACAGAACAAAGCATGGTTTTGTTACTATTTAAAAACTCAGAACCCCCTTTTCAGTCAAAACCATCAATCACATCCTTTGAACTCAGCTACTAGTCAGGTGTGTAGAAGAATCAGGGCATGCACAGTTGATATCTGAGGTTAAGGAAAACATCCAAGTTATGATTGGAATCCAGGACATCCTAAAAAATCTCTAACATGATCTTTGGATCATGGAGCAAGCAACTGAATTTTGCTATTTCTGTAGTAATTGTGTTGCAGTTTCCATGTCTTCAGACATGTCACCTCTGAAGTGCTCTAATTCTCTAACAGAAAGGGAAAACAGAGAAGTAGGACGCATCTGCACTCAGCTTTCCCAGTTCAGCTGCTCATCAGGTGTTTTTGGCCCTGTGGGCCTTTACTTTGCTGCCATTTGGGGATGTGTATTCATGATTACAGAGGTAGTGTTTGGTCTGCTTGGAGACAGACCTGGTGCTGCCATGCTGAAATGAAAGGCTAGGTTCCCTTTTGCTGCCAAATTGCTTTATGATATTTTTATTACCCCAGAGTGTTTTTATTTTGTTTTGTTTTTCATCTCAGTTCAATGAGGGATTGAGTTGGAAACATTTATAGCTCCAGCATTTGCATTCTTCTCTCAGGTAGAATGTAAACAGCAGAATGATGATGTTTTGGCCAGGAAATGGGGCAAAGCTTTTCTCGATCTGCTGATGGTCATAGGTTTTGTGAATGTCTAAGTAAATTGTCCTTTCCATTAACACAGCCCTACTCACCATTTGGAACTGTTCAGGCTTCTTTTCAAGAACAGTGGGCAAACCCCAGTACATATTTTGCAAGAAAAAAAAAAATTAGCAATGCTCTTTTGGCTTCCTTCTCATGTGGCGTTTATTTGTAATTCACTTTTGCAATACAGACCTATCACTAGAAAATACAAATGCACTAATACTCAAATTAAAAGATAAAGGTGAGAGATGCAGTATGCTAGCAGGATGCTAATTATTTTGGCTCTGCTATCTGAGATAATTCCAAGTCAATTCCAAACCCCTTTTATCTTTTATGTGTTATATCTTTTTGGATGTCATTGCATTTAAAAAAACCTAATATTTAGGTATTATTGATTAAAGATAATTTAACCAATCCATGTTATTATAAACAGTCTTTCACTCAGCTGATTGACTCCTGCAGCTATTCATGATGAAATTCTGCTTTCATTTACAATGGCAACAAATAGATTCCATTGGTAAGAATGAAAATACTTTATCTCCCTAGACAAAGGACAATCAGATCATTATTTGGTTTATGAAAATGTAGGCAGTTTAATATGTTGATTTAAGTAATGCAATTACCTGTGTGCTTTGCAACACTGATTGCACATAGAGTCATTTAGCCATTTTCAGTGCAGGTGGATGTACAAGGGTAGTTATAAAGAAATAAGGCTGTTAAATAAAGATGGATAAATATAAATAAAATGTAGGTAAATATAAATAAAATATAGAGAACATAAATAAAATCAAGAAAATAGTAAGCATGTCCAAATGTTCATAGGGCTGTCTTTCTTTTTTAAAAAATAGGTTTGCAGGCTTTTTTTTTCACTATATATCTGTCACCAAACAATAGTCTTTGTCATCATTAGCTGTTCATGCTAAACCTATGCTTTTAATTTGATGTTTTGGAAAATCTCTAATTAATTTCTTTAATTAATTTCCTAGTGATCTAAATATAGTGACCAGTAGTCAGATTTACAACTGACTTTGGTTGGGATTCCACTATAAACTATTAAATGCAGGTTAGAAACCTGTTTACAGACA
Organism: Stictonetta naevosa; assembly: GCA_011074415.1. Lineage (NCBI taxonomy): Eukaryota > Metazoa > Chordata > Aves > Anseriformes > Anatidae > Stictonetta > Stictonetta naevosa. The sequence continues at coordinate 62,809,667 of CM021698.1, forward strand.
CCATTAAGAAAAATGGTGTGTTTCAGAAACATAATTGAGAAATTTGCAATATGTAGAGTTTAGAAACTTTTAGAGGGGGATTGAATTTCTGTAGGATTTTCCTGAATCTCGTGATACTGGTTAGCTCCCAGCAGCACCAGGTCTCACACAGAGGCAACTGCCACCTATCGACAAAAGATGCGTTCTATGCCAATCACCGAACACTGCAAAAAAATGGCACCAGGCTGCCACCTGCTGCTGTGCAGAATTACTTCAACAAACACATTTGTGAGGCCACAGCATCAGTCCTCGACGAGCTGGCTTCAACAAAAGCGTGCCCATTGTGCAGCAGCGTGCTTTCCTCCAGGCATCCAAAAAAGCGTTGGTCAGGATTATAGAAAGGGAAGTTCTGTCTGCTTTAAAACAGGCCACTTATAGGAACCTAAGAAGCTATCTGGAAGGGATCTAGCATTTCAAAGTCTCAATGTTGCTGGCTGAGGTGTTTGATGGTTAATGTTCCTGCTTCCAGAAACGGACTGTAAGCTGAGAGCTCAGCTTCTGTTAAAAGAAGCTGCCTATCCCTTGCAATCGGGCAGCATAACGCTGGCCAGATCTCAAAACTCTGAACAATGAAAACATGAAGAAATTAAAACATGATGTCCCATGATTTTGGCAGCATAGGGTGATTTTTGGGTGCTGGCCTTCCCCCAGTGAGGCCCTTCATCTGATATGAGGGGTGGAAGTTTTAGTGTCAGGTACAGAGAAAATCTTGCTGGAAAGTCCAACAGCTTTCTACAGGTTGTTGTAAGTAAACTGCCCCTGTCACAGTGGATGGCCCACACTGCTAAGCATAAAATAGTAAATAATACAGCGTGGGCAGTATTAGGCTTGCTATTTTTGGCCTCAGTGTTAGCTCTTTATCAGCAGGCAGTACTGCTCTGGGGGAGTGCTGCAGTTGGTCGGTTGCTTCTCTAAGTATCTCCAAACTGGACACAGCCTGCTTCTATCAAACTTGGAGATGTGTATGAGGGATAAGGGTTTGCTTTTTTTTTGTTTATTTTGTGTTTCTTTGTTGGATTTCGAGTTTTTAATCCTTCTTTGCCTCTTTGTGCTTGCCCCCAGCACTATTCCCCCCTCACATAACTGGACACAATGCCGCCGTTGGTCACGCGCGGCGCTGCTCAACAGCCGCCATGTGGGCGGTGCCCGCGCATGCGCCTTTCACCACCCAGCCGCCGTTTGGGGCTGTGTCCGGATGCTGGAGGTAGGTGCCTGGCCTCGGTCCCCGGAGGGGTTTGCTGTGGGGAGGGAAGGAGGGTGGTATTATTAATTATCATTATTAATATTGTATCGGTTCTTTCTTATAGATGGTGCTCTTATTCTATGTGTTGTTCCTGTTCTGGGACTGTACTGTCAGCTTGCCAAAAATGGTAGAGGCTGAATGTTTTCTAAGTAGTGCGTATTAAGTTCAAACAAGTATTTTAAGGGTAATTGAACGTCTGCACTACCTTAGCTCAGCTTTTAGGCGTTGCTGCACTATAAGTAATGACTGTTGGGCCCTTAAATGCACAATGCATGAACATCACAGTCATTTTCATAGGGACAATGCCTAACTGGAATGTCTTGCAAGTAATATATTTTTTTTCTCTGGCTTGGAGATGGTGTTTGTCTGATCTCAGCATTAATTCAGGCCTTTTCTGCTTTATATTTTTTTTGGTTGGTCTTGGCTCTGATCCTACAAAGCACTCAAAATGGACTTAGTTTGAAAAACAAATAGGTCTAATGGATATACAAGTTTAAATATGTTTGCTGCTTGAAAAAGTGTGACCTTTCCTTTTATCTGCAAACGTTGTGCTCCTGTTGTGTGTGCTTCAGTTTAGCAAGGAAAGGAATAATTTAACTAGGAAAGATTTTGACTGTGTAATTCACCCATTGCTGTCCCTCAAAACAAATAATTTTTCTCCAAACTTTGCTTTTGTCACTGGGCTTAAAAGTTGAGGTTGTTTGTAACTCTTTGAATTACAAAACATAGTTTTATCATATTTGTAAGCCTGCAAAGGAGAGGTGAGGATTGATATTTAAAAGCTTGAGCTGCATTGAAATATGAATGTTTGTTATGAAACACATGGTTCTCACTACAAAAATTTACCATTGTTTCCAGTACAAGGATGAGAAAGTTATGTCCCTTTAGTACCAGAATGACAAGCTCAAGACTGTGGGTGTTGCAGTGTCTGATAACAACATGAACATTTAATTCAAATCTGCAACTTAAGAACAACACTACATATCTAGCCTTATCCATTGCTGTCACTTCTGTGTTACTGAAGCCAACGTTGGCTTGCTCTTGCCTCTGGTTACCTTGTCTGGTGAGTATGAAACCTGATGAATTTTACTTATTTGGATAATGATTGTATGTGGTTAGAGCTTCTGTAGCCAAAATTTTGTCAGGCATTTAACTGTATTTTTATATTAGTTTTGAAATATATGAAATCACCTAAAAAAAAGTCTCTCTAGCATTTTTTGAAACTGTAATGTAATTTACTGCAGGAATAATAGTGTAAAAAATCACTGCCTTTCATTTCAAAATTAAATCTATTTAGATCTTGTTTAGGTCCAGTTATTTATTTTTATGATTGTCTATGTTAGCATATGATGAAGAAAATCTTGGAAGATTTTTGTATTCTGTAGAGTTCATTAATACTATAGAGACATAGGCAATCAATTTTTATCAGTGTGCAGCAGTATTTGACTTTAACGTAATAGGAATTTATACTTGTAACTCAAAAGAGGAATTACTGTTTCTCCAGAAGAAATCAATCATGGCTGACGACTCTCAGAGAAACTTTCGCTCCGTGTATTATGAAAAAGTGGGGTTTCGTGGAGTTGAAGAGAAGAAGTCACTGGAAATTTTGTTAAAAGATGACCGGTTGGGCAAGTCAATTTCACTCTTTCTTCTATTGGTTTGGTGATTTAGCATCAGGTAGGGAGGGAATAATAGATGGTTTGTAGCAGATGCACTTAATACTTGCTGAAGTTTTTCATCCTTTACCTTTAATCTCTCAGTTTGTACTAGCAGTCCTTTGAGTTTCAAGGAGTTGAGGATATGAATTGTAAAAACTATTAAGGATCTGTGCTTGCATGTTTTTTTTCTCATTCTCTACGCTTAAGTGAAAACAATTAGTGAAAAAAATTTTATCTGAAAATACATATCATGCTGTATATGTAAATACGTATCATGCTGTTAGTTCCATCTAACCTCAAAATAATGATTTGATTATTGCTGTTGGTCTTTGAGGAATGCCTGTAATGGAATAGAAAGATAAAAGTTGACCCTTTAACAGAGTGCTTAATTGCTTTGACATAACAACATTGCAACAAAATGCCTATAAAAATGCTAGTTTTTTCCTAGTGAAAGCTGGGGCAGCTATAGTTTTATTGTAAATCAAGCCAATGTATGTTATTTTCCAGAATAAATACTGTTACAGTTTATATAGCTCATTCTATTCCCAACTGAAGTGGTGAAAGCGTTTGTTGGTAACAAATCATGAAAGTGGAGATTTCTATCTGCTTGTCATACTTAAGTAATTCATAGACTGGGGGCTATTGATATATTAAAATTTAACATTTTTTCTTCAATTTTTATTTCTCTACAGATACTGAGAAGCTTTGCACGTTTAGTCAAAGGTTCCCTCTCCCATCCATGTATCGTATACTGGTGTGGAAGGTTCTTTTAGGTAAGAAACATAACGTCTGTGATTCTATGTAGAAATGAGCACGTAGAATGTGCTCTTTCTTTCTCTCTCAGCACTAATGACATGAATTATTCTGTACTCTTGTCTACTGACATACTCAGTCTATTTTTACATCTATTGAGGATGCACAATAGCAGTTATAAAGCTTAATATCACATGCATACTTCCTGAGAACTTTTGCAGAAGTGTATGGAGAAGAGTGTATTGTAGTCTTAACGTTATCCAAGTAAGTCTATTGGAATGGATTTAAAAAGTGGCTTTTAAGTCACCGATGCTTGATAAGGTTTTCAGTTCGGTTCCTAAAATAAAACATAACTGAGTTGAAGTAAAGTGGTGATTAAACTTGAAAAGCTAGGCAAGCTATGGAAATATGTTTATTTTTAAGAGAAGCTTTGTGTTGTTGGTTTGAAGATTACTTCTGGTTTTGGTTCTAGATTTGAATGGTATTTGCCAGTGAAGAAGTTGTGAGGCCAGAGAGAGAGTATGGCATCCCCAGAAACAATAATAAAAAATAATAAAAGAAAAAAAAATCAATCTTCTTTGAAGAGTATTTGTCAGATGACCAATTGAAAAGTATTAATGATTTTGCAGTAGGTGGTCAAGTGCATCAGATTTATTGGATACGAGGTGATGCTCCTTGGGCACAGGAGGGGTTATGGAGGGCCCGGGAGTTCTGACCTGTACCAGGTATCTGGAGAGGTTCCCGTAGAGTTACCAAGTGTAAAGAAACGCTGCTGAACTGGTTGTGAAGGTAGGTTGTGTGACTGAATCTCTGAAAGAGAAATGTGGCCTATTGAAATCTCTGGAAGAGAAATGTGACTGTTGGTGGCTGAGCATGCCACTGTTGAAAAGCTTGAGGGTGACTCCCATTCTGAGTGTTGTATTACTACAGCTGTGGTCACACTTGGGATGCTGCTTCATCAGGGAGACACCTGCAGTATTTGTCTGCAGGTTGGCTTGCAAGCTGCTGTCTTCTGCCCTCTGCAGCCATCCTGCTTCTCCATTGGCTGTTGGCTCTCTGGAATATGTGATACAATTCCCATAAACATCTGCTATCTGAGGATTTTTGGCATGTGATTCATAGTCAAAAAGATTGACTCTTGCTTCAGATGGAGTAGTTGGGGAAAAAAAACAAAACAAAACAAACAAAAAAGAAAATGTTTTTTATCCATTTCAGGATGCTTGTTTATTTTAGGTTCTGCCATAATCTTAAAAGTTCAAATAAATGTTTTCTCTTTCTCTTTTTGGTCTCCATGTCTACTACACATGGAGTTTGAAATAATGTATTAGGAAGTTTTATTTGAATTTTAAACGATCTTTTAAAATAAGTCTTTTCCTTCAGTTTCTTAAAAATTGTGCCTTCATAATAATGATTATTTGGATTTTTAAGCCTTTTTTTGGGGAGAGGTGGTAAATGAGCAGTGTGGGGAAGGTACAACATGTAAGGTATAGAAATTGAAGTTCTTTATATTGATCACAGAACTAGCAGTAATCCTACGTGATAAAAATCTCTGCAGTTAGAGCACTGATTTTAGGATGAAAAGAAATCTTGTAACCCTGGGCCTTAGTGAAGTAGTCAGCATCCTTTAAAGAATTTGTAACAGGAAATACAGCGTAGGTGGTTTGGACAGGTAACTTAGTACAAGATTCTTCATTCAAAATTGTAGTAGCAAAATATAGTCTCTTGGCAAACTTGCAACTCACTGCAGAGCCAGTGGTATATCTTTGACTGTTTTAGATAGGATGATTTGTGAATCCATGTGATTAGATAAACTGCAATGATTTTTAGGCTAGCTCCGAGTTAATTCTATGGAAAACTACCTCAATATCTGAATACACAGAAAACAGGAAGAAGGTTTTCAAAGCCTTTTTATTTTTTTTCTTTAGGATTCTGTATTTTAAAAGCTTTCAAAATAATTTATTTCAAGTACACAAGCTGTAATTTTGTGTATTCCCTGGGTGATGACCAGAGTACAAGGAATTTTCTTATGCTGCATCACAATGTTAACACTGATTTGAAGAACTGGCTTTCTAAATGGCAATACAGAAGCTCTTTCCCAAAATGACTGGAACAACAGCCCAGTCCATTTCTGGTGGGAGGTATTAAATCTCTAAATAATGTTAATACTATAACAGAAGGGATTCTGTCCTCTCAGCAGAATCATTCAGACACCTGCCAAGCCTTGGTGCTATCCCAGGTTACATGGTATGTCAGAGATGTCTCTTAACTTCCTGTTCAAGTATGACTCGTGATGGTGTTGAGGCTAAAATAGTTTAGCCATCCCTGTGTTAAGATTCTTTTCTGTCAGCTCAAGGTAGTCTTCTCTATTTAAGCAAAGCAGTTGGCAGTGTGTACATCCATAGTTGTTGACTCTGTTTTTGCATCACATGAGAAATGTCCTGCTCTGTCCCAGCTTCTGCAGTGCAGGTGGATTTGCAGTTGGGAAGTAAGTTGTTACTGTCTGTTGTGCTTGATACTAAAACTCAGACGTTTCATGGTTTAACACTTGACAGCAATATTTTTATTTTAAATGAGAGATGAAAGCAGCAGGTAGCCTGTTTAAGGACTGAGTTTTGAAGAATGTTTTGTTCTCGTGGGTTTCTATACCAGGAGTTCTGCTCCACTGGTGGTATGAAAGAGGCATTTTTTTGCTTTGGTGTTTCTAAGATCTTGTTTCTATTGAAGCCAGTGACAGTTCTGTTCTGAACATCAGCGCATTGCAATGTTTAGCCTTGAGTTAGGGGAAGGATAGAGTGAAATGTTGAGCATCTCTTCTGGATATCATAAACAACTCTTTTTTTTTTTTCTGCCTCTCTACTTGGTTACATTTAAATATTTTTTCCTCCTAGGGAACTAGAAAAATGTACAGTACTGAGAAAGTTAAACTTGCATTGAAATTTGGGTGTTAACTCTTAATCTTTAATATGCAACTGTGGGGTTCATTTTGCTTCTGAATGTTCTTTTAGAGAGGATTAATCTCTATGGACAAGTGCACTAAGAAGTTTCCAGCAGAGATCTACCAGTAAACTTAATAATGAGATTGGGACGTTGAGTATGTTTGCATCAGTTAATTGCATGTATATATTTTCTGGTCATCTCAGATGAAGTGTATAATTTCAGAACACAGACAGCTAGCACATATAAAAATCATTCTGTATCCGTTTTGTTTGCAAAATAAAATGAAGCCACACACAAATATGCAATTAATACTGTATTAAAGCTTACAGATAGGTATAAACAAGGAACAAGTCAGATTCACAATTGAAAAATAAAGCTAGCTTGGTGAAGAGGGAGAGTACACCCATCAAGTTATTTTCCATCTGTCCCAGTAATGACATTTCTTACCAGCACGTTAATGTAATATACAAAAGAATTAGCATTCATTTGTTGAAAAATTCATAGAAGAGCTTCAGACACAATTGTCAACAGTTGATGAGAAACAATAGTACAAGTTTAGATTTTGTCTATGCTTGGTTAAAATATATAGTTTATTTTTGTAGATCTAATGCTAAAGTGCTTTCTTAGCTTCCCTTCTTACAGGATTTTCTCCCTGTATTCTTTGAACAAGTTTATAGAAAAATTGCACTGTCAGGTCCTACATTTTTGTAGGCAGATCTCTTGGAAAGGGAGTTTAGAGTGCTCTTTTTTCTCTTTACAGTTGCTTTTTTTTTTTCCTTCTGCTTTTTAGGAATTATTCCTCCTCACCATAAATCTCATGCCTTGGTGATGAACTACCGGAAGGAGCAGTACTGGGATGTACACCATGCTCTTCGTGTAATTCGTTTTATCAATGATTCTACCCCACAGGTAGATGTTTTCCTCCGCATACATCAACTTGAATCAGGAAAATTGCCTCGAAACTTAGCGTTTCCTTTGGTGAGCTGTCATTTTGAGTCTTTGAAGCATACTGGCTAACTTTATGGTATATTTTTATACTTTTTACTATATTTCAAGCATATAGCTAACTTATAGTATAAGCCAGTGAGAAACTGAGCTGCATATAGCAAAAGTATATGTAGATAAATTCATGTAAGGGGAAAGAAAAGCAGAGAAGTGCTGTTATAAAATAAGGTATTTTAGTTGAAGTGCTTTTCTTTTTTTTTGTTTCCTTAAATACTTACATAAAGTTGTATGTCTTAAAATGTCTTTTATATACTTCCACTGCTAGGCTTTTGGCCTTTTTCTAGTTTTCACTTCAGTTTCTTCATAGCAATGAAGTCAAAATGACTTGGTACTGGATCTTGTAGATTGTTCACTTTCCTGCAGTGGGGATAATTCAGAGCCAGCACAAGCAGCAATATGTTGCAAATTACATCATATTTCTAAATAATTTGTTTTAAGATCTAGATTTTAAAGTACTATTCTCCTTTTTCTGGTAGTCTGAACAGACCTAGGCTCAGCCAGGTAACGTACTCTGTGGCTTACAGTGCACTCACATGTGGGTAAAAAAGTATATTTTGATGATAAGTATATAGTATGATGATAAAATCTGTGTGTAGACCTTACGTATTAGCCTCTATAAAAGAGGAGATGGTAAAAGGAGCCATGGGACTTGCTGAGGTGGATTGTATCCTATGTTTAATGTTAATTTATCCATGTTCACAGTAGTCCAGCTTATTTCTTCATCTATAGTAACAAAACTTGACATAGGAGCTTACATGGTATTTTTATTTGACCAGGAATGGAAGATTTACATACTCCTTTGTCCACTTGTGGCTTTATTAGCTCACAGGCTTGCTTTCCTTTCTGATACGGTATTTTGCTGTTCTGCAGGGTGTATTTTGGACAGATAAAATGAGCATAGAAAATCCAGCAGTATTTTGAGCTTGGGGATTGTATGCAGCATCCTCTTGTTGGAAGAGCGAGAGCATTTTGTGTGCTTGCCATTGCCTAGGAATACAGGCATCCTGCCCTGCAAGTTTCCAGTAGACAAATTTCCTTGACAGATTCTTCTAAAAGTTCATCCTTTCTAGAGCAGTATTGCTTTCTGAGCAAGTGTTTTGTCAGTGCGTTCCAGAGTACTAGATAGTTTCAATACTGTGATGAGATTTAATAGAGATGAGGGTTAGCAGAGCCACTGTTATTTGTCCTGAAAGTTATGCTTGTTTTGCTGCAGAAAACATTTGTTCCATTTTATGTCAGCCTCTTTTCAGTGAAGACACTGACCCCTTAGACTTACAAAAGGTTACAGATTATTACAGCTTGATAGTAATGCAAATGTTTTTCAGTGGAGGCAGAGGGAGTATGCAGGTGATATTTTGAAGAGAGATTTGGGTCATTTAGTGGGCTTCCATGATTTGCACATGTTCTGCGTCTGAAAGCAGCTTAATTAGGGGGAAGTGTGCATTGTAGCCATCTATGTAACAGAGGCATATCCAAGCAGCATTTAGGCTATTGATGTGTTTTGCATGAACATTACTGCACCAAAGCTTATGATACTACAGCTTACTGCTACTGATGGTTACGTGAGAACAGACCATGGATTCGCATCTAACTTGTTACCCCAAGTCCTAATATAGTCAGTACTGCCTGCTTAAGGAAAACTTTAAGGAACACAGGGCAAATATAGCGCCTCTCCTGATGCATCTTCCCAGTTGAGAGGCTTCCTGAGCTAGTTGTTAACAAAAGGCCTGGCTGATTTAGACTTAATTCAACTCTATCCTTTGTGCAGTCATACCAGTAATTGTGTTTTAGGCATACTGGTACATTTTGGTAGGAAAGTGTACCCTCTGGAGAAAGGAAGATACTATGCCTACCACATGCTCTAGTCTTGTATTGTGGCGAATAATCACCTGGAAAAGATATTTCTTTCTAGCTATTGTGTAGCTAACACCCATGGCAAAGGTGTTTGAGGGGCCTGTTTGGCAAGGAAAAAGATGAAAATATCTGCTGTTATGTAGTAAAAACATTAACATGGGACATAGAAGTAGGAATGTTGCTATGCCATTAGGAGGTAATCTCATTTAAGAATATTTGAGAACTTTGGATCAGATTTTTTCCAAATTCCTGCTGTCTGCTTGGTTTTAAAAGCAAGACAAGTCTTATTTGTTCTGCTTTAATAGGTATCTGGTCACCATAATGCAGCTGTTGTCCAGTGCTTTATTTATGAATATCAGAACAGGTAGTATCTATCTTTGTATAATTTGGTTCCACTTTAGTTTTGCAAAGAGTAGGGAAAGGGAATGTAAGAATAACTTAAATCAGGCAGTCTAATACTTCTTTGTAGTTAGTTTTTTTTTTTGGCTTTGTTTTTCAGGAGACAGAAGATGAAGTGTTTCTTGCTATTGCTGAAGCAATGGAGGAAATGGTGGAGGATCCTATAGAATGCTATTGGCTTGTCAGTAGCTTTGTTAATCAGCTGAACAGCAAGCACAAAGATGCATTGCAACAACTGGTAAGGGAAAGATTTTTTTTTTTGTGAGGAGAGCAGTAAGTAAGGGAGAAGGAAGTCATAGAAAGCACGCATGCTGGGCATTTTGGAAGTTGCAATGTATGGAGGTAACCACAATGTCAGAGGCTGCATCCATGGATTATGTTCTGGCAGGAGCAGTGCTTTTTGCATTGTGATTGTATTCTGTAGGAAACTTTGTCTAAAGTAGCAAACAAAACCAATTTTTTAAGGTTGCATTGTAGATTTTGACTATTTTTTTAAGTTAGCTGAAGCTTACATTGTATTTAGGTGAATTATATTTCATTCAGTTACGAATTTTCTTTATTTTAAACAATTAAAGGTATAACAAACTTAAGTACATCTTGACTTAGGTCTTCTGTTTTTTTTGGCAGCATCCCTGGCACTCATATGCTGTTCACTGGATGACAGTGAGGCAATGCACAATTGTTTTGCTTTATAAATGAAGAAGGGTAGTTTGTGTCTTCATAAGGACAGCATGTTACAAATTAAGTTACAATTAAAAGTGTAACAGGACTTTGTCACTGATCATTCAAATGCTCTCTGAGAATGTTAATTTTGAATTTCTGTATTACTGCTTTATAAAGTGATTATAAAGCAAATGCATACTTATAAAAATTCCTTTGTTATAAAAAAGCTTTTGTAATTCTTCAAATAGTCTTAGAAGATAAACATTTTAGTTAATATCCACTGATATAAAAATATGAGTATCTGCTCTGGCAATCAATGAAAACCTGTTGCAGAAAATTATGTATGTCCTTGGTTGTTATTGGAACACATTTTAAGTCTTTTCTGCTTCTGCCAGAGGTGATACCAACTATACCAATTTCTGTATTTTCTTTAAAAGGACAGAGGATCATTTTTAAAGAAGGTATGTGCCTCAGTTACATAGGGATGTCTCCCTAAGTTTTTATTTTAATGTACACGTTGCACCAAGAGTGTGGATGTTAGAATATGGACAAAGGAAGTGCTTTTTTTTTTTTATTTGAAAGTTGAAGTTATTAGCTGCTTATCTAATTATGAGAAGAAGTATAAAGACACTGGAATTTATGAAAATGTGTGTTGTGTTACATTAGACTTTAAGCAAAATGAACATTATTCACATTTTTAAGCCTATTTGTATGCTCTTCTGTTGCCTTTTCTAAATATTTTGTTTTCTTAAACAAGAAATCAATGTCCAGCTTTTATTATACTGCACAGGGATTTGCTCTGAGAATTCTTTTTCTTGTTTTCACTGCATTGTGTGTAGGTTTTTATGATGCATGCTAAGATTATTACCTTTGAGGTGAATGAAACTCAATTTTACTTGTGAAGATAGCAGTAATTAGTGCAGGTTTAATCTCTGCATTGCATTAAGCTCTCAAACACCTCCTTGCATTAGTGAGTAGTGCATATTTTGGAAATCCTGCTAGTGGTCAGCAATTTAAGAAACTTGGGGCTATATATTTACTAAAGTACTAAATTGCAAAAATCAGCGATACTTTTATTTTGGAACACCAGGGTTTAGTTAAAGTAATGTAAGTTCATTATTTTAACATGTTATGCTTGCAGGTCTTCAAAGACACATCTTGCTTTACAATGTGCTGTAGTAATGGAGGGGAGGGTACTCTGATGTTACTTATCCTAAAATTTTCCAATTCCTTTTTTCAGCCAAAAATTCTGGAGCAGTATTTGAACATTGAAGATAACAGACTCCTGATGCATCTAAAAGCATGTGCTGCAATGAGCAAACTCCCTTATGATCTTTGGTTCAAAAAGTGTTTTGCAGGCTGTTTACCTGAGTCCAGTTTACAGAGGCAAGCTCTTTTTTTTTTCCCTTTCTGTTTGTAATTACATAGTAATTTTAGATTCTTGTTACCAAAAGCAGGCAATGAACTTTCCTTATCTTTATCTGTAATGAAGGTATGAAGTTAGCTTTATTGCTGACTTGGAAATTACAAAATTTGATTTGATCCCACTCATTACTGATGTGAGGTAATCTGAGTGTGATCACTTCTGGTATTGACGTGTAAAAAGGATGCAGTTAAATGTAGTGGCTTATTCTGTTTCATGCTTTTTGCCTCCTAGGATTTAAAACTCCAAATCCCCTCTTAGCGATAGTGATTATAATACTGTATTACCACGAGATGAAAAAGATTTTGGGAGTGTTGGTTTTAATTAAAAAATAAATAAATACTATGGCAGGTTGATCATTACAGAGGTCATGAAATAGTGCATTATATCAAGATTCCATGGTTGGAAGTAAGCTGTCCAGCTTTTAAAAGAGGGAAATTCTTGTGCGTGGTACTTCTCCAAAGGGCCTTTGAACTGAAGCTTCTGTGATTTCTCTAATTCTGCTGTCTGAAAACTCTTGGGAAGTGGAAAATTCAAGTTAAAAAAAGAAGCATAATGTTTCTGCATTATCATAGATGCTGCTAATAGCTGAGTGAGAAGTGGTACAGAGAAAACAATGGTCTCATTTTCTGCCACCTTTTAAAATTTTGAGAAGAAACAAGGTTCAGGGGAAATCTTACTCTGGCACCTCCAGGACTTCAGTGGCTGCTATAAAAACACTGTACTGGTTTCAGCTAGGATAGAGTTAATTTTCCTCCTAGTAGCTGGTAGGGTGCTGTGTTTTGGATTTAGGATGAGAAGAACGTTGATAACACACAGACGTTTTAATTATTGCAGAGCAGTGCTTACACTAAGCCAAGGAGTTTTCAGCTTCTCTCTCTGTCCTGCCAGCGGGCAAGCTAGAGTTGCAGCAGGAGCTGGGAGGGGACAGACCCAGGACAGCTGACCCAAACTGGCCAAAGGGGTATTCCATACCATCTGACGTCATGGTAAACAATATATAGGGGTAGCTACCTGGGGTGGGGGGGGCAGCTGCTCGGAGATAGGCTGGGCATCGGTCAGCGGGTGGTGAGCAATTGCATTGTGCATCACTTGTTTCGTACACAGTAGTAGTAGTAGTACTATTGTCATTATTATTTTTTTCCTGTCTTAATAAACTGTCTCTATCTCAACCCACGGGCTTTATTTTCCTGTTTCTATCCCCCATCCCAGAGAGGGAGGAAGGAGGGCGAGCGAATGGCTGTGTGGTGCTTAGCTGCTGGCCAGGCTAAGCCACAACAAACTCTGAAATTGAGAGTTTTGTTGAATGCTCTGTAGAAAAGATACTTTGCTTTATTGTGGTAGAGTTGTTTGCAAGTGAGTGCAGTGTTTCTTGCTTATCTGGGTTTTTATATTTCATGAAGGCAAGCGCAGAACAGCTGTTCTTTAAAATATTCCCTCCCACACCCCTTAAGAAAATATGAAGGTATTAGGGAACAAGCTATAAGATTAATATTTATGCTTTTCAGTCTTGTGGTGCAATGGACTTTGAGGTTGTGTACGTTCTCCTGTTGGCAAGGAAGGTGTCTGACAGAAAGCAATTTTTGGAACCAGAACTGAAAGAGTTGGTGGCAGACTTTTTGGTGTTATCCTTTGTGCTGCATGGTCATCGTTACATGTGTAGTTCTTCTTACCAACACTGTAAGGCTCCAAAGTAGTCTGTGCTGTATAGAGGTTGTGTGTGATGTGAGGGTTAAAAACTTTTACTACCGTTGGGGCCACAGAAATTACATAAGCATGTATAAAATGTTTGTTATATCTTTAAAGACAATTGAATATGTGTGATTTTTCTGTATCTCTGTTCCACATTTGTATTTATAGGCTCATTTTAGCAGGTAACAATTGACCTGGTTTCAACCACTTTTCTCTGTATGAAACTTAATATAGTTTGTCAGTAGATGTGACTGTTCCACCTGGGACTTGCCAGTCTCCTCAGAACTTCATTTCTGTAGGCTGCTGGGATATGAAATGACCTCTGCAAGCATTAGGAACCTCTTTCCATGTCTTCTAGTAGATGTTTTAATTTATAGCTTAAAGGATTTAACGTTGAAGCTATGTCTGATGGCTAAGAAATTTGCAATAGAGCAGCTTTGCTATTGGAGGATTCCATTCTTTTGACATTTCTGTTGAAAACTCCATGTTTTGTGGAGCTGTCTCATCTAGACAGTATAAAAGAAAAAAATCTAGATGAAGAACTTTGATTTTCCTATTTTATATTGTCAGAATTTTCTGTTTTAACTTCTGTAATTCTGAATCAGTTCATTTACATTAAATGTTTTATCTAGTTAGTGTACTGTTTAGCATTCTCATATTCTATTTTAATTTACTGAAGTAAAATAACTTGACCTGAAAATATTTAAATACCTTTTTCTTTTTTCCATGGAAAATATCCAAATATCTTATTTGTATCACTCTGCAGTAAAAAAATTTGGAGGGTTGGAACTTCTGATGGTGCAGCAATCCCATTTACCAACAATTATTGTGAGAACATGAGAAAAGTGCACTTTTCCTTGGCAGTTTAGGTTTCTGAATTAATCAGTTGTAACGAAAATAGCCTCATTTGCTAAGGAAATAAAATACTTTGTGGGCAATGTGATAGATGAGCTTAATTAATGCTTGGAGATTCAGTTTGGATTAGAATCTAGAAGCTCAAATGCCTACCTGAAATGTATCTAAATGGCAGCATTGGAACTGCTGAGAACGGAAAACAGGTCTCCAATTCTCCTGTGAGTTTTATTTACTTTTTCCTCAAGTGAGAGATGATATGAGCTCAATATTTTATGATTTAATTTAACTTATGTTTTAGTGCTACAATTCTTAGAGAGGTTGCTTGCTTTGTCTAAATCATAGCCTTCTCTGCCAGGCAGCTAAATTTAAATTTCGTCTTTATTTCAAAGGTGTACGAGATTTGGATGTGCTATGCAGAAATTTTATCCAATAATGGTGAGATGAATTGTCCATAATACCAGCTGTATTCCTGACAAGTGTTGTCACTTCAGTATACGTACTGTTTCATAGTACACTTCTACTTTTATCATAGGTAAAAGTTGTGCATCAATTTCATTTAAGTGGGTTTCGCAAACCAAGGTAGAAAGCTTTCATGTAGAAACTTTTATTTTGAGCTTATGCATTGTCTTTGCTCAGATTGTGCTAAATGCTCTTAAAATGTAATAAGCTTCTTTCCAAACGTCTTTAAGGTGCCACATTGGTAAAAAGTAGAGCAGACTGGGCACTCTGAAGGCTCTGTATCCTCAGGGCTCTGTAATTGCACCTGGAATTATAGACAGGCAGCTTCCTAGAACATGAACCTGCCTGTAGCATGGGCTCCAGAGGGACAAAAAGGATTACCCCTCTCTGAAGAGGGGAGAAAACTGAGTTGCACCTTTGTTTATACTCACCATTGCTCTATTTGCTCACATTCTGCATCAGGGTATCTGGTCATCTGTTCAGCAAGCCCCATGTGTAGAGAGTTTTCAAATGGCAATGTGTGGGGTCTCAGCTGTAGAGCCTTGCTGTTAAAGCAAGGTATCCATTTTGCAGCTTCAGCTCAAGGCCAAATTACACCTCAGCTGCCAGTTTGCTCTAATATAATGGAAATAGGGGAGCTTTGCAGATAATGGTTGTATATAAGCCAGGCATTTTTTATGCTTAGTGTTACCAGTCATGTATCATACCCCTAGCTGATGTTTTCAGTCCTCACTGAAGACTTGGCACAGTAATAACTGGTGTGTTGGGATGGGTTTAGGTTAGTGGTGTCTGGTAATTTGTTTGTGGCAAAGTATTCTGTAGTTCTCCTGAAATCCTACTGCCTTCCAAACTGGCACTAATGCAGGTATTAATGTACAGCTTGTGCAGTTTTACAACTGTGATCTCTGTCCTGCATAAATTACATCAGTTGTGAAAATATGAGTCATTTAGTAGAAACAACAGAAATATAAAAGATGCCTTCAATTTACTGTGAAAGGGATGTGGGCTGCTACAGTTTCTCTGCTCTATAGAGAAACTTAAGTCACTTGTTGCCCTATGTCTAAATAATTGAGATCCTTCACAGCTGTCTCCATGGCTGCTGCAGAATCACAGTATGATGTCAGCATGAGACTTGTATGTGCCTCATTGTGTCCTTCCATACTTGTTCCCATTGGAAGGACACCTAGATGTGCAGAGGAGTGAGTAGCGTTTCTCATTAAATGTCTATGGGCCAGATGACTGGAGGACCAGAACCAGGGAATAAGGTTGAATGAGCTTACTCTGCAGCCTGGGTGTAGCCTTTGGGGGGCGGGGGGGAAGCTGTGAGGTTCACAACAACTTTCTCAGAGAGAGCGCAGCAACACTAGGATGCTTTTTGCTCTAGTACCCCACTGTAGTGATTGAGGAACCTGAGAAATGCCCTTGAGAATGTTGTTTTTCAGTGCACATACAAATCATGTCCTGGCTACAGAAAAAAAAAAAAACCTCAGTAAAAATTAAGTTTGTTTGCGTAGTTCTTGCCATTCTCTTTACTTTCATAGCTTCCAATGTCTTTATATTTTTCATTGTGGTTTTTACTACTATTTCACTGTTCAAGAAACACCCACAAGAGTGCTCTTCTGGCTAATTGGTTACAATTATACATCACAGAGGATGGTATCATTACAGTTTTTTATGACTTTAGTGTGCACTTTCTTCGTCAGTGGTCCTGAGTCGGGCTACAAGCACAGTTTCATGACATACGTTACAGTTCTCCCGTCTCTGAGAGGATCAAAAAAATCTGCTAAAAGTTATAATCCCTGACAGTACACTTGATGTTTACATACACAAGTTTTTGCTGTTATTTCAGTAGTGAGAATATATATGTTACCATCAGTAAAGATACAATGCATAAAGGTTGCTATTTTAGGCTAGAATAATCAAAATAATTGTTTCCTTGAAACTGCCTTGGCTTTTTTCTAGTCTAAGTAAACATTTTTTCTGACAACATTTGTTGCAGTTTCTGGTTCTATGGTATAGACAAGGTACTGATTGCTGGTCTGTTTATCAGTGTCACAGTCATTCCATTATTGCTGTTACTGGTGGAATTATGCTGACAGTACCAATAGCTGGAAATGTTAAGGGGGAAAAACAGACACAGCTAGTTAGTGCTAACATCTCTACACTTAGCAATGTACCCTCTTCCCAAATTTGTTAGAAGCTGGTGATTTAGATATTGCATCTGGTTTGCCAGTGTTAAAATACTTGTTCTGGAATCAGACTAAATAATAGGAAAACGTCTGAGTTTTCGAGCATGAAATGTAACCTACTGTAATATAAATATGGGGACTGGAATCAGGGGGCTTGGAAGCAAAATATGGAAGAAGGTTTAGTAGTGTGTGTTAGAATTAGTAGGTTTATACTGAAACTAACATGGGGTTTAATAGAAACCTGAAAAATTCATTCCTGTCTTTTGAGTCTGTATTGTCATTTGTAGTTACAGTTCTGATGCCCATGAAGCACCTGGGAAGCTATGCCTGGGTTCTGAACAGAAAGGTTTGAGAAGGAAAATGTATTAGAAGTAAATGGGAATCACTTGTACAGTGTGGAAGAGGAATGTGTTCTCAGTTTTCTCATAGCCTTGCTTAAAGCTTCTAGACTTAACATCAACATCAGCGTAATATCTACAGTGACCACTTGTCCTGAGATGCTTGAACCACAAAGGAAGCAAAATTTTAATTGTTCCTGTCCTTGTGGGTTTTGTAGTCATTTTTAATCCTATGCAGACAGGGAAATAAAAGCAAATTGCAAAGGGGAGAGAAATTAGCTATGCTTTTATGTATTCTTTTACAAGCTTCTTTATTATAAGTTCTGGTCTTTTTTTTTTTTTTTTTTTGATGAATGGAGAGGTAAAAGCAGTGTCCAACCAGCTATATGGTTGGAAGGTTATCAAGCTGACAAAGATTTGACTTGAGTCACAGTTCAAAAAAATGAATGCTGTGTAACAGCAGCAGTCATTCCACTTTAGGAGTTAAAAACACCTTTGCTTAAAGGTGTGATACCAACTCTTTAACAGAGCTCTCAATGTTTATGCCTTCATTGTGTTCTCTTGGCACTCCAAGCTGAAGTGCAAGTTCTTCTGAGACAAAAGGTGTTGTAAAAATGTTTGCCTTCTGAAGAAACACACCTGTAGATCCAAGTTTGTAGGTGGGCTGCAGGAGATGCTTACCAGTTACAATTACTGGATTCAGAGATTATGGAGGATAGTATGTGATTATGTCCCTCATGTCAAAGGAGAAACATTTATTGGAAAGGAGAAACTCTTTTAACAAGTGTCTGGATGGAGTAAGCACAGTAATCCTCAGACTTTCTGACACAGCTCTTAAAAGTCAAGAACTAAAAATAATGCAAAACCACAGAAGCTGCCATCTGACAGATGGTTTCACACTGGTTTTGCATAATCTTTCATCCTGTGTCTGTTGAGTTGGGCCGGAGATAGAGCTGCTGGCTGAAGGATGGGTTCAAATTGTTACAGGCTGTTCTAGTAATGTGGATCTCTTAATATTCACAGTTCTGTTGCTAAAGAACTTGCAGCCTTTGGAGGCCTGTTCTTCAGATTTCTTTAAAACTGTGAGGTCCGGGCACAGCTTCAAAGAAGTGGTAGGAGTGCTTCATTAATACTGAGAGAATGTGTGCACAGTGGAATGGATTGAAACACTTCATAGTTGTTCTTTGTGTCTAATTTGAACATTATGGATGTATCTTGCTAATGTGTAATATTTATATCTCCTACAGGAAGAACCTGGAATATTTAGCTGCTTCAGATGTAGTAGTTCAGTATTTCAATCTTCTGAATTTTCATTTACTTAACTATTTGAAGAGCGCTTTTATTAAGTGTGCTAGTAAACTGTGTTTCTTTTTTTTCACTAGGAAAAAATCTCACCCTTACTATGCTATGTAGAATAATTGTCACAGTTAAGGCTATTAAAACAAGATTTACTTGAGCCTTGCAAACAGTTGCATTTCTATCCAAGAACACACCCTATCAATACATTTGCTTGCCATCACTCTACTCTGTACAGATTGAGGAGTTGATAAAATGCCTTGTATTTACCCTGATGTGAATAATTAATGCATTTGCTGCTATTCAGAAAAATTATCTGGAAAAAGGTGATTTAAAAAAAACACAAAACTATTCTAGCGGATAAACAAACAGGTAAGGACTACAGTAATGTGTGGTGATTGCTTTTTCATCTCTTTTTCTAGAGTTTGGGACAAAATTATTAGTGGGTCCTGCAAAATTCTTGTTTTTGTTGCTTTGGAGATACTATTAACCTTTAAAGTGAAAATAATAGCACTGACTACAGCAGAAAAGATCACCCAATTTTTGGAAAATGTAAGTACTTAAGTACTCTTCTGTGCTTCACAATTACCATCTATGGCTTATAAAAGTATATTTTGACCTTTTGGCCTCCGAGTGTTTTACATATCATAAACATACCATAGGGAGCTATTACATTGTTCCCTGAGAGTAGAGTTGTAGTACCAAGGTGCAGGGAGGGATGAGAGGAGAGTTGTTTCTATCAGAAGGTAAAGCTTTCATAGAATGAAATGATTTTTGGCTTTGAGTAATATATTATCTATGTTTGTGCAGATTTGACAATATTCTTATGATACTGAAAATTTTTCTGTAAAAGTGCAGATGAAGTTAGATTCATTTTTCCAGAACCTCCTTCCAGGGCTGGAGTCTGGCACCCTTTTTATTCCTTTACTGAGTGTCAACCTGTAAACTCAAAGCACATTCTTTGTTGATGGAAGGATAGGATGTTGAACCTGACCCTGAACTTTCCTTCTGTGGATGGTAGTGAGCATGACAGCAGGGTTGTAGGGTCCTAATGTAACCTGGATTAGATGGATTTAGATGTGTTTGTGGTCATGGATGGCCAGTACGAGTAATGCCTGATGTCAGATGGGAGGTGTAAAGTGAGAGATGCATGAGTTCTCTTGTTTTGTAAATAAAAGTTTTATGTTTAAAATGTGGGAGTAACATGATTCATGTAGGGCTGAGGGATAGTAGGAGTGGGGAGATGAGATTATAGTTTAGCTTTGTGTAAAGAGATAAAACTTGAACTTGAGGTTTAAAGTGTTTATTTGAAACAACAGTCCAAGTAAAGTACACTGACAAGGCATCTTAACCCAATCTTTTGCAGATTCCTCAGGATAACACTGATGCCATTGTCAGCAAAGCAGTGGATCTGTGGCGCACACACTGTGGGACTCCAGCACACTCAGTCTGAGAACTTTCTTTGTTTGTGGAAGTTTGGGGAAAAAGAAAAAAACTTGAAAAGTTTCCTTTTACTGTGATTCCCCTATTGTGGTGTAATGTTCTTAATTTTTTCTTCTATGTAAAGATGCTATTAAAGCGGTTTATGGCATAATGATCAATGTGTAAATGTTTTCCAATAAATATAGATGGAGCGAGGATACCTAGTGGTGATGTGATCATGTCCAGAGTGTTTCTTGGCCAGCCAGCTACAGTATTCTGATTGCAGAGTGTGTTACAAGCCTTTTGGGGATGTAAATCTAACTCCTGAAACAAGGTAAATAAACTGACTTGTAAAAAAAAAATAAAAATAAAAAATGTATGCCAGCTTATACTTAATATAGCTAGTTACTACTTGGAGGTGTTTTTATGTGAATATACTGAGTGTCTGCTAGTTTGCTGAAACTTTTTGGTGAACAACAATCATTCCTTTGCTGGAAATGTGCATGTACTCTATGAATACTCTAAATGTGCAGGTAAATGTTCTGGATGAGGCATCACATGTTTGAAGCAGACATCACAACAACCAGGTGAGACCTGCTGTTCTGAAGTATCTCAAAATACTTCCTTTCTGTCAGTCAACTCTGTGTGGCTTATGGCTGTACCTTGTTTTTTGTCTTTTTTTTCTTTAAGTAAGATGCTCTAGAAGGGTGTATAAATTCCACTGTGGTTTGGAAAAAATAAATGCAAACAATATTCTGAGAAGAGTGTTGTCCTGAATCAAGATTAGAAGCGCCAGTTAGTGTTACTGCTTTCAGACTTGTCAGCGAGTGTTCTACCAATCACTATCTGAAGGCTCCAAACTGTCTTTTGCTTCAATTTTAATTTATAAAAGCTTTCTCTATCAATAGGTAGACCATGGAGCTGCTCTGGCAGGAGAGACAAAGATCCTGGTTGAAGTTGGAAGGGACCTCTGGAGGTAATCTAGACCAATACCCCTTCTCAAGCAGGGCCACCTAGAACCAGTTGCTGAGGACCCATGTCCAGGCAGCTTTTGAGTATTGCCATCTGGACCCAACCCACAGGGAAGTCTGCCTCCCTGGGGCTTGAGTGAGAGACACTGCTAGGAAAGTCACTCACCTGGTACAGCCCACTGACTACTACCCACTACAGGTCTTTCAGGCTGGTAATGATGATGTAGCAAGGAGAAATCTGAGAACGATCAAAAAGGACTTTAGGGCTTTGGGGAAACTAGTTAAGGCTTCAGGGGCATGGGTTGTATTTGCCTCTGTCCTTCTGATGGGGGGATCGATGTTGACAAGCAGACTCGTCATAATATGTAGCTTTGGGACTGGTGCAACCAGCAGAACTTTGGGTTTGTTGATCATGGGAAGGTCTATGCGACACCGGGCCTGCTGGCACCAGGTGGGATGCACCACTCAGAGAGGGAAAAGGATTTTTGCTCAGGAGTTAGCGGGGCCAATAGATAGGGCTTTAAACTAGAATTGAAGTAGGAAAGGGATAAAAACCATGCCCGCTGGTGATAAGCTAAGGGATGGTGCGCTAGAATCAGAGGGACTGTGTGCTAGTGAGGTACTTTGCTCTGCTCCACAAAGTGCTGCATGCAATGAGGTGCATTTGAAGTGCTTCTACACAAACACATGCAGTGTGAGTAATAAAATGGATGAGCTAGAAGTCTTGGCCCAGTCCCACAGCTGCAACACCATTGGCGTAAAAGAAACCTGGTGGGATGAGTCCTGGGCTGGTGTGTTGCGATAGGTGGCTACAGGCTCTTCAGGAGGGACAGGCAGGGTAGGCGGGGTGGCGATGTATGTGAAGCATAGGCTGGACTGGGTGGAACTTCATGCTGACAATGGCAAAGTTGAGAGCCTCTGGGTAAGGATTAATGGACGAACAAATAAAGGGGATGTTGTTGTGGTAGTCTATTACAGACCGCTTGGCCAGGATGACAATGTTGATGAATTATTCTTTGTGGAACTAAGAGATGCCTCGAGATCAACTCCCCTTGTCCTTATGGGGGATTTCAACCTGCTGGATGTCAGCTTGGGATTACCACGTGGCCAACATGAGCAAGTCCAGGAGGTTCATAAAGCACCTAGATGATAACTTCTTGGTGCAGGTGCTAAGGGAGCCAACCAGGGAAGGTACCCTCCTAGATCTGTTGCTGGAGAACAGAGAGGGTCTTGTGAGGGATGTGACAATTGGCGGCTGTCTCGGTCATAGTGACCATGAAGTGGTTGAGTTTAGAATTTTTGGTGACAGAAGGAAAACTGCCACCAAAGCTTGAGCCTTGGATATGGGGAAAGCAGACTTCAGGCTGCTCAGGGAACTAGTCAGCAAGGTCCCCTGGGAAACTGCTTTAGAAGGCATTGGTGTCCATCAATGGTCAGTCTTTAAGCTGGTCAGTCTTTAAGCACTGCCTTCTAAAAGCACAGGATCAGGCAATTTCAAAATACTGGAAGTCAACCAGGTGAGGCAGAAGGCCGGCCAGGCTGACTAGGGATCTTCTCGAGCTTAGGCAGAAAAAGAAAATATATGTCTGCTGGAAGCAGGGTCAGGCAATGTGGAAGGAATACAGGGGCACTGTCTGGGTTTGTAGGGAGAAAATTTGTGTGGCCAAAGCCCAATTAGAGTTAAAGCTGGCCAGGTCTGTGGGAGACGACAAAAAGTTTTTTTTTAGATATGTGAACAGAAGAAGGAGGACCAAAGAAAACATAGGTCCACTGCTTCATGAGGAAGGTCACCTCACAGGCAAGAACATAGGCAAAGCAGAGATGTTTAATGCCTTCTTCACCTCTGTCTTCAATGCTGATGATGGGCTTTGGGACCCAGGGTGCCCTGAGCTGGAGGACCATGATGATGGTAATGATAAACTCCCAACCAACCCTGAACGCGTATGGAATTTGCTGCTCTGCCTGGATCCATACAAGTCCATGGGCCTGGATGGGATTCATCCCAGGGCGCTTAGAGATCTGGCTGATGTCATCGTGGGACCTCTCAATTATTTTTCAGCAGTCTTGGGAATATGGAGAGGTGCCAGTAGACTGGAAGCTGGCAAATGTACCAGTTTTCAAGAAGGACAAGAAAGAAGATTGTGGCAATTACAGGCCTGTCAGTCTCACATCAGTGCCTGGTGAAATTATGGAGAAGATAATCCTTGAAGTTATTGAAGCGCACCTGCGGGACAATGCAGTCATTGGTCCCAGCCAACATGGGTTCACGAGGGGTAGGTCCTGTTTTACAAATTTGATTTCCTTTTATGATAAGATCACCCATCTAGTCGATCAGGGGAAACCAACTGATGTGATCTTTTTGGATTTTAGTAAAGCTTTTGACACAGTTTCCGATAGGATCCTGCTGGACAAAATGTCCAGCGTACAGCTAGACAAAAACATCATACGATGGGTGAGCAGTTGGCTGACGGGCAGGGCTCAAAGGGATGTGGTAAATGGGGCCACATCAGGCTGGCAGATGGTCACCAGTGGGGTCCCTCAAGGCTCCATTTTAGGCCCAGTCATCTTCAATGTTTTTATAAATGATTTGGATGTAGGACTAGAAGGTGTTTTGAGCAAATTTGCCGATGACACTAAACTTGGAGTTGTGGACTCGGATGAGGGTGGAAAGGCTTTGCAGAGAGATCTGGACAGGTTGGAGAGCTGGGCGATCACCAACTGCATGAAGTTTAACAAGAGCAAGTGTTGGGTCCTGCACTTGGATGGGGCAACGCTGGCTATACCTACAGACAGAGCAATGAGACGCTGGAGAGCAGCCCCACAGAGAGGGATCTGGGGGTCGTGGTTGATAGCAAGCTGAATATGAGCCAGCAGTGTGCCCTGGCAGCCAGGAGGGCCAACTGTATCCTGGGGTGCATCAAGCACAGCCTTGCTAGTCAGTTGAGGGAAGTGATTGTCCCGCTCAACTCTGCGCTGGTGCGGCCTCACCTCAAGTACTGTGTGCACTTCTGGGCACCACAGTACAAAAAGGACATTAAACTGTTGGAGAGTCCTCAGAGAACGGCTACAAAGATGGTGAAGGGCAGAGGGAAGATGTGTGAGGAGTGGCTGAGGTTACTGGCCTATCCACTCTAGAAAAGAGGAGGCTCAGGGGAGACCTCATTGCAGTCTACAGCTTCCTCACAAGGGGGAGTGGAGGGTCAGTTGCTGATCTGTTCTCTTTAGTGAGCAGTGACAGGGCCCGTGGGAATGGTGTCAAGCTGAGACAGGGAAGGTTCAGGCTGGATATCAGGAAGAGGCTCTTCACTGAGAGGGTTGTTGTGCACTGGAACAGGCTCCCCAGGGACATAGTCACAGCACCAAGCCTGTCAGAGTTTAAGAAGTGTTTGGACTGTGCACTTAGTCATATGTCACCTGTGTGGTGCCAGGAGTTGGACTCTGTTATCCTTATGGGTCCCTTCCAACTCGGGTTATTCTGTGATTGACAGGGTGGAGATGTCATAACCTTTACAGGCAGCCTGTGCCAGTGCTTCATCACCTGCACCATGGAAATGTTCATGTTACCACAGGAACAACAGTATTTTAAACATTTCAGTGAATGTAGGATGGATCCTCAAGTGCTGTTTCATTTCAATATCAGCTGAAGTTCATGTGCAGCTTTTTAAGTACAAAGAAATAGCAGAAGTGTTTCTTTAACTTAATGCATTAATTATTCTGGGCTGTGCTGAAGAAGGGGAGTTCTCTAGAGAATAGATAATGGCTTAATGCCATGCTTCTTTCAATGGTCTGTTAAGAGGCTTTTGTGTATATTTAATGTGCAGCTTTTACTATGGATTTATGAGGGATACAATTCATGCAAAAAATCAAAAATCACAACCTTTAGTGAATTCCCAAAAGACTGAAAGTATGAATCTGGCTGTTACGCTCAGTTAATTTTTGGTGATGTCTGCTAAGTTGAACATAATGCTTTAACTCTGAGGCCTACTTCCTGAGACAATGGAACAGCAAAATATGAGCTGTCGCTGCCCCCATCGTGTGATGAGCAGGGTTGAGGTCAAAGAAAGATGTATTTGTAGTCCCAGCTTACAGCAGAGTCCACTATTTGGGAAGCTTTATTCTGTGCCTCCAGCGATTGTAATCAGCCTGGAGCTTGGCATACAAGCAAAACGAAGTGCAAGGTCTTGACCTGAGTCATGGCAATCCCAAGCACAAGTACAGGCTGGGCAGAGAATGGATTGAGAGCAGCCTTGAGGAGAAGGACGCAGGGGTCCTGGTTGATGAAAAACTTGACTTGATCTGGCAATGTGCACTTGCAGCCCAGAAAGCCACCCGTGTCCTAGGCTGCATCAAAAGCAGCATGGCCAGCAGGGCGAGGGAGGTGATTGCCCCCCTCTGGTCTGCTCTCATGAGACCCCAGCTGGAGCCCTGCACTCAGCACTCAGGCCCCCAGCACAAGAAGGGCATGGACTTGTTAGAGCAGGTCCAGAGGAGGGCCACGAGGATTATCAGAGGGCTGGAGCACCTCTCCTATGAGAGCAGGCTGAAAGAGTTGGGGTTGTTCAGCATGGAAAAGAGAATGCCCTGGGGAAATATTACAGTGGCCTTCTAGTACATAAAGGGGGCTACAGGAAAGCTGGGGAGGGACTCTGTCAGGGAGTGCAATGATAGGACAAGGTGGAATGGCTTTAAACTAAAAGAGGGTACATTTAGATTAGATATTGAGGGGAAGTTCTTTACTCAAAGGGCAGTGAGGCACTGGAACAGGTTGCCCAGGGAAGCTGTGGATGCCCCAACCCTGGTGGTGGTCAAGGCCAGGTTGAATGGGGCTTTGGGCAACCTTGTCTGGTGGGAGGTGTCCCTGCCCATGGCAGGAGGGTTGGAACTGTGTGATCTTTAAGGTCCCTTCCAACCCAAATCATTCTGTCATTCTATGATGCATGGCTAACAGTTGCTCTTTGACCTCTTGCACAAAAACACTGCAACAGTTAAAGTGTCTAGCTATGCATTTTTAGTGTGCAGTCCAAATCTGTTCATTTATCTGCTACAGACTATAAGTCATTACAGATTCCTTTAAAGTTTCACATAGTTGAGCATCCTACTGAAATGCCTAGCTAAGTAATTTGAGGAAAGGGTTAACTTTCTGATTTGTCTTCTGCTAGCTCCATGGGCAGGACTGTGGTAACGAGTCATCTGATGTTCATTTCTTTTTCTTTCCTGAGAACCTTTTTTTTTTTTTTTTAATTTCATTGACATTAGGAGAAAAAAGAGGGTTTATAATCTTTGGAAATGTGGGCAGGCCATTAGGGAGGACTATAAGGATGTTGCGAGGCTGTGCAGGGACAAAATTAGAAAAGCCAAAGCTCATCTGGAGCTCAATCTGGCTACTGCTGTTAAAGATAACAAAAAATGTTTTTATAAATACATCAACACAAAAAGGAGGACTAAGGAGAATCTCCATCCTTTACTGGATGCGGGGGGAAACTTAGTTACAAGAGATGAGGAAAAGGTGGAGGTGCTTAATGCCTTCTTCGCCTCAGTCTTTAGCGGCAATACCGGTTGTTCTCTGGATACCCAGTACCCTGAACTGGTGGAAGGGGATGGGGAGCAGGATGTGGCCCTCACTATCCACGAAGAAATGGTTGGTGACCTGGTACGGCACTTGGATGTGCACAAGTCGATGGGGCCGGATGGGATCCACCCGAGGGTACTGAGAGAACTGGCAGAGGAGCTGGCCAAGCCGCTTACCATCATTTATCAACAGTCCTGGCTGTCGGGGGAGATCCCAGTTGACTGGCGGCTAGCAAACATGACGCCCATCTACAAGAAGGGCCGGAGGACTGACCCAGGAAACTACAGGCCTGTCAGTTTGACCTCAGTGCCAGGGAAGCTCATGGAGCAGATTATCTTGAGAGTCATCATGCAGCACTTGTAGGGCAAGCAGGCGATCAGGCCCAGTCAGCATGGGTTTATGAAAGGCAAGTCCTGCTTGACGAACCTGATCTGCTTCTATGACAAAGTGACACGCTGGGTGGATGAGGGAAAGGCTGTGGATGTGGTCTACCTTGACTTTAGCAAGGCTTTTGACACCGTTTCCCACAGCATTCTCCTCAAGAAACTGGCTGCTCTTGGCTTGGACTGGCACACGCTTCATTGGGTTAGAAACTGGCTGGATAGCCGGGCCCAAAGAGTCGTGGTAAATGGAGTCAAATCCAGTTGGAGGCCGGTCACTAGTGGCGTTCCCCAGGGCTCGGTGCTGGGGCCGGTCCTCTTTAATATCTTCATCGATGATCTGGATGAGGGCATTGAGTGCACCCTCAGTAAGTTTGCAGATGACACCAAGTTAGGTGCATGTGTCTATCTGCTCGAGGGTAGGAAGGCTCTGCAGGAGGATCTGGATAGGCTGCACCGATGGGCTGAGGTCAACTGCATGAAGTTCAACAAGGCCAAGTGCCGGGTCCTGCACCTGGGGCGCAATAACCCCAAGCAGAGCTACAGGCTGGGAGATGAGTGGTTGGAGAGCTGCCAGGAAGAAAAGGACCTGGGAGTGATGGTTGATTGTCGGCTGAATATGAGCCAGCAGTGTGCTCAGGTGGCCAAGAAGGCCAACAGCATCCTGGCTTGTATAAGAAACAGTGTGACCAGCAGGGCTAGGGAGGTGATCGTCCCCCTGTACTCGGCTCTGGTGAGGCCGCACCTCGAATACTGTGTTCAGTTTTGGGCCCCTCGCTACAAGAAGGACATCGAGGTGCTTGAGCGAGTCCAGAGAAGGGCGACGAAGCTGGTGAGGGGCCTGGAGAACAAGTCCTACAAGGAGCGGCTGAGGGTGCTGGGATTGTTCAGCCTGGAGAAAAGGAGGCTCAGGGGCGACCTTATCGCTCTCTACAGGTACCTCAAAGGAGGCTGTAGCGAGGTGGGGGTTGGTCTGTTCTCCCACGTGCCTGGTGACAGGACGAGGGGAATGGGCTTAAGTTGTGCCAGGGGAGTTTTAGGTTGGATCTTAGGAAGAACTTCTTTACCGAAAGGGTTGTTAGACATTGGAACGGGCTGCCCAGGTGTTGTGGTTTAACCTGGCCGGCAGCTAAACACTACACAGCCGTTCGCTCACCCTCCCCCCTCCCTCTCTGGGATGGGGGAGAGAAACGAGAAAAACTGAAGCCTGTGGGTTGAGATAGAGACAGTTTATTAGGGACAGAAATACAAAATAATAATAATAATAATAATATGTACAAAACAAGTGATGCACAATGCAATTGCTCACCACCCGCTGACCGATGCCCAGCCCAACCCCGAGCAGCCGGCGCCCCACCCCGGCTAGCCACCCCTATATATTGTTGAGCATGACGTCAGATGGTATGGAATACCCCTTTGGCCAGTTTGGGTCAGCTGTCCCGGGTCTGTCCCCTCCCAGCTCCTGCTGCACCCCCAGCCTGCCCGCTGGCAGGACAGAGCGAGAAGCTGAAAAGTCCTTGGCTTGGTGTAAGCATTGCTCTGCAGCAATTAAAACATCAGCATGTTATCAGCACTCTTCTCATCCTAATCCAAAACATAGCACCCTACCAGCTACTGGGAGGAAAATTAACTCTATCCTAACTGAAACCAGGACACCAGGGAAGTGGTGGAGTCACCATCCCTGGAGGTCTTTAAAAGACGTTTAGATGTAGAGCTTAGGGATATGGTTTAGTGGCGGCTGTTAGTGTTAGGTCAGAGGTTGGACTTGATGATCTTGAGGTCTCTTCCAACCTAGAAATTCTGTGATTCTGTGATTATTTCTGCTTGACTGACAGGGTTATGCAACTGCTTGCTGCACACTTGTTTGTTCATAAAGAACTAACTGCTAAGTTGTTTTTTTCTTTCCCCATAGACAATAGAAAGAACACCGAAGCATTCACTTTAGAGAGTGAAAGCTCCCCCCTCTAGTTTACCCCTGCCAAATATCTTTGTGGAAATTGAAAACAAGAAAAATAAGCTTAATTTGGTCCAGTTCTCCCTTCAAGCAGTATTTTCTCTCCAGAGAGGTTTAGAGGAATGCCATGTATGTGCTCTTCCATGTTGCATGCACTAGTTCTTTTCCAGTTCAAGTCCACATGTGTGATGGAAATTCCAGATAAGCCAAGTAATGGCAGATGTCAGCGGATGATTTTTGAAAAATGATGAGTTATTTGAACTCCGGTGAGGGGCACGAAAACAAGGAAAGAAAAGCAGGAGAGTGTTGAGAAAAAAGTGACTGAGATGGCAACTGAGGGGTTGATAAAGTATCAGTGATGCAGAAACAGAATTGGCCAGAGTGTCTTGAACAGCTGCTGCAGGGGGTGCTGTCTGCAGCCTGGAGACTGAGGTTTGTTCCCCCACAGGGGTCCAGCATTATGGAAGAGCTCCTCACCTGGGGCTTCTGCTCCTGCACCTCATAGCCTGAGGGTGTTCAGGTTCCTTTTTCCTGGGTGCTGACTCTCACCTTCCAAATGAGGGGTTGCAGGCTGGCTTTCCTCATGGAGCAGACTGCAGTATCCCACTTACGTTAAGTGCAGTAGAACCAGACTGTTTGTTTTCTTTGGCTAGATTTCCTGTTGGTACTGGGCTAGTGTCTAGCAAGCATAGAGTTTCCTTTGCCTTTGTAGGATTTGCTCAGTGGGCCCAGCACATTCCTTATCCCCCCCAAATGTAGATGCCTAGTGGTCAGTATTTTGGACTGAAGATTAGTTCTTGTGTATGTATCTAGCTTTTAAATTATAGGTTTTATCATAGGTTTCATTAGGTTGTTTTTTCTGTTGTATTTCTACTTCCTACCTCTCAGGGTTTATGTATCCATGTATGTAAAACTTAAACACTTATCAATTAGATGCTAAGATAGAGATTATTGTATTTTATGTCCCATTAACAATGAATGTTGCAGCAGAGTGACTTCAGGCTGCACCTGGCTTTTGGCTGTTTCTGTGGGGTTAGTCACATTTTTGAAGCGGTTTGAACTAGCTGATAGAGGTAACATGAATGCTTTGCAGAGCTGGTCATTGCAGGCTGTCTGTTTAATGGATATATTTTTTTTCCAACTCTCCTCTTCATTTCTTGCCTACAGATGGCATTAGATTGCAATTTGATTGCTAGTAATTACATGGGCTTTACTGAAGACACACTTGTCTCCTTCCTTAGACCAGTTTTATGAAATGCTTCAGTCAAAATGTAAAAATAGGGCCCTTGTGTAGGGATCTCTGTGCAAGAGATTGGTTTATGTTCTCATATTCCCTGTGCATTGTACTCCCACCAATATTTTGCTTTTTAACGCATGGAAATTACCATATGTAACCAAAACACAATATAGTTCTGCTTTGGAAACTGTAGGTAGTTGGTGAAAGGGGATCTTTATTAAAAAACAAGCTTCGTTTCTTTTTTTTACTTATTTATCCAAACCTCACTAGATAGCTACAGACTTGTTGGCTGCTAGAATGGAAACACAGACACACACAACAGCTGGAAGGAGGTCATTGAAAACTTACCTAAATAGAAACAAACAAACCCAATACTAGCCTCTGGATCTTGGTATGTATCTGCACCACCAATACAAATTAGCAGAATTTGGTCACTTAAAGCATACAGACCTTTCATAAGTCTCCATATGCATTACAGCAGGGAAGCTGCTCCTGCCTGACAGTGATGGTGAGGATGCTGGGTGACAAGAGTTATCTCTGGGGTCAGAAATTTTGCACCGTCAATTATGAAAACTAAATAGCCTAGGGATATCTGTTAGCTTCTGTACTTTGTGCAGAGAGCTTGTGAAACTGTTTGAAGGTACATGCTTTGCCATGTAAAGAAAGTTTCTCTTACCCTTGTCACTGCTTGGAGGCTGTAGCTTGTCATAACCTGAAATGCTTTGCAACAACTCAAACTACTCAGGGGTTTTGGTGCCGGGGGAAGGGAGGAAAAGTAGCTGGATGGGCAGGTATGGCTACTTTGCTAAACAGCAACAGTACTTGATTGTACTACTCAGAGGCATTCTCCTCTAATCACATTATGATTTTTTGTGTCTATTTAGTGTACACTGCTCATTTTGTTTTCTATCTTCATTAACCTGGTGTTGGGTACAACTTTAGCAGTTGAGGTACCAGTCACTAACTACTCTTTGCCTGCCTTCACTGAACCAGCTCACAGGCAGTGCCAGAGGCTCAGCCAACACGATGCCCCACAGATCAGCACCAGTACGTCTGGCTCTTCTGCCTTGCTCCCTGCCAAGAAGCATATATGTGTTGTGTTGCTGAAGTGCTGAGCCTGGCTGGTGGCAGAAGGGCTGGTATCTTTAGCTGCAGCCATTTGCTAATGTATTGGTCACTGGGACAGAGGGTGATAAAATGCACAGACACATGAACATTTTTTTAAATGATTTTTTTAAAGAAACTGCATACCTCAGAGACAATAATTTAAATACCATGCAGTTTCAGTATGTACAAAAATTAGGACATAGAGATCCAGTTTATTTTTTTTCTAGTTATTTACATTGTTTTCATACAGCCATAATCTGTTAAATTACAATACTGGAAGAGCACGTTTGACAGCCACCACACTCACTCCTATACAGAGACAAACTATATACATACACTTGGATATCAACTGGCAAATGCAACTGGTGCAGGAGTACCTGGGGCACGTGGGAAAGCAGGTAATGTGCCCATCACCTCCTCTTTGTTTACAGAAGTTGTTCCAATCTGAAGTGGACTGAACACCTGGGAAAAATTATTTGTCCCCCATTTTCTTTCCTGGTTTTTATTAGCCTAGTCATCTCCCATGGCTATACAAAGTGATTTTATTTGCAGGCACGTTGGGGAGCCCCTTTTCACACGTAACTGTGGGTTACCATCTTGCCCTTTTTTGTGTGTGTCTGTGTGAGTGCAAACATTCACTAGGCAGGTTGGAAGTGTTCCAGTCTGTAGGTTTATAGTGTTTCCACTGTACAGATGGCACTGTAGAAATGATGGATGGTGGGTTTGGTGTCTAGTTGCAGTGATGACAAAGTGCTCTGGTTACATGCAAGCCTTAGGCTGAAATATATTTGTGTAATGGGCTTACCTAGTTTCAATTAATATAATGTAGTTAAAAATAAAGGTCTACTATATTATTTTCCCCCCTTCTATCTCTTATGGTAATGTCTAGTGAGCACTAGACACAAAAGCTGGCCTGAGTTCAGTCACAGGGAACCTAGAGCCTAAAACTGTTTTAGCTTGCAATTACCTAAGAGTGGGGCGTAGAGTATGGAAAGGCCACAATGCTGGCCTTCCCTGTTAGTCATAAATACATCACTATGTCCCTGTAGTCGACTCCTGGCAAGGGTGTAGTTGGGTGGGCAATGCCATTGTTGCATTAGCTCACCATAATTTTTTTCAAAAACAAACAAAACTTTTATCTAGTTCTTGCAGATGCTATTCTGACTTTTTTTTTTCCTCCTCAGTTTCAAAACATCTTTCCATAGTCTGTAGGACTGGTGTCACATTACTTGGTTATTTTAAGGATCGATAGATAGCCCATTGGGATTCAGTAGATAAAATGTTTTTCTTCCTTAACTCTAGTGTATTACAGGCATTATCAGCCCTGGAGACCAATGATTGGAATAGCAGTTTTTGTTCTGCATTTTTTCATTCTCTAAATGATGCTTCTTTATTACTACTGTTAATTTCTTCCTAATATGAATAAAGATGACTGGTATTAACTGAGTCTTCAGCAGGAATGTTATCACTATTTCCTTCATGTAATCCAGCTCCATGGAGGATGGGGAATCGTGACTTTTTTTTTTGTCTCTCAACAGAATTAGAGCTACTTGCTGTGTCTGGATTTCACAGATGAGAAAACCAAGTGCTTAAGAAGACATTTAAAAACAAAACAAAAATCTAGCTGTTCCCCAGTCTGTGCACAACTTCCCACAAATGACAGAGCTGGGTATGCAAACTGAGGACACACGGCAGTGTTCAGGCACTGAAAGGTTGTTGAAGAATGCTTTGCCAAAGGGTAACTTTGCTAAATCCCCAAATCCAAAGCTAAAACGAGGTGAGGTGCCAGTTCTGTGATGCTTACTAGTGTCAAACACTTCATATGGCTTCTTTCTCCCTCTTCTCCCTCGACAGTAATAAGCTATACCTGCAGTTTGGGAGAAATGTGTCAGTTCTTTCACTGTGTCCTGGTGTCTGATCAGACAGTTAGGAGTTTTTTTTAATCATAAAAAAAAAAAAACACAAAACATTGTCATACATTGCTGCTATGGGGACAGCACAAATCCTGAGGTGGCCAAAGATGGACAGCTTGCCAAGAGGTCAGCAGGGATATGCCACCATGGGCTCATCAGCTGAAGGCAAGGTGGTGGGTGGGTGGCATTTACCCAGGACTTGGCTATTATGCTCCTCAACCACTGCCCGAAGGTTTATTTAGGTACCAGACTGGCAGCTGTGGGCACTTCTGGGGTCTGTGCCCTGAGGGACGGTGGCAGTACCTGGAGAGATGTTGCCCACAGCCTACCTGCTCCCCTATAGACTCTAGCACAGACAACAGCAGGCTGCTGCTTCTACCTTCTTCCTCTTGATTTTAATCATAAAATTAAAAAAAACCTTTTTCCTCTACCACACCCTGTCATTTCTGCCTCCACTGTGCATTAATCAGTCTTCCTTTTCACACCGAGCCTCTAAGCTAATAATGCCAGGGCAGGTATGGGCTCTATACTGGGAACACAAGGGCTTGTTAGTCTTCAGAACAGCTGTGTTACAGATCCCTTTATGCGATGTGTGTGACCAAAAGTCTATAGTTCTGTTTTCCTTTCTTAAAGCTTGTAATGTGGTCTTGTTGTATATGCATAGAAGTAAATTTAAAAATCATGAACCCCAGCTTTTCAGAAACATAACTGCAAAGCAGTATTTTTCTGAGTGCTCTGGCTCTGCTGCACTGAGCTGATAACGATACACAGTACAGGCTTCCACTGTAGATGAACCTAAAGCCACTGTGAGCTGGTGATACAGGGATCACTGTGTCTATTTGGGAATCATTGCCTGGTCTGGGAAGAGTATCACATAAGAGGCATATTTCTCAAAAATGAGGCACCAGAAACCACTTTTTTTTTTTTAACTTCCACTTGTCTCCAGTGGAGCACAAATCTGTGTGGTAATCCTGTGAGTACCACTGAAAAGAATAAATGGAGTCTGTTAGTCTCCTGCCAGTGTTGTTTGGGCAGGCTGGATGCTAGAGTGACTCCATGGGCTACATACTGCTTCTTTTGCTTTACTCCGGAAGTGACCAGAGGAATGAGACTGAGGCCTGAGATCACAGAATAGTCACAGAATAGTCTAGGTTGGAAGAGACCTCCAAGATCGCTGAGTCCAACCTCTGACCTAACAAGTCCTCCACTAAACCATATCCCTAAGCTCTACATCTAAACATCTTTTAAAGACCTCCCCTCCAGGGATGGTGACTCAACCACTTCCCTGGGCAGCCTATTCAAGTGACTAACAACCCTTTCAGTAAAGAAATTCTTCCTAATATCCAACCTAAACCTCCCCTGGCGCAATTTTAGCCCATTCCCCCTCGTCCTGTCACCAGGCACGTGGGAGAATAGACCAACCCCCACCTCGCTACAGCCTCCTTTAAGGTACCTGTAGAGTGTGATAAGGTCACCCCTGAGCCTCCTCTTCTCCAGGCTAAATAGTCCCAGCTCCCTCAGCTGCTTCTCATAAGACTTGTTCTCCAGACCCTGCACCAGCTTCGCAGCCCTTCTCTGGACTCGCTCAAGCACCTCGATGTCCTTCTTGTAGTGAGGGGCCCAAAACTGAACACAGTACTCGAGGTGCAGCCTCACCAGAGCTGAGTACGGGGGGACAATCACTTCCCTGGACCTACTGGCCACGCTGCTTCTTATAGAAGCCAGGATGCTGTTGGCCTTCTTGGCCGCCTGAGCACACTGCTGGCTCATATTCAGCCGACTATCAAGCAATACTCCCAGGTCCTTCTCTGCCAGAGATGAGGCAGAAGTCATTGGCATTACGCAGCATTGGCCTGAAAATACTGATGGGTGAGATGTCTCTCAGCCCACAATTAATAAACTGCAATGTTAGCATGGCAGCAGGGGAGGCAGAAAGGGAATGCAGAAGAGTTTAGATACGTGGAAGACAGTGACAAATAAAATATAGTGAAGTAACAGAAATAGTAATGCTACAGTTTAAAACAAAACAAAACGAAACTTTGACTTCTCTGTTCAAACTTTTTAAGCATAATAGCTAGTACAAAAGCAAAAAGGTGTCCTGAAGTAATAATCTGGAACTTCTTACAGTAATGTTGCTACAATCCTTTGGATCACTGATTCAAAACAGGGCATGATAGTGTCTTATAAGATCTTGAAAGGAATCCTCGACAACGTTTACCCAAGCTTGCTGTCATTATTACTAGTTAAGGACTTGAATGTGGAAGGTGCTGGCCTAGGTTAAGAAAAGCACTTCAATGTGTCTTCAATTAACCCTCTGAGATCTATTCTTAAATTCAGTGAGACTATTTGCATGCTTGCTTAGTGCTAAGCACATGCTTAAGTTGGTAGGTAAACCAGACCCAGAGTGCCTAGCTCTCTGATCCCTACATGGTCAGTTTGTGTGTTAAATCACTATAATAAAAATAAATTAAAACCAAAACAGAACACCCCTGGATTTCTGTCCTTATGCCTCATCTCTAGATTCCAGTGACAATTCCATAGTAAGCCAACAGACTCTTTTTGTTAGGCCAGGCACCACACTGTCATGCTTTTCTCAGTTTAGGATCAATTCTTTGAACGCCTGGTGCAGGGAAGCTCGCTATCCCAAATCAAAGCCCTGGGTCTTCCTGTTGTGTGCCCCCTCTGCAGAGCAGGTGGGTGTCCCGGTTTTTCTCACTGCTGGAGGTGCATTGGCCCTTACACAGTCATGAGGCTTGAGCGTTAAAAACAAACTACAAGCTGAGCAAATGCCATGCAAGTGACTATGAAGAGATGGGTTTTCCTTGTTTGTCCTCAATGTTCTTGTAGCTTACTGCTGCTGGGTTCATACCTGGGTTTAGAAAATTATTCTTGAGAGAGATGAAAAATAAGCAGTTGCTAGAACCAGCCTTCAGCAGGGATTCCTGTTTTTCACAGGTGATGCCTTTTTCTTCTTGGGAGCCAACCACTGCTGTAAGTTCTCCAGGGAAGGCAAATGCGTTTGTAGTCAGATGGCATTTGCAGATGGGGTGGCCTGCAGAGTAGTTCTGCTCCTTCACTGTTCTTGTAAGGCGCTTGCAGACTAAAAGGAGTGTTTGGTATCAGAAGTACTTTAGTGCCATAGGTGCAGGTCTGCTGGAGACTTCACCCAGGCCAGTGATTCCCTGAACAATATCTCAGGACTCTTGAATTGACAACGGCTTGTCAGGATGAGGGGTGTCTGAAGATGAAATAATGGATGCCCCACCAGCTGGGCTTGAACATGTATGGCAAATCCACATGCCAGGAAAGTCTTATACATAGATGCCAAGTCTTGGCATGATTCCCACCAGGGGTATTTCCTGTTGTTGAAGCTTGAACCAGCAGGTCTGATGATGCTGCAGTACCCATCACATGTATATACATTTTTTTAAATATTTATTTTCTACTCTTTTTTATTTTTTATTTTTTTTAAAAAAGTTCAGAAGATTTACATCATTGTATGTAACAGGGAAGTGAATAATACCAGCACTTATGGTTCCGTTTAGTTGTTTTGAACATGGCATAGTAGTCAGGTAGAATTGAACTGCTATGGTCTGTGAAACCTAATGCAAGGGGGAAAAAAAGAGAATTAGTAAGACAATATCCTCACACACATATTGTACATAAAAAACAATACCAAAAACAAAGCAAAACAAAACACTAATTTCTACTAGTGATAAATGTAGGCAGATGGATTCCTGCAATACTGACATCAGCTGTGGACCCAGAACATGCACTGAAATTTCCTTGGTCCCCACCAGACTCAGAGTTCACAGGCATTAGCAGTTTGCATCAAAATCAACTGAAAAATGAAAAGTTTTAGGTCCACCTGGTCCTAGTGTGAGTCATTTCAGATGAGCTAGTCCTCCTTCAAGCCACGCTATGCCTGATTCTAAAACAATTGCTTGGTTTAGCCAGACCTTAAGCGCTTCAGCCAGGAAGATGATTTATATACTGGTCAAGAATTTTTCCTTAATGTCTGCAGATAAAGAGACAAGCAGGGCTCAAATGGCCACCCTTTCTGCAAGTGCACAGTCAGGAAGCTCGTGTTTGTCAACTGTGCAAACATGTTTTTTAAGGTTTGATTTTTCATTTTTTTGAAAAAGTTTTTTTAAATAATCAGTCCCAACAGAAAAGCAAAACTTGCATTCTTTGCCCACCTTGTGCCATTGCTTAATGATATGAACAGCTCATTGCCTTGCTAATGAATTTATAATGGTGATACATCTAAGTTTGTTTAAGGGAATTACTCTCTTTTGTTTAGATGTGCTTCCTTCAAGTGCATATTCCCTGAGGCCACTTCTCTAACCAGTAAATGCTGCTGAACTTCAGACAAACCCTTATTTCATTTCCTATTGTATTAGCTGTAGCTCTGAGTATTCTTGACCCAGATTTGAATGGGGTCAAAGCTACTTGGTAGATTTCACACACAAACTGAGTGTACCTCAAAGGGTGACTGCTCACCCCAGCAGTGGAAGAGAAGCCAAATACTGCCCAGAAACCTGCAAAAGCCAAGTATAGTGATCTCCTGGAAAACTAAACCAGTCTCTAATTTTGTGGGATGCTAAAATGCCTCATGGAAGTAATTGGAGCTCAACTCTTTGAAGAAACAACCTCCTTTTAAACAGCCTCATCCTTTGTAAGTTAGTCACTGATACTTTTCTCCTGGAGGATTGAGAGAGTGAGCCAAATGTCCCTCAACACCTCAGTCACTAGATTCAACAGCTCCAGGCCTACTGCACACCACAGAGCTTCTTCCAGACCTCATGGCTCTCAAAGGCAGCTTGCTTGTCTCTAGCAGTCCTTCATTATTACACATCCCAATGCAGTCATCCTCACCCATGATAGGAAGTTGAAGGTATATTGTTTCCTCAAGGGGATATGCATAATAGATGTAGTGAATTTTAATATAATTATTAATTTATACACAGAAAAATCCCCTAATACTAAATTAATTTTGCCTTAAGCTTTCCTGTATTTTTCTTAAAAGTTTTAACTGCATTTTTTATGAGCACCTATCTGATGAACGTATTAATACAAGGGCAGCTCCAGTTTTGCACGCAATTTCACTGTCACTTGTTCTGAATGTCTCACTAGGTTTTGAAACCTACCACTTGTCTTTAATGTATGTCCATAAGTGAGAGTTAATGGTGATCTGCAAAGGACTGACTTCAGATGAACTTCCAGGAGTTCAGCTCATCCTGGCTTCAAAGCCAGAGTTACTTAACAGAGTGTTGGGTGAAGTGTCCTGACCTGCCAGCATGGTTTGGCCCTAGCTTGTTGGAGAGGACTGTTTGGGGTCATGGATGATTCATTCACTCTGTACTGTTCCAACCCAAAATGTCTAAAAGTGTTAAAAAAATAAATCTTACAATGTAGATCTCATTGTTTTCCTGCTATGTTGCCTATGGTGAGGTGTGGAGGACAGGACTAAAAGATCTATGCATGGAAGTGAGTAGCGTGGAACAGCTGTATGCTCAACAGCATTTGATTTGCAGTCACTCATTCATCCCTTTCTGTGTGCTTGCTCTACAAGAGTTCCATGTCCTTCTGCTCTTCAGACATTAATACTATTTACTTTGGGTATCAGAAGAACTGACAGGCACTAGAGCATGACGATTTAAAACAAAATAAAAGGAGGTTACACTTTATTACACAGATGCA
This sequence comes from Stictonetta naevosa, assembly GCA_011074415.1. NCBI lineage: Eukaryota > Metazoa > Chordata > Aves > Anseriformes > Anatidae > Stictonetta > Stictonetta naevosa. The sequence continues at coordinate 62,848,726 of CM021698.1, forward strand.
CATGCCCTGTAAATAGAGCAGTATGAGTTCATGTGTGTGAGTTTCTTTGACAGCCTGTAATTCTAAATGGTGTCTAGCACTGATTGGGTACTCAAGAAATAGCTACTGATTAAAAAAATTTTTTTTTGGAAAACAACAGTATTCATTGCTAGTCTTAAAAAAATCTCAACCTACCTTGTTAGATGCCTACTTAATTCATGAACTTCCATTTCAGTGCTTTTAAATTCATTAAGCTCTTTTCGAATGGCTGCCTGTAAGAGACAAATAAGCTCATAAATATATAAATGAGAGAGATCAAAGTAAGTTCACTTTGTTCTCAAAGCATTATATTTTTAATATAGTGAAGCAGATATTATCAGAGAGAGAAGACAACATAAAAAAACTTTAAAATGTGAAAAGGAAAAAAATAAATGTTCTAAATTGCATTAAGGGAAGAGATAAATGCTTGAGTGGGATGGATCAATTTGGAAATGTATTGTAGACAATGCAGATGGTCCCAATATTGTAGACAATGCATAATAAGTTGCAATTTGGACTTACTGTGTTAGCACTTTAAAGTACAAAATCCAAATTAACCTAAGCATGAGAAAAAAATATTGCACCAGAGTTTCTCAGATACTGTGTTCTGTTTCAGAGCTGGACTGTGAGTAAACTTGGTGTTGCTGGGTCTCACCAGACTCGTTTTTGAGATGTCTCCCCCCTTTATGTGGTCCTGAATTTCCTCTGGTGAAGCCACCTAAAGGGGCTGAGCTTGCTTGAGAAGGAAGGGGATTGGCACTGCTTCCCTGGTCCCCTCTCTCTGCGTTGGATGTGCCCCTCTGCCCCCCTCCTCTGTTCTGCCCCAGCTCTGCCATGTGCTGAACTGATCTGATGCTCTAATCCAGCAGAAATTGTATTCAACATCAGCAGGAGAACTGCTTACCTATAGCCTCTGCGGTTTGTCCACTGGGGAAGAGAAAACTAGGGATGAGTGACAGGAAGGGAAATATTGAAGAACAAGGGGTGACTTGGAGGGATTCAGCTTTTTGGTGGAGAGGGAATTCAGCAGAACTGACTCAGGTCCCAAGTCCCAAATTACAGGCTTCTCACAGCCCTGTGATATCCGTAGCTCGTAAGTGGGCCTTGCTGTGAGTGTATAGAGAGGACGTGCAAGGTGCTGCTGTGGCTGAATGCTTCCATGACTTCAAGGCATGCACCACTGCTCAGAACATTGGAATCAGCGGTTGAAAGCAGTATTTGTGTCTGCCAGGAATTTTTCTTGATTAAGGAAATCTAAACCAGTATAAAGAGCACGAGCCCAGAACAGGACTGATCCATTCACCAACTACCTTTGCTTGGACAAGCCCTAAGTGACAGATCCTGTGCATGTGACCTACAGAAAAGGTCCCTTGTGCTCTTTCTACATTTTTTTTTTTTTTTTTAACTTCAGAAATGTCTGCCAGGCTCTGCCTCCATCTATCAGGGCAAAGAGATGGTTATGCAGCAGCTTCAGGGCCTTCCTTCAACAGACCAATTTGCTGCTTAAGCAACTGTGAAGGAGGTCATACAGGCTGCTGACTCCCACAAGGTCTGAAATCTATTACCCCCTGCATCCCTCAACTGCTGGTAAGATTTAGAAGTGCCCTTTTCATTCCTCCAGCAGTCAGACTTGGTATAGTTGAAGCCAGACTGAACACAGTTCCCCACATCCAGCACACAGAGAAAGATTTACCGAGAAACAGAAAATCCCATTACTAAAATCTATTTTTGCGATAAATCTAGCCTGTGCCGACCAATGAAGGCAGTCACTGAATCAGAGTTTTGGAAGAAAATAATCTTTTATAGGATGTTGCAGCTTTGTCATGTATTTTAGAGTTGGTTGCAATTTGGCTATTTTTTTGCAACAGAGGATATGGTGGGGAAAGCAGGTGCTCTGAATGGCACAAATCAGAATACCCTATCAGATGACCAAAATGTGAAAAAAGAATATGTATCTGCTTCTTTATGCTAGAGAGGACTTTTATATTAGAATGACAAACATATTTTCTTCCTCTGCTTTGCTGAGAAAAGGTTGATTTGGAGAACTTGAGCCCTTTGATGGTGTGTATTGACCTTGCACATGTATTATAAAAAAGTGACTTCAAAATACTTTTCCTTCATACTGAATTCTTTACAAGGCTACATTTAATAGTGGTATTCAATACTTGTTCTTTTCACAGACGCAGGATGAGAAAAGACCTCACTGGGCACCATATCTTCTGCCTTCCCTGGTGAAGTCTCTCCATGCTTTTCATCCCAGACAGAGATCTCTCAAAGATGGCAGAACTGGTTGGAGCTTTTTTCCCTGCCTCGTCTACCACATGGGAGAAAATAACTGATAGGTTGGCTAAGTCAGTTGACTGAAATCTTGTCCAGTGTAGTGTGGTGAAATGGGAAAAGCTAATTTAACCCACTATGTCACAGACTGTGGACATTCCAGAGGAAGGTTTTTTAGGTTTTTTATTTTTTCCTTTTTTTTTTCACTTTAGTTTATGCTACATTAACTTATCTGAAAACTAAACTAAAAAGGGCTTCTATCAAGGAGAAAAATGGTGGTTACAATGGTCAATTGGTTAAATTAAACAAAACTGCCTGTCCTTTCCTCTGAACAAAACCAAGGACACCACAGATGAGTGGCATGGCCAGGATTCCTGCTCCTTTCTCTAAACACTGGACATCATGGTCTCCATCACTGCACAAGTCCCACAGCATAGACATACACAGGGCTTAAATTCAGGTACCGGCATGTCTTTAAAATTACATGGGCATCATACCGTGACTGTAAAGCACAGCAGTCACCAACCAGGCTCATAGTCTTTTTCTCTTACAGCTGTCATAAAGCATTTAAATCTTCTTCCTGAGGCACCACTAAAATCCTCAGGGTGCTAGCATTTTGAGCAATTTAACTCCTCTCCACCTGTGCTAACACTAGAGGCATCACTTTGTGAAGGTTCCACCGACGCTCAGAGGACAGTGTGCTCAGTACCATGAATACCTTCTTCATCTGCAGGGCTCATGTTTAGTGGTCAAAATAATCTGTGGGACAGGGCAGGCATCCTGAGCAAACACCTCTGTCTTAACCCACCAGGGAGAAGTTACCTGGCTTCAGTGGGGTGGAAGTGCTTTTGCCAGTTTGACCTGCTGGCATTTTTGCACCTAGGCCTGCTCAGTTCTGTCAAGGGCTGCTGTCACATTGCAGTTTTAGGCCTGTCATGTGGAAAAACACTTGCAGGTGCTCTCAGCTGGCAGGATTATGTGGCAAGACAAATAAATACCACAGGGATGCCATCAACACTTTTCCTCAAAGGCTCTGATATTTTCTCCTCTCTTCAGATGGTGTTAACACTGCTAGGTTTCCACACATACAGCCTTCTTGCTGTGGCCTTCTTGCCACAGATTTGTAACTCAAACAAACCCTGTGAACTGAGAAGAAACCACTGGCGTGGTGGGAAGGGAGCTCACAAGGGAGTCTCTCCCTTGATGGCTGTAGGATCTGAGGGGTGCTGTTTGCCACGACATGCTCTAGCTATGCATGACATGGCTTTTCCCCAAGTTGCTTCACTTACTTTGTCGGCAGCTGTGAGCCGTGTCCAGGGTTTGTCTGCCCTCCTATCGTAGTCCTGTGCATCTGCCACTTCCACATAGTCACTGAAGCGGATGAGGATCTTTCTCTCACGTAGCTCTTCTACCGTAGGCCTTTGACTCAGCTGCAGGTTTGAGGAAGGAGTGCAAAAAGACATCAGGACTTCCCTTCTTCCCTGCAAAGTGCTGTTTGGTGATCTGTTTTACTACAACCATCACTGTCATACTAAGAGGGTCCAGACATTCCTGGTACTGTCATTTTTATATAACCTTTCACAGACTTGCAACCTGGGAGATAATCTGTTGCTTGCTATAGCACTTTGTTTTTCATCCCACCTTGCTTCTGGAGCAGTACACTGTTGCTTGGGTAGCAGCTGTGGCTGGAGACCCTGATCCCTAGTTGAGGTTGATCACCCCTGGCAGAAATTAGATGTAATGTAAGAAACATAGTGCACTGATGTCTCAGAAAGAGATGAAGACCACAATAAAACTTAAGACAACCTGTATGCTCCCCTGCCTTGAGCTGCTGTGTGTGCTTTAGTACTGCCTGAGAAGAGTTAGCCACAGGAACAGAGCATTTCCTGCCCTGAATTATATGCAAAAAGTGACGAACAACTTTCCTTACCATTCTGATACTCCACAGACTTATCCTTACGTCCTGAAAAGGCGGGCGGGATGATCACTATTGCTTGCTGAACTTTTCACTTTGTGCTGCAGCTCCATTTTATGTCACAGCATATTTGACTTTAACAGTTTATATTGCATACTACAAGCCAAAGAACAAGTTACAAGGGTGGATTGTATCATATCAAGAAAGCCTCTTCACTGTTCCAAAGCTAGTTCTTTCAAATTCCACAGCAGAATGGGCAGCCGCAGTCAAAAATATTTTCTCAAATTAGAAACAGTAGTGTGCTGGTAGTCCACATATTGTCCAGCCAGTTACATGGCCAAGGACAGATACTGGTTTTTAGGGATCAATTCTCCTTGGATGCACAGCTTTCTGGTTAGTAGTGTCAAGTGGAATTACACAACTGTTTCTGAAGAAAGGTACTACAGATGTGTGCACATATATGTACATAAGCTGCTAATCCTCCATTAGTGAAACATCTGTAATCATATCACCGGGAAAAACAATCACATCCTGCTAACAATTAGCTAGACAGTGTATCATGCTATTACTATCATTAGAAAAAGTTTACTTTGCAATACTTCACTCTTGTGACTAGTGGAAAGTTAAGAAGTAAATAAAACACTTGAGACTCTTTTCTGCAAAGGCAATTAGGCTCCTGAATGCAATTCCACCTACATCCCAAATTAAGTATCTCAGGTTCTTGCATTTCATCTCTCAGATGAATACTCTGAATTCAGACAGGATGCTAAGTAGAGGATGAAAAAATTGTGAGATCACAAGAAAGAAGCCTACTTCCCTCCATCGTCCAGGTGCTGATGCAAGTTTGTTCCATCACCCCAACCTGCCTCTGCATTTAAGTTCCTGTGTGATTGGCCTTATAATGGATGGTTGCCTCTCTCTTCTCTTTTTTAAGAAAGGGTTGTTCCTGGAGGCGACAATGGGACTGCTTTCCTTACACAGATAGTTCTGAGCTCTCACTCACAAAGTGGGTTCAAACGTACGTAGAGAATCTGCAAAGCTGCGCGAATGCCCCATCTATGAGCTGCTCAGGAGAACAGGAGCCATGCTCTACCCCTCCTGGCTACAGCTGAACTATTTTGCGCACACAGAATAGAGAGAAATCATGGGGAACAAAAAGGTGTATCCAGGAGCACTACTCTACACTCTGCCACGTAATGCCCTTGCCTTACAACGGGCATCGATCAAGTTGCAGCTTGGTGATTCATGTATTGTTTCCAAAGTCATTTTAATGTAAATTATAACATTTAATATGGGAAAAAAGCTCCTTGCTGTTTTGAAAAAGAACAAATTAGAAACTTTTGAATATTGCAAAGATCTTAAAACTAGACAGTTTTCTCATACACACCATCTTCTGTGGGAGGCATGAAGATTTATGGGAGGAGCTACTCTGCATGTGTTTGTCACCCAGGATTTACAAACTTCCTCTTATTTCCTCCAAAAGCATCCCAAGAAAAGCCCCATTTTATATACCTGTGTTCAGGCCAGCCATACCCTAGTTAGTCAAATAGCACATTTATGCTGATATCAGTAAGAAGCACGCCTTTCTGAACTTAGACTCCGTGTTTTGGTCACCTTTGTTTTATAAGCAAAATGCACATACAGCTGTTATAATTTAAATTAAAAAAAAAATAAATAAGCCAGAAAAACCAGTGGGTGCAATAAAATAGATTGAAACAAATATAGATTTAAAAATGTAATTTTTAACTCTTCATACAAAACAGAATTGCTTCTTCATCCTGCGACCCTGATACTTAAACCTAAGTTACCTGCAAGCCAAATACACAGTACAATTAACAGATGGGCTTTTAACAAAAGCAAGAGATACAAACTTGTACCAGGCCTGGTGTATAACCACAATTATGCTGTGAGTGAAGCTTCTCTCTGTCCTACAACTCCTATTGAATGTGATTTCAAATTGCTAGGTTTTTCTGTCAGCCCTAGTACTAGGAGCTGGCAAATTTGTTGGCACTGATGCATTATTACTCAGATAGCATAGCAGAATTTTTCTTCCAATTTTTCTTTTAAATCTATGCTTAGGCTATGCGAATAGAGAAAATCTTTATACTAAAATAATATTACGATTACAGCCAAAAATTTCAAAGGGTGAGACTCCATCTTTACTTCCATCATCTGCTGCTGCTTCTTTTTTTTTTGTCCTCACAACGGCTTAAATTAAGGATGAATCACCAATATTATCTGCACACTTTTCAGCTTTTATCATTTCAGGACAAAGCCTAGACTCTACTTGAAATCAGAATGGATTTTTTTTTAAATAAAGTCTTATTACAGGGGGTATGATGACAAGAAATATGGAATCCTGTCAATTTAACAGTGTTTCTAAATGTCTACAAGGGAAACAAGAACTCCTATAAGCTTTTCAATCTGGAAGAGGCCTTTCAAAAAATGACTGGCTCTATTTCACAGCTTCTGTCAACTCTTGACACTAGCTGACTCTTGTGTTTGTGCTCATCTTAGTGATGAGCAAGTTTTTCCACAGGCGAATGCAGATGACTGCTGATACACTACAACATGCCATGCCAAGCCAATGTCTAGGTGGCATCAAGCATGCAAGAGCACCAAGAGCCACTGAGGCAGTGGTACTTTTGCTGGCAATGTAAATTTACTACTGGTATTTAAATGCAGCATCAGGGTCTTTGACAGCTAATAGGGCTTCAGTGGTGCTCTGGGTCTGGGTTAAAATCACAGAAATAATGGTAGATTTTGAGCACCAGATGATAAAATGAGACAAACATGAGGTAAGTTCTTGTGTTCACAAATGCACAAAACCAAGTTAGGTGCATCACCCACGTTTCACAGCACTGAAGTTCACTGCATCCCTTCACTGGGTGTGAAGAACGGTGCACAAAGTTATACATGAAAAAATGTCAAGTACATAAGCACACTATGAAATTTCAGTGTTATTGTGCATTTTTCATTCTTAGGTGATATCTGAATGCAATGCAGACTAAAAGCTGATTATTCTCTTCCTCTGAAGTCATATGACTACTAGATATTATTTTTAGCTGCCCTTACTTTGCTTCAGAAACATGCAACCAGTGTAATTTCAAGTACTTGTACGCTCTGTTACAGTGGTGATTTCCATCTCTGTTCCCACTGAGCTACTGGGGCAAGTGAAGCTCAGAGATGTGGGAGTATTGCCAGGGGTGTTGACAAGCCCTGTGGTTGGTGATAACCAACCTGATGATGAAGCCATGAGGTCTGTAAACAAGTTAGAAGGAACAAGGAAGGGTGATTCAGGAGAGGCCTTGCTGTCTCAAACTGCTTGTTCTCCAACCCTTAAGACATGGAAGTTGCTAAATGTTTGCTGTTGCAGGGCAAAGTTGTTAACCAATGAATAGCTAGTGGGAAAGTACCACTTGTAGAACTGATGGTATAAGAAGGGCGAATGTTCTCAAAAAAGTTGTTGAAGTTATTCATCCCTAAAGATACCCTGGTGTTTTTGTTGTCATTATGCCACAAATGGCGCCCAAACAGGGACATGAAGAACAGGGACCTGAAGAACAGGAACAAGCTAACAGAACAGGGACAAAAACAAAAAATGAATTAATAGGGACCGGTTAACCGAACAGGGACCAGGACAGGAACAGGGACACTGATCGCCTCAAGAAGATAGGTTTGGCCAAACTCAGCAAGCTGAAAGAAGTGGATTCCGTGCTGAAAGGAAGCTGAAGCTGAGAGAAGTGGACCCGCGCACACAACTGCCTCTCACTGGCCTAAGGTAAGCAGCTGCACATCATGGGGAATCGCATGTTCTTAGAAACAAAGAATATCCTGGGAACCTTCCTGCTTATTCCCTCTATTACGAATCAGACCATTTACGATCCTGAAACATGGGACCAAATTGGGGTCAAGCTTTGGGACTCTGCTACTAAAAACGACAAGGTTGCAGTGGGATTGCTTGGCACCTGGCAAGCAATCTCTGAGGCTTTAACAAGCCATGTGGGACCACACTCAGAAACGTGTGGTTTGCCAGATAGTGAGGGAGCTGCAGGCTCATCTGCCGATCTGCCTGCTATGCCATCGGCATACCTGCTCCTACTACCAACGCAGGCCTCTGCTGTTACGCTGCCTGGTGACCTGGACGTTCCTTTTGATCCAGGCCCTATAGGCCCTGAAAAGGAGCCGGATCTGTTTTCCTTCGATCCGGGAGGAATAGGATACATAGGGCCTGAAGGCTGAGTTGCTTAACTTAAAGTGAGACGTTGTCCCCACGACTAGCCCCTGGAACTTGCTGGTGTTTGTAATCAAGAAAAGGAATGGAAAGTGGAGACGGATGCATGATCTGAGAAAAATTAATGAAGTCATGGAAGATATGGGAACACTTCAACCAGGATTGCCATCTCCAATTATGCTCCCCCGGTCATGGACATTAATAGTAATAGACTTAAAGGATCGTTTGTTACACGTTTGCCAGAATTCAGAAAACTTTGCTATGTTTATGTTTCAATTGATACCTTTTCTGCCTGTATTTTTGCATCTGTCCATGCAGGAGAAAAGGGAAATTATGTGTGTAAACATCTTCTGTCAGCTTTTGTGACATTAGGAATCCCAAAAACGATTAAAACAGATAATGGGCCAGGATATGTGGCCCACGCAACCCACTTTTTTTCAACATTGGGGCATTCAATACCTGATGGGTATACCTCACTATCCCACAGGTCAATCAATTATTGAATGGGCCCATGGTACCCTAAAAGCTATACTTCAAAAACAAAAGAGGGGGAGTATGGGTATGATCCCTCAGGAAACGATAGCTAAAGCATGCTATATTCTTAATTTTTTAAATCAATGGACAGAGGAAGGTCCTCCAATTCACAAACATTTTAATCATAATAACTTAAACTCAGTTAAAGAAAGGGCACAAGTCATGGTAAAAAATTAAAGCACCAGTCAATGGGAAGGGCCCTACTCTCTAATAACTTGGAGCTGAGGGTATGCTTGTGTTTCAGCAGGAGCCAGTTTTAGATAGGTGTTAGCACAATGGGTCCGTCCATCCATCTCATCATCTGCCTTAACATGATCACAGCACTCTCCTCCGTGGTTTGAATTCCAGCTTAAACAAAAAACAATGTATGGGGAGGTCCCGCTGGCACATAGATGACCCACAAACAGGATATCCAGGAGCTGGAGGGGCAGCCAGAGTCCCTCAGCTGGGCAGCACTCAGTGCCTGCCTCTTCCAGGGATGTGGTTACAAAGTTTGTTAAAGAGTTTTTCTCTATGTCTTAATTTTTGTTAATCGTGTTTTCTTTGTTAATAAAGAAGGAGGAGATGTGGGAGTATCACCATGGGGGTTGACAAGCCCTGTGGTTGGTGATAACATCAGACTCCTGATGAAGCCATGAGGTCTGTAAACAAGTTAGAAGGGTGATTCAGGAGAGGTCTTGCTGTCTCAAACTGCTTGTTCTCCAACCCTTAAGACATGGAAGTTGCTAAATGTTTGCTGTTGCTGGGCAAAGTTGTTAACCAATGAATAGTGGAAAAGTACCACTTGTAGAGCTAATGGTATAAGAAGGGAGCCTGTCCTCAAAAAAGTTGTTGAAGTTATTGATCCCTAAACTTACCCTGGTGTTCATGTGGTCATTATACCACAGAGACAGAGCAACCAGCTCAAGATGACCTGGGAGGCCCATGGCACAGCTACGAGCAGAAATATGATGCACTGAATCCTATGCCAGTGCTCTTGCTGTAAAAAAAATAGTCCTTAAATCCACAGCTTATACCACATAGCTAATATATAGCCATAAATCTACATATTTACATACATAAACATACACATACACACACAATACTTAATACTATAAGCCAAAGTGCAGATATGACCATAATAAATGGAAATAAGAAGACAGACACTGAGTTGTTTTTTTTTTTTAAGCTAATAATAAAAGCTACATTATTTGTACTGCTAGAAACTGCCCTGCCTCCTTTTCATGCCATTGCACAGACTTGTCTTGAGCTGCTAAGCAGTGTGGTCTGTCAGTATGTCTGGACTATGTGGAACACCCTTACATCTTAACAGCAGTAATAGCTGGGCAGACAGCTTTGCAGAACAGACTGTCTTGAGTGCAAGCATCCATTCAATGTCAGTTCATAATAAGGGTACAGCTCACCTGAGATCTCACCTTGAAGCTTATTTTTATGACCAGTGAGTTATGGTCTCTTGGGTCAAAATTACTTAATATCGCACAATCCTTCATGGACTGCACCTGAAAATGAGCTCTTCTTCTGACAGAGAGAATAAGGAACGTTTGAAAGTTACAGGAAAAGGACATAACCAAGGACATGATGCAACTGCCTATACAAGGAGGTGGTGCTCCAAAGGGATTTCGCTTACTGAGTTGACCCCTTGGCTCCCTATAAATTCTCCCAGGTGTTACAGACGCTGTGGAATTTGGAAAATTTTCAAGGGTAACTTGGGAGGTATTTTAAGGCAGAAGTTTTCTTAAAGGACTGGTAGCCATGATAAGGGTTTCACTATAAAAATACGGCAGAAAGACTGGTATGTTTTTGAAGTATGACAAAGAGTTTTCTTCCACTTCTGTTAATGTCAGAGAGGTGATTCACTTTTTCTGGGTGTGCCACCTGGGCATATACATTTCTATTTATCTATTTGTGAAGATTTGTGAGTTGAAGGAGAAAGACAATGTTATTGTGAGTCAGCACATTATTTTAGTGTGAATGGGATGTAAACTGTTTTCATGGGAGGTGAAGCTTTCCTCTGTATTTTGGATCACTGGAAATAAAAATGGGCACATTACAATCTTTGATAGTAAGCTAATTTGCAAGGGAAATTTTATCACAAAACCCTTTGTTCTCAGCATGGGAAACTAAGCAAACTAGAGCACTGTCACCAGGTAAAGTGCAGGGACATGTTTTGCCATTCTGGTCTTGAGGTGTAGTTGAATGTGAAATGGCAAGTTTGCTCTACTTCAGCCACAATAAAGCTTGTTGACTTATCACTTCATTGTTGCCCGCTTTGTTACCTCACTGAAATATTATGGTTATTCTTTATGGAAGAAACCAAAGTGAAAAATTACAGAACCTAACTATCAGTGCACACAACCCTCTCTCCCCTTTGCTCCCCACCTTTTGTGATGAGACATAAGAGCAGGATATATGAAAATGCCGTGAAGCTCTTTTTCCTCTTTGACTAAATGTTGTTTATCCAAATTAGCAGCTAACCTTTACTGTTTTCTGGCCTTTTCCCTCCTTCCTCTCACCTCCCTCTGACTAGTCACAAATCTCTCAAGAGTTCATTAATTCAAACACTCTGTGTTGATGCAAGCCAGTGGAGGTCAATTAAAGAAAAGACTGAACAGCAAGACATTTCCCAGGGAGGCTCCAGCTTGCTCTCCAGTGGTTAGAGAGTTTAAGTTGTACTGGAACAGGAATTTAATGGGAGCAAAGATTTCAGGCTATTGCATGGTTTTTAAGAAACAGCCACACCTCATCACTTTCCTTGTTACTACTGCTATGAGATTTTTAGTTTTGGAGCTAGACCTCAGTGAAAGCTCAGCTATTGACTGTGGGGGATAGGAAGCAGTAAACAGCTCTGGGGATCAGGGAACATGATACTGTCTGAGAGAAGAGAAAATAGAAAGAGTTTTATTCCTGTTTGCATGTGTTTGTTACAGATGTTCTGTTACAGATGTCATGTTACAATGTTCTGTTAACCCAGGTGACGACTTTATGTAATGGAAGTCCTCAGGTGGAGTTCAAGCTCATGCTAACTGCCTTCAAGCTGGGCCAAAATCACCATACTTAAGAGAGGATAAATTCTTAGTTGTATTTTCTGGGGACCCAGCTATCCCTGTGAAAGGGAATTGGATACAACACTTCTCCTGGAGGATATCTGAACATTCACACTCCTGTAATGGGCTTGTGGGGTGGCCGAGACCAGTACTCAGAGAAATCTATTCTCATCTGTCCCCTCAAATGATACAAGTCCATGAGCCCAAAGCTGCCAGTGGGCTCCAAGGGAGGGAGCACGGGGTGTGAGGATGTGCAGGCACTCAGATGGCAGGCAAATATGTTTCATCTCTCCCTCCTCTGGTAGGACGGCAACAAGTTACTGAGAAACTGTACCAAGCAACATTTGCCACGTTTTTACTGTTTGAATGGCAGCTGTTCTCTTTCCTCAGTATATTCAGAGTAAGATGAGTCTAAGAGGATGAACAGTGCTTAAAGGGACAGCTTGCTAAAGGTCACCTGACTTCTTTAATTGTTTTTTTGGAAATTTCCTGTCCAGAAGATGAATTCAACTTGGTATTTATTGCTGACTGTAATATGACATCTAGATCTGGCAAGGTAATATTAGTTATTACAGTATGTCGAGTTACAACTTATCATCATCATACTGTAACAAAATGTGATTGCCGAAGGAATTTTAAGAATGTGTTTTTAATAGATGAGGAAGTGGGCTGTATGCTTGGAATGATGCTATTGAAAACTGGGGACAGTAGCAATATCTATAGTGCAAGGTCAAAAGTCTTTTCAGTGGCTTCTGCAGAACCCCCTCCCTTCTTGTTACCAACCATAAATGGTTACAAGAAGGCAATGTGGCATACTTTCCTTACGTTGAATTCACCCTGTGGGCGTGTGTGTGCATAAAAACTCAGTGCAAGTAGAGGTCTGCTGGGCAAAATAATTGACGTGCTCAATTAAATTTCTGCCTGATCTGAGGTTTAAAATCCTTTGGTAATAAGACCAGTACAAATCAACAGAAGGAGCCTGCCACTCTGTTGTAGACACAATAACACATTTGGGACATAGTCATGAAAGACAGAACTGGGGGAATAACAACAATTTCACAGAATCACAGAATCACAGAATAGTCTAGGTTGGAAGAGACCTCCAAGATCACCGAGTCCAACCTCTGACCTAATGCTAACAAGTCCTCCACTAAACCATATCCCTAAGCTCTACATCTAAATGTCTTTTAAAGACATCCAGGGATGGTGACTCAACCACTTCCCTGGGCAGCCTATTCCAGTGACTAACAACCTTTCCAGTAAAGAAGTTTTTCCTAATATCCAACCTAAACCTCCCCTGGCGCAATTTTAGCCCATTCCCCCTCGTCCTGTCACCAGGCACGTGGGAGAATAGACCAACCCCCACCTCACTACAGCCTCCTTTAAGGTACCTGTAGAGTGCGATAAGGTCGCCCCTGAGCCTCCTCCAGGCTAAATAGTCCCAGCTCCTCAGCTGCTCCTCATAAGACTTGTTCTCCAGACCCTTCACCAGCTTTGTAGCCCTTCTCTGGACTCGCTCAAGCACCTCGATGTCCTTCTCATAGTGAGGGGCCCAAAACTGAACACAGTACTCGAGGTGCGGCCTCACCAGAGCTGAGTACAGGGGGACAATCACTTCCCTGGACCTGCTGGTCACATGGCTTCTTATAGAAGCCAGGATGCTGTTGGCCTTCTTGGCTGCCTGAGCACACTGCTGGCTCATATTCAGCCGACTATCAAGCAATACTCCCAGGTCCTTTTCAGGCAGCTTTCTAACCACACATCTCCCAGCTTGTAGCTCTGTTTGGGGTTGTTGTGCCCCAGGTGCAGGACCCGGCACTTGGCCTTGTTGAACTTCATACAGTTGGCCTCGGCCTATCGGTCCAGCTTATCCAGATCTTCCTGCAGAGCGTTCCTACCCTTGAGCAGATCGACACACGCACCTAACTTGGTGTTGTCTGCAAACTTACTGAGGGTGCCCTCGATCCCCTCATCCAGATCATCGATAAAGATGTTAAAGAGGACTGGCCCCAGTACCGAGCCCTGGGGGACTCCACTAGTGACTGGCCTCCAACTGGATTTGACTCCATTCACCACAACTCTCTGGGCCCGGCCATCTAGCCAGCTCTTAACCCAACGAAGCGTATGCCAGTCCAAGCCATGAGCAGCCAGTTTCCTGAGGAGAATGCTGTGGGGAATGGTGTCAAAAGCCTTACTGAAGTCAAGGTAGACCACATCCACAGCCTTTCCCTCATCCACTAAGCGTGTCACCTTGTCATAGAAGGAGATGAGGTTCGTCAAGCAGGACCTGCTTTTATGTCCCATAAACCCATGCTGACTGGGCCTGATTGCCTGCTTGCCCTACAAGTGCTGCATGATGATGCTCAAGATAATCTGCTCCATGAGCTTCCCTGGCACTGAGGTCAACCTAACTGGCCTATAGTTCCCTGGGTCTACCTTCTGGCCCTTCTTGTAGAATTTTGCAGGATTTGCTAGGTACTTGGCATTTCTAGTTGTTTTCTATCCACTTACACACTTTATTCACTTCTTTCCTCTAGAGATTGCTGATCTTCTATAACAGTACATTTGGCAGGTGAGAACAAAATTGGTTTTAGATCAGGCCTGTGTTTCTTCCATTAAAACTACAATGTGTCACTAGAACAATTTACAACAGTTTAAAAAGTAAGTGAAATCGAACAATGCTAAGTCATGTTGCACATTCACAAACATGCCAGAGGGTAAAGAAAATATCTTCTTCTGGTACAAAGCCAAAAAAAGGTTAAAAGGAGTGTGAGCTGGAATGTCACTATGATCACTGAAGAGCAGACTGCCAGGGACTTGGACTGACCTGTTCCTACTTAGAAGCACAAACAAGACAAAGGAAAGAAAACTCTGCTGAGGTATCAGGAAGCATACACTGCTGCAATGCTATAGCTGCCTGGGCATTTTTATTTAGCATGTAGGTGTGGCCTCCATCTGCAACAGACAGTTCATTTGCTTTGTACCTTTCCTACAAAGAGCAGAGGATGGGAACTATATGGTGATAATGCAGGATGCCTTAGCAAGCTTCCACTTCTAAGCAAGCAGATTAGGTATAGGTAGCTTTGCTTTTCATCTATTACAGCTGTTCAACTCATGGCACAAAGCTTTGAACTGGATTCCTGTACATGTTTACCCTTCAGTGTACAGGGAAAATGAGAAACTGGTAAAACAGCATTTCTAGCCTTTGCGCAGAGCTTATTAAGTCCCATGAAACCTCTGCAATGCAGTTAGGTTCTTTTATTTCAGACATTGCTATGAGAGGATGTGAGAACATCCTTGCCATTGTTGTCAGGAGTTTAAGTGTTTTAGAAATATTATTGTAGCTCTCTGGGCCACATTCTTGGTTCCTGCAGACAAAAGCAGTATCACTCAGTTGGTGACACAGAACTCTGCTGATTTACATGAGCTGAGAATAAACTCTGAGATTTTTAATCATGAAAGAAAACAGTCCAGCTCTCTGAATGTAACTTCTGCATATATATTCAGAGTTCTGTCCCTTGTCATTCTTTACAGCGTAAAAGCTTGCAATCATGTAGGCCAAAAAGACTAAGCCACCTAAGAGCATACAGGAAAGGATTGGTGCGGCTCTGCAAGCTTGTGAGTTTTTACGGGACTTTCTCCAGCTCTTTAGGTGGAAAATTTGAGTAGTGACATAAAGTTTACCTGCAGTAATAGGATAGATTGTTGGCTATGTATATTAGGGCATCTGTAGACATTTGTACCAGCTGAAAAACTGAGCATGTGTATCTGAAATTACTGTTCTTCAGTTTTAAGAGCAAATGACTTTCAAATGGGAGGAAAACCAAAACCAAACAATGCTGTTTACTTCATCCTTCCCTGCCAATACAAGATTGTTTTCTGCATTATACACCATTTTCCAAGTGTTTGTCTCTGTTTAGTTGAAATGCCAAAAGTGTCAATCTCCCCTTCTAGAAAAGGTCTATTTCCCAGTTAAATGCTTTTTAAGGTGGAATTTTCAAATGCAATCTACATTGTTTTAACTTGGTTCTCTCCTTGTAATGTCTTCCAAAGCAGATAGCAAAGTTAAGCCAATGCTAGGTTGTGCAACCTTCTCTGTGCACCCTTCTGTTTTAAATATTAGATGTTCTTTTCACAGGTTTCAAAATGTTACTGTTAACAGGCTGTATAACATTTCCCTTCACTGTCTGTGGATTTAGACCCTGTAACAGAGGTGATTTCTTTTGAAGATTACTTTTAAGACTGGTTTCACACTCTACTTTTGAAAATGGTTCTATGGAAAAGAAAAAAGTTAAATAATTGTGCAGTAAGGAGAAAGTTATGGTAATGACTTAACAGGATCAAAGCTGCTCCTCACCTTACGTGTTAATCTTCTCTTTATCTCTCGTTTTTCCTCCTGCTCCTCTTGCTCATTCCGGGCTGTAAAAAATTTACAAGAATCTCAGGCTGCAGACATCCACAGTACGCAACAAATAAGCCTCTCTAACTGCATATTAATGTGTCAGGACTTCTCTGATACACAGCATGCCCCTCTGGGACTGGTGAACCTCCTTGACCCTTAGCTACGATGCTTCTTCACACACATCATAAAAGATCTACACAAGCTTCCTTTCCCTATGCTGGCACCTCTTCAAGTGTCACTTTGTCAAAGGGCCAGACAATGAGTCAGCCCTTCAGAAACCATTATCTAGCCTACAGGTCTGGTGGCCTCATGGGGCTTAGCTATGATATGGCTGGACTCTGAGAGGTCAACAGCTGGAAAAGGAACACATGCATTTTTTTTTCCTCTACAGAATGAGAATAGAAAGAAAGCTCAGAGTAGGGATGCCAGACAAAATCTGCAACTTCTCATGTCCTGAGCAGAATGAGAGCATCCTACCTTCCTTTGTGAGCCTTCACAGCACTCTATAGGAGTGTAAAAACACATCCTAGGGGAACCTACTTTCAACATTAGGCCAAAAGATCATGTGCTACAAATTTTTACCAGGGCAAACCTCAACCATTACCACTCAAGAGGGCCATAACATGTGACAACACTACCTCTTCCTCCGTTTAGGGACAGGCTGTCATATACATCTTTGTGCTGAACTTTACTGAAAGTCAATAAAATCACAGGTTTCTAGGTACTCAGGTCCTCAGTCAACTAGGTTTCTTTTTTCAGTGTTTCATTGATGTCAGAATCGCTTCTTACTCAAATCAAGCCCATGCATAGCAGAGAAGAAAAAAGACAACTCATCTACAGGTAGCCTGTGCCCCGTGTGATTTGGTTTTCACTCAGGCAGGACTAACTCTCTTCAGGGAAGATACAGACCTCCAAGGCCACTTTGGGTTACAGGGCTTGAGTTAAATAGCTCAACTTTGGACTAAATTAAATCCAGGTTCAGACACTATGTGGGCAAAGTCACAGAGTAGGCGAGAAGGAGGGCTAGCAGCCAGGTTTCTTGCTGCTCAAGACAAGAGAGTTGGCATTCCTTATAAGGTCCATCGTGATTGCACACTGACTTCAGCAGGACTGGGAATTCTTCTCTGAAGTGGACAAAGAGCGTGTTAATGGTATGATGGCTTACAATATGGCTGTTATCTTTAAATGTCATTTTTTCAAACATACTGCTAGTATTTTCTGAAGGAAGGAAACATAGTGGAGTAAAGAGATCAAGGACAGCAGGGACTTACAAATGGCTTTTTAAATGATAACTGGAATACCTACACTGTTAAATATGTTTTTTCTCTTTCAATGTTTCCTGTCCCTAGTGGGCTGGACTATCTTCTAGGAATTTCTCTTCCAGCAATTTTGTTCTTCATTTTGTGTCTCAAAATTGGAGGAGCTGGCATTACAAATACCCATGCACAGGAACAGGGCCATTAATAAATCCTTGTAAGATTAGGCAGAGAGCATGCTAAATGGAGTCCACATGGCATCTGGGCAGAACTGAAAGCATCTGAGGAGTTATGTATAAAATTCAGTCAAGGCAATTCATTTTTATACTTGGCATACAATGCCCTTCTTTTCTCCTCACTTCTCAGCCCAGCCACCCACCTTCAGGGAATATCTCAGTCAGGTAAAAGCTGGGAATTAGAAATACATTCTCTGTAAACAGAAAGTCCTATTTGTTCAATATTACTTAAGTTGTGCTGATCTTGCGAAACTACAGAACTGTTGCTTTATTTTGTGTTCAGGAGATGCTTTGTTCCTCTAGGGGTGTGTGGGGGCACAATTTTCAGGCCTAATTTCTGTGCCAGTGTGAAATGTCCCCCAGTACAGCCCGAGACCATCAGAGACCACCTAACCATCATTTTTGTGAGGAATTTGTGCAAGCCTGAATGTACCAGGTTGACATGTGACGTACTTGTATTCATCACAGAAGTGGTACTGGAGGATCCAGATATTCTTCCTCATACAGTAATATGGCCTGTAGGTGTTAACTGAAAAAAGAGTTGTTCAGTCTTCATGCTAATCCTGCAGGTCTAAACCTCTCTGCACTGTGTGTTTTTGATGTAAATAAGAGACAGTGCACTGGGTACATTACAGTGAAGGACCCTTCAGGTACCATTTCCCCTGCTTTTGGTTTTTCTGCTCTGGCTGCTGCAACCTCATTGCTTCTACCAGTGAGTAGTGGTACTTGTATAGTGGACTTCTTGCCCTTGTAATTCAATAAAGACAACCATCTCATGAGTATTGCAGCAGCATGGAGCTAGGAAGTGATCACTTCACATATAAAGACTCAATGCATAACTGCATTTTGCCTTGTTTCTTCCCATCAGAACTGGCAATAATATGGGTACATATGCCACAGGAATACCATGGTACCGAACAAGACAACTACATCAAGGAAATTTCAGCTTTAACTGCAGAGAAAATCCTACTTGGGAGCATGCCTTTTCCTTTTTTTTTTTTTGGGTGTGTGTTGTGAACTGGACTTTTGCAAACAGCTTGACCTGCTTATGCAGATAATTTATACTCCTCATTAATGCATTCCATGTCTCTTTTTCCCTAAGCTCCATGATATTTATCCTAATTTTCTTTCTTTGAAATCTACGTGAAAGACATGAAACAATTCTGTATAGAACAGACACTATTTATATTTACTTGTTTAGAAGTGGAGCATTTTTGTGTATTTTTAAGATCATGTTTTAGTTGTTCCTTGTCCTGCTGTGCTTCACCAAAAGTTGGGATGTCTTGGAAATACCACATTACTTTTTGCTGTAATTATGAAGTTGTTTGTCTACCAAGACAGAAGTTTTGGGGCAAATCTGTGCTTAGGAAGGAACCATGTTACAAAAATTCAATTTAGGAAATAAAATACAGTTCTGGATTCAGGGTAATGTTTTCAAACACATCCATGTCATTTAGGAGACTTTATTCAATTCAGAAGGAAACTGATGTGACTTGGGATAATTCCCCTTAACTACAAGACAACTTGGATCACCTGTATGACTGCAACACTTTGCAGTGTGGCCTTTGTGACTCTCTGTAATGCACTCAGCTTTGGTGATGCTACTTCTCTGCTGGTGCTGGTTCAAACACTGCAGACAGAGCAGCTGCCTGAGACCCACTCCACACTTTCCCCAAGCTCCTGGCAGCCACTCTCACCAGTGCCGGGGCAGTGATTACTGGTCACGTACCAGTGCCAGGCGCTGCATGACATGTGTTGGTTCATGCTGGTGGCCAGAGCCAGAATGACAACACGAGCTTCCCAGAGAATTGATCTCTGTCCCCCTTGCCTGAACTTGGTGTCAAGTCATGTTGCACGTTCCCCCTCTTCCATCTGTTCTGCAACCCACCTCAAGGCAATCACAACTGGATATGCCACCAATTCCCCCGTTTCTGCCCTCTTGAAGACTGATTTCTTTAGCTGCTGGAATGGGAGGTAGGAATAGATGGTAGCAGTTGTTTGAACAACAACAGAAGGCACATTATGGACCTACTTAAGGAGACACTATGGTATTTTAAGGTACCAGTTAGGAATACTTTTTTCTGTATTCATTTTTTTTTAATTTCCCTGGAATGATGGATATACTGACTTTAAAAGAACTTGTTTCTTCTGTTCTCTATTTCCAAAGAAAAAATGCCTTGATAGACAGGTTTTTTTTTTTTTTTTTTTTTTTTTTTTACATTCAAACACTTCAATGACAATAAGAAATTGTCATTTTTTTTTCCTATTCATTCATGAGATTACAAGATTTGTACAAGAGTCAATCCTGCTTCTCTTGAAACTGGTGGCAATGTATCTAGTAACTTAGCTCAGGCTCTCTAAATGTTAGTCTATCTCTTTAAAACATCACTTAATATTTTGACGGTCTACCAGTAAGTTTTTGGCTGATTTAAAGGAAGAGTTTCAGGGGAACATATCCCAAGTAACATCAGTTTCTTTTTTGAATTAAATAAAAATTCTGACTAAGTCTAGATAGCTGTGATTTTTTTAAGGAAAATTAATCAAGCCATGCTCTAATGGCTTTACTAACTTATAACACGATGTTCATATCTGTGTGACAGCAGCATAAAAAGTTTTTTCAGAATGACTCTCTGTTTGGAACAGGACTTGCAAAAAAGATCCAGTGTTTGTTTTCATTCCCATGGGCTGTGTTCATTCATATGAATTTACTGACTATGATTTTAATGAATTGTTTCTACAGATATAAATGTTGCTATAGATTTGCACACTTCTTGTATTTATGATGCACTTTATTGTTATTCATGATGCACATACAGAATAGCTGATGTTTTATAAAACACACACACAATATATATCTAAACTAATGCAATCTAGCTGGATTCAGATTAAATGTCAGTAGTATCAGGACTTACGTTTCAGAATGTTCCTCTGCTCCAATTCTTCAGCAGTTGGCCTTTGGCTCAGTCGTCTGCAAAAAAAGCCCAAGATCAGTTTTTGGACCATATCACATCCTCATCAGCTCACTGTCTTTAAGAGTTATTTTGGGATGTGAAAGGCAAAGCAGAAAGCACTGACGCTGCTCCATTATGTACTCAATAGGTTTGGACCATGTGTGACATAGACCATGTTTTGCTTTCACAGTTTCCTCTGTTTTCAACCCATGAAAGACAAGCTACATTATGTCATCTTAGGCATGGCACTCCCACCCCTATCCCAGGCAGAGCTGCTGGGAGCTAAGCTACACAGATGTCTTCACTTAATTTCCTTCCTCCCATGCCTGCTTCCTGACTCGCACAAGTATTTACAGCTAAGACACAGCTACACAGCTAACCCTCTGCCTGCCCTCTTGCAAGCCTCCTGACTGTGTCGTTTGTTCAAACAGCGTTTGAATATGCAGGCGGTCCACAGAAAAAACAAGGGACAGTTTGGCAGCACCGAGGGCAGCCCTCCTCCTCCACACCCTCACTTCCCTTCTCCTTTCGTGACTTGTATTAAAGTTTAAAATGAAGGATCAGTGTGACTTGCGAATCAACCTGTGCAACAGAGTCACCACAAACACAGTCTAATTACAGATGGAGGCCCTGAGCACAGAAACAATGAATATTCAGAATACAAAGCAAGGGACAGAAGCACAAAGGGGTATTAGGAAAACAAAGAAAACCACTGTGATGGCACCAGAAGTCAACACTGTTGGTTCTGCTCCTGCTCTGCTCCGAGTCAATAGGAGTTTTGTCAATGGTGCCAGTGGCAGGACAGAGCGTTCTTTTCATTCAGAGAAGTTCCCAGTCTGGGGTCCTGCTCTCTATTTACCAACTGCTCGGCCAGTTGGCTCATCAGGTGCCCTGTGAGGTACCAGGTACTGATAGGAACTGTGATATGAACACTGGGTGCATGGCTTCCTCTTCTCTGACTGGTGCTTCCTACCCATCAGGGCCCAAAAGCCCACTGACACTGGACTGGACAAGGGGTGTCTGACAAAGGCTCCTCAGAAGCTTGGTCACTGCTAAGAGCTGTGCACACATCCCCAGCCCT
Organism: Stictonetta naevosa; assembly: GCA_011074415.1. Lineage (NCBI taxonomy): Eukaryota > Metazoa > Chordata > Aves > Anseriformes > Anatidae > Stictonetta > Stictonetta naevosa. Next base: position 62,870,674 of record CM021698.1, read on the forward strand.
CTCCAGAGCCAGGAGCTCATGAGTGCACCAGTTCAGTACCCCTGCTTTGCTCGGAGCAACCTTCTGACTGACTTCACGCCATGCACGGTGCACAAGGCTGAAGCACATGAGACGTGTAGCAGCCTTACCTCCTGCATGAAGGCAGAAGTTTGGGCACCTAATTTTACACATCTTGAAGATTTCCACCAGAGATACTAGCCATACTGCCTTTGCTGCCACGTTGCACCACTGAGACAAAACAGCAGAATATGGCTCTATTCCAGCAGAGAATTTGGAGTGACTGGCTCTGTTTCTTTGCCATGGCAGATCAAACATTTACCCCATTGGAAATGTGCTGATAGTGACAGAAACTCAGCCTTAATTCAGAAGTAAAGAATGCCTGTGAAGTACATTGAAGACAGAAGGGCTATTTCAGTGCTTGCCATTACTGCCCTTAAGATACAGTAGCTGTTGCTAATGGGATGCTTCACCTCAGTTCTAAGAAGAAGTTAAAGCTACCTTATTTCTATCAGCACATGAGAATCAAGGAGAGTAGGTTGCCAAGTTTAACCCCACTATGAATGTCTGCAGGAACTGAATTATGTAAAGTTTTTAAGCCACCACACTGTGATGCTTCTCAAGAGGATGTATCAGAGGAATGTTAAGGACAGACTCCAGACATCCAGCATGCAGCTGTGCTTCTACAGAAACAAATATAATGCAACAAGCAAAAGGAGACATCAGCCTGAAAAGAAGGCTTCCAAAAAAGTCCTCCTCTTTCCCAAGAAAACAATGATTAAAAGACTCAGCTTACAGTTCTGATGAGAATAGTTCACACTGGAGCATTTCAAACAAAAGGCAGAGGTTTTATCTATCCACATGAATGATTTACATAAAAGAGCAAGTCCTCCATGTATTTACTTCCCAGTACCTGCTATGAAGCAGAAGCATTTAAACAAAGCTTTTACTTCATTGTGTCATTGCTTCCACACATGAGGATAGGGGTTTCCTCCAAGTATGCCCTCCTTATTATATGTATTCCCCATTCCTGTTCTGCTCAGAGATCTATGGACTGTGGGGTTCTTCCCCAAGACACCCGGTAGGGCCTCTAATGAAAGCTCACCAGAAATACCTGTATTTCCCATTGAGAATAAGTTTATTTTATGATTTATTTTATGATCCACTTTTTTTCAGGCTGCAGTGTGCTCCTGTCTAAATGATAACCACCATCCTCAAGGGCAGAAAAAGCCATGATATTTATGATAGATACAGTCTGGATATCTGAAATTATCCACATTCATGGGTTGTAGATCATTTCTGGAGTTTTAGATATGCAAGAATTTTTAATAGCAAGACTTAAGCAGTAGGAAGAGATAAAGTAACTCTGTAGTTTAACAAAATCATGACCAGTCTTTACAGAGCAAGCACATCTGAAGGGTGAAGAAGGTAATGAACAGAAGCTCTGGAGGTACCTGGACCCCAGTACCAGTGTCTGCTTTTCATTTCCATGAACTGCTGCTCCATTCCCATTTCCATCTCCTATTGGATTGATTAAGCCTGATCTCTCTCCTTTATTGAGTCCCTCCCTGATAAGCAAATCAGGCAAACCCAACCTCTTTTCCAGCCCTTCCTTTATAAGCTCTCACAATTATTTCTTTTCTTCATCTCCTGCTCCTTTCATTTCATTTCTTCTCCTGCTTTCACAGTGACTTCCACCCCCAAATCTTTGGGCTTTACAATCTACTCCACTAACTCCTCAGAACGGCTTCCTTTTAGTTCTTATTTTTTGCCTCTTAACTTTTGGGTTTGCCAGATGTTGGACAGCTGTTAACATTACCATCTCTGAAAATATTACAACTAGGTACTGAAACTGCAAATCAAGAAATATAAACAGCTCTTCCTTTGTTACCGTGGCTGCAAAGATACATTTTTTTTCACACCAAATTTCAATATACCATCTCCAGTGCACTGTTGTGATCTTGGCAAACACTAGGTGTGATACCTCCACTCTCTGTCCTTCCCTCCTGTGCTGCCTATAATAAAAATATTAATAAAGCCCACCTAGCTTGCAGAGGTTGATTTCAGTGGTTTGATTGCTGGATTGCTGCTGTGCCTTCTTTCATTTAACATCACAGGGGTTGCATGAGGCTGTCAAGAGGCGAAAGTTCAGGTAACAAGTGTCTAATTAGCACCACAATCAGAATAAACAGGAGAAAAAGGAGGTGAGGAAAAAAGCGTTGGCAGAGCCTGATGCAACAGCAGAGAAAAGATGTGTTTATGAAAACTGTAAGAATCAAGTGGTATACATGGTGCTGCTACTGATCAGAATAGTAACTTTGGTTGTTTAGTGGAGCTGTAGGAGTCTAGGTAGGTATCTAACCAAGGAAAAGGCAGATCTTAGGAGCAACAGCCTTTCAACAGCTCTTTCTGTATTTAAAGACCCTATGTAAACACACTTTACCATATGTGAACATGCTTAACTGTGTCATGCATGTAGTTTTGCAATAAGCATCAGGTGTTCATGAGAATCTTTAAGAAAGTCATGTAATTTGTGCTTTGCAAAATGATGTCTGTTTTATACTTCACCTGTTTTTGCAATATTGTCAATTATGGTTTTGTAAATATACTGACAAAGGTTTTTCTACAAAAAAAAAAAAAACACAAAAAAAACACAAAAAAAAACACAAAAAAACAGGCCTTCCTAAGATTTATGCTGATATAAAGTCCCTTCTAGGACTTCACTGAAAAAATAATATCCAAGTGAGATTGTCAGTGAAAAATAAAACAGATTGCTCAGATTTATAAAAATAAACTTGACAGAAATTTGATTTTCTGAATTAATTCCCTGCATGACCAAAACATACCACACTACTTGTGCTAGAACTATACAACACTCATCTTTTACTAAAGGCTTTGCATGGTGTTTTTCTTTTTTTTTTTTTTTTAACTTGTCTGGGCTGAGCACATCATAGTCTATGAGTAGGAGTTTGGGGACAGGAGGGACAATCACATGTAAAGTCAACTGCCACTGATTTAAAGCATTGGCTGGTGGGGATGCAATCACTTCAGAGTCAGAGGAACGAAAAGCAGCATTTCCACTGATGGATACTACTGTTTGGAGCCTGCACAGCAAACTCAGAACTCAGAATGGGAAATTCCTGCTCAATGTGACAGTATCCAGTGTGTGCAATAAAAGGAAAAAGTGGCTGTAAAGCTATCCAGGCAACAGAAAACACTTGAGCTAAGAGCCCACGCAGTGATGCTTAGCTTGCTCTGCAGTGTGGTCATACCCAGAAGGCTCTAAGGACATTGGCCAACTAGCTGTGGAGATGACAGTCAGATTTGCCCTTTTGTCTTGTTACACATCTGAAGCAAGGTGCTCCTGGCTGCCTAAGATGTCACCCTACTAGGAGTCATGGGTTTTATCTCTGTAGTCTCTTGTGGATGAGTTCTGAGAAAGAGATGGTTAATGCCAGCCAGCACCAGGCCAGTGGTTTCTGGATATCAGGAATTACTCTTTGCTTCTTCCCAGAGGGCAAGAACATTTAAGAGCTTATTATGGAGTCATCTGTAAGTATAATGGTATAATGGCTGGAAACAGAACAGGGCTTGCTGGAAAATGACGCCGTTTACTTGCCAGGCTTGTTAACTCCAAGAGTTTGTAGATTCCAGAGGCAGAACACAGAAGTTCTGCAGTGCTTGAATGGTGACATCTAGTGTGTGTGACCCAAGAGCAGTACTGATAGGCAAATAGGTTACAGGTGGTCACAACAGGGCACGCAGCAGTATGGCAACACCAAAATATTTTGGAGCCCAGCCATGCTCACAGACTGTTCCTATGGCATAAGTCACTCTGACATAAAGTAACTTCTGAGCACAGTGGGGGCATAACCTCTGGAGCACCTCTTGAATTAATTCTCTAGATGCAAATCTTTTTACTCAGGTGCATCTGGGTTCATACCACCCTAGAGATTGCTCTAAGATAGGAGTAAAACAGAGCTGGGCATGTGAGAAGGCAGCTGCTACAAAAAACTACTTGTCGCACAGCTCTTCAGTTGGCATAAATGAACACGACTGAAGCCAGCAGAAATGCACTGATTTACATCAGTTATATAATTCAACATGAGGAAAATTTGATGGCAGTGAAGTGTCTTACTGTTGCTTAATTTAGCTTGCCTTTACTAACAATAATGCTGATAGCAAAGCAGTATCAATGAAGTACAGATTACCAGGGGCTCTTTGTACTCCCATGCCAAGTACAGAAAAATGGAGGACAAAAATGAAGAAGAAAAGCTTGCATTTGCTTGTGCCTGTTAACTGTTAGCAGAGGGCAGGAAAAAAATACTTCTTTTCCTTATGCCACTGTACAATGAGCACAAAATATCTGTAAGCTCAGTGGTTCACCTTCCCTGAATTATCAGCCCAGATACTGCCAGCCAGACTTAAGAGTCTACAGAGAACTATCTTCCTCCTAACAGGATTTATAAAATGGGATTAATACAGCTTTATCAATGAGTGAATAAACTGAAAGCATATTAAATAGAAAATCCCTACCCAAAGAGGAAAATATAAGACTTTTACACCATTAAAATTCCTGTTCTAGAGTCCCTTAAGATGATGGCTAATTTGTAGGATATATTATCTCTTCCTTTAAGCTCTCTTCCCTGTGTGACAAGTCTCCTGGTATCTGTCATGCTAATACTTCTTATAACTTCTTTTCCTGAGAAATTAAGGTAATAAAACCATGAGGAGTCTTTGACACAATTCAGTTGCCATGTAATGACTACTCTCCACTTCCCTGTTGATTTTGAGAATTCAGCCCCTGGGAGATTGTATTACTTGTGCAGCTAAAAATAAGCCTGCGGTAATTAATAGAACAGACCACAGTGGGCAGAGACCCCTGCTCACCCCTGGTGAAATGGATGAAGCACTACTGAGAGAGAGTTTAGATGAGAACTATTTAGCCAATATACTCAGAGCCAATATACAGACTCAGGAAGTGCTTGCTTTTGGGAAAAAAAAAAAAAAAAAAAAGCAACTGGTATGTATCAGTTGAAAATCTAAGTACTTCCTGATGGTGCCTTACTGGTCTTGCTGTGCCGACATTCTGGTTTGCTTCCTGAGCTGCATCACCTGTTCCAGGATAGCTACAACAGTCCCATGTCCTGAAGGAAAAAAGTAGCGCTTCGGCTCAGCGCTTCTTCCTAGTGCATCACAAGAAATAGCAAGCAGTCTGGCACATGAACCAACTGAGTGGCAGCTCCTATAGCATGTCTGCAGTCATGTATCCAAATGGGCTCTGCAAGAAAATCAGATTTTCCACAGAAATTGTTCATATTTTAATTTTGGCTCTAAGCATTCCCTCAGTGTTCCCCAAAATTATGCTTATCCTATATTTTATTTTGTGTTCAGAAACAGATTCAGTACAACTTCAAAGCTCTACCTAGTCTAGATTGCTGTGAAGATTTTTAGAAAAACTAATCAGCAAATTTTCTGCTTGGTCAAGCATCTCGATAGTGAAAAATATCCAAATATTAATAGCAAAGGTGTCCCTTTGCTCAAAACTTGAAACGTGATCAATTTGTTTTTTCATTCTTTAACCTATGTGAATGTCTTCTTGACTCACAGCCAAAGCAATGCATTCTTTTCTGTTTCAGCTGACCGAAGGACTGATATATGGAATTACTATACAGTCCTACAACTCTGAGAAGAAACATCCTTTTATACTTGTCTGAATAATGACACACCCAATTTGACATAAGATCACAGGAGGAGATTCCAGAGATTCCTTTACAAATGGTAGGCAGTATCACAATGCAAACATCTGCATTTTCCTAGGGAATTGCTTAATTTCTTACTTTTTTTCTAAAGATAAAGCCTCGTATTTTAAGTAACAGCCACATAAATTCAGCTTTTAGCCCCCCTTTCAGTAATACTAACTGCAAAATGCTTATTGATACAATGAACACTGCATATTGATATTGATACAATGAACACTGCAAGATCACACAAGCTCATCTCACACCTCAAACTCTAAAATGGAGCTTCTCCTGTTTCATTACCATTGTTTCATTACCATCAAACCTTTTAGCCAAATACTAGCTATTCACATAAAATACTATCATAAAAGTTTAATTTAAAAAAAAAACGAGCATGGCAGAATTAAAATAGTTGCACCATATGAACTCTGTAGCATTAATTCTTAAATCTCTTGTCCCTAATCTCAAAAGCAAAACATTCAATAATTGTGATAGGAAAGAAAGAATCTTTTTTAAAGGAGAGAGCTTACTATGTATCTAATTCAAGAATGTATTTTGGAACAATAAAAATGGGATATTTTTGAATACTAGAAATCCAGAGGGATAAACATACTACATGCTGGATGAAAATCTAAAGTGTGCCAGAAAAAAATGGATGGATTTTAGGACTCATCATAATAAAGAAAAAATGTTCTAAAATGTTAGTGATTGTCCTTCAGTACAGCATTGTGAAAAGACACTTGCTTCTCCAAAAGTAATACTATTTAACCAAAAGCTGATTTTACAAACCATAATTCACAATTCAAGGTAAATCCGTTAATGACATAAGGAATAAAATGGCACCATGAAAATCAGCCTGAACTGAACACATATTCTTGCCACCTACAAGCATATTTGCGGTGTGCTTGTACTAGAATCTTTCCTCTACATAGTTCTGTGGTTTTATGTCTGAACAAACATACTTACAAGAAAGCTTTAAAGATATATTTTTGAAGGAAAGATTTGAAAGCTAAACCTTAGAAATATTATTTGCCTTACTCCTCATAGTAAGTTATTTTTTTCTGCTTAAATTCAATATTCTTTTTGTCCAAAGACTAGTGCTTGGAGGCTTCTACTGCCGTCTTCTGCACTTACTCAGTTTTGAGGAGTAGCCTTGTATTTGGAGTATCTGAAAGACCAGATCACCACCAACATATTTGTAAAGGTGTCCTCAGTCTTCTGCTGCTGAAGAGCTTCCTGGACAATCCTATGGACGATTCAGCCAAACAACAGGCCTGAGACAAGGCCCAAACCCCTTTATCTCTCTATCACCCAGCCAAGCCTTACATGACTGGTTGTGACCACCCTTGGTGTTTTTAAAGAAATTTGGAGTCTCCCTCTAGACCCCAACAAATAGCTGCTTATTATCATAAAAGTTACACTCTTAAAAGCAGAGCAATGTCCAATCAAAAGTCTGAATAACAAAGTCCCTTCCATCTTTGTGTTACCCTGCCCCAGCTCCTGGTGCTCAGATGAGTGAACATGGCTTGATACATGCATGGTGGCCTTGGGGTTTGAGCTAAAAAACAACTGTTTAGGCAATAAGATCTGTGGAGCCAGGAAAGGTTACCGTGGAGGGAAGCTGAGAATGGGAGTACAGCCCTACTCCCTCCTACAACCACTTATTTTTCCCAGGGCCCCTCTTCTCTCAAGGTCCTCCTTTGAGATAACTACAGCTGCCTCAGACTTAAATTTTGCCTGTGCTGAGAAGCAGTTGCAGGCTCAAAGGAAGGGTTGATGGCTGAAGTACATAACAGAAGGACCATTTTCTCTATATAGCGGATTCAGCTAGTTTGAAGGTAAGACCTCTTGATGGGCCTTTGTGGACCATCGTGTCTATATGGTGTATGCATACAGAGCACAGTGAGTATATGTTCGTAGCCTGTTCATTATTAGTTATCCTACACTTCCAGCACTGTCAGAATTCAGTATGCCTAATTAAAAAAGCAACAGCTCTCTTTTTATTTATATAGGTACCAGCACAACTATAATCCTAAGAACACCAAGCTAAAACACATAAGCAACCAAAGTTGGAAAATTTTGCTTGGAAGTCCAACTAATTTGTGAATGTTGTGATGAATTTCAGTCCAAAATACAAAAAGATGTTGGTTCTAAGGAAGGAAACTTTGGAGTGGAGTTTCACCAGTTTGCTGACAGCAGGCTCAACACTTTTAAGGCTAACTTGAAAAAGTCTCCTCTGCTATTGCAGCAACAACAAACAACTCAAAGAATGGAGACTGAGGGCTCATATATGGTGTTGGTTTGTTACAGCTCATTTTACCAGCACCAGCATGAAGAAAGGGAAATGAACAATACTCCACAAATCCAATTAACCTCCTAACAGGCACTTTGAGTATGGTAATGTCAAAAACTTATCTACTTTCTGAGAAATTAATCAAAAGCTAAAACACTCAGTGACTTGGAACATTCACAATACAGGAATTCCAAGGAAATGCTTTTATAACTGAAGTTGGCGGTGTTAGCAATTCCAAACCATGACAATGCAGCTTCTGGGAGAAAGGGTGCATAGGAAATAGCATGGTGCCCACGCTTTGCCTTGTAACTGAAGTGGAAAATTCCTGGAAGTGAACAATTTTGAGAACTTTAAGAGTGATTAACCATTTTGTGCCAGAGGCATTTCAGACTGCCAGAACTGTATAAAAGGCAGGTTAGTTTATAAAGAGCCGTGAATTACTGCAAAATGTTCACCCGGAAATTAACAATTAGGGCTGGGTGAAACATTTGTGATAAACAGGCAAATTGCCAAAAAATTAAGTTCCAGGAGGTCAGAAAACTATCTGCGAGGTCAAACTTGGTTAATAGTTTCAGCTGAGAAAACCATTTACTGGACACTACTTTAAAAAAAAAAGTAAAAAAAAAAAAAGAAGTTTGGTACTGACCTGAAATAGTATTATAAATTTTATAATATAAATATATTATAAAATGGTATTTTAATTTTATAATAAAAAATAACTCTTCACCAGGCTGATTTTATTCAGTTTTCCCTCCCCCACTTGTTAATTATTTTGTTCCAAATGCAAAAAGTTCCTTATTCAGCCAACTTTGTTAGACAAAACTCTTCTTGTGGTAACTGTGACAGTAATTACAAGCACATATTTACTGAAGCAGGTTATAAGGTTGTCTCTCCCCAGTAGTAGCATTGCCAGCTGCAGTGCAGATGTCTGGGTCAATCCTGTCTATTTAATGGTCATATCTACATCTGGGCTACCTGCTGATCAGACTGAATCTTTGCACATGTTCTTCTGTATCTGCATCACTGATTGTGAATTCAGTTCTTACCTTTCTAGAGACCTTCATTTCTCACCACCCTACCCAGAGATTTGCCCATTATCCAAATTCCCACTTTGTTCAAGGACAACCTGTCCCATTCTAAATGGTGTGTATTTAATGCCTGAACTACTAGGACCTACTTCTGCAAAATCCATATGTGCATATATATATATATACATATATATATATTTATATTTAAATTGTAGCATCTGTGTGCATCATGCTGCACCAGAGACAGAAAATACCAAGAATGGCTTGAATACCAAGAATACCAAGTTTGACAACAACAACAAAGAGAAATTTTTCACCTGTCTAAAATATATAGAAAAATGCCTTAGGAAACTGCATGGTTGTTATTTTGACAAGGTATCAGACAAAATTTGCTCAAAGTTATATCATCGTCTAGGTTTAAATTTGGTGGTCTAAAATGTGACAACAAGTTGTTTTTTTTTTTTTTTCCTCAGGAGAAGCATTTTCTTCTCTTGCAGTTACTGAGATGATAATTACCCAGAGGCTAAATTTGGACCACCAAATGAAAATCCTTTTTTTGTTGCTTCATAAGTACTTCCACAGTGAAACAAATGGAAAATTACAAAGAGGCTTATTACTCCATGTAAGGAATTAGCAGCAGGAATCAATTATCTCCAAAGTAGCAAAGATCTCATTTCCAGGCAGATACTCTTTACTTCAAAATAAACAGAATCAAACCCATGAACCAAAACACTTCCAGAGTGTTATATGATATGCCGAATAGGCTGCAGTCTTTTTTTCTTTTTATGTATAGTATGATATCAGCTTTTTACAATTTTTCCCTGAAGCTTTGAGGGCTCAGTTTAATGCCTACTGAAGTTCCTCCAGTGTTAGTTTTCCAACTAATATCAGGTACATGTATTCTTGCCTGCATATTATGCAGCTCCTCCTGACAAAGTAAAAATCTGCTTCACTATAAGTCTAGCTGCTGGGAGGAGAGGAGTAGCCTTCTTGTTTTTTTTTCCTAGAGCTGATGCTGAACAAAGAGAGAAAGAAATGAAATACAAAATATGAGAGAGACCTGATCCTGTCTTAGATCAGTGATTCTTTTTTGAGCTCCTTACTAGTCTGAATAGCTTATTTAGCTAGTGTTCAGGTAGAGGGGCTGAAGAAAGTTATTATTTAAAATACTTTGTATGCAAGACAAGTGAAGTATGCTTGTTCGTGGCTGCTGACATGCCACAGGCCTTGCCTGGATTTCCCTGCAGGGCCCACTCAGATGCCTAGAGATGCCAGGACCACTATAACTCTGTCCTAGACTTATGTGCCCTGTTTTTGTGACGTTGTGTTGTTTCCTGCATATCCAACTGTGGTGAAGGCCAGGAAAGGGATCTTTGAGAGAGGAAGCAAACAGAATGGGCACAGTCGCCCTGACAAAATCCCTTCTGAACATGTATCAGTGATACACAAAGTGTGGGTAAAACTGGAAACTGCACCCACATACTTCTATGAGAAGCTGCAGATTAGTATCAAAACACACTGCCCAGGACGATCTGGGCAAACAGACACAGTGTCTGCTTCCTAGTTTCGCTCAACTTCATCATTAGTTTAGAATGTGCAATCTCTCATGCATCAGCATTGAGCAGCAGGATACACTTTCTCATCCCCCATTCCAGCCCCCACTGACCACAGCCATTTGGACTTGCTTTTTGCTTTACTGAATTCACATTTGTACCTTATAGTTAATTGGGTGTTAAAATCACTCACATGACTGGAGATTATCTAGTGCTAATAACAGTTTTGCTCCTGCTTGACAGCAGTGATGCTCTGCCAAGCCCAGATAATGAACACCAGCTGTTAAGAAAGTGGGGAAAAATGTCTCACAAATACTATACTGTCAGCTTTTCGAACTGGTTTGAGCAAAATGTGTCATTATCAAAATGTGCATCAAATACATTCTTTCATCCTATTTCTTACTAGATACATTACAACATTGCTTTACTCTACACTATTGGAGATCATTGCTGTTGTATAGATATCAGACAGTACTATTACAGGCTGTCTGGGGCTTTTCTGAAAGCAGCAAACTTCCAGTTTCCCAAACGGAGACAGAAAATAAATTCTCTATCTTGGAAATGCAGTGCTGAGACAAATGTTTGTTAAGAGAAGTTGGGTGTCTGGAGTTGATTTCCATGTAAATACAATGTGTCTGTGAGATGTTCTTGTTTAATTTTTTCCACAGAGCACAGCATAAAAATTATGGTCTTGCGGGATAACCCAATACTCTCTTGGAACTGAAGTAAGCTAGAAACTTTCATGGCCTAGATGTCATAGGAAGACATTTATCAGAATTTGTGACCCAGCTAAATTGTCTGTGTTGGCACTGCCATTATGAAGTAACGCAAAGCAGAAAAAAATGTCAGGAATTGTATTGGAACAGCTGTATGTGATACATTCACAGTATCCTTAGAGTGAACGGCAGGGAGTCAGGATTTGGAAGGTCTGAGACAGAACTTGGCTGCTCTGTGCTGTAGAGAAATCAGCCAACAACCTTGTGTACTTCAAAGATGGTGCTAACACTCAAACTACTTGGTAATCTCTTTCTGATGCTTTGTGATACCAGTCACTGAATGGTTGAGGTTGGAAGGGCCTGCTCAAGCAGGGCAGCTCAGAACAGGTTGCTTGGGGCCATGCCCAGATGATTTTTGAATACCTCCAAGGAGAAGTCTCCACAACCACCTTTGGAACCCTGTGGCAGTGCTCAGTCTCACAGTAAGAAAGTGTTTCCTGATGTTCAGACAGTACCTCCTGTGTTTCAATTTGTGACTGTTGCCTCTTGTCCTGTCACTGGGCACCACTGAGATGAGGAATGGCTCCTTCCTCTTTGCACTCTCTCTTCAGGCATTTACATGCATTGAAAAGATTCCCTTTTAGGCCCCCTCTTCTCTAGGCTAAACAGGCCCACTTCTCTCAGCCTCTCCACATATGTGAGATGCCCCAGTCTCTTAAACATCTTTGTGGTCCTGTGCTGGACTCTCTCCAGTAGCTACACATCTCTCTTTTACTGGGAACCCAGAACTGGGCACAGTACTACAGTTGTGATCTTGCCAGTGCTGAGTAGAGGGCAAGGATCTTCTCATCAACCTGCTGGTAACTCTCCTCCTAATGCAGCCCAGTATACTATTGGCTTTCTGGCCACAAGGGCACACTGCTGGCTTATGTTCAATTTGTTCACCAGGACCCCCAGGTCCTTTTCTGCCAAACTGCTTTCTAGCAGGGTGTCCCCCAGCATGTACTGGCGCAGGGGCTGTTCCTTCCCAGGTACAGGACTCGGTACTTCTCCTTGTTGAACTTCATGCGCTTCCTGTCAGACCATTTCTCCAGCTAGTCCAGGTCCCTCCATGACCCTATGCAATAGCTGCCACTGCTCCCAGTTTTGTGTTATTGGCAAACACTCTGCTTCATCATACAGATCAATAATGATGTTTAACAGCATTGGACCCAGTACTGAGCCCTGGGATACGCTGCTAGTAACTGGCCTTCAACTAGACTTCATGGCACTGATCACCACCCTTTGAGTTTGGCCATTCAGACAGTTTTCAATGCATTTTACTGTCTGCTCATCCAGCCCATATTCCAACAGTTTCTCTAGAAGGATCTTATGGGAGACAATATCAAAAGCCTTACTGAAGTCCAGATAGACAATTCCCACTGCTCTCCCCTTGTCTACCAGGCCAGTCAGTTCATCATATGAGTTTATCAAATTTGTCAAGCATAACTTCCCCTTGGCGAATCCATGCTGATTACTCCTGATGACTTTCTTGTCCTTCATTTGCCTGGCTTCCAGGATTAGCTACTCTATCACCTTCCCAGAGACAGAGGTCTGGTTGACTGGCCTTCAGGTCCTTGAGTCTTCATTCTTGCCCTTCTTAGAGATTGGAGTGATGTCTACTTTTGTCCAGTCTTCAGACACTTCTCTCAGGCACCAAGTTTGTTCAAAGATTTTTGAGAGTAGCCTTGGAATGCCATCAGCCAGCTCCTTCAGCACTTGTGAGGCCCATCAGGGCTCAAAGACTTACACATGTCCAGTTTGCTTAAGTATTCCCTGAACTGATCCTCTTCCACCAAGCATACATCTTCCTTGCTCCAGATTTTCTACCTGTCTCTGGGACCTGGAACTCCTGAAGGTCAGCCTTGCTAGTAAAGACATGCAGAGAAGGCATTCAGTACGTCAGCCTTTTCCATGTCCTGTGTCACCAGGTCCCCTGCTTCATTCAGCAGAGTGCCCACATTTTCCCTAGTCTTCTCTTTGTCACCTATGTAAGTGTGAATAGGAGCCCTCCTTGTTGCTTTTGACAGCCCTGACAACATATATTTCCATTTGTGCTTTAACTTTCCTATCTTCATAACTGCATGCTTGGACAGTGCCTCCATATTCCTCTCAGGTTACCTCTCCCTGCTTCTACCTTCCATATGCTTCCTTTTGGCGTTTGAGTTTGGCCAGGAGCTCCTTTTTCATCAATACAGGCTTCCTGGTGTTTTTGCCTGACTACCTGCTTTTAGGAGCTGATCATTCTTGAGCTTCAAGGAGGTCATACTTGAATATTAACCAGCTTTCTTGGGCTCCTCTTCTCTCCAGGGCCTTCTCCCATGGGGGTCTACCAAGCAGACCTTTGAAGGCACCAAAGTCTGCTCTCCTGAAGTCCAGTGTTGTGATCTGGCTTTTTGCCCTGCTCCCAGGATCCTGAAGTCATATGATTTCCATTAGGATCTCCGGATCCTATAATTGTATGATTATCATTAAAAAGAATTGTTAAAGAAAACAAGATGGTACTAAATCCTTAGTACTGCTGGGTCAAATTGATCCTTTCAGATACACTCTTACATTGAATAGCAAAGCAATATTGTTTTCTCTTGAAAGTTTTAACTTTGGACCTAATTTTAAAATGGGACATGTCTAGTGACAAAGGAACAGAGCTCAGAAAAAGGCAAGGTACATTGAAGGGCAGGTGGGTGGACCAAATCTCAGGCACAGCCAAATTTCAAGTTCACAACAATCTGGGAGGAATCTGAGACAAATGAGCTGTTATGACTATAATTTCTCCACTGGTGCCTTGCATTTCCCCATCACTCACTCCCTTTATATCTGCTCTAGAGTCCTTCAAGGCCTAGTACTGTACATTACCTTTGAACCAAGGGGTGGGGGTGGATTTACTATCACTACTGAAATACAAGGACAAGTAGTAAAGAATAAAGACTTGGAAGAGAAGAATCATTAAGAGAAAAGGGAATAAAAGTACCTCCCAAAAATATGCCACACGTGGTGGAGGCAAAAACTAGACCTTTGATCTGCTGCAGAGCCTTTTACATCAGAAAACATTATGGAAACCTTAACTCGCTGGAATTAAACAATGCAGTGTAAATTCAGTTGTTCTAACTGCAGTAGCATATTAGACTATTTGTTAGTCTGCAGGGGAAGATGAAGTTGATGGTGGAGTGTCACATAACTCTATGGTACTTGTCGTTACCAATGTCTCTGTCTCAGAAAATGAGGGTACCTAATAGAGTAAAGGGTTAATGAAGAGTGGGAAGGAACATGAACTGGGAAGGGAGGGAGGGAGTCTCTGTGGCCATTTTGGCCCTGGGACATCAGCCATTCCTTCCTCTAAAAGGGGAAAAGGAGGTTTTGGTTGCAGCCAGAGGATGCCCTGATAGGAATATTCAAGAAGGCACCGAATTCCCATCAGGGAAATTGCTCCCCACCTTGAGACTGATGCGCAGCTGTGGTATGTCGAGCCTAGCTGTAAACCTGACTCCAAGCAAACTGACGGAGTGACAAAAAGACCTTCATGGCAAATGGCCAGGAACCTATCCCTGCAGCTTCTGCAAGGAGCTCTTGAGGATAGCTTTTACTTCCATTTTGCAATAGTTGGGATGCTCCCCAACAGGGCCTGGATACAACTGAGCTGCCATTTGCCACCCCACCAGATGACCAAGATCCTCAAATGTGCTGCCTCTGCAGCCTCACTAGCAGCAGCAGCCCCTGGCCCTGCACAAGTGCTGCTGTCTTCATAGCTCCTGCTATTTGAGGTCAGGGTCTGCTTGCTTGCAAGTCTTGCTTTGATTGCAGGAAGGCAGAAAGACAGTCTCTGTCTTGATTAGGATCAAGGATGATTAAGGGAGTGGAGCATCTGCCTTATGAGGAAAGGCTGAGGGAGCTGGGTCTCTTTAGCTTGGAGAAGAGGAGACTGAGGGGTGACCTTATTAACATTTATAAATATGTAAAGGGCGAGTGTCAGGAGGACGGAGCCAGGCTCTTCTCGGTGACACCCAATGATAGTACAAGGGGCAATGGGTGCAAACTGGAACATTGGAGGTTCCGCTTAAATATGAGACAAAACTTTTTTACGGTGAGGGTGACAGAACACTCGAATAGGCTGCCCAGGGGGTTGTGGAGTCTCCTTTTCTGGGGACTTTCAAAACCCGCCTGGATGTGTTCCTCTGTGACATGATTTAGGTGTTTCTGCTCCAGCAGGGGGATTGGACTAGATGATCTTTCAAGGTCTCTTCCAATCCTTAATATTCTGTGATTCTGTGATTAGTGCAACAAAAGAAATTGTGAGGACTTTTCCAGCATGCTGAAAAATCAGATGTTCTACAGGATAAATCATCCAGCCTGACATTACAAATACTTGCTCATTTAGCAAATAGAGTATATTGAATGCTTATTTTATTAGTCACTTATTAACCATCAGTGCTGTTAACTCCTGAATTCAGGGATGTCAGTAAAAAAACGTGTGGCTGAATTTACCCTATGCTTTCCCTGTAGTTAGATGGTTTGCAAATGATTTTTTAATCAGAAAGACAATCAATGAGTATTACAGGCTACATATTTAGAAATACATTGATGTGGTCTACTGCACATGTGAGAATACTTCCTTTTCGTTAATGTTATTAACATAAATAGCAATTTTACACCATCAAGACTGAGGCTAAAGGAGTTTAATCTCCACATATGGTCTGCACAGTGGTTATGAATCCCAGTGCACTGTAACATGAGCATAATTCTCATCCACACTTTCCTCTAGAATACCAATTGTAACTTTTCTGCATGTATGCAAAAAAGTGTCTTCATCTCCAACTGATCCTTGTGTTAATTTTATGTATTAGGAAAAGCATGCAAAGTTCAAACCTATCAGTTGTAATGATAAATATATTTGCTTTCTTTGTACTGGTACATTCGTCCAAGAGACATCTAATCCCATATAAACAAACATATATGAAACCTTGTTTATTACAGGACTCAGTTTTTTTTATTCACATACAATAACCTACATATAAAATTCCTGTGTTTCTGCATGTAGGCAGATGACCATGCACATAAGTTAGATAGTTACTTCTTCAGTTGTCCTGCTTGTGCTCACAGTAGTAGTTATGGCACAGATATATGAGCACATATATATTCAAAAGCGTATAAAAGATTGGAGTCAGGATTAAAAAATGACTTTCTATGTCTGACTCCTTTATTGTGACTACCTATGTTAATCTCCTGCATGTGTTGCCAAATAGGCCATAATAGAGGGGAAAATGCAAACTGTAAGTTCTGAGAGAGGTTAAATATTTTGATCAAAAAGCAGTTTCTCCATTTTACAATCACCAGTCTATAAAGTGAAATTTATTTCTGCCAGTCTGCTTCTTTTGTCTACTTGTACTGCCATCTGATTTGTTTCCTTTACGGAAATTACAAGGTCATCCGATCTGAACAACTGTTTTTTCTTGTATTTAACTCCACGCAATCAGCAGGCACCAAATGTGAAGATTTATGGTTAGATTTTTCAAGGTCGAAATTTATGAGCTGGTTTTTAATGGAGCTGCCCTAAATTTGTCAGCTTTAAACAGCAAAAGAAAAAAAATCTTCATTTTCTTCTTTTAAAGCCAGAATATAACATCTTGAAACTACCTCCTTACTTGTGTTTCACCTGTTTTTGTTAATAGCTGTCATACTTCTAGTCAAAAGAGAGCACCCTGTAGTCTTCACATAGCCTCTTGTTTACTGTAGAAATAAAAGACCATTTCTATTAGTGACCCAGGTTATTTCCTTGTTACTGCCACAAGCGCTCATTATATTATACATACACTATATATCACCATGAATTATTTTGCTCAGCAGAAAAACATGGCTTCCTCTGAGGTAAAAGCTGACAGTGATTTGACAACTAAAAGCAGCACCACAATCAATTCAGGACAGGAAATGAAGGATACCGCACCCCATTGAAACTGCAAAGGAAACTAAGTTAGACTAAATATATTTGTGTAGGCTGTGTTGACAGAATAAGTGAAACCTCGAATACAGACTGTATAAAGAATCAGGGGGCTGAAGAAGACAGGAAGCATGAAGGGGAAATTCTAACTTTATAATGTATTCTGGTTTGGCTTCTGCAAAGAAAAGATGGGAGAAACAGCTGCTGCAATGAAAAAGCAGAATGATTTGCACTGCTTCCATGAAAGCAAGCAATGGGAGTAGTGAGAGATCCCAGGAATTAACAAATGTCTTCCTGGACTGGTAACACCTCTGACTGAAATTAGAACTTTTGACACAGAGCAAACACTTTCCATTTCATCAGTAGCCACCTGGGTGCCTCTGGGGAGACTTTGCCTTCAAATGCTGCTTCCTGCTGCCTCTTGTCTACCATTAAGAACATTCCTCTCCTCAGCACAGTGTCTCTTCCTCTGTAGCAACAATAAACTGTGTTTGCACATTTGGAGCCCCACCTTCTAACATGGAGAGACCCATCTGACCATTATCAGACTGCAGCCAGCCAAACTGTATCCACTCTGCAAAGCTTTGATTTTCTGCATAGCAAAACATTTGCTGACTCTGGCTGAGCAAAACTGGTGGTGGCATGGATTCATCCCATTCTGAGCTGAAGCTGCAACAGAGGAGACGTCATACTACAGGGCCAATTCAGATCATGGGTCAAGGACACTGTTCATCCCAAAAGCAAGGGAGCATGTAGGGGCAATGTGTTCTATGGTGGCACCATTAGTTTCTCCTTCCAGGATTGCTCCACTGACCTTCTGCCATAGCAAATCTTAACCATAAATTACTTAGATGAATCAAATTCATACTGTTAGTGGTTTGAACTCATAAATCAAAACAATAGTAATAGAATCATTTGTGATGTTAGAGTTGTGCTTTTCTGTGATGGACAATGATGATAGCTATGAAAATTCCTGACATATAGAGACAAGACCAAAGCATGTTCAGAAATGAGAATCCTTGTTCTACTGAAACACAGCATTAGAGAGCTGGATACCTGGGTGTTTTTTTGAAAGCACACAGTTTGCTGTCAATGAGAGTTTGTGAACTGGTAGATTTTTTTCCAAAAAAAAATCATAGGTACATATGTACATTTGGAGACTCCAGCATATGTTAAATGTATTTATAAACATGTGCATGTGTACATCTTTCAGTCTCTTGCCTTAGGTCAAAAAGCCTGTGGAAGATGCAGCCTTCCCTGAGCATTTTAACTACAAGGCCACATTTCCTTTCAGAGCAACAGAGCTTGCCAGCATATCAATCACAGAAAACAGGGCTGACAAGGGCCTTGAGAGTCCATCTCATCTATACCCCTGCACGGGACCGAGATCAGTTCTGCTCAGAGAAGCAGTTGAGCCCAGATGTATGATAACTTGGTTTCAATTTGTCGCCTGCTTTTGCTGCCTTCCTCTTGATGCCAAGGGCAATTTAGGTAACTCTCTTGGGGTTTCTCACAGAAGTACAGCTTCCTCACAAATGAAGGGAACAAAACTGCCATTTTCCCTAGCTACCATCACAGCTAAAACCCAGGCTCAGCCCGTTGTGGCTTTTTTCGGTCACCCCCATTCATGAATCTAGCACTGTTGGATCCTCCCCTCTAATCCAGGATTTAGATGAGCTTGTTTACCACAACCCCATTTTCTGTAACATGTAAAGAGACAAGCACACATGCATGCTGCTGTTAGGGGTTGTGGATGAGTTCTTGCTTTAGGCACTTATTTTTCTCTCATTAGTGAAAGCTAACAACAAACATGAGCAGTGCAGACATCAGAGATAATTATGAACAAATTATTTCATGTTACGCAACAAAATAAGGACTGTCAGTAAAGCCTAATCCTACTGTCTGTCTACTCTTTCTGTCCCTAAATGACTCTGAGATGAGGAGGGAATAAAATGCTCTCCACGGCGCTGGATGAATAGGCATTAGAAGATTCAGCCATGCTTGACAGGGGCCATCTTGTTGCCATCCTCTGGCTGAACAAAGCCTCCCCTCAATGGCACTGCAACACAGTTTAAATGATTAATTGTTTCAAAAAGCTGACTCTCTTCACAGCAGAATATTTCAGTGAGCAAAAAATGATCTCTGGATTATTCAGTCCCCTCAAGCTTCTGAAGGAACCTTTGCACATTTGCAGGGCATGTACCTCACAGACTGGCATCCCGGGGATCCATGACTGTGGCACTAACAAGCGGCCTGTACCTCGCCATGGCAGTGGGCCTCTGCCATGCTCAGTGCTTCCTCCACATGGCAAGATGTGGTCTGCTTGCTCTCATAAAGTTCAGATGTGTTCTTTCTTTTTTATTGGCCTGAAATAAAAGACCTGTTGATGTGAGAAATGGGAACCTGGAGGCAAACTCTGAGCAGCCAGGGGGCTGGATGGTCAGCCATGCTGGCACAGACTCAGGAAGAGAGGGCAGAGAGGGAAGTCCTGCTCTGCCTGATAGCACCTGACAAATGGCTGGGACAGAGACAGTGACAGCAAGCTGTCAGGTGATGGGTGCAATCAACAGATTAAAGACACAGGTGAAAGTAAACACTTGATTTAGTGAACTGGAACATTAGTCAAATTTAGTATTTTGGACAATGTTCTAACAACCCTCCTGAAAAAGAATGTTCATCAATATAATGATAATAACACCTCCTCTCATCATGCTGCTCTTGATTTGGGCTTGTCCACCTGAAAAGTACAACTGGCCAAAACTACTGGACTGTCTTCCACAGGCATTATGTTTAAGGTGGAAGCAAGTTTTGGAGAAAAGCCTCGAAAGTGATCTATCTACCTAAACAACAACTGTGAAAACCTTGCAGACTGACTCTTTCTTAGCACTGGTAATAACTCCACCAACTTCATGGTGACTCTGAAAATGCTACCCTTCTCCCATATTGTCCAATTCTTCTACTCTTCTTTCTGGTGTTTGTCTCTTCTACTGTTTACAAACATACTCGTATGCTCTTTCTCCTGTGTACCTACCTGCACACAGAGGGACACACAACTAACTGGCATCTGATGTGGACATATGCAAAAACCTTACAGCAGGCACATGACATTCTAAACTCAATGGCAATTGTTTATATTTGTAGCAATTCACCAATTTCACTTCATGTCAGGTTCTCTATTTCTAGGCAGTATTTTTCAGCACAGCTGAGGAAGATATAGTATTGATTGGGGAATGTGGAGAGAGATTACCTTTCTGACTGAGATAGTAGATGACCATCATCTGTCAAACCTGCCATTCCATAATGATGTATGACTTGTCATGCTACATTTCTATATCACAGACATCTCTGAACTATTTCCTAAGCATCAATGGGGCTAGTAAGACATCTGGCAGGTGTGTATGTCTGTATCTCATGTGTACATATTTACAACCATGTGCATGCATAGTGTCTCTGATTCATTTTCCTTCTTCCTATCCTTTGTCTTGCAATACTTGCAATATGTTATTTACATTGCTTCAGATCAAGATTTTCCACTCACTGTTGTAGGAACAGCACCCCATCATGTATTACAGAGTGCATAAATCTAGGGCTATACAGTAAACAATACAGAGCACTACTGTATATCTGGTAGAGGAGCTTGCTACTGACTCACTGCTTTAAAGACAGTGGAACATATACACACACTCACAGGACTCAGATATCCCTCACTCAAAGTCATAAGAGAAGCAAAAGGCAATGTCTGCAAACTTCAAGACTCTTGCAAGACTCTTGCTTGTTAATTTGTTTCTAATTTAATTATTTTTGTTAGTTAATGTGCAGACGGCTGCTTCCCTACCTCATCTCTCTTTGCTTCCACACTAGGCATGGTTAAATATGACTCCTACAATTGACAACTCTTGGCAGCAGCACAACACAGACTGTGAAATCTTACTGGATTGCCTGTGGCATCTGCTGATGATGGGCAGCAGTCCCCTGACACACACACTACTCGCCTATGGACAGCCTTTATGTATGTCCCCTGCCTTGTGACTTGCAGCCAGCCTGTCCTCTGCCCAGAGGTGGGCAGGAGTGTGCTGATTATACAGACATGACACTGCTAAGATATTGTGACTATCAAGAAGCAACCAGTTCCCTTAACATTGATTCTAACTGTTAGGCAAAGTGATGCGTATAATGCTGGATTATCAGATTTTTGTACGATTTCAAACCTCCATTCCAGGAGGTTTGAAAAGCCACAAGGAAGCAATTCAGTGAAAGCAGATAAGGACAATGCCATGCATTCTTGAAAAGCAATGGACAGAGTCACAGTGGACAAATCTCAGCTTCAGTACTTCTGTATCTAACTGCTAATAGCCCCTTTGCTACTGTTGGGGTTTAAGAGACTCAAAAAAAAAAAAAAAAAAAGAGTGCTTTAGAAAGTCTCTTCTATAGCAGATCAGCTGTGTCTAAAGACACATACTGTCTCAAGGTATGGGAGAGGCTTTGTGAAAGAGATGCAAAGAAATGAAGTCTTACTACTTCAAGGTAGTGCAATGTCCTCAGAAAAGGAATATAAAGAAATATCTTTTCATCTATCTATATATATATAAATATATATAGATAGATTTTCTCTAAAGGGCTTTTGTGTTTACTAAATAATACATTGACTGTGTGGTCTGTTATGATCACCATTGTGATTCCTTGGGGTAACAGAAGCACAGAGACTGGCACTAAAGCATCCATCTCAGTACCAGGGTACTGCAGTACCATGCCAGTACATGCCAGTCCTCTCCCTGATAGCCACCAAAAGCAAATCCAGTTCCTCTTTCCTGCTCTAAGCTGAATGACTGGGGAACCAGTCTAATTCAGGTTAGACAGCTAGAATGACCAGTGGAAGGCAGAAATTGTACTTTTCCCTCTGCTTCTTAACATTCAGGGTTCTATTTTCATCTTTCTAGATTATGTCCACTTACATACACTTGTGCAGCTGTGAAGTTATGCAAGCACCAAAGGGACATAACTGAGGAGTTTGGGAGCTCACTAGGCAGAGAAGAAAACCATACCCACTTAAAGATTTATTTAGTGCAGACCAGTCTGCATTTCAGAGTGGAAGTTAATGGAGTTATAATGTTTTTAGCAGCTAAGAACATGGCCTCTAGCATCCATTTACTATCCCCAAGTCACATGTGGTTATAAGCTTAAGTTCTGCATAGTAATTCACTATTTTTGCTCCTGGCTTCAGAGCAGGTATCACACTTTGAAGTAGTCCATTCTGGCTTGTTTGGAGGAAATGGTCTTCTAATTAGTTGCTGCAATTGCTGTGTAAAGACTGCCATGCAACAGTCTGGGTACCACCATATGCAGGGCATGTTTTGTGGTCTTGAGCAATAACATCCATTTTCACTTGGGTCTGCATTTGCTGAGCCTTGATACAGCTTACACACCAGTAAAGCACTACATTTGAGTGAAGTGTTACTCTGGTAGGCTACAAAGGTCCTAATCTGTCTCATGGCTGAGCTAACACTCAGGTGTGTAGCGGGCCAGATTCTGCCATAAGATACAGTCTGTGCAGCCTCATCCCTACCACTGTTCTGGTGTAAGTCAGAACACTATTCTCCCAGCATGAGAAACAGCTATGTGGTTAAGTCAGCTCTGGAGTCTTTCTACCAGTTGGTAAATATAAAGTCGTAACAATTTTCTGTGATAACCTGGAGATTCAGAGGTTCCACACTACTTTTAAATAGGATATGAACAAACAGTTTTGAGCCAAACTGATTCCTGGTGTAATGCTAATAGCGCTGGAGGCAATACACCTGGGATGATTTTGGTCCTACATATTATGTCAATGGTCAATCTCTCAATATGCCTGACTTTAAGTTTCTTTAAAAATGACATTCTCTTTATAGTACTAAATTCTGATCTGCCAAATGTTGCAGCTAATGAGCTCTTCCAAACAAAATATTGTGAGGATTATGCATAAATATGGAAGTATCCCAATCAGCCACTTACTGAAAATTATTTGATCAATTGCAGACAACAATAACTATTTGCTGAAGTTTTTATTCTTTTTTTTTTTTTTTTAAACTTCTATAAGTAGATTATGTGATTTCATTGGCTGGCTATTTTAATCCATAGAAGGCCATTGGTAGAACAGTAGAAATCTCTCTGAAATCCAAAATTGCCAACTGCAATTACAGTCTGCATCTCACATCTTCTCTAAAGACTATAAATGCTTCACTACTTTAATTTTGCTTGTCATTTGCATCATTGTGTGACAATGGCAAAAGATGGATTCAGTAATGAAGTCTGGACAGTAAAGAAATATTGTCCAAATTGAAATATTCCCTCTATTCCAAAATAATATTTGTCAACCTGTATACACGGATACATCACATTTAGATACAAAGCACTGGTTAAGACATACACCCTCCTTTTGGTGATGAAATACCTGTGGCTTTTTGCATATTAGAGCCTATGAAAACGATTTTCTTCTCATATTTAATGATTATTCAACATGGTGAAATACTAAACTGTAAATACTTGTAATTGAAAGGTCTGACTGGAAACTCTATTATTCTGGATAAGGCTTGTGAAATTCTACCAATTTCAGTGATATTACACTTGTAACATATGGGAATGAAACAACAATGGCTCAGCCATTTTTTAAGTTTGAATATACACAGTTTTAAACATATTTGAAACATTTGTGATTACCCCTAAGTCCTACCTATAGGACAAAAAAAGATCAAGCATTGTACCTCAGACTGTGAATGAGCAGAGAAAACAGGAACAAATGCATTTGAGGAAACAATGATGTTGTGACAATATGGGGCTTACATAAAAGGGATTCTGAGTATTGCCAAAATTAGCTTCCCTTGTTAAAAAGACACATGCTGAAGAAACGTTATTTAGTGGGAAGAAAGCATGTTTTGGAGTGGTGAGAGATAAAATACTCAATAAAAATCACCTGGGGTACAGTGAGCTGTGCAGAATTGAAGTTCGCAAATGACACTATTTACCTTAATGAGAGATGTAAAACTTCTGAAAAACCCTACTAATTTAGGCAACTAGGCAGCACAGTGGAAATGTTTTTTAATGCCATTGCAAGGTCAAGCAGTGCAGATCAAGATACACTAACAGACAAAAATGTCAACTCCTCACATACCTCAAAGGGTTCAAAATTAATCATATAAGGCTAGGACTGAGACCTTGCTATCATGCACTGCTCTTTGGGACCCTGAGCTCTATGTGCAGCTGCAGATTAATGAGTTACTAGCCTGAACAGAGACTGGACTGAACAGTTGTGGCACCCTGCAACAGTGCAGCACCACTTGTATACTTTGGTCATCACTGCTGAGGCCCTTCAAAAGAGTACTGAAGAATTAGACAGGTTTTGGAGAAGGCTAAGCATGACTCAGCACAAAGAAAAACTTTCAAAGATGGACTGGAAAAATGAGGATAGTTTATTACAAAGAAGAGATAGATGGGACATAAAAAAGTAGGTAAAATCACAACTGAGGTACCAGAAGCTTTTATTCGTCTTGTCTCTACAACATGGCAGCAAGTGTTCTCACTTCCCTGCAAGAAAAGGAGCCTCTCCCCCAGAAAAAAAATCCAACAAAAAACTGACTGGTCTTGTGATTTTCTCAGAGTCACACCAGAGAGCAACTAATAGCAATCACTAGCTCTTCACACCACTGAGCTGATAA
The DNA here is from genome assembly GCA_011074415.1 of Stictonetta naevosa. Lineage (NCBI taxonomy): Eukaryota > Metazoa > Chordata > Aves > Anseriformes > Anatidae > Stictonetta > Stictonetta naevosa. The sequence goes on from CM021698.1 coordinate 62,895,661, forward strand.
TATAACAATATTAAACTGACAGCAGAAATTATGGCTGCAGCACAGGAGGTCATTAGACATTCCTACCTGACCTTGCTTTACTATTTCTTGATAGAAATCTTCCATTAATGGTCACCCCTCTATGCGCCATGCAATACAGAAAAACAGAACAGCTGGTGAATAAATGTTGTTATGAAGATGAAAGAAACTATGAAAGTAAATTTGTTCAAGCCTGACCCAAAAAAACATGTATTGAAGGACATAAGTATTCTGGATCACAAAAAGACTCAGCTACTCAGCAGAGATTCAGTCAAGAGAGAAAGTTATGCCTCTGTCCTCTGTTCAAACCAATAGCCTATCAAATGGCACCTATAGATACAGTACTAAATATTATCAAAGCTGAACTTATCCCAGCAGTGCATTGAAAACATCTAAACCCACATAGTTTGTGCTGGTACTTACTTAACCAAAGATCCTGTAAGATATGCCAGGAAAATGAAATGGGACCCTGTATGGGAAGTTACAGGAAAGTAGATATGCCTAGAGCCTTTTTTTCTCCTTGGCTTTTCCTCTTGAACATTGTGACCAAACAGATCTCAAATATTTGCAGAGTAAGGATAAAAGCTGTATCCCACCACATATTTTGAAAAGCAAGAGCTAGAATAACATTTATCTCCTACCTTGTTAACTTTGTCCCAATCTGCTGCCTAAGTTCAAGTCTCTCCTCATCAGTCTGCATGGGGAGGATGTTCTTTTCCTCCAGCTCTCGCTTGGAAGGCCTGTTGCTGAGTTTGATTGCTAAAGAGTCCTTCCTGCAGACTTTCATTGCCAGAGAGCCTGTGGGAGAGAGAAGAGGCTCTGCCAAAGGAGGTGTCATCATTTCATTACAGCATGCAGCAGGCAAAGAAATGCCAGGCAAGGGAGGATACTAGGTTCTCACTGGTATGGACTGTGGGAAAAGGAGCATCAATTAACTTCTGGTGTTCAGATCATAGTACAGAAAGGATGAATAAGTGACAGTGACAAAGACAGTGTGAAAACCAGTGGCCTTTCATGGCTCAATCTTGCTTTCCTTAGCTTGCATCCAAAGCAGACTGAGCAAGGTCAAGAGGCACAAGCAGACCACAAGCCTGTGAGAGGCTTTGGCAGGAGAATGCAAGATAATGCAGTTCTGCTTTGCTTCTTAGTTCAAGAGCAAAACTCTAATTTCACTGGTGGGGTAAGGGAAGATTTTGAGATGATGAAATATGCCTGTTTTAGAAACTTCTTTGTGTGTGTTTTTGAAAAGGTATGATTGTACTGCTCCTAGTTTTCAGAAGAAAAGAAATTCAATGGCCTGAAAGTTCGGCTCAACCTATGGGATGACAAGCCATTGTCATGCATGAAGTAACGTATCCTGTCTTAATGAAAGAGTCCTATGATCAAACACCAGGGGAGGGGATGGGTTTTCCCCAAAAAGTCAGGAAGGGCCTGCAGGACTCTCCAGACTGTAGTTGTGATACATCTATCAATTAACCTCTTCTCTTCATATTTGAGCCCATTTTGCCACTACTGTGGACCACATCAAACTGGAATAAAATCACACACAATATAGCAATTTTACATACATTTTGTGCTGTTACAAGCACATCAACAAAGTGTAAGCCAGTACAGAACTGGGTTCAAACTGCCCATAGTACTTCTTGAGATAGTTAGCATGGGGTATACAAATCTGATTCCTAGTTTGAGTAATAACAATGCAAATGAGAAATGACTCCTGAAAAGTAAAAGGAGTTACACTCATGTAAAAATACCGTTTAGCAAATCAAATACATATCTTTAGTTCTGTAAGATCAAATCAGGAGTTCAGAAGGAAAGGTTGGATATGGTACTTAGGGACAGGGTGTACTGGGTAATATTGGTGGTAGGGGGATGGTTGGACTGGATGATCGTGCAGGTCTTTTCCAACCTTAATGATTCTATGATTCTGGGTTAAAAAATACAGAATGAAATCAGAACAGAAAAAATACGCTGGGACCAAAACACAAACCAACTTATTCCCATCCAAACCAACTTATTCTCATCTATACTCTCAGGGTGTTTGGAAAATAAAATGCAGCAGAGTGGAAAGCAGAACTATGCTGCATTCCTGTACTGATTAGCACATCTGTATATTGATCTCATTTGAGTTCATCTGCATAATTCTCTCTAACATCATTATCTAAATTGCACAATACAAGCTTTTTAAACACATGGCCTCTTTCTAGTAGGTAAGCTACTCAAAAGAAAAATATGAACCTCCCCCACTTTTTCCTGCATGGAAATGTCAAGGCTATTTCCTCTATTCTTTACTCTATTAAACCTTGGTAAATATAAACTGGGATAACATTTAAGGAAGGTTTGAGTAAAAAGCTATGTACAGAAGTCTGATCACTTCATTTTAGGTTGTAGTTTCAGAGTTGCTGAGTCCTGGTTTAATTTCAATCCCACTTAAATCACAGGTAAAATCTCCCTACTCTCAGTGGCAATACAAGCCAGAGCTGAGTGCTTCTGAAAACCTAGCTTTAAAAAGCAAAAAAAGGGGAGAGAGAATACAAAAGATTACATTTAGGCTTTTTTGGTTTTTTATTTTTTTTATTTTTTATTTTTAATTCTCTAATCATGACCCCTTTCAAAGTATGTGCCAAATTCTTATTTTGCCAGATTTAATATTTTCTATGCATCAAAAGTCTGATTCTCTGTGGTGCTTATTTCATTTTCCTTAAGTAACCCTATGGAGCAGATCTTGACTTAAAGTCAAAGGCAGGGTTTCTCTACACCACAGATACTTGGGAAAGTGAATCTGAAAGTCAATTTGGAAGAGAATTAAGATACAACAAAAAAAGGTCATTTAATTCTGTATGAGAGCTACCCACACATGGATTAATGTGGATTACGGAATTCACTTTAAATTCATATTACTAATTATTTTGGATTAATTTGCCAAGCGTCCCCCTGTAGTCAAGCCTTGAGAGATGCAAAAGCCATGGTCAAGAAAGAAAATTCACTTGTTTTTCCTTTGTGTTACTGAGAATTCAGAGGAAAACATAAATAAATGAGAAAGAAAAAATGGAATGGGTCTAACTTGTAAATAGTGAGTTATCCTCATCTTCCTCTTCCTCTTCCTCTTCTTCCTGTCTTGTGTAGAGGCAGGAAGAATCTTCATAGTTGGTTTCATGAGGCACATTTTCTTTATTGTCATCACATTCAATCACAACAGTTGGCACTTGTCTCATGTCTGGAAGGCCTCCAGGTCCTGTTTTTGTAACGCCATCACCTGTATGTAAACCAGAGCTGTTGGGAAAGAAAAACAAATAAATAATCTAAAGGAAACAGTGCAGTGCAAGTCTGTTGCTTCTGTCACTATTTTTAGTAATGGTCTTTCCTGCCTTTTTTAGAAGAAATGAGGACAGAAAGATCTTTGTAACCAGCAAGACATTTACTGGGTTTAAAACTGAAAGCATATTAGATTTAAGGGACAACACTTGTTAGGGAGATGTAGGACAGCATAAAGGCAGAAATAGTAGCAACTCAGGACTAAGAACCAAAAAGCTGCAGACCATACAGTCTCAAGGCTTAGAGGGAATTGCACCAGTTACTCAGGGCAGCAAGCAATCTGGTGTCTGTACGACCTCTCCACTGGAATGCAGGCAGTAAGGAGAAAACACCTCACATGAATGCAAAAGGTGGAGTAGGAGAGTGGGAGGAAAGAAAGGTATGGATTTTAGAGGAGGATTGTAGGCAGGCAGAAGAAAGCTCAGACTTGCACAGTTTCAAGTTGTTGATTGGCTTGAAGGGAAGACAAGGGCGTGAAGCAGAGGGGACGAAGCATGTGAAATGGAGCTCAGAGAAAACAGATTTTGGGAGGTAGTGAGAATAACAAGGGAGGGAGCTAAATCCTGGGAGGTCTGTTTGCTAATGACAGTTATACGTGGGGGCTGCAGTGACAAAATCCCTTCTCCTGTTCCTGCTGCTCATTCCAGATGCTGTAGATCAATCTGAAATGTTATCTGAAGTCACATTTCTTTTGTCACATGTGATCTGATCATTTCCTGCAGCTTACTATGTTCAGACCTGCCATTAGTATTGCTTCCATTTAGCTCTGCCTATGTGCTGATTTCAAAGTCCTTAAGCAAGGAACGTATCAATAGAAGTAGTAAAACGGGAACATGAGGAGGGAATAGCCTGAAGCTGCATCAGAGGAGGTTCAGAATGGATGTTAGGAAAAGTTTATTCACTGAGACAGTGATTGGACACTGGAAACAGGCTCCCCAGGGAGGTGGTCATGGCACCAAGCCTGTCGGGAGTTCAAAAAGCCTTTGTACAATGTTCTCAGGCATATGGTTTGATTTTTAGGTAGTACTGTGTGAAGCCAGAAGTTGGACTCAGTGATCTTTGTGGGTCCCTTCCAACTCAGGATGTTCTGTGATTCTGATAGCTCATGTTGCTTTTCCAATATGAAATTAAAATGAGTCTGGTAGGCAAAAATGATGGCTGCTGAAGCTTATTCCACAGTCAGCAGAAACTGCTCTCCCTCCTAAGTTCCACCTGAGGCAACAGCTATTCAAAAGGTGGGGAACATTTACCTGTTGGATGCTCTCTTTGTGTAAAACTCTCATTTTACTTTCCATTGGAATACAGATGTGAAACCAGATGTGCTGGCCAAGCTGCATTAGGGCAAATTTAGGTGTGATATTACCAAGAGCTGAGTAGCCTCACTTCCCTTAAATATTTTAGCCTACTCAGAATACCAGAGCCATTCCACAGCTTGAAAAAATACTGCATTTTTCTCTTTAAATCATTCTCTACTGAGATGACTTGAAACATTTCTCTTTCTTCCAATCCTAAATTTAATGTGCACTGACAGATGCCAATGGCTGCCAGATAACATTCCAGAAAATGTACTTCTGAGTATATAATGCTTGGCCACAATGAGCTTAGGGATTAAAGGGAATAAAAGGTTTCAAGAGAATAAAAGGTTTCAGATTCTGTGAGCAAACCCATACCATGTTGTAATCATCACATTCAGCTTCCAAGAAAGCATTTGGTTAACTGCAACATTTATTATTGGAGATTAACCAATAATGAGAAGCATAGCTTTATTGGATGCCTTGAACACAGGAACTCTGTTTTCTCAGTGATGGTCTATGTTTTGTAACACAAAGTATGGAAGGCTCATGAAAAACTAGCTTGTGAATTTGTGCTAGACTTCAATGAGCTTGACCTAAATCTTTTTTTATCTCAGCAGTAGTTTTAGAATGCATCAGTTGAATTCTCCCAATAGCACATAAATGCGCTACAGTCCTTAAAAACTTTAAACTAACTTATAAAGCAGAGATATACTTCAAAAATTTTAATTAGATTTACTTAATTTTAAAAATATTTTTTCTACATACCCTATTTTTAAAACTCCTTTAAGAAGAAAGACAGGAAAGCCTCAAAAGCCTAGAATTAAATTCCCAAGAGAAACTAAAATACAGTGAAATTCTGTTAACACTGTTAAAAAAAAAGTTTCAATGGTGAACATAACCACTGGATTATTCATCTAATTTTAAAACACCATATACACAGAGAATAAGTCCCTTCTGGAAATGCAAATGGAAAGAGCAAAAAATAGTTCAGCACCCAGGAACATTTGGTGCTTCACTGTTATGTGAAGAATGTATGTAGGTTACACATTCATCTATTTGAGTGTGCACATAGGGCAGCAGATATCAAAGTGGTTCAACAATTTAGGTTACCAAGCAGGTATCAGACAGCAACAAGATTTACAAATTACCACACTAGATCTTTATTTGACCTACTTCTCTAGAAATAGAAGGTTTCTCATCCCATTGTAATTTTTATGAATCATCTGCTTTCTTGCTAATACTACTAATTTTAGACCCCTCATTTTTCCTGATGTTTTGTGCTTTTATTGATTGAAATCAGCCTTCTCCACATCATTTTGACTAAGTGAGCTGTCTAAGCAAAGCACTTGTGAAATACATGCAGTATTGCAGTACACTTAAAGACGAACCGAGGTTACTAGATATTTCCATTATGTATAAATTCTTCTGGGTCATTAGCAAAAACAACCCCCACATGGTCAGGTGGTCTACACCACAATTTCTTTTTAGTTTTATTCAACAAAAAACACACTGTTGTTTCAAAGAGTCTATTTTAAATCATCATGTTTTGTAACAAAATTAGAGAACAAAGCCACAGCTAAGCAAGTACTTGCCTTAAGAAGATATATGTATCTTAACACATAGATTTGAATAATTCATAGCTGACTAGTACAAGCACTTACACTTACTGTTGTATCATCTTTATGTGATCAGAATGGCAAAAAAGTTACACCACTATAGCTTGCAATGTTTCTAGTAAGAAAAGATTTTAATGAAAAATCAGAATTTAAGTGTATAAGTGACTCATGTGACAGACAAAATCTAAACAGAAAAAAGTAAAATGCCTCCTGTAAAATCTAGTGGGAAAAGAACACATGCTTCTCATCTGTCATCCCAGTCTCTTTGATTATGGAATAAAGAGGTACATTTTTATCAGCATGTTTTCAGATCCACAGGACACTGTTCTGTACTTATCTGTTAAAACAAAAATCAGAAATAACTTCAAATAACTGTATATATATTTATACTACACAGATATGTGAGAGACAGAAAGGAGGCAGAGCTATAAATATTAAATGTTTCTATCCTTAGGCAATACTAAAGTTTAAACATGAAGTAATTCTCTTGACAAGTTTTATGGAAGATAAATGTTTTCTGACTCAAATACATTTTATAAGATTTACAAGACACTGGCAGGAATGTTTAATGCATTTTATTTCATAAATCTACTGTCTGAAGCTGAACTGTATGTCCCAGAGGAAACGGTCTCACAAACTGTCTTTTGGATATCACGACTTTTCACCACTCTTTCACAGGTTCAGTTCCAGCCCAGAGTGAGACCACTTAACAGCTCTTTAGTATATACATTAAACAAACTGACACCTTGATAGCTGAATCAAGGCTTGATAGTGTATGAGACTCTTCTACAAGCTTAATCTTCTGATTAATAATTTAAAAGCAAATATCAGCTCCACAAACCCTTTTATCTGTAAATACTACGAAAATAATAATTGCTGTAGTAGAAGAAACAGTCATTACCTGTTATCTCTTGTGAATACAAACTTTGATTTGCTTTGACAAGGAGAATAACTGAAGTACTCAATACTTTATATCATGATTGAAATCAACTAAAAAAAGACTACGAAAAATCAACTGTCTGCCATATCATGAACTAGGATTCATTTTCATTTTAAATGTGAAATATCAGTGTCACAACCTTTTCTCACTCTATTCTGCAATGTGATGTAATTGTATCATATTAGGAAATTAATCTTTGCTTATTCAGTTTTCAACAAGCAGCACAGCTTCAGCTTCAAATTAATAGTTGAAACAACATCACCTTTAAATCAGTTAAACATGCTTGTAGAGGTAAACTTGATGGACACCTATTAATTGGAGCATTCATTGCTGTGGGGCAACAGATGACATAGTGCAGTCATACTCTGAGAGATCTCACTGGGCTCAGGACAACAAAGTGACTTTTGCATGCAGCGTGAGCCAGACTGTAAGGTTAGCATCTGACCTGTGCTGGGGATGACATGAGTGTTGTTGCCCTCAAAGAAGCCTTTAGGAGGCACAAGCTATCCTTCACACTCAGTGCACCAAGCTTTGGGGTGATGCAAATGTATCTGACCAGCCCTGCTGACAATAGGAGAGGTAAAGGGGTAGTCACTGGGCACAGGAAACCCAGTGCAGATTGTGATTGCTCTTTTCAATCCTACTGCTACAGCCCTTTCAGTGATGGGAATAAAACTTCCCTGGTAGTCCTAACAGTTTTCCCCCAGCAGAGAATTCCCCCAGGCTGCAGAAACCTTAGCTCCTTTCATACAGCCACAGAGATCTTGCTATCCTGGTACTGAAATAAACTGACAGTGGGGGACAGCCTCTGTTGCCCTGACTATTTTTAGTGGCAGCAAAGAGAATCTGCCATCCCTAATAGAACTCTTTTTAACTGTGCAATACAATGAAGGTAACATTATTGCAAAGAGGTATTGGGTCAAATCATTAGGCATTTTGTCTGCTACACCAAACATTTTAGCTTCCTGTCTAACTGAAGGATGATCTGATGCTCTTAGAACAAAAACTGCCCTTGGTACTAAGGTGTATGTCATTTTTGGACTACCTTCTCTATTCTGGGACATGCTTAATTTTTGTCTACAGGTTGAAATAAACTTTCCAAAGCTTGCTGATCTCACAATCTATGAGGACAGCTTGCATTTATACAACATGCTTCACTTATTCAGACTCTTTGAAGCAGCATCCAGAGATGCTCACTAGTGACAGTAATAAAAAAACAGCCCCAAGGTGGGTAAAGCACTTCTGATTAAATGTACAACCTTCCTCCAGATGCAAATGGGTAAGAAAGGAGCTGCTGTGGAATGGGTTAAATACTTATTTTAAGATGAGACATGTAATTTAATTTAATTTAATTGAAATAAATTAAATAGTATACTAAAACCCCTATAAGTGACTTGTAGGAAGTCCTCATAGGTTTCTTTGAGCTAATTCATAATGCTAATCAGACGCCCTGATTGAGTGTCACACTTTTATTGCTCTTTGTCTGAATCTTACACTTCCTTTTCTTTTTTTTAGCAATCTTCCACAAAACTGGAGCTCTGCAGTTATACAATGCAGTATATATTGCAAACCAGACATGTCATATTAACCTCCTTTCCACTTGCAGTATTATCTAGTACCATGAACAGAACAACAGGTTCAGGAAATTTGGTCTTTTTTATCCTTCTGCCACAAACATGTCAAACAAACGTGGAAAACCTCTTTCCCTGTCTGGTTCTCCAGCAATGACTGCCCTGAATGTGTTACATCTCCAGAGAAGAGGTCTTATTCAAGTACTGTAAACATAGGTGGTGATATTGACACTGAGGCTAAGAGGAAACAGTGCACATAAATATGTAATTTTAAAAGTTGATCCATTACCTTTCTAGCCTTTGCATGGTCATGGCTAGTGTTTTGTTCAGTTCCTCTATCATCCGGCACCCTGAAGGATGAATGGGCAATGTGCTGGACCCAGAAGGCAGGTGCTGGTTGTGGCTGCTGTACTGGAGCTGGTGCTGGTGAGCTGCTAACTGGGATGGCAGGACAGTGTGATGGTGCTGACTCAAAGGCTGCTGGGAGCTCTTCTGTGTGGAATAGGATGAGAGAGAGAGGTCTGGCCCCCCTAAAGGCATGCAAATCATGACTTTCTTTGGAGGTAGTGGAGGTGACAGTTTAACTGGCATACAAGGCAGTTTCACAGGAGCGCTGGGATCTAGAACAGAAGAAAGAGAGGCCCTGGTGTTAATTTTCATGGCAGTTGAGATGGAGGTCAGAGTACCTGACTGGGTGAGCAGGTACTGAGGTTGAAATTCAACAGAGGAGTGTGCACCCCTTCCCTGATGTGACAGATGATGCTGCATAGCTTGCACTCAGCACGGTGTTCAGAAAAAGAACTGTTGTTTTGCTGCACTTCTGAGTCTCAAAATAACATACCAGGGCTGTGCACATGCCTTAACACATTAAGTAATCTTAATCCTTAACAAGGCTTGTGGCACACTTCAACACTTTAATGCACTAATCCTCCAAAACAGCCCTTTGAGGTAAGCACAACCTCTCCTGCTCAACAGGCATGTAAACAGGGGGAGCAATTTGGTGTCTGAAGTTATAGGATGACTCACCACCATCACTGCCGGAGCCAGAGCTCAGGCATTCCTGACCATTCTCATCTGCTGCAGTGCAATTACTACAAGTCACATTTCTTACAGCTTTATAATGTGCAAAACATCTGGTGTTAAAAATTACATTACAGGGCAAGAAAGAAATGAAATAGAGTTTGAAGACTAAACAGGAGTGGTCTGGAAAAATGAAGGGTACAGGAGGAGAATATGGTAAAAAGGGTAGAAGAGAGTAAAGATTAATATATTCTTTTACAGAAGACTTGACAGGCACTTTTCTAGGGACTCATGAACTGAATCTTAACCTTTTTAACTCTAGGCATGTTCCTTGAATCACATAGTTGACCTGCCAGGCAAAGACTCCCCTGACTTCCACGGGAAATCAATGAAAGGTCTGTACATAAACTTCTCTGCCAAGACTCAGCTGCAGGATGCAGACTTTTGGAGATGCACTGTGAAATGTTTTCAGAAGGAAGAAGAGGTAATGGGAGGGCTTAGAGATCCCAAGATGGGTGTAGGCAATGGTCACAGCGCATGCCAAGAGCAAAGAGAATGAGAAGATATATATATATATACTGTGAGCTGCCACTGTGAATGTGTTTAGAAGGAACGCCAATCCCTTTCTAGCCTGTAATCCCACCCTAGACATTTGGTTCTGCAATGCTCTGCACACTTTTTGGCCTCTTTTTGCTTCAGTTCACAGTTGCTGTAACATGGTAAAGGAATTGAAGGGTCAGAATCTTCTTATGACCTGAGAAAACCTGGCAGTAAGATGTTCTCTAGTTTCAAATGTCATCACTCTTCTGAGCAATATCCGATTTGTAAAATCCTTTTCCAGATGGTTAGTTTCAACATTTACTTCTCCTTGCCCCCTTTATCCCTTCTTCCCTTCTGGCCTATCCTGGGTATTGCTTGTACTAGGATCCATATCTACTAGCCAGAGTGCATTATACTAGGACTTAAAAGCACTAGCACTTCTTGAAAATGATTACGGACAGTAAGGTGGAAAAAGACCATGCATGGGGCCAGCTCAGGATTAGTATCAGACTTTTTTTAGTGCTAGCTTTTTTAGTCAGAGCTTTGTTCCATCCATGGTATACATTTGATACTGGTGTTGTGCTACAACAGAAAAACCACACAGACAGTACATCTTCCCTTTCTTCAAGAGACAGGAGAGGCAAAGGGTGTGCAAAGATGAGAGAGGCATGGAGAGAAAGTGGTCTTCCCTCATTGTAGAATGTAAGAGTTACAATGAGGAGAACCCCAATTTTTCCATTTTCCATGCAATATCATATCTGCCTAATATGTTGGCTCTCTTGAAGGCAAAAATTCTTCCAATGGTTCCACCAAGGCTGAAATCTAACTCACAGGATTGCCAATCTATAGCGCACTGCCCTCTCCTCTAAAGCAGATTGTCTTCTGTACAGGAGAAAAAAAAACAGACTTCCAAGATTTTCTATTAAAGCACAGGCACGTCTCCAAGTTATTGCATTTTTCTTACATACAAGTTAGCTGTGTATATTTTCTCTTTGTATTCTGGATAAAAGCACATTCTGTTTTCTACTCAAGGTATAGACCCTTAATTTCCACTTAAATTTAAAGAAATCTTCCATATCAACATGTTTCACTTCTGTCAAAAATCTTGTCCATTATTTTTAATGTAAGGCTTAATTCAGACTGACTGTATTTCACACAAGTTCTGGAACCTGTCTGAATATGGCCCTAATGTCTAAATACAGCCTTGAAAATGAACCAGAAGCATTAAATCTACTGGTCTGTTCTTTATCTTCAGGAGAATTCTACATGTCTGTTAAAAAAATGGCTAAAAGGAGAGTGACTGCAATAGGAGGAAAGATCGATCCATTCACTCAGAAACATATCAGTATATCCTCACCATCATCAGTAATGGAGATAACAGGCATTGTACTACAAGTTAAATTGAGTGGTCAGATCAACAAGTGTTCTGAAGAAATGGGACTTTGCCCAAATCCATGGGTTCCAGGCATGCTGTTGGAAATTGTACTACTATCATCCTGACTAAAGGAGAGGACAACTTGTCCCCTGTGACTAAGAGAGACTACAGTTCTTTCTTTTCTTTTCTTTTTCTTTCTTTTTTTTTTTTTTTTTTAATTTCACAATATTTGTGATGTATGAACCAGAGGCGGAAGCTATGTCCTTTTTAGGAAAGACATGCTGGGGAAGCGAGGGGGTGGGGTTGCCCTTTATGCGAGGGAGCAATTAGAGTGTACCCAGCTCCACCTGGGGGAGGGTGAAGGACAAGTGGAGAGCTTGTGGGTGAGAATTAAGGGGTAGGCTGATATGGGGGACACTGTTGTGGGGGTGTACTACAGGTCACCAGATCAGGAGGAGGAGGTCGATGAGGCCTTCTACAAGCAGCTACTAGTAGCTTCACGATCACGGGCTCTGGTCCTCATGGGGGACTTCAATTACCCAGACATCTGCTGGGTAAGCAACTTGGCCAGGCATGCACAGTCCAAACGGTTCCTACAATGCGTTGAGGACAATTTTCTGACGCAGGTGGTAGAGGAGCCGACTAGGCGGGGGGTGCTCCTGGACCTTGGTCTTACCAACAGGGATGGGCTTGTTAAGGATGTGAAGGTTAGGGGCAGCTTGGGATGCAGCGACCATGAGATGGTGGAGTTCAAGATGGAACTTGGTGGAAGAAGTAAGTCTAAAAGCAGGATTGCTACCCTGGACTTTTGAAGAGCCAACTTCGACCTCTTCCAGGAACTGCTTGGGAGTATCTCATGGGCTAGGTTGCTTGAAGGCAAGGGTGCTTGTAAGAGCTGGGCTACATTTAAGCAGCACTTCTTCCAAGCTCAGGATTGGTGCATCCTGAAGAGCAGGAAATCGGGGAAGGGGGGCAGAAACCTGTGTGGATGAGCAAGGAGCTCACTGATAAGATCAAAAGGAAGAGGAAGGTCTATGAAATGTGAAAAAAGGGCCTGTTGTCTTGGGAGAAGTATAGAGGTGTTGTCAGGGCCTGCAGGGACGTGACAAGGAAGGCTAAAGCCCACCTAGAGATGAGGCTTGCAAAAGAGATCGAGGATAATAAGAAGGGTTTTTTCAAGTATATAAACAGCAAAAGGAAGACTAGGGATAATGTGGGTCCCTTGCTGAACGAGGGGGGTGTCCTGGTCACAGGAGACACCGAGAAGGTGTAGATACTGAATGCTTTCTTTGCTTCAGTCTTTGCTTCAAGGACTCCCCCCAGGGACTCCTCGCTCCTGGCAAGAGGACAAAGGGTCTGGGAAATGGAGAGTTCCCCCCTTGGTTGACGAGAGAGTGGTTCTGGAGCGTCTGAGTGGGCTCAACGCACACAATTCCATGGGTCTCGATGGGATGCATCCTCGTGTGCTAAGGGAGCTGGCAGAGGTGATCACCAAACCGCTCTCTATCATCTTTGAAAGGTCCTGGAGAATGGGTGAGGTGCCTGAAGACTGGAGGATAGCCAATGTCACTCCAGTCTTCAAGAAGGGCAAGAAGGAGGATCTGGGAAACTACAGGCCAGTCAGTCTCACCTCTGTCCCTGGAAAGGTGTTGGAACAGCTTGTTCTGGAAGTCATGTCCAAGCAATTGCAAGAGGAGAATGTTATGAGGAGTAGTCAGCATGAATTCACCAAGGGGAAGTCATGCTTGACCAACCTCGTTGCCTTCTATGATGGCATCACCAGCTGGGTAGATGGGGGAAGAGCAGTGGATATCATCTACCTTGACTTTAGCAAGGCTTTTGATACTGTCTCCCATGATATCCTGCTAGCAAAGCTGAGAAAGTGTGGGATAGAGGAGTGGACAGTAAGGTGGGTTGAGAACTGGCTGACTGGCCGAGCTCAGAGGGTGGTGATCAGCGGTTCAGAGTTCAGCTGGAGACCTGTGACTAGTGGTGTTCTCCAGGGGTCGGTGCTGGGTCTGGTCTTGTTCAACATCTTCATCGACCACCTTGATGAGGGAATAGTGTCTGCCTTCAGCAAGTACGCTGACGACACAAAGCTGGGAGGAGTGGCTGACACGCCAGAAGGCTGTGCTGCCATTCAGTGAGACCTGGACCAGCTGGAGAGATGGGCAGGAAGAAACCAAATGCGGTTTAATAAGAGCAAATGTAGAGTCCTGCACCTGGGAAGGAACATCCGGAAGTATCAGTACAGGCTGGGGGAGGACCTGCTAGAGAGGAGCACTGAGGAGAAGGACCTGGGGGTCCTGGTGGACAACAGGTTGACCATGAGCCAGTAGTGTACCCTCGTGGCCAAGAGGGCCAATGGGATCCTGGCATGCATTGAAAGGAGTGTGGCCAGCAGGTCAAGGGAGGTGATCCTCCCCCTCTACTCTGCCCTGGTCAGGCCTCACCTGGAGTACTGTGTCCAGTTCTGGGCTCCCCGGTACAAAAAAGACAGGGATCTCCTGGAAAGAGTCCAGAGGAGGGCCACAAAGATGATACGGGTCCTGGAGTATCTTCCTTATGAAGAAAGCCTGAGAGACCTGGGTCTGTTCAGCCAGGAGAAGAGAAGACTGAGAGGGTATTTATACACATCAATATGTATAAATACCTGAGGTGTGGGAGACAGAAGGATGTAGCCAACCTCTTCTCAGTGGTTTGTGGGGATAGGACAAGGGGCAATGGCTGCAAGATAGAGCACAGGGAGTTCCACACCGACATGCAAAAGAACTTCACAGTGAGGGTGATGGAGCACTGGAACAGGCTGCCTAGGGAGGTTGTGGAGTCTCCTTCTCTGGAGATATTGAAGGCCTGTCTGGACGCCTACCTGGGCAGCCTGCTCTGAGGGACTTGCTTTGGCAGGTGGGTTGGACCCGATGATCTTTCGAAGTCCCTTCCATCCCTACAATTCTGTGATTCTGTGAAATGCTTATTGTCTCCAGCATGTAATATCTATCAGACGTGGACCTTTGTAGATGAATAAGAAACTGGACAGGGGAAATATGACCAAGGAATCTGTTGTAAGCATCTTCTCAGTGGAACATTACTAGAGTCCTAAAGCACTAACGTGACAGAAGAGAAGCAAACTGTGTGAAGCCAGGTGTGCATGTCTGATTAATCTCTTCTGGCTTAGGCTCTTCATGCTCAAGAGAATAATGAACAATCTTTGCAAGATGTTGGTTCCCAGCAGGGTTGTGACCACTGAGAACTGTGCATGGTTAAGTAATAACTGTGCCAGAATTGATGAACGAGATGTTAGATTTCCCACTGCTGATGACTTTAAATTACTTAAAATATATTTGTTCAAGCCACAATATTTGCTGCACATCAGACCTATGACAAGCAGGTCAGCCCTAACCTCTTCCTTATAGATCATTTTGCTAATACATACAGTTGCTGCATTTCCTTTTGTGTTTTAGGGAGATAAATGTGCTTTTACTCCCTGTGTGGAAGATCTGCCCTGGACTGCACTCCTGGAGTGCTTGTGTTATACTGGGGCTATACACCAGGTACACCACGTTCACTGTCTTCACAGGCACTGAACATAGCTAGAGAATTGGTCAGAACACATTGCAGATACACATATTACATATAGGATACTAGAAAGTTATGGATGTATGGTGGCAAATATTGCTCCACCAGGGATGCTAGATAAGCCCATTAGAATCAGATTCTGCCCCAGCACACCTGGGAATTACTCTTGGAGGAAGAGGGCACACCTAGGAATCCTGGGCTTGTGGCAGAGCTAGCTATGTTTGCAAACCTGCCAGTGTGAGGAAAGCTGTTTCTTTACTCCTTGTGATGCCAAGCAGTAGCCAGCAGGCCAAGAAAGGCCAATAGCCTCCTAGATTGCATGAAGCACTGCCAGGAGATCAAGGGATCCCCTTCTATTCAGCACTCCTTAGACTTTATCTAGGTTACTGTAACAAGTTTTGGGCCTCCCAGTACAGGTAAGACAAAAAAAACTGAGAAGAATTCTGCAGAAGGCTGTCACGATGTGAATGGTGAGAGAGTTGGGGTTGGTCAGCCTGCAGAAGAGAAGGCTCTGGGGAAATCTCATAGCAGCCTTCCCGTACCTAAAGGGGGCCTACAGGAAAGCTGGGGAGGGACTCTGTCAGGGAATACAGTGATAGGACAAGGGGAAATGGCTTTATTCTAAAAGAAAGTATATTTAGATTAGATTTTGGGAAGAAATTCTTTACTCAGAGGGTGGTGAGGCACTGACACAGGTTGCCCAGAGAAGCTGTGGATGCTTCAACCCTGGAAGTGTTCAAGGTCAGGCTGGATGGGGCTTTGTGGGGACTGATCTAGTGGGGACTGTCCCTACCCATGGCAGAGGGGGGTGGAGCTTGATGATCTTTAAGGTCCCTTCCAACACAAACCATTTTATGTTCCTATGATTGGCTGAGGGACTGGGGTTTATTCATCCTGGACAAAAGATAGCTTGGGGAGGGACATAACAGCAACACGCCAGTACCTAGAAGGAGGTTATCAACTCTTCACAGTGGTACATGGTGGGAGGAGGAGAGTCAATGGCTAAAAATTGAAATGAGAGGTTCAAGACTGAATTATAAAGTGTTATGCCCAAATGAGAAGAACCAAACAGTGCAATAGGTTTGCCCAGACAGGTCGTTCAGTCATTTGGCATTTTCAAGATCATTGGTCAAAGCCCTGACCAACTGTTGTAGTTTGTTGCATTTGGAGAACATAAATAAACTGAGCATGCTCATCCTTAAGGTTAAAAATTATAGCTCTGTATAGGTTTGTATGAATTCCCTGCAAAGCCTTAGAAAGGCTCTTGAGAGAGCCTTGGTTTCAAAGATGAAAAGATTTCCTGCTGCCTATATGTGCGAGGTACTACCCTCCAGGTAAGAGCAGGCAGTTGAAGTGTGGAGAGAGTAACTCCATCAGGGCCCACTTTCCTGTGAGAACCTGGATGTGCTGGGGAAGGAAACCCACTTTTGCTCTGCTGTATCTCCTTCAGGCACACAGTGAAAAGAGAATTCTCCATTGCCCCCTCATGAATGTAACCTGTCTTCATAAATATAGCCTGCCAGAACAGGCAGCAGGAGATAACGTCGCAGAACAGGAAGCTTTCAGGTAATTTCATGGGCTCATCTAAAGAGAAGCCTTCTAAGATATGTGTCTGTCAGATTATAAAATACTGCACAGAATGTTTGCTGAAAAAATTGTACTAGTAAATACTTTCATAACACTGTAACTAACCATCAGCTGTGCTGTTGCAATGCATCAGGGCACCAAGCAACCATACTCTCTAAACTCATCCCTGGCATGTCCACATTGTCAGAGGCTTTGGGGGTTTGCAGGGTTTCCTATCCTGTTAAATGTTTGCCTCTAATTATGAATTAGTTCTTATTCTACAGAGACATAAATAGAAGGCACAGAAATAAAAGTGTGCCATGCCTCTCCTTAAAATATTGACTGAAGAAAGCAAGAGAATTGAAAAGGTTTTTCAAAGCTTAAATACAACAGCTGAGTGACCAGATACATCCTAGTAGTGTATTCCTAGTGGCCACACTACACCCTTGCATAAAATTAGGCTAATTTTAGACTCAGACACTCTCAGGTGTTGCTGAGACTTCTGCTTGGTGGCGCATAATTTGTTCTCTGAAGTGTTAGGGGACTTTATGGGTAACTGGTAATTCAGTTGTTTCAACAGAAACTATCTGATTAATTTCAGAAAACATCATCTGTGTTGATTAAAAGTAACCACTTAGTGAATCAGGACCAAAATGAGCTTCATACTACTGGGGTATGCTGTCTATCAAATCATATATGACCAGTATTCTTGTCGCTTTTGGCCATTGAAGATTTTATGGTAATGTGGGGACTTAATCCTGGCAGTCCAGTTACATTTTGTCCCAGGAGATTATTTCACTTCCTCCTCAATTTTTAACCAAATAAGGGAGGGTGCAAGTGTTGTTCTAAATGCCTGAGTACTGCATGTCGATATTGGGGAATTAAAATGATGAAAGAAATTCTACCCATGAAGATTATGATCATATATAATAATGATCGTATTTGGAAGGCTCACCAGGATGTAACTGGCCAACAGGGAATGCAGAGCAGTGGAACAATGGTATCAAAACATTTAAAAATCATATTTTTCTGCTAGGGTTGCCTGTCTTGTGCTATGAAGGAATCACTGATTAAGAGAGGCATACTGCTTCACTCCAATGGAGGAAAAAGTAGAGAGAGAGGCTGTGTTGGTATTTCCACACCCAGTACTGTGACAGGGACATTCCCTGTGGATGCAGCATCACCAAGACCATTGGGTGATGGCACGAAGCAAAGTACCAAACATACTTCTGCAGCGGTGGTGGCATCACTCCCAGTGTCTGCTCTGCCGTCTGCTTTTGGCTCTGTCCCCATTCCTCTGCTGTCCCATCCCCACAGTACCTGAGCTAGAGAAGAGGCATGCTAAGGCTGTCTGATTTATATTTGCTACTGGCAATTCTCTCTTCCTATCACTTTTAAAACCGATATTTCATTTTCACCCTCCACAAAATTAAATGTGCTCTTGCTTGCTTATTTTAGGCCTGCACTTTTATGTGCGTTTCTTATCAAGGGAAAGGCCAATCTTTCTCTTGGCACAGGCACAGAGCTATCTGAGATGGTTCACAAATGCTTTTAGAGGTGAGGATTGTTTCTCTCCCTTTCCTAAACCCTGTATTACACTCTTTGGCAAATCCTCCAAGTCAATCTTCATACCTGTAACTGAAGAACTTCTTATCTTCATACCTTTTTCATACCTTTAAACCTGAAGAACTCTGGGACAAGTTCTCAGCAAGAACGTGGTCGGACTCACAGGAAGCTTTTTTTAAAAAAAAAATTTATGCTGACTATGCCTATAGTGATTTGATTTTATAATACTATATTCTCATTTATATTTGTATAAAGCATATTTTTCTTTACATATACACATACATATATGTAACTGTCTTAAGACTGAAGTTAAGAGGCAGCTCTGCATCTTCCAACTCAGATGCGTGCCATCACAACATCACATTGCCTCTTGCAGTCTTCTTGAACAGAGCTTCCAGACCATTAATGACTGTAACTTCTCACTAGTCATGCTTGGTATGTCTTAATTTGACTTCAACTCTCTCACAAAATATTTAGTAGAAAAATGGGTATGCAATGAGAAAAGTCTTCACCTTGAATGCCAGAATTCAGATTTTACCTGTTTTCTCACACACAAGCTGAGGATGTCTGGAGTAATTAGTAAAAGACAAGCATTAATTCTGCTTCCCACTGATGAGGGTGCTTCATTAGGATTGATTGCTCATTTTCAAAGATTATACATGGCTAATATAATTACCAGTGAAGAACACAAGGCATTGAACAACATGTATATCCTTAGACCACCCAAGTAAATGGACCCTTAAGAATTAACTCAGTGCTCTTACTTAT
The DNA here is from genome assembly GCA_011074415.1 of Stictonetta naevosa. Classification (NCBI taxonomy): domain Eukaryota; kingdom Metazoa; phylum Chordata; class Aves; order Anseriformes; family Anatidae; genus Stictonetta; species Stictonetta naevosa. The sequence goes on from CM021698.1 coordinate 62,914,827, forward strand.
AAACTACGTACAAATCAGGCTTTCACTTCTGGCAGGGCTAGCTGTCAATTAAATTAGGGTCCTATGACCAAATCTGAGTTTCTGCTCCTTTCCCCTGAGGGCTCTGCATATTCATGTATAAGAGTCTGTGTATATGTGCATAGAAGAGATCATTTAGAACTGGATGAGAGACCAGTAATAGTTATCATGAACTAAGAGAAGACAGCTCTGTTTCACTTTCATTGGAAAAGTTGTTACCATCAAGCAATTAATTTATGCTGATAGCTTGAGAATGGTACTACTTCACACAAAATTACCAGCTGAAAAAAAAACAACTATCAGTAGCACCCATCCTGTAATTCTGCTATCTCATGCAGAGGGAAGCCTTATGTATGATAGATACTTAGTGCCAGAGGTTTTTCCTACACTATTCCTTTTTTTCATTGTTATTTTAAATTTTCTTTTTAATTTCTTCATGTTGGCCTCAATTCTGAGCAGCTTCTTGTAATTGGAACAGAGTGTTATGGGAGATACAGGAAGCTGGTGTTGTCCTCACCTGAAGCCGGCAATTCTGCCGCATGGCTTTCCAGGTTGCAGAACTGCCAATTTGTTTTGTAGTATAAGGCAAAAAAATAGTAATTACGTGCAGATTTTGGTAGGCAAGAAAGTAAAGAGATTCCACATATAATGAACAAAACTATGCAGACGAAAATGTGTAGCAACCCAAACAGAAACATGAAGACTACATAGAGATATGAAAAAAAACAGAACACGTTCTTCCCTAATGAGCTCTTTCTTGATATATTTCTTAATCTAAATTAAACAAGCATTAACTGACAGGGAAAAAAAAAAAAAGTACCTAGAATGTATTAATGTGTATTAATGTGGACTGAGCATTTCTCACATTAGTCCTGAAAAAGCTGGAGCAGCATTAATGCCAGAAGAGCAGCCCAGTGAGAGACCGGGAGCTGCCTCAGTTCAGAGATGCACCACACCTCGTCTTGAGTGTGGGATTTCAAGGTGCTGCCTCCTGGAAAGCAGTTGCAATTATGAACAGACTGTTCAAAGGATGTAGGTAAGGACTTAGGGAGCCCTTTCTGGTCTGTATAAGTGCAATAATCCTTTGCTTCAGTGGCTAAATGACAGACTGAAGAGTAGAGACTGGTCAGGTAAGATCCACCAATCCTCCTTCCACAGGTGTCTAAAGCTTTGAATTGCAGAGAGCCTGGACACTTGTAAAACATCTGGGACACAAAAAAAGAATCTGATTTGTTTCTAGCTGGCATGCAGAGAGAGAAACAGCAGCATAATCTGTAGAACACCAAAATCCTAATCAGTGGGAACTGGAGCTGCCCGTCATCAACAGGACTCATCAGTAGGAGGGGAACAGTTAGAGCTGCAGTGGAAAGGGGAGCAGGTGGGCAGGTCGTGTGAGCAGGGAAGCAAAATGGTAGGAAGGCAGGTGATAGAACGGCCTGTGTAAGGATCAAGGGGCTTGACAAAAGAGAAACATATGGAAAGATACAGGGAATGTGTCTGGGGTGACCTGCCCAGATGTCAGTTGAGGGTAGAAGCAACAAAACAAAAGAAAAATTCTCCCTCTCCCTTCTACCTACCCTACCCCCTGCCCTGCCCTTTTTCTCATTAAAAGTTGTCCTGGTTTCAGTTAGGACAGAGTTATTTTTCCTCCCAGTAGCTGGTAGGGTGCTATGTTTTGGATTAGGATGAGAAGAGTGCTGATAACATGCTGATGTTTTAATTGCTGCAGAGCAGTGCTTACATTAAGCCAAGGACTTTTCAGCTCCTCGCTCTGTCCTGCCAGCGGGCAGGCTGGGGGTGCAGCAAGAGCTGGGAGGGGACAGACCCAGGACAGCTGACCCAAACTGGCCAAAAGGGTATTCAATACCATCTGATGTCATGCTAAACAATATATAGGGGTGGCTAGCCGGGGTGGGGGGGCTGGCTGCTCGGGGATAGGCTGGGCATCGGTCAGCGGGTGGTGAGCAATTGCATTGTGCATGACTTGTTTCGTACACACTATTATTATTATTATTATTATTATTATTATTATTATTATTAGTATTTCCTGTCTTAATAAACTGTCTTTATCTCAACTCACAGGCTTCACTTTCCCCTTTCTCTCCCCTATCCCAGAGAGGGAGGGGGGAGTGTGAGCAAATGGCTATGTGGTGTTTAGCTGCAGGCCAGGTTAAACCACAACAAAAGGATTTAAAGATAACCTTGTATTTTACTGTTACTTCCTTTCCCATCCTGCCATTTTTGTGGTGATGGTACATCTTGATAAATAAGAGTGAGGAGGGTTTGTCAGGAAATGTCATGGTAGCACTAGGTAAACAGGGAGGAGAAGGGAAGAGTCCTGAAGCAACCTTGATGATGGTATAGTCTGAAAATGCTTTATGATCCCTGCCCTAGGTGCAACACACACACATTGCTAGTACACACAACAACATGTGCAAACACGTTTATGGAAGGACATTGAGGACTTTGCTATAAGGGCAAGTTTTTCCTATATGGGGCACAGTGGTGCTGAGGGTCTAGGAACATCTACTTACCAGTTAAGTGGCTGGCAATCCTGGCAATAGGTTTAGGAGGCAGGGCAGGGGGCTGTTTGAGGAGGGACAACTGTTTCACTGGGGTGTCCTCATGGTCTCCAGGGAAAGCAGCAGATTTTTTGGGGGGAAGTAGCAGGACTGGCTTAGCTGTAGGATCTTGGGACAGGAGGACGCTGGATTCATTGGATGTGGGGCTCTCTTCAGACACTGGAGGACACAACCACATCATAGACGCAACAACGTTATGAGCAAAGCAGCAGTGGATACAGACATTGTAAGACAAGAAAAGAAGTGCAGGAATGTGGCTTAGGACTGACTAATAGAATTCACTCAAACATCATATTAACACAGAAAAAATAGAAAAAGAGAGAAAAAGAAAGAGTAACACACATCTAGACAACAGCTGAATTTCCCATTACCTCTGTCAGAAGTCAGCTCCCTTATGCCGAGCTGGGACATATTCCCACATCTAGATATTTTCCCACGCCTGATATGTTACCAGGCAGTCTTCAAATTTATCCTATAACTGTAAAAGCACCTCTCGGGGGCTATTCCATTCCAAAGGGGCTGCACAGCTGTGCATGATCACGGAAGAGTGCTTCTACTAGTCACTTTTCCTCACTTGACCTTCATCCACAACTTCAACATTAAGTGATGCAGGAAGAGGAGTTAACCTAGATACACAGTATCGCTGTCTCTCTATGGGCTAGGGAAGAAGCGCAGAGAGCCTCACCTAGGATGGTGCAGCTGGCTGTGTTAACTACTGGAAGATGTGTGATGTGAATGTCACCCAATACCATGCAGCGGGTAAAGGAAATGACATACCCCAGGGTTTAAAAATGTTACCAGCCCTCTAGAGCTCATTGGCACAGCTGAGAAGTAGTATGACAGTTAGAAATCTACTCTTAAATGCTCACAAAAATGCAAGGACTTTGCCTGACATGCAAGAGGTTACTAGTGTAGAAGTATAGTACATAGCAGAAGTACTGCTATGCTGCTACAGTCAAAATTTCTCATGGAGCACCCAGTGATAATCTGTATGCTCCTTCTTCACCAGAAGAACTTGGTCTTCAACAATGGTTTCTCAGGGCTACCCACCAAGGTAAGAGATCAAAAACCTGTTTCAAACTGCTTAAAGTAGCTATGTCATACTGAAAACAAGAAGTTACCTGTCCCATCCATGATCTCCGTGGTTGGGAGCACCTCGTATGAGCAGGGTTCCCCAGGTGCAGAACCTGACTCCAGTTCTGCTAGGGCTGGAAGCGATACTTGGCTGGAGCTCAGTACTGGTCCAGAGCCCAGAGGCTGCCCATTCTCCAAAGCTCCTTCGTCATTTGGTATGGAAAGTTCCCCATCTGTTCATATTCGGAGGAAAGCACAATGACAACAGAAGACACAAATAAGATACAGAAAGAATTTGAAATGAAATCTGCTTTCTCCAATAGCTTGCTTGAGAATGAAGATCCTGAACTAAGTCATTGTATGTACATAGGCGACACAGGATAATGATCAAAACAATATGGTTTTTATCTCAAAAATACAACTTGTGCTGAGCAATTTTTGGAGATGTCTGAACGATGTTCTGTCCACAACAGTTTCATAGAAGTCCGACAGCATTTCATTTATTTTACAGGGTTATTAAGACTTAGGAAAGATCTGCCAAATAACCGCGTTGATCCTTTGCTTATCCCTAGGCTTGTCATTATGATCCATGGTCTAAGCTGCATGGTCATCCTCTGTCTGATAGGGCCATAAAATTTATTTTCCCCGTCTCTTAAAACTGTAAAGTCAGAAAAGGGAATGGACTGGAACACAATACGTAATTTATAATATTTTAATAATAATAATAATAATGAGCATTGTTCCCTTACAGCATTTTTAATACTGTAAAGGACACAAGCGGAATCACAGAAGTATACCAATAAAACCATTATAGTGTCCCAGCATGATCAAGACTATAAGTAAGGGAGATAACAATTTTTATAGTTGCCTGGTGAAAGGTCTTGATACTGGGATATAGTGGATTCCGTTTAGAAAGTCTGTTTTTAAAGTTATTAATAATAACTTCTCCATATGGGCAAAAAAAATCTGTAATAGCAATTGTTTGTTCCTTTTCTATCAAACACCACTTCACATTAGAAGTTGTATAGAACAGAAGGGAAGGATCAGATCATTCTTCATGGTGTCAACTTGCATGATTTTTATCTCAGAACTTGTTATGCACAGCACTCTGGTACCTGGAGGCAATGACTACACAGGTATCTCAATTACAATTTTATAACATGTTCAGCTCTTATGGTTACGAGTGGAAGCCTGAAAACAAATCCAAAATGTGACCTGTAAGGCAAAAAAAAAAAAAAAAAACCACAAAAAACACCAAAAAAAAAACAGAAGGCAAATCAAGAGAGCCTAGTTTTCCTACGCTTTCAAATCATTTTTTAAGTCAAATTCAGGATTTCAGGATCTGGTTCTTGATTTTTGGGCAACTGTGATTAGCCACATTACTGCTCAATGTACCATGCGGAAATGTATAGCACTCAAGTGAGCATACACTTTCCCCTCACAGGGTTAAGATGTGCAAAACACCTTGGAAAGCAATACTGAAAAGATAGAAAAACAAAGTGGCACAGCAATTAGCTTGTCTGAAAGTACAATAGATGATAAATAATTAATTTTTTATTTTTATTTTTTCTGTCTTGTAAAGCTTCTGTACAACATGTGAAGATGGTCTCTTCCTTAGTTTGGTATTGTTAGAAATACCAAGGTCTTGACTTTCTTAATTTTATTTATTTATTTATTTATTAAGAATTAGAGAGCTATTACGATACATTGCCACATCACAGTAGACTGAAACCTGACCTGCAGCTTTCAGAGCAATCAGCTGAGCTGCCAAAAGGTGGCAACATTAATCAAAACTGAAGGTTTCAGCCCATTGTTCACAGCATAGCCTCCTTCTAACTGCTGCAGTCATTCAATACAAACCATTTTATTTCCCTAGACAGCAAGGATCAACCAACAGTTCAGCCAGTATTTAAGCTGAATGTTTTTTGACTTAACTGTTTGCTTCAAAATGCTATGTATCCTGTACTTGCTCTGTCTCCCTTTTGTAAACATATTCCTTTACATGTGTTTGGGATAGAGGATGCTGTTGTGTCAGAGACATGGTTTCATGAAAGATCATAATTACTGCTTCGGCAGAATAACTGCTTCTTGAATGAAAGACAGTGACTGTGTCCAGCAATATTCACTAATTGGTACAGGACTAAATTTGACCATTACTGTGACCAGACAATGAGTATGTATGATAAAACCAGCATTTTATTATTATTATTATTATATTTTTTAGGGATATCTACACATTTTTAATGGAGATGCCAATTGTAACATTCTGAGCACCTTGAAATCTTACTATCTTAAATGCACTTTGCATTTATCAAGGTATATTCAGCATGGCTTAAGAAGACACATTCAAATCATCTGTTGAAGGTTTACTATTTCAAAAAAGCAAAGTGAGAGAAAATGTTGACTTTTACTTTTTGTCATAATAGCAAGTGTGACAGCTCTCTTTATTGACAACATAATCTATTTTAATCTTCCCTCTGAAAATCTCTCTAAATCTTCATTTAGGCTCTAAAATTCATCCTCGAATTTGACTGAAATCATCAGACATGACACAGAATCATGACTGAAATATATACACTAAATCTGATCTTGCTTAAAGAAGAACTACATCAGGAACTGCTAAAACACAGTAAACAGATCAAAGAAGGTGATGAAAATCATCATCTGTAGAGTGAAGAATCTCTTAGTGTGAATTAATCCTGGATCAGAGGCATGCTTGACAACCAGACAAAAAAGGCATATTAATTGCTATTTTTAAAGTACTAAATGCTATTTCGGTTAGCTGACATAAAAATGGAAATAATCTTAGTAATGCAGTTATGACATATATATGGATGAATTGATTAGTCGTCAGGAACTGGCTATGAGTTTAATTTTGCACAGTGATAACATATGTAATCTTTTGTTCTCAAACTTGCTAATTCCTTTGCTGCATTTTCTGAGAGCTTGCTGTTACTAAGTGGAGAACAACTTTCCCTAAATGCATGAGCTCTGATACTGCAGGCAGTGTGCTAGTCAGCATGATCTGGACTGGACCAAAATCAGTAATGCGAGCTCTGCAGCAAAAGGAGCAAAAGAAGGTGCTGCTCTATTAACCAGGATGCTCTGTACACTCAGAGTGATGGAACAAGCAGAACCTCAGAGGAATTTCTTTGATGCAAGGGCTCTACCCAGATGTTTTGGTTCAGTCTTGCATGTGAAAATAACAGCACAGGGTGAGGGCCTAGAAATACATAGATGATATGTTCAAAAGATCTGGACCTTAAGCACAGTTTGTACTCATGAACTCATCTGCCATTTCCACTTCTGGGTATTTTTTGAAAATTACTTGCAGCCCACAGTGCATCATGATAGCTGGTACAGATTGATCCTTTTGTTGTTTATTTTCTTTGGAGTTCTGCCTATGTTCTCACTGTGTCTTTTGACTCTGAATGCCTTGGAATAGGGAACTTCCTATCTTTTTGATGAATGTAAAGCTCATGTGCTCCTTCCATAGACAAATGGCTGAGCCAAAATGATATGTAGAATTCTAAATCTTGTGTTATTTTCCATTTGGGGTTGTCTTTGGTACTGGCCTTCTCTCAAGTAAGAATGTCCAGGCAAATATTCTCAATGGAGAAGGCTAGGAAGGGCAAGGCATGTCCATGCCCTTCTCTGCTGTGGCCCCCTTGGGCTAAGTGATGGAAAATCGAGTGCTCTTGCTTGAGGTTTATCACTCACAAAACATTTTCAAGCCCTGTCAGGGTTTAGAAAACCTGAAATTTGGGTTTTTAAACCCTCATTTTGATTAGATAGACAGTACAAAAATAGAAACGTACAAAAGATGAAGACTGCACATGCTTCCTTTGAGGAACCACTGCATCATCATCTCTGAAGCAAGCTCCTGTTCAGAAATTTCTTACTACAGGAACCTTGTCTATGTTCACATGAATGAAGATGTATCAAAATATTACACGTAGCTTTTAATTCTTTGCCCATAGCACACTGGGCATCTCTAAAGACAGATGCTTTAGTGATGGTTACAACTTCGTATGAGAATCAAAACTGTTCATCTATGTATTTGAGCTCTTGGCTCTGCCTGCCTGTAAACTATTATAACAGCAGGCATCTGACCAGATATTTCTTCAATACACTGTTTTTCTAAAAGTACACAGTATTTGAAAAAAAATGCAATCTTTGCTCACATTTTCAGAAGATGCAAGTCACACAACCCTTGAAATAGCAGAAACTTATTCAGTCATGATTCTGGCCCTTGACAAGAAGTGAGCTCTCTGCAGTTCAGTCTGGAGTGGTTTCACTTGAATAGTTTAAGCATGGGGGTCACTGAAGTGATACAAGCATTTCTTGTTTCCCAAATATAGCAGCTGGACTGCAGTGATTCTCCCATGTGTGAACACTGTGACTTACTGCGCTCTGCTAATTGTCACCTGCTGGACTACAAAGTCATCTGAAAAGCTAGCAAATCCTGAAGCAAACAGGTCAGAGTGTCATTTTAAGTAACAGGCAAACTGGCTAATTCTGTTCTTCAACATAGGTGATAAAACAATACTAAGTGCACTGCAGCTCCAGAATTTCTGTTCTTAGGTCAGTCTATCCATATTAATTTTCCTGTTATATGTTCAGTTTATTTTAAGAAAGAACAAGGAAAAATTACCCACTAATGGGCCCGAGTCTTCGGAATAGGAGACTAAGAGATTTAACATTATGACTCCAACTATTGTCTGTACAAGATGCCTCTTGGCACAGAAGATGCTACCATCAAATAAAGCCTTCTGATACGAATACTCTCGGATTACTTTTCCTCTACAAATTTTGTCATACTCATATCCTTACATCACACAAGATCAATGCTACTATACTTGTGTGTAACCACTTTTATCTCTGCCCTGCTTCTTTCAAGGAAGGGCTCCAATTTTTCTTTGCTTCCAGTGTTTGCAACTAGCAGGAAATAATGTGGAGATACTGGATTACAAATCTAGCCATGTTGGGGGATAGCTTCCCATGTATTTGCATCTGAAAAATAAAAAAAGTTCAATGTCTCTACTCCTTGTACTGGAAACAGGAAGAAGAAGCCCGAGTTTCTTACCAGTTCTTTCTGCTATGAAAAGGTGAAAAATGACTACAAGGAGGAGTGTTTTTGTTTTTTGTTTTTGTTTGTTTTGTTTTGATTTGATTAGGACCTTCAGACAGCTTAACATCTACTTTACCAGGCAATATTGAAGATTACAGACTACAGCATTACTTGAAGGGAGAAAGTTGCAGCCTCTTAGAGCAAAGCAGGGAGAATTTCCCTGAGTTTCAAGGTAGAAGGCAGGGTCATGCTGCACAGGAGAGATTTTTCATGGGGATGACTTTAGGTTTGTGTAGGGATAAACAGAGGCTGACTTACAAGCTCCCCAGGGTGCTGACTTGGGAGCTACTTCCTGGCTTCCTCTGGGCTGTGACCCACATGGAGTGACAGACTCAACTGTGCCTCGCTGGCCACAGGATGTCTGCTTCATGGTTAAGTATATGGTCCAAGTCACAGTCTAAAATGTGGAAAACCTGAGACACTGAGAAGGGAAAACCTTCTGCCAGTTGTTGTTTCTACTCTGCAGTTGCATATAGAATGACTCCCAAGACACCACAGTAAGAGCACAGGCAGTATTAAATCCAAAGCATAAGAAGCATCCAAAATATGCAATGGATAAAAACTGTAGAATGTAATCACAAGCAGAACATTGCTTTTGTTTGGGTTAGTAAATTTTTAAATAATCTCTTTTTTCGCAATAAGCTAGACTAAAAGAGCATATAGCAGATTTAAACAGACCAGATCTAATGAGATAGACTGTATCTATAAAATCTCTGAAAATGTTTAGCTTCTATAGACTTACCCAGGTTTTTTACTGGTACTGCTGAATAATTTTAGACTTTGAATTAATGAGATATCAAAGCACATGCCTAAGTTCTATTTCAGTTAAAAGGCGATTTTGCCATACCTTTACATAATTTGCTGAATTCTCTGCCTTACTTATTGACAAGAGAAGCAGCAAAACAAATAAAAGTTGCAGTTACAGATTGACACATAGGCAATAGATGTCAAATGTGTGTTGCATTACCAGTGTAAAATAACGGTGTTTTGCATAAAAAGTATATTACTGACACAACATATTAATTATCCTGAAAAAGGAATCATTATTATCTTGACATTTGAGCTGTTTCAAGGGAATGTTCACTGTTCTGTGCACATCACAGTATCCTAAGCCTTTAAAACATTTCTTTTTTTCCACAATTGTTAATCCCACAGTGACTCAACCAGACAATGGTAATAAATGCAGGCACAGACCCATTTCATCTCCCTGTGGCCTGGATGCCTTGCTGTTCTGCAGCAAGTTACTATTGCACACTGCTGAGACTTATATTTCTACTGCTTTACGTTTTTGATTAGCTAGATAACTACCACATCTATCCAATCGAGAGGGTGTGAAATCAAGAGATGTTTTCGAAACCTTACTCTGTACAGTCCTGCTATTCTGTATGGTATTCCCAGTTCCTAATGTTACAACAATTTAAGATGTGGCCATAAAACTATACGGGATGTCAATTTAATGTTGCAAAAAGAAGAGCACTTACCTTTATCAAAAATTTCCTTCAGCACTCCTCGTTTTATAAGCTCCTCTCTGCTTTGCCTCATTGATATCTTTCTTTCCAAAGCTGTAAGCAAAGGAGATGGGTGAATATTAATAGAAAAGAAGGAAAATGATAATTTTAAAAGGCTTTATTCCTTTTAAAGTGTTCAAAAATGATTTTCTCCTTTTAACATCAGTGACAAATTGTCTTAAAAGGTACTGGCAGTCCAAGAATTTGTTTGTTGTTGTTGCATGGCTGATTTTGATAGAAATAACTATATAGTGACCTATTTGAGGGCATGTCTGCATTCCTGTTGCTTAATTTGGATACATGACCCAAGCAAGAAATGGAGAATTAGACAGCAAAGAAAGAGAAAAAAAAATAATGTAGAAGCTGGTGAGAGAAAGGCAAGAAAGAAGGCAACATGGAAGATCATGGCCAATGGAATACATGGCAGTGGATTGTTCCCAGGCCATGGAAGAGGACCAGCACCTCCACCTCCCCAAAGACAAGGCTGGTTTGCCACTAACTCCAGTAAGACCAGAGTTAGGCATTTGGGACAGTGCAAAAAAACAGCTGTTAAGTGGAGTCTCATCTTCCCTGAAGGGGTGTTTTGCCCAAAACAGGTACCAATGAGGGGTAATCCATGTCAGCCAGTGTAATTTAACATCAGCTCTGAACAACCTGAGTCCTGTATTTGTTGCCTGGAGACTGTGGTTGCCAGGGTGGCAAAATGACAGAAATTTCATGTTTGTTCAGTTCAGTAGTAATTAAAACAATGTTCAATTAACCAAAATACCACAAAGGGAATGCATTCAGGCAAATTGCTGAAAGAGAGCAAGCAAGGGGCACAAGAAGCGATGTGCAGGACTGTGTGCGCTCTGCGAGAAACAAGCCTATGCTTGCCAAAAAACAGGCACAGTCAAGGGTGAATTGCTTCTGCCATATGCTCCCCTATCAGACACAGCACAGACGCACACAGTCACAAAGGAACTGGGACTTTGCATCTCCAGTCTAACCAAGGCAGAATTAAAGAAAAAGGGGCCCTGAAACACTCTGTCCCTGAAAACATAAGGATGTAACATTTTCTGGCACTGCTGGCTGTTCACTCTTCCCGGAGGGTGGCAATATACTTCACTGAATTAGCTGTGCTTACACTGACACACCGTGCTTATTGCAATTTATTTGCTGTTAGATACAGATACCTTAGCATGTACAAGGCAGCTCTGATTTTAAAAGCATAATTTTCCATAGGATAAATCTGTTTCTCCACTTCTAAAATCAGCTTTGAACATGTATTCTTCAGGTCTAAGAAAGCCAGTAGATACCATCAGTAGCTAATAAAACTCCTGCTCTCCCTTGAACATATGCTCTGAGCTTCAGCTCAGAATTAATGGCACTACAAGATCTCACACCCCTTGGCCAGCAACATGGTATAGTTTTATTTCTGAGGCTCTTAATGTAACAGCCTTTGGGGCTTAAGAGACACAGCATTTTCCAAAGTGCCTTAGCCCCATTTTAAGAAGTGCTTTAGGCACCTCATAGCCTTTCAATGAAACTTAGATTTCTAATATGCTTTTGAAAAATAAACACCCCAACCATCAGACTGCACAGTCACTTTGTAGACTGGTCCCTCATCTGCCTTTTCCCCACAAGTAGTCTTGTGTTGGTATGGCATTTAAAGCTTCTTCCCATTCCTCTTTAAGAACAGCTTCCCTTGCTCTCTCCAAAAAAGCCAAAACAAACTACTGCTAACTCATAAGCTTTCTTCCATGGAATATATCATTAAAATCCCAATTTAAAAGAGTGATTTGGCCTTACTGAACACCTTTTCCAATAATTCTGAGAAATGGTAATTTTCCATGAGTGTAAACAGAGCACAGCACACAGCCTCTGCTGTTCAGCGGGAAATCTGGTTGGGTGAACCAGCAGCAAAATAGCAGTTTCTGCTCATAGGCAGCAGCACTCTTCCCAAAACAAAGGCACAGGCAAATTCTGCTGTTTCTGAACTTTACCAGAAATAGCTAAGTTACATATCCACATTTTACATACTAATCCAAGCACATGGTTGCAGGCATATAACCGTATGCTGTGCACAAGTAGATGGATTTCCAGGTGACATGTTGGCCTTTCATATACCATACACAAATAAGCCAAGGGAGAATGGCCAACAATACGTGCTGACCCCATGGGGCGTGCAGATCAAGTCACACAAGTCAACCACTGAGGATATGACTGTGTCTGCCCATTTTACACAGATACTGGCAGCCATCCAGGTTCCCCATCCCAGCCTCCTGCCTCGTCAACAGCCAGCTATACAAGGTAGCAGCAGCGTTACTACTGAGTTCATGGCTAGGCAGACTTGCCACGTTATGAAAGTAGTGGTAAGAAGCACGTTAATACTTCTGGGGGGCAGAGTACTAACCAGGACCAGCTGGATATTCTACAGAAGCAGAGGAATACCTTCCCTCAAACAATTACTAAGCAACATATTCAAATATAAGGCAAGACTTCTCAAAAACAGAGTTTTGTGCAGTCTATCTAATAGTCTACCTACATTTTTGGAAGACTGCAAATATATAGTTTTTTTCAGGTATTCCTTTTTAGTTGTAATCTGTTTCTGTTCCAGAATGGCCAAAAAAAAAAAAAAGAAAGAAAGAAAGAAAGAAAGAAAGAAAGAAAGAAAGAAAGAAAGAAAGAAAGAAAGAAAAACAACCCCCCCAAAACAAATCAAACCATTCCAGTTTGAAGCTCAGATGAAAACAATTTTTTTCAGTATCCAAATCCTTTCAAAGTAGGTACAGAACTTAAAGTATTAATTATTTTCCTACTAAGCCAGTTTAATTAATAAGATATTTAGAGGAAGGGCATGCTGGGCTAAGAGCAGCATTGAATGATAATAACAGATATTATACTAAAACTATGGAACATGCTGTTTTCCTTTAATACAAATCTTCCTCCCAAACAAGTCTTACACATTTAAATGTGTAAACTGCTATGCTACTGCTGGATCAAGTGAAAAAAGTAACAAGTGTCTAGATGCAGAACTCATTAGGAACTAACATCTTGAACAATGAAATGTTTCACTCTGTCTGGATTTCTCTGACAAAGATTGCCAGTTCTTTTACAAAGGATTTTTTTTCAAGCAGAAAGCTGATACAGAATAAATTCATTCACTCTCTATTGAGAAGGGATCCATTCACAGCAGGGCATAAATAAAAACCCTCTGAATTAATCCTTGATTCATGAGAAACCCATAAAGTCTGTGATGGACAAAAATAAAATGTAATTAATATTTAACAAAAGATCGATTACTTCGTTGGCAATTTACCTTGGTGATTAACCACATTTTGTTCACTTGTACAATCTTCTAGGAGATTAGAAATAATCACTAAGCCCTCTTCATGGGGACTATTTATATCAGAAACCAGTTATCTTAACAAAGTCAGCCACTCTCCAATAAAGACTCAGTTACTAGTTTTTGTAAGTGAGAATGTCTGTATTTTATGATATAAATGCACAGACTTTGTTACAGCTCTCTGCCGTATGCTGTTACTTTTAAGCTCTGATGAAGAAACACCAGTGGGAAATAGTTTTATTAATGTTTCTAAGCTAGTGTTTTTGAACTCTTCCCCCAGGAGCAGCACCCCTCCGCTGTTCAAGCAGAGTGCTTCTCTGTGGCAGACCCATTAAGATCAGTAAAGCCTTGACAGGGTCATGAGGATTTCCAGCCCCTCCGTTCTGGAAACTGAGTACAGTTTTGTCTTTATTTTTCTAATAAGCCATTGTGCTCTGTGATGACAGTGATTGTGGGCCATTCCCCAGCTGAGAAGGTGAGCACACTGCTGCCTTTGTGCCGAGCGCTTCTGCTGCTCCATTAAACAGCCAAAGAGGCATTTATGTAGTCAGGACCTTTCTGTCCCTCCCATCCTTCCCTCCAAGACCAAGATGACCTCCTCCAACATGCATCTAGATGAGAATAAACTGCTCCCCTCTGCATAACTCATCGTGCTGCTGTTGAAATCAAGGGGTGGACTAAACACACAGTTCCTGGCTTTCTGTTCATTGGACAATCGAAACTAAACACATCTGTGCTAGCCAGCTGAATCCTAACCTTTCTTTTTTCTGAGGTTGCCCTTGGCCCTCCTCTTAAAGGGTGTTGGGGGTTGCTTTGCATGAATTCTCCTTTCAAAGGCCACTATAATTTTCATGATAATTTTAGGAAGCAAAAAATCATTTTAAGAATGAAGGGTAGAGCAGGAGCTTTCTGGTGTGTCAATTATATTTGAGTTCAATAGGTAGAAATTTGTTTTGCTAATATTTCAGTTCTGAATAACTAGAAACAAGTAAACCAACAATTTTGCAGTGTTAAGATAAACAACCATCAATTTCCTTTAGATTTGCAAGGCAGGAGAGCTTTCCAGATGTGATGGATTCATAACACCTTAGATCATCTTGAAACTCTTCCGACAATTTAGACTCTCTGGATAATCAAATGGAGCAGGATACACCTGATACGAATTTATACAGTTTGGGCTTCTGCCTCTGAGTTCATTACCTTATACAGCAAGAGCAATTCTTGGCCATGATTGACCTCAGCCTAATGTAAGCATCTAAAACAGGCTGAACTACCCCTTGGAAGTGCCTGTTAGTCTTTCCTGACCACAAAGGAAGCTAAGAGTGAGTAGCTGAGATGAAGATGCATAAAATTAGGGCTGAATCTACTCCTGAAATCAAAACTGACTGAAGAAGAGAGTTTTAAGAAAGGAAATACAGGTATAGATGAAAGTCTCAGACTTGAGGAAAATAGGTGTGTCAGCTCCATTAATTCTGGGATTGTTTCAATATCTGTGACATGACACCCAGAATCACTGCTGTGAGCTTTGGGTTTGACCAGTGCCAAAATATAGGTTGGTTTGCTTCATCCTAAATACATTTTTTTCTTGGCAAATATTAATACATCTCTTGGAGCCCGAAGAAAGGAAAAGTATTTCAACAGGTTTCTGAATACCTGAAATTTAAATTTCCTTAGAAACATTTTGGGTTTTTGTAGTCTCAGCCTGGGTTTTTCTGTAACAGGACTATCTACAAAATATGACTCAGAGAGATAACTACCTAGAAAGGATTAGGAGCATCTTTTTGTCTGTGTTGTTGTGGTGGTTTTACTTGGGTGGGCGGCCGAGCTCCACCACAACCGCTCTCTCACTCCCACTCCTCAAAGAGGAAGAGGGAGAAAATACGGTGAAAGGGGCTCAAGAGTTGAGATAAGGACAGGGAGATCATGCAGTAATTATTGTGACGGGCAAAACAGACTCAGCATAGTAAGATAGTAAGATTTATTGCCTATTACTAACGAGCTAGAGAAGTGAGAAACAAAGGAAAGAAACCAAAAGCACCTTCCCCCCCCCATCTACCCTCTTCCACCTCCTCCCCCCGAGCGGCGCAGTGGAACGGGAGAATAGGGGTTATGGTCAGTCTATAGAGCTTCTCTGTCGCTCCTTCTCGGTCACTCTCATCCTCTGTGCTGTGGGGTTCCCTCCCACGGGATACAGTCCTTGCTGAACTGATTCGGTGTGGGCTTCCCACAGGCAGCAGCTCTTCAGGAACTGCTCCACATATGGGTCCGTACCATGGGGTCCATCCCTCAGGAGCAAACTGCTCCAACCTGGGTCGCCCACAGGCAGCAGCTCCTGCCAGGTCACCTGCTCCTGCGTGGTCTCCTCTCCACGGGCTACAGGTCTGACCCGGAATCTCCTCCGGCAGGGGTCTTCCAAAGGCCACAGCCTCTGTCAGTGCAAGTCCACCTGCTCCACCGTGGTCTCCTCCACGGGCTGCAATGTGGAACCCTGCTCCACCGTGGTACTCTACAGGCTGCAGGAGGACAGCCTGCTTCACCATGGTTCTCACCACAGTCTGCAGGGGACTTCTGCTCTGGCACCTGGAGCACCTCTCCCCGTCCTTCTTTGCTGACCTTGGCACCTGCAAGGCTGTTCCTCACTCCTCCTCTCACTCTCCCAGCTGCTGTGTGGCGCAGTGTTTTTTTTTCCCTGTCTTAAATATGCTCTCACAGAGGCACAAAACAACATCACTTATTGGCTCAGATCTGGTCAGCAGTGGGGCCCTTACCAAACATGGGGCAGCTTCTAGATCCTTCTCACAGAAGCCACCCCTATCGCCCCCTGCTACCAAAACCTTGCCATGTAAACCCACTACAGTTGTCTGCCTAAGACATTTTCTGTTCTGACTGTAGCCTAACATTCCCATTATATGAGATTACAGAATAAGTGAGCAGCAGTAGGGAAAAGATCTGAGGGTATTAAAAGTTAAGCTTGATTAAAAAAACAACAACAACAAACAACAACACTATAAATACCTCTCCAAATCAGGTGCCACTATAATAGCTGACAAAATCAATATCCTTCAGTATGTAAATAATTTGGAAAACTTTTGTGGCAGGTGCTACAAGACTAATAAAACAGGAACAATACCCAGCATTGATATCCCACCGTATGAGTAACTCAGATCACTCTAGAAGCAAAACAGTATCATAATTGTTATTACAGAGGTGGCAAAGGGAGGTACAGACACCTTGAAACAGCTTGGCTCATCACCTACTGGATTATTAGCAAAGAATTAACAGCAGCCATTCTACAGCCACTGGCCAATGCACTAGGCTATGAAATGATTCTTCTAGACATAAAATTTGTTGGTCTACAATTAAGACAAGTAAAGTAACAGGAAAAAGAGGACAAAAGCCAAACCTAACTCTAGTCATTTTATTTTTAGTATTGGAAAAACAAATGGATTTATCTTAAATTATGAATACTTAAAACACAGAGAAGGTGATATTAGGGCATCTTGCTTCCACTCACAGTGAGAATAGCTCAAGGCACTGGTCTGTCTCCTGTAAGAAGCACTGGACTAGGGGCACAGTAAACATTCATTTGCAACAGGCTAGCCTTTGAACTTACACATTCCTTTGAGAATTCAGGATCAGACCTAAAATCCCTAGTTACTAACCAGAAGGGTTTAAAATGTGTAACCGTCACTGTAACTGGTGGCTACAGATTAAAATAGAATTATCTCTTTTTTACTGATGGAATCCGGTGAAACAAAGTAAAACTAAAAAAAAGGTGAAATCAGCCTGAAGAAAACTTTGTATTTATACTGATCATTACTGCACATAAAGTAAACTATGAAAGGACAGACTCAGGATAAAATGGTTGCAAAGTCAAATCTGTAAACACAGAATTGCAGGAGCTAATCAAAATACTGCAAAGCATGTTAAGCAAAGATCATGACACAGTAATAGAACTCAGAAATACAATGTACAACCAAGAATTCAACAAAACCAAGGAAAGACAGAGAAATGAAATTTGAACAACTCCCTCTAACGTAATTAACAGAAGGAACTGAACGAAAGAAATCAGAAATCCAATCCAAGAGCATATGGACTGTAAATTTTTCATATAGAAGGACTGAAAAAAAAATCAATAAAAAAAGCTGCCTTCCTAAGAAAAGTACTAAATTTTTAGCTAGATCCAAAGAAACCCAACATAATGGATTTCACAGGCCAAACAGAGCAAGCCTGGCAGAAGATAAATGCATGAAGACTGGAGATAAAACAAGATATCTTGACAAATATAACAAAAGGTGTATGTTTGGTAAAAAAAAAAATAAATTAAATCAGAGAATGGAAGTGGAAAGAAAACAAGTCTCTAGAGACCCTAAAGAAAAATAGTACCATCCTCAACTGCCCAGTTAATAAAGAGTAAAGCAGAAGTCCACTGAGTCAATGAAATGTGATAATATATCAATAGTATTTTGGAAAGACATGGATCTCCATCCTCTTTCTACATAATTGTTTTTGTTGTCACATTTGAGATGTACAGCAGGCTAGGAAGAAATTCAAAAGTCTGACCAGAATATTGAAAAAAAAATATGAAGAAAAGACATTCCTCCTCTTCTTCCTTAGGAACTGTAGTACAGCCTTTTCATAAATTCTTATGTATATACTAGGCCAAGAACTAGAAAGTTGAACCAGCAAAATTACCTTGCTTTCCACACAACTTAATGAAAAATTATCCTCTGTTGTCTAATTAAAGAAACTTGCAACAAGGTAACAGCATATCTTAGAGTACACTTGCCCCACAATTACAGTGTGATTACAGCACAGAAAGCCGTACTCTGGGAAGTCTGACTACATATAGTTCAGGCAACAAAAACAGTAAAGAAGGGGTGGTACTGACTTCTTTGAAGGTTTTCATCCAAGCAAGAAACCTGGCAGGTTTGAAGAGCCCATGTTGAAATCCACACTTCACCCTAATTATCTAAAGATAAATTGAATATGGCTATTACCACACAGTTCTTACTGCAATGAAGCTATGTCTTAAGTGCCAGCAGAAGGCAACTGACACAGTGACAGAAGATCCCTCTGCCTTTTCAGATGGATAACAAGTGAATGAAATGATGGTTTCTCCCTCAGGCTTCTGCCCTACAACATGCAGAAATTGTATGGTCAAATAAACACTAAGAATGTGGGTTTTACTCAACAAACTTTTGCAACCAGGTAAGAATAGTGATGCCATGTGAAATTACTATAACAAATGAAATTTGTTGGAACACCAGCAGTGGCTACGCAGCCCAAAGAACAGCTAGCTGCTTTTTGTAAGTGACTCAACTTGCTTTAAGCAACTTCCAGTCTCAGATTTCTGTACGTACAAGAAACAACAACTATGCTAAAGGCTAATCAGTGAACAGCTGGGTGAGATTTCTGCAGCGTGCTTCCTTTACCCTGACAAGATGATACTTACACAGACAATACCGCAGTAAGGATCTGCAGTGTCATCTGCAGTGGCAGAAATACCTATGTGCAGTGTTCAGGTATGTGACAGTTCAAGACACCTTCCTCAAAGCAAAAACCAAAGCATTCACATGGTGGGCATCGCTTGAATAATATGATGAATCATGCAAATCTCTGCAGATGAACAGAATTCTCTCCAGAATAGTTTACACATGGGATATAAATAACCAGGCAAGCTGCTGCTTTTGGATTTGCTCCTCATCAGACAACACATCCAGATGGTGTAATACAGAGCACAGTTTACAGAAACAAGTCTAGCAGATGACAGGAAACTGGATTCTACAGTTCAGAGGGTGAAGGAGTCTTGGCACAGAAAAAATGGGGAAAAATATCAAGATAAAACCAAAACAATGTCAGAAGGATGATAGGAAGGGAGGATGATTTGCCTGGACTGACCCCTAGGAGATAACAACCAAATTCCTGGCCAATATTGGGTCCCCTTGTTTGCTAGCTGGGAGCATCACACTGCTGACAGAAAAGATAGCTGCACTCAGTAAGAAAAGCAGCACAACTCTTCCTATAGCAAAAGCAAACTGCTGTGCAGCTTGTTTTACTGCTTGGGTTTACCTTTCACCTTTTGACCTCAGTGCCAGGGAAGCTCATCGAGCAGATTATCTTGAGTGTCATCACTTACAGGGCAACCAGGCGATCAGGCCAAGTCAGCATAGGTTTATGAAAGGCAGGTCCTTCTTGACGAGCCTGATCTCTTTCTATGACAAAGAGACACTTAGTGGATGTGGTCTACCTTGACTTCAGTAAGGCTTTTGACACCATTCCCCACAGCATTCTCCTCAGGAAACTGGCTGCTCATGGCTTGGACTGGCGTATGCTTCGTTGGGTTAAAAACTGGCTGGATAGCCGGGCCCAAAGAGCTGTAGCAAATGCAGTCAAATCCAGTTGAAGGCTGGTCACTAGTGGCATCCCCCAGGGTACTGGGGCCAGTTCTCTTTAATATCTTTAATGATGATCTGGATGAGGGGATCGAGTACACCCTCAATAAGTTTGCAGATGACACCAAGTTAGGTGCATGTGTCGATATGCTAGGGGGTAGGAAGGCTCTGCAGGAGGATCTGGATAGGCTGGACTGATGGGCTGAGGCCAACTGTATGAAGTTCAACAAGGCCAAGTGCCGGGTCCTGCACCTGGGGCACAACAACCCCAAGCAGCGCTACAGGCTGGGAGATGAGTGGCTGGAAAGCTGCCTGTCAGAAAAGGACCTGGGAGTATTGCTTGATAGTCAGCTGAATATGAGCCAGCAGTGTGCTCAGGTGACCAAGAAGGCCAACAGCATCCTGGCTTCTATAAGAAGCAGCGTGGCCAGCAGGTCTAGGGAAGTGATTGTCCCCCTGTACTCAGCTCTGCTGAGGCTGCACCTCGAGTACTGTGTTCAGTTTTGGGCCCCTCACTACAAGAACGACATGGAGGTGCTTGAGAGAGTCCAGAGGAGGGCAACAAAGCTGGTGAGGGGTCTGGAGAACAAGTCTTATGAGGAGCAGCTGAGGGAGCTGGGACTATTTAGCCTGGAGAAGAGGAGGCTCGGGTGACCTTATCGCTCTCTATAGGTACCTTAAAGGAGGCTGTAGCGAGGTGGGGGTTGGTCTATTCTCCCACGTGCCTGGTGACAGGATGAGGGGGAATGGGCTAAAGTTGTTCCAGGGGAGGTTTAGGTTGGATATTAGGAAGAACTTCTTTACTGAAAGGGTTGTTAGGCATTGGAATGGGCTGCCCAGGGAAGTGGTTGAGTCACCATCCCCGGAGGTCTTTAAAAGACGTTTAGATGTAGAGCTTAGTGATATGGTTCAGTGAAGGACTTGTTAGTGTTAGGTCAGAGGTAGGACTCGGTGATCTTGGAGGTCTCTTCCAACCTAGACGATTCTGTGATTCTGTGACCTGTAACTTTACAAACACAAATTGCCTGATACCCACAGCCAGACAGAAGTATTAAAACAGTGCACTACTCCCTAGTGAAAACTTACTTTGGCTACAGTGGAGACAGCTTGACCTGCTGGATGCTTCTATTTCACCTGACAGGGATTTGGGATAACTTAAAAATAATCTGCACACTGAGATAAAACAATACCCCAAAGTGTTTATTTATACATATAACACCGTTGCAGTAAATTGCAGTTTAGGAAAAAATTATTCTACTTATGTTGGAATGATTAGTACAATGCAGCCTCAAGCAGATCCATGAAGCAGATGGATAGTTGTATATCTGTGTCCACATGTACATCTATTTAAAATAAATGTTATAAAACATAGCTTGCAACTAAGAAATACCTACTTAAATCCAAAGTTGGCTTAGCACTTTTTTGAGAGAGAAGCTGTTAGGATATCAAATCCTTCTTGGAGACCATTACTATCTTTTACACTGATAAAATCTCAACTAAGCAATCACAAATTAAAAATGTTTGTTATGAGAAAGAACTAGCATCATCCCTTCGACACAGAGCTCTGTTAGAAGCCAAACAGGAAATCATTCATTTAAGACTTGATTATAGGGATGGCTGAATCACAGAGCAACAGACATTTCCTCCAAAATATAAAAATTTCTGAATTGCTTCTGTCACATCATCCAGCAATTATCTTCGGATGATATTTCCAGCAAACAAAAGTATCTTTAACACCAGTCTCTTATCACCTGTAACAGTGAAGTGTACTTTCTGTTTTGGAAACAGAAAGTAGTTCAAGTTACAATAATGGCATGCATTTGCAGTTTCAGTATACTTTCTGGATTTAGTCTTGGTCTGATTGTGTGCTGTTTGGGCTGAAAAGATAACTTTCCCAGATGGAGGGAAACTTTCGACAAGGCAAGACAGTCCTCTGGAAATAACAGACCAAAAAAAAGGAGTAGATTGGGATCTCAAATACAGTAACATGGCTCTAGAATAGCTTCATGAGAATTTGCATGGACCATCCTGCCTAGTAATATGAATTGTTACATTATTTCAATAGGAGTTAATATATTTAAAATCCATCAATGATAAAATGATTTTATTTTCCTCTCAGTTATCTGAGAAAATATGACTTTTTCACACTTTGTATTTTATATAATTTTAGTGATATTTTTTGTGTGTAAAAACATAGTTATGATTCTTGTTTGGGATGGGGAGCCAGGATTGAAGATACCAAAAAGTTTAGAAAATAACGTTTTTGAAGCGAAGTATCTATATAAGAAGCAAACTTGAAGAAAGATAGGCAGGAAGGACAATGAAGTGAAAGAGATATGGTAATAACCTAGACATTTCTTACAGTGTAATAACATGATAAAGGTAGATAACATTACATAAAATAAAAAGTTTGATATCTCATCATTGCAGTCTGTCCTGACCACCCATAGCTTAATAAAGTTTATCTGTTAAAAATGTAGAAAATCAAACACAAAATTGCTAGATTCATAGAAGACCTAAGGTTAAAGGCAACACACCAGAAGGATAAGGCTGCAATAAAGATGCCAAATATTTTTTGCATCAGTGCTAACCCTGAAGAACTTCAGCAGATTTGCAGAGTGAAACACTTCTTTACAAGGAGCTGTGAAAGTCTCTCCAAGTGAAGTGTCACTTAGAGAACTTTTAAAAGAGATCAATAAAATGAAGAATAATAAACTGCCAAGAACAGCAGTGTTCCTCAGGAAATGAAATATAAACTAGTAAGCATGGCATATAACCTAGATAAGATGGAAAAGTGGGAGGTGGCAAATAGACAGTTGTTATTTTTAAGAGGCCAAAAGTCACCTAGTAATTACAGGCCAGTGAGCCTGGTTTTCATACCACCAGTCTAGGAAACACTATACAGGATAAACCTAGAAATAGGAGATCTAGAATAGAATAGAGATGGGGGGGGGGGGGGGGGGGGGGGGAATCATCTTGAGTTTGAGGTGGGAAGTTCATAGAGGTCAATGAATGAAGTTTCTCTGTTGTAGAGTGCTTCTAGAGTTCCATAAACCTTTTGTTACAGCCATTGAAACACTAAAAATTGCATGAGGTAAGATTAAACATCCTCCAGTGGTTTAAAAACATTTAGAAAGTGAGGAGGAATGTCCCGTGCACAAACTAGAGGGATGTGGTAGGACCTGTTCTCTTCTTCACAAAGATACTTTGTAGAAAGGGCAGCAACAGGGAGAAGACAAAATTTTTGCTGGCTCTGGTAAAACGAAATCTGACTGGAAAGAGCTACAAAAGATCTTATGACACTAAGTGACGGGTGACAAAATACAACAATAAAAGCAAAGGCATTTTGGAAAAGGCTGCCCTAACTGTACCCACACAATAACACCTAAATTTGTCATGCCCACTCAGAAATGGAAACTGTAGAGAATTCTCTAAGAGATCATCTTATTCTTAATGCTAGGGGCAGTAAAAATGAACAAATAAAAAACCAAACAGGAATCAAAAGCTAGGAATTACTAAGAAATAAATACAGTCCCTCTGTGCTAGTGTACTAGTCTATAGCTAATGCACGGCTGGTTATTTATCTCCAACAAGATATAGCAGAACTAAAAAAGTTGTGGAAACAAAGGAAGAAGATTCATTAAAGGGATAGGGTATCTTGTACAGGAGTAAAGAGTAAGGGTGAAGCTATATATTTTTTTTTGTCATCTCTTCTATTATACCAAGTCCCTGGTACCCTGACATTCACAAAAGTACATGGTAACAATTGCTTTGGCTGTGCTCTACCTGAACCCGATACTTCCCTTGAAAGAGAAACTGTACTAGTATTTTACACGGTTTTGTCATGGTTTTGACTGAGATAGAGTTAATTTTCTTTGTAGAGGCTCACATAATGCTGTGTTTTGGATTTTCAGTAAAAACAGTGGTGATAACACACGGATGTTTTTAGTAGTTGCATAGCAGCATTTATATAGAGTCAAGGATTTTTTGCACTGTCCTGCCAGCGGAGAGGCTGGGGGTGCACAAGTAAGGGGAAGAAGAAGGAAGAAGGAAGGGGGCAGAACCAGGACAGCTGTCCCAGACTGTCCAAAGGGATATTCCATACCATGTAAAGTCATGCTCAACACTAAAAGCTGGGGTAAAGAAGGAAGAGGGAAAGATGTTCAGAGTGATAGTGTTTGTCTCCCCAGTAAAGCATTACGTGTGATGAGCCCTGCTTTCCTGGAAGTGGCTGAACACAGGCCTGCTGAGGGGAAGTAGTGAAAAAAATCCTTAGTTTGCTTTGCTTGTGCACACAGATTTTTGCTTTAAACTGTCCTTATCACAACCCATGAGTTCTCTCACTCTTACCTTTCTGATTCTCTCCCCATCCCACCTGGGGAGAGTGAACAGGTGATAAGCAGAAAATCATCACAGAAGGCCTTTTGCTTTGATGTGACCTTTGGCAGCAGCATGAGCTCCTGCTCTTATGCAGCATGGCCACGAATCATTGCTCCAGATCTGGAGCTGTAGCAACACGGAGATGCAAGTCAGTCTACACCTGTCCTTGGGAGCATGGGCCATGCTAGAGCAAACACCATTTGAGCAAACTGCCAATTTCTTTGCCCTGGGAAATGGGCAGCTGATGGGGAATATAACAGAGGTCTATAACATCACAAATACCTATTCACTCACTCATAGAATGTAAGAAATAATGTAAGAAGTAAAGACTACCCAGCAAAATGATTGGAGTTCCTCTGAAAAAAAAAGGGAAGGCAGGGGGAAAGGTGCATTGACTGGAAAAAAAAGATACTGTGCTACACAGACTGGTTTAATCTACTGCATTTGTCCTCAAGTATATTTTTCTTTAAAGGATGTGTTGAATGAATCAGGAGAAGACACCCTTGATCCCAACACACAGAACTATATAGTGTATTCAATTATCTAACAGTATGGAAATGTGAAAAGGTATCTAATTTGCCTTTGAAAGCAACTTGAATTTTATCTCCTTACTGTGCCTGTCAGGGGATTTTTCTTGCATGATTAAATCAGACCCATTAAGTAACACAGACTTCAACATACTGGCATCCAGAATTACAAAAACTGATTCCGCTTTCCAGGATAGAGTAACAACCTGAGTGTAGATGGGTTTTGTTAACAAAGAGACTAAAGTCAAACTGTTCTGCAGGGTTTGACTAATGCTTCATAGAAGAGCTACAGAGAGGTTGTAAATTATTGTTCCATGTACAATTTCATGTACAAGTTGGATGAAAGCTCATACTACTTTGAAACATCTTTTTGAAGACTATTGAAATGCCTTTATGTGGTTATAAATACATTAATTAAAGAAGTAGCTTCAAAACTGAGATATAAGTGATTAAATCTACATAAATATTCTTCTATTCCTACTTCATCCCATTTTTCTTCTTCTTTTTTTTTTTTAAATCAGGAAGCTTGGGATGATTTATTTTTGTAAAAGTTCACTTATTTCTGTTGCATAATAGCAATAGATGTCAGTCTATTTCTGCCATCGTAATTAGTTGCTGTGGAGATGGTTGAAATACCACAGATTATTAGAATTGCAAATGAGTAATAAGCAGCACGAAAAGATGACATTGATAACCTGCAAACATTGCAAGGTTACTCAAAACTAGTTAACTATAAGACTTTTGAATTTGGCATACTAAAGTGCAGGATCACAGAATATGCGGGTGGTGCACATTTCAGGTGAACGCATTATGAAGAAACATGACAGTTACATGAAATGGCATCTTAAATTCAGCTTAATGCTAAAGGAAGAGTTATCATACAGCCCATGTATCTTTTGATTTTGCTATATGTAATTTTGCTTAAGGTCCTTAAAAAAGTCACTTGGAGTTTCACCTTTATTACTATGAGGTAAAACAAAATAGCAGTAGTACATAAATCAGTGGGTGTTATCCTGAACCAATATTCCTTGGCAGATAAATGAATGGGAAACAGGTGTTCAAGTGTCTGCCTGAAAAGTGGCTAGAATTATCCCCTTGACATAGTTCTTCAAAAGGCAAGTATCACACTGCATCTTTCAGTAGAGACTAATGAACCTCTCTCAGGGAGGAAGGACAAAGCAGACAAAAATAAAATTCCTGATGTACTAATTTACAACAGAAATACTTAGTATTTCATTCTATTTTGCTGTAGGTCTGGCTGGCACTACAATGTGCACCTCAACTGTGTAATGAAAATTGCCTAAATGATCATGTGTAATGATGCTGTCTTCTTACAGCAACATTATTAAATCTTTGCCTTTTCTGCCTCAGTAGCATGAAGCAATTGACCTACATAAAAAAAAAAGATTCAAAGATTCTCCAAATTATGCTTTTATGAAGAAACGAACTATTTGAAGCTTGTCTGAGCTAAGTAGAAGCTAAATACTTTCACACTCTCTTACACACTGCTGTTTAAATCTAAGTTGCTGAATTCCGAAACAAGTAAGGAAAGTGAGAAGCATTAAGGGAAAGTGAGAAGTATCTGCTTGCAAAAGATTTCTTCCCCTCTCTGAGCGTAGCCAAGTGAATTACATTCCCAAGATTCTTGTTCCTCAGAATATTAGAGGATTTATACTGATTGACTGGCCAAACACTGAGTGTTTTCAGTGCCAACAAATCTTCTGAGTTGAAAGATACTGGAATGGAGAGATCTTTGGTTTGTACACGTGTAGTTGAAATAGTATACCCCACTCTGACCCACCACAATTTTTGGAAAGGAGCTCACATCAGCTACTTAACATTGCAAAAAAAAATAATTAAAAAAATACTCACCTGTTGTCTTACCCACATATTGCATCTTTTTAAGACACTACTGCTGATAGCAGCAGTGCTGGTAGCCTGATAATGAGACTAATTTGATGTGAATCCTCTTGCTTTTAAGCTGATTTTGTTTGTATATGTTAAATGGTTCTACTTAGCAAGCAATTAAACAAATAAAAAACTGAAAATGCATCTGGTTTATAAATTTTCTCTTCTGTGCAGGTCAGCCTAGATACTGCTCATCTTCTATCCTCCTATAAAGGCTGGATAGGATGTACAGCATCTACCTTTTACTTCTGCATGCTGAATAAAACCATGATGTACAGGTGCATACTACAACGTTACACATTAATACAGCTCTGAGAAATAAAGAGAAAAATTCAAGCTTAACTGAGAACTTTTTATATCTTCTATTCCATTAAAAATTATAGCTCTCCTACTGTTACATAGCAGTAAAGAAAATACTAGTACAGTCCTGTGTCCAGCCTTGGGATTTCTGGTACCAGAAAGACACAGGCTGGCACTAATCCAGCAGTGACCTACCGTGATGGCTGAACATGATGTGCAAAGTTGGCCCAAGGGAGCTGGATCTGCTTAGCCTTGAAAAGAGACGGCTGAAGAAGGACCTGAAGGCCATCTGCCAGTCTGTAATGTGTGGCCATAGCAGAGACAGCTGGCCTCTTCCTGGAGCTACATGGTGAAAGACAAGATGCCATGGGCAAGATGCAGTAAGGGAAATTCTGATCTGATACAACAGAAAAAAGTCTTCACAATGAATGTAGTCAAATGTGGGAACTGGCTTCCCAAAGTGGCAGAGGAGTCTCTGTCCCTTGTAATATTTACAACTTCTGTGAGAAACCTAATGTAACTCAAGATTTGGTTCTATGTATTATGACACGTTTTTTTTTGTTGTTGTTGTTTTTGTTTTTTGTTTTTTTTTAATCCTCTAGCACAGCTTGAGATGATTTCCTCTCAACCTATCACTTGTCACCTGAGAAAAGTCCAACACCTTCCTTTGCTGCAACCTCCTTTCAGGCAGTTGTAGAGAGTGATGAGGTCTCCCCTCAGCCTCCTCTTCAGACTAAAAAGCCCCAGTTCCCTCAGCCACTCTTCACAAAGTCAAGCTTTCTAGACCCTTCATGAGTTTGGCGCTCTCCTTTGCACGTGCGCAAGCAACTTAATATTCTTCTTGTAGTGAGGGACCCAAAACTGAATGCAATACTTGAGGTGTGGTCTCACCAGTGCTGTGTACTGTGCACAATCACCTCCCCAGTCCTGCTGGCTGCAGTATTTCTGATACAAGTCAGGATGCCATTGGCCTTCTTGGCCATCTGGGCATGCTGCTGCCTCATGTTCAACCAGCTGTCAACCAGCACCCCTAGCTCCTTTTTTGTCAGGCAGCTTTCCAGCTGCTTTTCCCCAACCCTATAGCACTGCATGGGGTTGTTATGACACAAGTGCACTACCTGTCTCTTACCCTTGTTGAATGTCAAACAATTTGATGCAGCCCATTAATCTAGCTTATCCAGATCCCTCTGCAAAACTTTCCTACTCTCAAGTAGATAAACATTTGTGCCTAACTTGGTATCATCTGCAAACTTACTGAGGGTGCATTTGATCCCCTCATCCAGATCACTGATAAAAATGTTAAACAAATCTGGTCCCAGTACTGAGCCCCGGGGAACACCACTGCTGTCTGGCCACTAACTGGATTTAACTCCGTTCACTGACTCTTTGGGCTCAGTCATCCAGACAGTTATTCACCCAGCCAACTGTACACCTGTCCAAGTCATGAGTAGCCAGTCGCTCCAGAAGAAGGCTGTGGGAAAGAGTGTCAAATGATTTACTAAAAAACAGGTAGACAACATCTATAGGCTTCCCGTCATCTACTTAGCAGGTCATCTCGTCATAAGGGGAGATCAAGTTAGTCAGGAAAGATCTGCTTTTCATAAACCCATGCTGTCGTCTTCTGATCATTCAATCAAATGCACTCAATTTAAGACCACTTAGTAAGTATGAGACTCAAACTACTACTTTAGCAATAAAGTAAGTCATGCAGCAGAACAGGAAATTTTATAGGGAAGTTACAAAATCATCAGTGAAAATTTTCAAGACCAACACTGATAAACACATGGTGTGAGCAACAAATGCTTAGCATGGCTGGGGATAGGAAACAACTCCTTTAAGGATCTTTTATCTGCAGTTATCCACTGGCTTCTGAAAATGGATACAACTACTATGACTCATTAATCTAATCTGTGAGATGACACAAATGTGTAATTTTCATGGACTCAGGTAGCAGTTTCCTGAATTTCTTACTGCAGCAATTGAGAAGTAACATCTTATGCACTGAAATCTCCTAGAACGGGTAAGACTTGGCGCAATCCTGATCCTGTAAGCAGTTAACTAGGATCATGCCAGTTATTCTTATGTGTGAGCTATTTCTTTGTCAGAAGAGAGAACCTTCCCTAAGAACTGTAGGAACTTCGGTAGTGAGTTCTTCCCACACTGACTTCTCCTTTGCATTGTAATTTTCTACTGGATTTCATTTTGTATATTAAAATAAGTTTGTTTTTTTTTTTAGTTTCCTTTTGAACTATTTTGCAATATTATTTAACCCAGCAAGCCTCAGAGTTGCCACTGTATGAAAACATAAAGGCATTATGCGGCTGTACAGTGCAGCTGCATTTTGATGTTATGAAATGGTGGTCACTGCAAGTTTGAGGAACAATTGCTTGAGTCTAGATACTTCTGTGTCAATGGAGGTGTCCATGTATTTTGCAAATTTTAAACTCAGAAGTTTAAATGATTCCTTTCCTAATTACAGATATATCTAACATAATTAATTACTCACTGAGGTTACAACTTAAAAACGAGAAGACTTCAGTCCCTCTTAACAAATTAGGCCCCCCTTACATGACTGGACAAGGAAAGCAGGCAAGGAAGCATAGAGACTTTCTAAATAAAAAACAACTGGAGACATATTATTTCACCTTCTCTAAATGAAATGCAAAGGTTTGTTGGACTTTAAGTTTAGGGAAAGGTTCAGGAAAAATTTATTTTACTGGAAAGAGCACACCTCTTTGTATTGTAAGTGATGTGGATTAGCAGGAAGTTACTATGAACTTGGGTCTCTATCCTGGAATACTTCTTCAGATGCCTCTCCCATTGACAACTATTGAAGCTTTTAAAGCCCAGAGATTTGCAAGTGCAGCTCCCTAGACTAAGTAAGCTAACTTTTTGTTGGTGTTGTTCTCCCAAACCCTTCAGATAAAATTGCTGTCTTTAGGAAATACTTTAAAAAATGCTCAAGAACATCAGACCTTTAGGAATTCTCTTTTGCTTTTGGGGTGGAATTTTTTTGCTGGACAGTAGCACGTAGTCATCAATTTTTTTTCCTGTTTCTTTGTTTATTTAATTGGTACTAAATGAGAATAAATGAGATGTCAATGCTGTAGTACTTATAAGCTTTAAATATTCTAGCTTGACCAAACAGTCCCGATATGCCCATGAATATGGCCACCATTTCCAAACTGCTTTGTGGTATCTGACAATTTATAAAACTATGCAAAATTACAAAAAAAAAACAGAAATACATGATTAGCCATGAAGCAGAATGAAAACTTAAAAAAATCCCCCCCCAAACACACAACTAAAGACACAGGAAAAGGTAGGAAATGTAAAATAGATTTTTTTTTCCCTTGGGATTCAGATGACATATAGGCTTTTGAAGGATGTATATGAGAGACAGGGAAGGGCTAACTAAACACATCAGAGGAAATGAATGTACGAAAATCTGAGCAGCTACTGGCTGGGTTCTTCTTGCAAGCATCTCTTGTGTAATGCTTAAGGAACAAAACCCTGAAGGACTTAAATTCTGCCTAGCATTATCTTGAATATATTGGAGATCAAATTGCCTTTTATCCTTTTATCTTTTTTTTTTTTTTTTTTTTTTTTTTATAGACATCAAGGTGGAATCAGGCAGGTGTGACTGTTCAGTATCACTTAGGAAAGTATTCAGCAAGTATTATGTATGGAGTTGAATGAGGCATATTCACAGCAGGCTTATTGCCTTGTAAAAGAACAGGAGATAATTAAATAATTATGATTTTGTATTTGCTCAAAATTAATTAGTGACACTAATTAATTGACTATTTAGTCAATGGATAGATATGGACATGCAAGCTGGTTTTCCTCCATCTCAACATATAGTCAGCTCTGACTTTTTTTTCAAGAGTAAAAATGAAAGCACTATTTAGGTAACTAATTACTACAATCACAGAAACAAATCCTGTTCTCATTATAACCTTTAAAATCTAAGACAGAATTTCACTAGAGTTCATATGCTTATTGTGGATATAAATTGAGGCAGCAGGGTGCATATATTTTTGTTTAAATTACTTTAAATGATAGTGTAAGTTGACAATTTGAAAAAAAAATAAAGAGGAAGAATCTCTCTCTCTCTAAACTGTTGTTACTGTTTGCCTTATTTGATTTTTTTTCTTAGCCTGAAAAGGTCTGAAAAGAGATCATTATTTCCATACAGTTGTTATTTCATCTCAGAAACATCAGGCTTGGTTATCTCTGGCTTTGTTAATGAATTGAGGGATTTAAATAATATTTGCTTTGTAGTGCTATTGGACTTGGTAAAACCATTTTTTTTCCCTCCAAAAAGAGTTAATCATATATGTCTAATTGATGCTATTAACAAAAACTTTTAAACAGACTTGGAAATACATTGTTTGTCACTCTGTTCTTGAGAGGACAATTTGAAACTCTCAGGATAAGCATCTTCCAGGGCAGATACGATCTGCATTTTTAATACAGGAGAAAATGTGAATATAAATGCATAATCATCTCCATCTCCCATGTAAATGGAAGAAAATGGAAACCAAAGTCCTCCTCACATTGTAGCTCACTTTTAACAAAGATCAGACACCAGAGCTCAAAGGAAAACGTATGATGCTTTTGATTTTCCACATTCTTTACAAAGAAGTAAATTTATTTTTTCAAGCGATTTTTGATTGTGTTCTGCTTTATCCTTTTATTCTGGCCTGACATGCAGCAAGTAGAGCAATCATGGTAAAATAAACATTAGGTTCAGGCCCTGATAACCAAATCAAACTAAAAAAATAAAATCAATTTTCACATTAAAATTGCTTTTGGTATTACATCTTTCATCAGAAAGAGGGTAATACATCCTGAGCCTACATAAACAGATTATTCAGCCACCTCTGAACTGAAGCCAGTACAGGGGTGAGAAGTGATAATTGTGATGAGCTAGTAACACAGCAAAGCAGATCTTAAGGGACTGAAAAAAAAAAGAAAAAAAAAAAAAAAAGGAGAAGGGGAAACCTAAAAGAATTCCCCTAGGGTGGAACTTGATCTGAAGACTAAAGTTATTGTCCTTGGTCTTGCAAAAATTTCTAGGGTACTTTCAGTGACTGCAAATAGTTGATGATACTTTCCTTCCTCTGAAATGTATGATCTTTTGCAGGATGATTTTCCTTATAGATGTACTAAAGTAATGGTTTAAGTTTAGAGAATACAGTGGATCCTGCAGCCAATTAGTAATGCTTTCCACAGCCCTGCTGGTTTTCCCAGAAAGGATGTAAACCACAAGGGATGAACAAATACAAAGAACCTAACCTTCACTATACAGTAAGAACAAAACCCAGGTATCCCTCAGGAGATGCACAGACCTCATATAATATAGCTGCATCTATCTAGATGACCATGATCCTAATTCCTCCATGCAAGCTCTTCCCTATGGATCTGTGTCATACCTCAATTGGCACAGTCCATGATGCAGGAACCCCACAAATGGGTGCTGAATTGCTAAACAAGCAAATATACTTGGCCGATAAACTAATATATTCTGCCAGGAATTTTTGCATGCTACCATATAGGTCACAAGAGGCATGGACCAAGCATTGTTCCAGGCCCCCAAGAGCAGCAGCCTCCCTACATCCCCACAGCAGCTGCCCTGTAACCCTGCCATGCAGCTTGCAAGGATGAAGTTATCCCTCCCTGCTGGCAGATCCATCCGAGACGAGCTAAGCCTGTTTGTTGAAATATTGTTTATTTATGAATTTCCCCTTGATGGAATTAATTGGTTTACTGTGTTTGCAGGGCAAATAGCTTGATAATGCAAGAAACTTTTTCTAGCCTTTCCCCAAGTCTGTTTAAGAAAGTATGACAGAATGTAGCTTTCTAAACTATATGTAAATGTAAGAGTTTTTCTTCTGGCCAATTTGCTAATTGCAATATTCCACTTTTTGCACTGCTATAGTCCACTAAACATGTCCTCATATTCACACAGAACTGCATTGCTGTAGCATAATTCAAAGCAACAAATAAAGAGCACTCTGCCATCAGTGGGTGTCATTGACTGGGGATTATTGGTAACTATCAAGTTTTTTTTTTTACAAAAGAGAAACAGGGGTCTGCTTATTTCACATTATTAAGTGGTTATTAGTAAGAGGTGCAAAAAGAATACAAATGTGTTTTTCACATCCATTCTTTCATTGTTTTCTGAAAAATGCTTCCCCAAGCTGGTTTTTATGAACACAATAAAACACTTCTTTAAACTATTGCAAAATCCTGTAGCTTTGGAACTTGACAAGGGAATGTTTCTGGCTCAAAGGCTAATTGTATCCAAACAAAATTATCAAATCCCAAGTGAGCTAGTTTTTTTTTTTATTATTTTTTTTTTACCGGAATAGACAACCAAGACAATAGACAACCAGAGCCAAGAAGAACCATTGTTTGTTCTCTTTGCTGAATTTGTGCTTTTTCAGGAAGATTTTCCTTCTCATTCTCTGATTCCTTTCTTTACCTTCAGTCCCTGGAAACATGCAATAACTACAGAGTTACTGTAGTAGGACTGGAGAACAGGGAGAGTCAATTGCTTTGTCAAGATGATAAAGTAAGTGCTTAACTGATTTGCTAAATCTGGCTTTGAGTCCTCACTTTTTTTTGGTCAGATTCCTGTTTTTGTGAATTTTCATATGGTGGTTTTGCTGGTCTCAA
Organism: Stictonetta naevosa; assembly: GCA_011074415.1. Lineage (NCBI taxonomy): Eukaryota > Metazoa > Chordata > Aves > Anseriformes > Anatidae > Stictonetta > Stictonetta naevosa. The sequence goes on from CM021698.1 coordinate 62,948,662, forward strand.
AAATTACCTCACAACACTATTTCCCTACCCCATGAGGTGCTGTGATGTAATTAATAAATCATTTGCACTTCAACGGTTGCTTCTGTTGAAGAAGATAAAAGAGCTCAAATATTAGAAGTGTCTTAGTAGGTTCGATTCCTACTGGAATCTAAGGCAAACCCCACATTTGTGTTTGGTACTTATCTGTAGATAAGGTTTCTCCACCCTCAGGCAGCTAATGCTGGAGGATGGAGCACCTTTCTGCCCCATACATCTTGTAGCCCTATGCAAGACAATAACTGCACCATATGCAAACCGCTCAGTTGCTCAGGAATTGGGAATGTAACTCATATTTTTACTACTACTCCCAACTGATAACATTCAGCTTGAGTTTTGATTCTCATGATTTCCTGAGGATGAACTGATTGTACTGGTTTAGTACACTCATTATCTGGTTAACGTCACAGGTCGCATCCACAAAGCCAGCCAATAATTAAAAAAGCAGCATCACCTTATCTCTAAAAAACTAGTTCCATACATAACCCAGAAACCTAGGGTTTGAAAGATTAAATCTTTGGATATGAAAACACTGTTTCCTTTGAAATTAATCCAACTTCAGTAAGTAAAAGTAAACATTTGAAACATTACAAATGCCATCTCTAAGTACACAAGTAAAATAGTAACTTTGTTGGGAAAGCTGAAACATGATGTTTTTCTTATGAGTACTTATTTAAGAAGGGAAAACAGCCCTGTTACTTGATAAAAAGTCTTGTTTCAGCTAACTGAAAATTGCTAGCTTTCCTCTACACACTAACATTTGAGATGCTCCTGGTTTCTTCAGTAGAATTTAAATGAGGAACAGATGGTTTTAATATAAATAAAAAGTTTAAAATGTCTAAGAAGCCTTTATGATTAGAGACATTTGATTTAAAAATAATTCTGCAGGTCTCTTTCTAATTATCAATATTTAAGCTTTCTGCTTGGAAATAAGCATGCAAATCATAGTGATATGAACATGAAACTCTGTCAGGCAGGTTGGGCCTTTCATAAGCTTAAAGATTCTTGTCACATAAAGATGCTGCTTTTGCCTCTTCCTTGTTAGATAGTGACTGTTAGAGCACATCTGTCCATCTGTGTCCTTTTCTCTAGACATCCTTTATTCGTGAAGAGGAGAGAAACAGCATGTGAAGCACCTGCAAGAGGGAGCTCACAGACCTGATTTCACTCTAGGGCTTTGCTGCAGTACAAATGCAGGGAGGAAAGCCTTACTTCAGTAAGGCTTTTCACACCGTTTCCCCACAGCATTCTCCTCAAGAAACTGGCTGCTCATGGCTTGGACTGGCGTATGCTTCGTTGGGTTAAAAACTGGCTGGATAGCCGGGCCCAAAGAGTTGTGGCAAATGCAGTCAAATCCAGTTGAAGGCCGGTCACTAGTAGTGTCCCCCAGGGCTCACTATTAGGGCCAGTTCTCTTCAATATCTTTATCAATGATCTGGTGCATGTGTTGATCTGCTCAAGGGTAGGAAGGCTCTGCAGGAAGATCTGGATAGGCTGGACCGATGGGCCGAGGCCAACTGTATGAAGTTCAACAAGGCCAAGTGCCGGGTCTTGCACCTGGGGCACAACAACCCCAAGCAGCGCTACAGGCTGGGAGATGAGTGGCTGGAAAGCTGCCTGTCAGAGAAGGACCTGGGAGTATTGCTTGATAGTCGGCTGAATATGAGCCAGCAGTGTGCTCAGGTGGCCAAGAAGGCCAACAGCATCCTGGCTTCTATAAGAAGCCATGTGGCCAGCAGGTCCAGGGAAGTGATTGTCCCCCTGTACTCAGCTCTGCTGAGGCTGCACCTTGAGTACTGTGTTCAGTTTTGAGCCGCTCACTACAAGAAGGACATCGAGGTGCTTGAGCGTGTCCAGAGAAGGGCAATGAAGCTGGTGAGGGGTCCGGAGAACAACTCTTATGAGGAGCTGCTGAGGGAGCTGGGGTTGTTTACCGTGCAGAAGAGGAGTCTCAGGGGCAACCTTACTGCTCTCTGCAGATACCTTAGAGGAGGCTGTAGCAAGGTGGGGATTGGTTTATTCTCCCACATGCCCAGGGATAGGACGAGGCGGAATGGGCTGAAGTTGTGCCAGGAGAGGTTTAGGTTGGATCTTAGGAAAAACTTCTTTACCAAAAGTGTTGTTAGGCATTGGAATGGGCTGCCCAGGGTTGAGTCACCATCCCTGGAGGTCTTTAAAAGACGTTTAGACGTAGAGCTTAGGGATATGGTTTAGTGGAGGACTTGTTAGTGTTAGGTCATAGTTTGGACTAGGTGATCTTGGAGGTCCCTTCCAACCTAAATGATTCTGTGATTTTGTGAAAGAAGAACTGGTTCAATCTTGCATGATTTTAATAAACCCTAATAACCTTTTCCACAGTCCATGTGGGGAATCTGCTGGTAAGAAAGTGGAGCTGAGCTTGGTCCCATACTCTTAGTATGTGAACAGTACTGATTAGAGCAAAGCTCAGTCAACAACTCTTGGCACTGGTACTGGGCCTAGATGGCCTGGTACCCACTGCAGGCCAGCGAGCAGGGATTTTGACCCTCCTGTACATGTACTGGGAATTTACAGTCTGCAGTCCTGGAAAGACTAATTAATTTGCTCATTAGTGACCTATATACTGAATAGGAATACATTTCAACATAAAGCACTTAGTGCTAGTGATCCCACCTGTTGGACTGACTGATCATGGATTTGATAGCTTACTGGAGAGAGTACTGAACTCGCTGTTTTTCAAACATTTTCCACAGGTCTTGAGGAGAACATAATTAAATAGGAAAGAATGGAAGGCAGCTACTGACTGACAAAGCTACTTTAGAGGCAATCTGTGTATTTAGAAGACTGTGCATGCATGTGAGACTCCCTCCCCACTTTGATACGTTTTCCCGAAACAATGTCTTTAAAACATGACAAACAGCTAAGCAAGCATTTCTGAGAAAGATATTGGCAGATTGCTTTTTCTCCCAATGTAAACTTTTGCCTCACAGTATTAAATATAATTATAAAGCATTCTCCAGATTAAATGTTGAAAAGGCCTAATGCTCCATCTCTTACTTCTGTCGATGAAGAGCTTAATCTAATTAAAGGCATAAGCTGAATGTGTCTGCTGGTTCTAATCATCAGCAGTTTTATTGTTAGGTTATGCAATCCTAACTAAAGACAATTCTAGACAACAGAAAACATTTCATATTAAAGAGAGAAAAATACATACAATGTCCTTGTGGGTCTATTTAAGAATTATTTTTAAGGTTTATTTTTAGCTAATAGTTTTCTATATATAAGTTACAAGTAAAGATTCCCTCAGAGAAATCTCTCATTTTAATATTTGCTATTGTAGTATTGCCACTGTATACTTACGCTTTGAATGCTACCATCTGAAATCAAGGATCACTTCGTTGCTGTTCAGTATATTAAAATACAATGATGTATTTTGATCACGTATCTGGTTCCTCTTGATTCTAGTATCTGTCTGGAGCCATCTTAAAAAGTCTTAACTTTCAGATAAGTACTAAACACAGAGTCTTATAAAGACCTCTGATTAGCCATCCCACAAAACACAAGTGCTCAAAATCACTATTTTAAAAAACATAAACCTCAACACTCCAGAAAAAAATACATTTCAGTTTTGTTTTCACAGTATCATGGAATTATATTCAAAGCCAACTCTCATCACCACGATCACACATTATGGTGTTGCAGAAAAAGTAATTTTGGTAAGAGCAACAGAATTATTTTAGCTGTCAGTGAAACACTTTTGTCCTCTACAGATATCTGAAGTTGCTGATGAAGACCTAGTTCCTCTGCTGTGAAGGTGTGGTCTAACACCAAGGCCAGAACAGAACTAGTAAGAATGAAGCAGAAGATGTATTAATTCTTTTTTTGGTACACCAGTTTTTACTTATAAACTAAGGATGAGTAAAAAAAAAAGTTTAGAGCAGATTGAGCTAGATATTATATTCTGTGCAAAATACAGTCACAGATATGGATGTAGCAAAAGAGTTTCAGGATGGCGGCAGAGAGCAGTAAGTGGAGTGGACTTCACCTATTTTTATTGTCTAATGCTCACTGCATTACTGCCTGGAAAAGTAGTTATGGGGGCTGCATGCAGACCTTTGAATTTTAAATATATGAGTTATTGGCAGATAAGGGGAAAAAGTGCTGTATGAGCACAAAGTTGTCATCTTGAATTCACCTTACCCTTCTACAGAAGCAGGGAAAAAGTTGTCTGCTGTGAGTATGTCTAAATCAGTCACATTCCCTGCTCTCTAAAATCAGCTCACATGGAGGTTATCATATTCCTATTAACCTATGCTTTTGGGTATTCAGGGCTCAGCTGTGAGTCTCACCAATTTGGGACTTGCCCTGAAGGCACAGGCACAGCAGGGTGACTCAGCTGCACACCCCAATCCATGCTGGCACTCGCCTGCTGCTGGTTTAACACTTTCTGCAGCATAGCAGAGGGAGATTTTCAGGCTTTTTTGTGGACTCATATGAGACTCAGGAGAGCTCATTCTGCAGAAAGGAAAGAGAGAAATTGTAGGAGGAAGTGTGTATAGGAGGAATTAGGAGAAAGCAAGCAAAAACCAAAGGGAAAATCATGGCCTGGTTTGAAATGGTGAGGTCATATGCAGTTAACTCTCTGGCACAACACCCTATTGAACATGCTATTCTGCTCTACATTTAGACACAGGCTCCACAGGAAACCTCTAAGCTTTTACAGGCTTTATATATATATATATATATATATATATATATATTTAAGCCTAGCTAGGTTAAATATGAAGTGAAGAAAAGGTTTTCTCAGGTAACATGAACATTTCTATTTATTTTTAAATAAATGTCTAATCCTAATATGCCCTCATTTTACATTAAGGAAGAGGACACATCATTCCCATGCAGTGGGGATTTCCCAAAGAAGTGATACATAAAGCAATGGAAATTGGTGAGGTGCCTATGGAAAATTACTCATGTGCCTTCCTGGTTCTCCCATCAGGCAGCTAAAGATCCTGAACCATTACAGCAGATGAAGTAAGGCATTTAGATCTTTTTTTAACATGTATTTCTGAGAATCACTTGCTTGTAAGTGTTCTGGTCCCTGCTGTCACAACCAATGCTTATAATATTAAAGTTATTTTTAGAGAAAGGAAGAAAGAAAACCCTAAAGTTACAGTAAATACAACTTCCTTATTTACAATCAATACTTAAAATAATAGTAATTTAAAAAGTTCAAATTCCTTTTTGTGCTTTTATTCTTCCACCTGGTCATCTTCTTTATGACTATCTCTTGTTGCCAGCCTCAAGAAGGGGGAGACAATTGCCTGGCTTGAATTTGAAGTCAAAATAAAATAGGAGTCTGATTCTTCCCAGATGCCAGACAAGAATAGAGCCTGAAAGTCTGAAATTGAAAGTCAAGTATTTTTTATGTGATGAACATACTGAACAGTGGGCTTCATTTTATCAGTTTTTAATTTATCTTTCGTGACTACCTGAGAACGCTGTCAGTTTATTTAGCTGTTACAGGACCACAGTAAACAAAGCCCTCTGCTTGCAAGACTTATGAAAAGATGGAAGTGGGTGGCAGATAATTGTCTGCATATAATTGCTTAAAGCTACTTTAAAGATAGAGAACAGATCCCTTGGAATAACTAGCCTAACTAGACTGTAACAAGAAATCTGCTTGACCTTTCTTATGCCTTACTAGTAAAACCAAGATGGTGGAAGCTAGCTGAGATTTTTGCTGACAAGGTTCCCAGAGCCTACATGCTTCTCTTGTCTTTCCACCTGAGATTCAACCACTGAGTATTATCATGCCAAATATTTTACTGTTAACTGATTTTATACTTATATTTTGACATGATTTTTCAGTTAAGAAAGGCCTCTATTTAAATTAGTTACAAATGTGACCAAGTAGGAATGACTACTGATTTAATTTAATTCTTCCTGTATTTTTTATAGCTAGCTGCCTCTAGCTAGCTTCTTTATCAACAGCAGCTCCACCATGGAGCATCCCTTGGGCCTTAAAAGAATTGCTCAGTGACTGAGCTTGTCACTCAGACTATAACCTTTACAAGAGCCTGTCAAGATTTACAAATGAGCTGTGTCACTTTGGTATTTCTTTTGTATCGGGAGCTCTGTTGGAGGACAGTTGTTCAGCCTTCGGCAAATAGCCCTGTGGTGCTGGCAGTGGGTGCCAGCTGCTCCCGCAGGCAGAAATCCCATTGTCACATGATAGCAGGACATGAGTTTTAACTCTGTCCACAGAGAGAAACTCAGCCTATACTCTTCCTACACATAACAGGTTTCTGCCTGGGATGTAGGCTGTAGTCAGCACCTAGCAGAATTTGCTGGCTTGGACTGGAGTTATCCAGAGCCTGACCTGGTTTCGCAGTTTCCATGGAACAGGTTTCCTGGCTCTTTTCAATTGTAGGGCAGGTAAAAACCACCAGGTGAAGGCTTACATTAATGTTCAGAAAAGCAAGGCTGAGGAACAAGGTTTACTTAATAAGTCCTGAAAGGTCAGAAAGGAGAAGGTGAAGGCTGGGGATAAGGAACTTGCCTTTTCAGAGAGGCACAACGATCTGCAACCAAATATAGTAGATGATACTGGAAGCATTAAGCGTGCAGTCCCAGGATAATACCCCAGTGATTATCAATCTGATAAAGCTGCTGCCTAAGCTAGGCAGGATGCACAAGCAGTTAGCTGCAGAAATGAAGGGGCACTCAGCCTGCACCACGGCACCACTGCACCACTCAGCAGATTGGCAGCAGAACTCAGAAGATAACTGGATTTTCTGATTCCCCAGCCAGCTGCTTTGTCACTGCAACTTTAATCAACTCTGAAGTACAATGGTGCAAAAAATTCACAGAAGTCCCACCACTCTTGCTGCAATTTCTTCCAAAACTGAACTCAGCTATCAACCTAAGTAGCTATATAGCTCTGAGAAAAAGCCTTTGGGGTACCCAGTGAAAATTGGCAGGTGAAAGAGTGCTTTAACTGCTGTGTTCGGGTGCGTAGCATCTGCTGAACATAGCCCTACCTGGGAGCAAATAAATACACTTCAGATCACCACCTTTCACTTAGACATGAGAATAGCTGAGTTCAGCTTAAGAAGGAAGAGAAATTGCAGACATGACAGGAAGAGGTGCACAGTGTCCTGACCACCTTTGTTTTGCCACTAGCAGGGTCCCAGCACCGGCTTTGACTTTTTGTCTCCTGGGCTCTCTTGTGAACTAGGGATGTGAATGACAAGCTTAATCACCTGAGGGAGATTTCCTTGCTGAATTTCATCTATGTGGATTAAATCTGGTTAAGGTGAATGGTTTCTGAAGAGCTATATCCTGCGCTGAGCAGTTCTTAAGTACAAAAAGCTGTATACTTAGTATACTACATATTGCCAAGCTAAAACTTAGAGAAGAAAACGCACCTGAAAAACGGCGATAAAAATATCTCCAGTGATTTAGAAAATCTCCCGTCTCTATTAAGAGTTATTTCTAGAGCTTACACATATTTCCTATATATTCAACAAAGCAAAAAAATATGCACACTAATTTTTTAATAAGTCCACAGAAGCAGTCTAACATCCTTGAATTGGCATGATCTGAGCTCAATCAATTTTCCCCCTTCCAGCAATGTCTTCCTTCTCCATTCAGGTAAATCACAGAGGAGCTCACCCAGAGCTGCATATAACTCATGCAGGACAGTTTGTGCTGGTGCAGTGAGCTGTGTCTGTTCCCACAAGCCAAATGCTGTTGAGTCTTACATTCATTAGCAAAGGGGCTGTTACAAAATTGAGGCTGAGTTATGAATTATATGGGTAATGAACAGTTATGACTATTTTGTTTTGGACTGACTGCACTGTTTTAAGTGAAGATGAGATTTTTGTTCGACCAGGCTAAGGCTATGGTGATAGGATTTGGTAAGCTCTGTCCATTGATGTTAATTCAAACAACTCTTCTTTTATAAGAGTGTGGACACACCACACAGCCAGCTAGCTGCATGTACATTTTAAGGGTAATCATGACTGAAACTTGAATGGGAAAATAATTACAAAAAGAAAATGCCAAAAGGTAGATATGTGTGACTGAAATAAACTGAAAGTTAAATTTAGATAAACTTTTCCAGACTAATATTTTTGAAAGTCAGGTGTACTACATTTTAATGACATCCTGCTTTTGGAAAACATGCTAGTAGGAAAACATGCTAAAGGATGGCCAGTCTATGACACAAAGTGCTCTTTATTTTCTGCTCATTGTAAATTATTTAAAGATACAGGTGAGTTGAACAAGGCAGACTTAGATGGTAATTGCAATAAGCAATTGTTCATGCTCCAGCATCCTAAGAGGAATCAGAATGGAAGCACCTGGACTACCTGAGTTTTCCAGTTCTTTTACGTAGCAGAATATAATGTTAAAGATGGGCAGAGTCAGGGAGCTTCTCACAGGTCCCTAGTGATCCTAGCCAGATGTGCTGAGGTATTAGCAAAGCAAAGGCAGAAATTTGTGGAAACAACACTAAACAACAGCATGCATTTTTTGAGTACTATTACTGGATTTACTGTGTCCAGCAAAATGACTACAGATACTAAATTTATTCAAAAAATATATAGGAGACTACATATTCTGATATGGCCAGCCACATTAATATTGAATCTAAAACAACACACTAAGAGTGATCACCTCTTTATAACACAGAGGCTAATATTGTTTGCTCAATGGAGGCACCAACTGTATAGACAAGATGCGACAGCCTTGGACACACCAGGAAGGATCTTACATTAGAACCTCTGAAGCCTCTTCATCCCCATATTGGTATTAGTCCTGCCTACCTCACAGAGTACAACTTACAACATAAACATCATCACACTTTTTTTCCAGGTTGTGGAAGTTTCCTAGACATTGCGCAGTCTGGGAAATGGCAGCCAACTGATAACGTACTCTGTGCAAAACTCTCAAGTTTTTTGACTAGCTTTTCTGTGTCAGGCATGCATAAGAGTCATGTAAGTTCCTATGCCATTTGTAATAGAAAAACCATGCTGCCACCCTTCAATAAGTTCAGATCCAAAGTCTTTCCTCAGTGCAGAAATGCTTCTCCTTTGCCCTACAACTTTATTCCTCATATCTCTTTGAGAGATCCCAATAGATTTGTTCTAAAGCATTGCATTTAAGAAATACTTAATAATATGCAGTATGTTTTTCATATCTACAAAAATTAACCCGTATACAAATACAGAACATTTTAACACCCATCATTATGGCTTCAACCATAGCAGCTGCATGTAGGACAGGTGCTACTACTGAATGTGGCTTGTCAGAGGTCCCACCAGGAGTTTCTAAGAAACCCAGTGACTTGAGTCAGGCTGCACATCCCAAACCAATGACTTATATAGATAAAAAAACATATGAAACATAAGACTTCTTTAAAGAAAAGTCCCCAGTGCAAGAGGGAGCAGCATCCACTGATTTAAACCATTTTTTTTCCCAGTTAATTTACTCTCTGAGAGAGGCAAGTTCTGCAATGTATGTGCTCTTGACTCCACATTTCATGGATGTCCTTGGTAAGGTTTCTCCACATAAAATTTGGAGCATTTTTACAATGCAAGTGCACGCCAGCTTCTAGGAGCTTATGTGAAGATACTACAAAGTCCTGACCCTGGTACTGCTGCTAGGTTTCCAGTCTCCAGATTATAATGCTTTTATTTGAAAATATGCTTAGATGGGCAACGCTCAGTGTATGAGTTTATGCATATTTGTTTTTCTGGTTTGTTCAAAACCAATTCTGTACTGTCATGAGTTAGACACTTGAGGAAAATGATAGGATCACAGTTTTCTTTGCAATATCAGCATTATCCTGGCTAGACATTAAAAGAAATGAATGATGAGCTCAGTTGTAATACAAGCACCAGAAATTGCAGCGATATTAAATCAGATATGAAAACTTCATGATAGCTGAATACCCATCATTTTTGTATATTCCAGACCAAACTGAAATATTTTACATACTTCATTGTTCTGAATCTGTGATTCTGTGATTCTGTGAATTCAGATGTGAACTTCACCAGAGTTCAAGGAATATTTGTATCCAAATGTGATCTAGGCACACCGGTAGCCAACAGCATTATTAAAAAATAATCTTTATAAATACATAATCATTTTTCTGTGGCATGGAAACTTAAGTGGTTTGTGATCTCCTGCTGTTCTTCATAAAATTCTGCAATAATATGTTTTGACCTTTTCTCAACCCTACTGCTGCTATGCTGTGGAATATTATTGAGTAACATTAAAATAACAGTTAAGAGGCATGGGTTGTGAGTGCATGTATACATGGATAGAGAGATAGGTGAGGAGAACAAAGTGTCCGAGGTGAGAATGTTTTCCTCTCCTCGCCTTTCCTCTCCTCTCCACTCCCCTCTCCTCTCAAAGAGCTGTGGCTTTTGTCTTCCTGATGTTGTCCTGTTCTGTTAACCAGCAGTTATTTGCCTGTCGTGATGCCAGCCTTCCTTTTCCCCCAAGCTAAAGAAGAATCACACACTCTACTAAGATGAACCTTCTAATGTAAGTAGAAAATTGCAATTATTTTGCCAAATCCTCTAATTAGTAGATGGTATTACTACCATTGTGGGTCAGACACTGCTCTTGGTACACTAATCCCATTATTCTCAAGTGGGACAGAGAAAAGTAAACAAAGACAGTATTTCCCTTTCACTCTCTTGTAATTAAGTGGAACAGAGTAGGGAAGGACACGAGAAATATAAAATCCGTGTTAAAATGTTTGACACTCTGGAAGTGTTTTGCTAGCAAAACACTCAGACAAATCAAGAACTTTTAGACGGAGCATCAAAATTACCTATTCTCATCGTAATAAATTTGACTGAGGTTCATATCTGGTACACATATAACGTTGACCAGAACTGTCATAGGGTATTCTCTTCAATAATTTGAAAAGCTCTTCATTACCACTGAAGCAATCTAATTAAGTATACTTACATACCTCCACAAACCGATGCCACAAAACCACACCCAGAGGTATAATTTTAAAGACCTGCCATTCTCAAATAGGAAGGCGGTCTGAACACTAAAATAGCCAAAAGGATGGCAGCTTTTGAAATCTTGTCTACCTTTGTGCTCACTGAAGAAAAGGCAGATTGGTATTTTTTTCCCCTCCTTGGAATCATCAGAAACAGTTTCAGACAGTCACAATTTCACTACAAACAAAATCACTTCAAATTGGCTCACTGCTGCAAAAGCCATGCAGTAGCTAGCTTACGTGGGACCTGTAAACACGCACACATCAAGACATCTGAGGTGCACTAAACTAGGTGTATCAGGATTTGCATTTCCCAGGAAGCCACCACAAGAGTTTCATTTCTGTATCTGTAAATGACTGGTGTATGCAGCACTGAACATGGTTTCTGCCTGTTGTTTTACACTGAGTGTCTTCCATGGATTTCCTCCATTCCCACCATGCTGCCCCAGGTCACAAAGCTTCCTTAAGCTTAAAGCTGTGTGCAAGCCTGATAAGCTCTTCTGTCAGATCTGGTTTGTGTGGTTCCCATGCCTCAATGTTCCTGTGAAAGTCTGAAGTAACTCACAGTCCAGCTCATCCATGGAGCACCCTGCATTTCTTTGGCACATCATTCAGTAATGCTCGAAAATGCCTGGGAGCATCCTAGGCACCTCTGAACACTGCAGCATGAAGCAATAGGGCACTTGAGTATCCAGATGCACAGAGTTAACCTCAGCTTCTTGGTCACCACACATTTCAGTTACATTCAATTCCAATAGGAACTGTCCATCTAAAATTCTTGATGGGCTTTGACAGTCTTAAAGGAAAGAGCATATGCCTGTGCACATTAACATACACCTGGGGAAAACACAGTATCGCTGCTGAAACACATACTGAAATAACAGGAGACTGGAAGAACTAGGCACTTATATGGGCCTGGATACTACACAACCACTTTATGTCTTGTTATTGTTATAACTATTTCTACATCACTAGGACTGCTGCAGACGTAGCACAATATTTTATTTGTTAGAAGCTTCTCATTGCCTACTTCTGGGGCAGCAAAAATCAATGAAGAAAGGGTTAAGAGCTGGCTGGATGGCCGGGCCCAGAGACTTGCGGTGAATGGAGTCAAATCCAGTTGGAGGCCGGTCACTAGTGGAGTCCCCCAGGGCTCGGTACTGGGGCCAGTCCTCTTTAACACCTTTATCGATGATCTGGATGAGGGGATCGAGTGCACCCTCAGTAAGTTTGCAGACAACACCAAGTTAGGTGCATGTGTCGATCTGCTCAAGGGTAGGAAGGCTCTGCAGGAAGATCTGGATAGGCTGGACCGATGGGCCGAGGCCAACTGTATGAAGTTCAACAAGGCCAAGTGCCGGGTCCTGCACCTGGGGCACAACAACCTCAAACAGAGCTACAAGCTGGGAGATGTGTGGTTAGAAAGCTGCCTGTCAGAAAAGGACCTGGGAGTATTGCTTGATAGTCGGCTGAATATGAGCCAGCAGTGTGCTCAGGCGGCCAAGAAGGCCAACAGCATCCTGGCTTCTATAAGAAGCCGTGTGACCAGCAAGTCCAGCGAAGTGATTGTCCCCCTGTACTCAGCTCTGCTGAGGCCGCACCTCGAGTACTGTGTTCAGTTTTGGGCCCCTCACTATGAGAAGGACATCGAGGTGCTTGAGCGAGTCCAGAGAAGGGCTACAAAGCTGGTGAAGGGTCTGGAGAACAAGTCTTATGAGGAGCAGCTGAGGGAGCTGGGACTATTTAGCCTGGAGGAGGCTCAGGGGCGACCTTATCGCACTCTACAGGTACCTTAAAGGAGGCTGTAGCGAGGTGGGGGTTGGTCTATTCTCCCACGTGCCTGGTGACAGGACGAGGGGGAATGGGCTAAAATTGCACCAGGGGGGAGGTTTAGGTTGGATATTAGGAAAAACTTCTTTACTGAAAGGGTTGTTAGGCATTGGAATGGGCTGCCCAGGGAAGTGGTTGAGTCACCATCCCTGGAGGTCTTTAAAAGACATTTAGATGTAGAGCTTAGGGATACGGTTTAGTGGAGGACTTGTTAGCATTAGGTCAGAGGTTGGACTCGGTGATCTTGGAGGTCTCTTCCAACCTAGACTATTCTGTGATTCTGTGAAGACTCTGAATTATATGTCTCATTCCAAAGCTAGAAGCTGAAAACAGAAACCTACTCCCATTATGTGCTCCATTGCTTTTACTTCTACTCAGTGACATCTAATCCATAATTCAGTATAAAAGCGCTATAAAATATGCATACGTTTACACAACTAGAGCTAAAGCTGTTCTACAAATGGCCAAGAACTGGAATGGTTTTAAAATTATATAGCAAAATTAACAGATGAAAATAAAGAATGGATATTAAGAACTAGAACATACAGCATTTTATGACTGTCCAACTTGTTTCAGTTTACTGAGCTATACGATATCTTTTATATATATATATATATATATTGCCCTTGAACAAGCTTTGAATGGCTCACTCCCTAAGTTGAGTGATTAAATGTTTCTTAACACATTTAACCTCAGAGTAATTGTTCACATCAATCCACACCAAGCATGTGCTGCCAAAATATAATTTCTGGGCTACAAATCTCTCTTTTTTATTTTTTTTAAACTAGAAAGAGGAAGGTAAGAATGAATGCATATGACCATATATAAGTATGTGGTAATCATGCAAATATACACGAGATATGCATTTATGCCTTGTCTTTCTGCTATCTTCATTCAGCATCTATCCTTTTTAAATTAATTTACAAGTAGTATATAGTCTGCTCCATGATTCTTATCTCCACGCACTGAGCATGGGTTCACTTCCATTTAGGATTTAGCTCTACAATTAAAAGACATGTAACTGAACAGATTAAAAGGTTTAAATGGAACAATGATGCAGAATGGGGACAACTTTGGCTATTATTTACAACACCAGTGATACCCAACCTGGAAGATTTAACAGGAAATACCTAACCATAACTGCAAGCAAAATGTGACCTGAGATATTTGGAATAAAGATGTAAAGCAAAGTCAAATTTGATCTTAAGTGAGCAAAAATCAACTTTTATTTGTTGCTTCATTTTAACAAGATGGCATTGCTTATTTTAAGTAACTATTTTTTTAAAAAAGGGAAAAAAACACACAAAACTGCTCTAAAGGAGACTGCAAAATAAAATGAAAGGAAATCTTAGCTTAGTGCTGTTGTGTGTCTAGCATATTTTAAAGTAACCTGTGCCTTCTATATCCTCTCCTATCCTGTCTGCTTGGCTACAGAACAGAAGAAAACCTCAGAAAATGCTGAGTCAATGCCCTGGCCCAGATGCCTGCCTGAGACACCCAACGGCAAGTGCTTGCAAACACACTGTTAGATGAGGACCTGCTGGTTGTCTCTTACAGTTTCTTTACCATAGAAGTTATTATGTGGGGAGATCCAAGGCTCCTGTAGGCATTTTACTTGATACAAAAGTGCTGAAAAGCCAGTGATGAAACACCTCACCTCTCCTTTGTATGTTCTGGCCCTGACATGGGTAAGGTCTTCTCCAGCTGTTTATTCCTGTGGTGAACATGATAATATTGACATCTGTCTGGGGCATCCCTGGCAGGAAGAACTGCAGACCCAACTTGGGTAGTGTCAAGAAAGCTGCTATCTGACTTATTTTTTTCCCCATGATATGTAGTAAAGAAAAATGAAATAAAATCCTCCAGCTGTGTACTTTGAACGAATCTCAGAGCAAACGGTATTGAAAAAATCGAAGACAGCCCAGGTTTTAGTCAAATACAATGGACCAACTGGCTGGAAAGGCTATCCAAGGCATGAAAATGATCTTAGGCAGATGGCTAGAAGATGCAGGTCACTGTGCTCATGTTGGTTCAGGTTAGTTTCCAGTTTTTAAAATCTTGCATACTGCTTGATTTGTTTTTCCTAGACCTAATAGGTCTAGGAAACCCTGGCTGCACGTACAGACTGGGCGATGAGACGCTGGAGAGCAGCCTAGAAGAGAGGGATCTGGGGGTCGTGGTAGACAGCAAGTTGAATATGAGCCAGCAGTGTGCCCTGGCAGCCAGGAGGGCCAACCGTGTCCTGGGGTACATCAAGCACGGCATCACTAGTAGGTCAAGGGAGGTGATTGTCCCGCTCTACTCTGCGCTGGTGCGGCCTCACCTCGAGTACTGTGTGCAGTTCTGGGCACCACAGTATAAAAAGGACATGAAACTGTTGGAGAGTGTCCAGAGGAGGGCGACGAAAATGGTGAAAGGCCTGGAGGGGAAGACGTACGAAGAACGGCTGAGGTCACTGGGCCTGTTCAGCCTGGAGAAGAGGAGGCTGAGAGGAGACCTCATCACAGTCTACAACTTCCTCGTAAGGGGGTGTCGAGAGGCAGGAGACCTTTTCTCCATTAACACCAGTGACAGGACCCACGGGAACGGGGTTAAGCTGAGGCAGGGGAAATTTAGGCTTGACATCAGGAGGGGGTTCTTCACAGAGAGGGTGGTTGCACACTGGAACAGGCTCCCCAGGGAAGTGGTCACTGCACCAAGCCTGACTGAATTTAAAAAGAGATTGGACTGTGCACTTAGTCACATGGTCTGAACTTTTGGGTAGTCCTGTGCGGCATCAAGAGTTGGACTTGATGATCCTTAAGGGTCCCTTCCAACTCAGGATATTCTATGATTCTATGATTCTATAATACTTAGTGAAATTTAACTAACGTGTTTGGATTTAAGCATTCCACCATAGTATTAGCTATCCACTCAGTGTAGTGTTGCTCTCGTCAGAGACATACTGACTGGTTTACACAGTGCTTGATGATTCTCCACAGAGGGCTTATTGGTCCCATGATGCTTGTGCGCTTTCTGATTTCCAGCTGTTACATTTCATTAACCGACAGCTAAAATTGCCTCAGTGGCTTCTTCGTATTACTTTTTCACATAAGCAGATGGTTCGATTACTATGGGGATGCCACAGAGTCAGGAACAAGATGAGAGGTGGCTCTTGAGACTCTCTTCCTACATAGAGGTAGTCCCACTTCAAAAGACTGGGAAACACTCCCATGATTAACTACAAATGGAAATGACTAAAGGTCATTTGGAGACTAATGGGACCAAAGCATTTTCATGATTCAAGCATACTGAAAGAGAAAACGTCAAGCAAACAATGACCCAGAAATCAGCATTTTGTAAATAATTTCCACTCTTTTATTCAACAACATGATTTGTTCCACAGTTATCTTCTCTAATAAATGTATGTGCATTTATTTGTTTTCTCCTTTACTTTAAAATGGTCTCATCACCAACTGGGTTGTCCTAGATATGCAAAAGAAAGCCTCCCGGCTTCACCCTATTTTTACACAGGGTCAGGCCTGTTGTCACTGCAGGCAATGAGATTTTTACCAACAAGTTTAGCAGACAAAAAGTGCACTATATCATCTGCTGTGGGAAGGTGATACAGTAAAGGACAGAGCTCAAACACATGCATAGATTCTAGGGGGAAATGCAGGACATTAGCATATGTACATCGCGGTTATACAGAACTAGGAGGTGTTACATGAATTGGGAGATTCTTTACCCTGGCTGGTGTAAGACAACTCTAACATGAATCTAGGGTTCCTGACTATTAACTAGCCTTCTTACCCGGCTTACGAAAGCTACTGAGAAGACCAAGAAAACAAATTTTCACTGCAAAGGGTATCACACAAACAGTTCTAGACACCATTGCACAGCCTCTATACAAATCTTGAGATCAACTGGAAAATCAGAAGCAGTAAGTTTTGTCTCTGTTCCACCCTGTACAATACCTGTCTTGCACTGTGCCTCACTGGGAACGCGCAGAAGTCCCACAGTGGTTCTGCATTCACTTGTCTGCAAAGAAACTTCCTTCTCTCTCTCTGGGGTTGGATCTAAAACCCACAGATGCCTGCAGACTCCCATTTAGTCCCTGACAAACACCAAGAGGCTTGGGAAGCTCTGTCCTGACTACTGACTGGAGTCAAGTAAAAGGGAGATGCAGAGCTCTGTCATGCTGCAAGGAATGCTGAAGATCTCAAAGGGACAGCACTAACATACTCAGGATTGTCCCTACACCACCAGAAATCACTGTTCTCACTCATGTTTCACCTTGGGGACTGATTACCTCTGAAACCCCTGGATTCTTCTCCTGCTCTTTCTTGTTACCCTACAGGAGCATCTTGCTCTTAAGGCAACATGGCTTCCTTAGGAACTGTTAATATCTTCTGTCCTACCTACCTCCTCCTTTTCAAAGCAAATGGAAGGCTGAGGACAGACAAGGATCCTACATCTATCATAAAATCCCAAATTATTATCATGAACAATTTTTCAGAAGTTCCCATTCTGATCCTTTCCTTCCTTGCAGATACACATTTGGGGAGAGGTGTTCTGAATATTTTAGAGTCAAGACTGAACTTGTAAAAGGATGCCAAATTCATTGCCACTCTTTCAAACTCATCTCCCAGCCTAAAACCAGAACACTCAAAGGTAACCTTTTATGCCCCAGCCAGCCAATGCCTGTTTTCTCACATCAGTTCCTGTATATTTCTAGCAGCAGTAGTGGCTCCCTTGTCTTTCTCTGCCCTAGTTTACAACTTCTCTACCTGTTTGTAACTTCAGCCAACTTTGGTGATGGGACATAAGACCACAAAATCGTTATGCTTCTAAAGCTAGGAGAAACTAGGAGGCTGGCTAGAGGAAAGTGATCCCAATTGCTCTTCCTTGCCTCATGATTAAGCAGCAAAAGATCCAGGAAGGAGCAACCCACATGAAATCAGGTTTTGTAAGTTCTGTTGTACATGGAAATATAGCTTTGTTTCTTTACCCGACACCTACAAATGAAAACCCTCCAGAAGAGATGATGTGTCCAGAAGCCACTAGCTGGTAAGCAAAAAACAAACAAACAAAACAAAAAAACAAAACCCTAATGCTCAGGCATTTCTAAACTATAGTCCAAATGACATTTGAGTATTAAACTCACAAACAATAACATATTTTTTAACTAATGTTTAATATACCTCTTGCATATTTTCTCATTAGATATGGAACTGGGAGGAATGCTATTATGACTACTTAATACAGTCTTGATTCTAAGCCCATGAAAACCAGAGGGAATTCAACGATCATTTTACTGGGCTTTCTATCAGGTCCATAAAGCACACATGCTGTTAGTTTTGAAAATTTAAGTGCCAGCATAGAAGTGTAAATGAAGTATTGATTCTTCATGATAGTAACAGAAAATTCCTAGGCTTCCAAGTGTTTTTAGGCAGAACTTAAATATATAAAAGGCTGTGAGGGTGTGTTTTGAGCACATGTTCACATACTGGAAACATTATGGCCGGCAGACACAAAGTTTACTACTGTGAAGAGCTGAGCACCTACTGAGCACTACAACCTTCTGTTTGGAACAAAGCCCCTCAGAAGGGATATTGTAGGCTGTCTGCATGAGCAAAGGCTTCTGGCATTCAGTGAATGCCTGCCAGGCACCCTGCACCCAGTGAAGACAGGAAAAATTAATCAGCTTCAGCAGAAGGGAAAGTCAAATCCATTGTCAGCTATTTTCAGCACAAATCCAAGTCACCTTCAGGCAGCAGCATTTCCAGGTGCTCTTTGGACCTTGCTCAGAGTACTGCTTATCTATGCACTTTCAGCTGTCAGCCCCATGCTGCTGAGGCATTTATGATGAGCACATGGAGACCATGAGTTTTCTCCAAAACTTAGGGAGGTGATGGATTTGTGTTTTTAGGTTCAAGCAGTACCTAATGGCAAATGTAAACTCCTAGTAATTTCTCTTTTAAAATAGGCAAATAATGCTGTTGGTTAAGTTGAAAAAGTATGATACACCACAGCAAAAGGCTGATTTTTACTGCCCGTTTTGATAAACAGCATTATTTGTGTTGCCTGATTAACTTGGAGAGACTCACAGAGCTCTGAAGGTACTAAGGACCAAGAATGTTAACTTACAAATTAAAACCTCTTAAGGGCAACCAAGGTCTGTTTGTTCAAAAATCTACATGCACATACTCATTTGCAAAATAAGACACTGAGATACCTCATTTTTAAGCCTGGCAACATATACCCACTACCCTAACAATAGCAAAAGGAATAGATAGTGATGTTCAGTGTCACTGATCTATTCTACCACTACTTGATGTAAAAGTGTAGGAAGGGGTCATAAAAGCAGATTGAACTTGCTATAATCAAAGGAACATTTTGTAGGTAATAGACAACTCACATGCAGTTAACAACAGAGAGTACTGTATCTTCAGCCTATACAAATCAATGGAAACCAAAGTAAGTCTTATAAAGTCTCCAGTCTTTATACAGACACTGCAATGTCTGAAAATGTAATTAGTTTCAGTAAAGCAAACAACAAATATTCAAAAAAAAACATTGGGATCTTCAATATAGTAAGTTGCATTTCCAGTAAGAAATTGAGATTTTTTTATTTTTTATCTGCTGTTGGTTTCCATGACATTCTTTTGCAGTCACATGGGATTTTGTATTACTGGAATCCAAGACTCTCTCTGAAGAAGTTGACTTAGTGAGCAGCAGTTCTGAAGGAAGTACAACACACTGGTGGATTGACAAAAAAAATAGAGATCTGGTGAAATTGCAATCAAGTCCCAACGCCTAATGTATTGGAACAGATTAGCAGCAGAATTTGTAAGAGATCACAAGTTTTCTCTCTTCACCGAAGGCTCTAATCATTATCTCTGGCTTTATCTGCCAAGCCTCTTGGGTCTGTCCTGGTAGCCAGGTGTAGCTCTTACTGACTGAATAGAGCTTCTATTCAGTTCTGTGAGATCTTTCATGGTAACTAATGTAGTTATCTGGTTTACTCTTTCTTGCACTTTAGCTCATGTGGCTACTTACATGGGCACTCATGAAAAACAATCTGATTTAAATAACTCAAGGAGGATCAGCAATGCTACATTAAATACTTGTGTGGACATTTTAATTCAGAACTGAATTGGCCTTAATGAATTAAAATAAAATGAATGAGTTCATGAACTGAGTAAACATCCACCCAAGAGTTTACAGTGATATAATTAATCAGGTCACTGATGCAGTAGGACTGGGTCGATGTACTGTCGTGCTGGCTTGCTTCATTTCTTCTCCTGTGGGAAACACTGAACAAGAGCAAAGCTGTATTCTAGGAATAAAGCTCCCTCAACAGCATCTGTGAGCAAAGACATCTAACAAATTTCCCATTTGGAAATCACCCAGCATCAGTATCTGAAATGCATGGTGGGTTTTTCATGCTGCTGCTCTGGGAATGAGATGGCCATGTTCACCTCTGAGCAAGCGCAGATGTTACCAAGCAGATTCCTCCAGCCAGAGCACCTTAATCCTGCATGGCCATGAATGAGCTCTGCTGAGTCTCAATACATGTGCTTGCATGATATAGATTACTGACCATTAACAAATTTGTGTGGTAATATCCAATGGCCGTTTCTTTGATGGAATAATGAAAATGACTCATGGCATGTGTTCCTTAAAAGCCACATCCTCAGACCAACCAGCATCCTACCGGAAAGGGAAAGAAAGGACCACCTGGGGTGATGAAGACTACCTGGTGCAACAATTTACTACTGTTCTTCAGTCTTTGATCACATCGCAGACTAAATGCCTTGTGGCTCTATTTCACTGTAAAATGTTGCCGTTCTCCTACACATTATTAAAAAGGGCATTACAAACCTGAAGAACAAAAGCCAGCAGCCTGAGAAACATTAATTTCCATGCTTCAAATGAAATCTAAAAATAAAAAGAAGCTTCAATTTTTTATTATTAAAGGAAAACTTTCTAAAATAATCATTAAGGACCCAGTTTGATGAAGAGTCATGATGAAGATTCATGAGTCACTGCAATAGCAGGTGAAGATACACAATTTTTACACAAGAATAAGCTTCTTTCAAACACGCTTGTTCTCCCTTCCCCAAACCAGATATTCTATTATTGCTGATTTCTCAGTAAAACACTTTTGAAACCATCTCCAGTTCAGGTCATTCTCTAATCCACATAACATGAAGAAGCTTATGCTATTAATAGCATCTCTTCTTCAATCCTCAAAATTTGCAGTAAATTCTCTAATAGATTAATGGTGGTATATTATTTTAAAATGAATGCATTGTTGTAGAGTTACTTCGCAGTATTACAGTTTGGGCAGCCTCATATAATCTTCACAGCAGCTGGAAAAGTAATTAGCATAAAAACCAAACGGCCTCATTAAAAATCCATTTCCTGTAAGATGGGACACATTTAAGGGCCTTGTCTCAAACGTTCCATTAAAGCTCTACGCAGAGCTGGTGTGGGGCTTCAGCCATCCCAAAAGACATCCCAAAAGTCCAGCTAAGCAACGTCCACTTCTTAAAACCTGGAAATGTTATGCAGCAGCCCTCAAGAAGACACATAAATCTTGCTCTGCAGTGGAATAAACACTCCTGGGGGAGTGATTATACTCCCCATTTTTGACAGAAGCTTCCATTTCGCAACTGAAGCTTAAAAATAGACAACTATGGTAACTGCCTTCTGTGTGCAAATCATAGCCACATCTTCTGAACATAAATGTGCATTTGCATTCTTTTAAAGTGTTTAAAATGCTGAATCTAAAAACATGGATAATATATAATTCCAGCAATAAAGAAGCAAGTGTCACTCAGGCTTTCCCTTGCTATGAAGTGCTTATGATTTGGGCTGTTGATCTAATTGCAGGTTTGAAAATGACCATTGGGTTTCAAAATCTCTGTGGATCTTTGGTTCCGCAGCAGTAAGCAGATACATAAACTAGTTTTTGCTCACTTTACAGAAGGGCAAAAGGTTGAATTATTAAAAGTTGCCTATAGTTTTGAATGAATTCTGGTGCAACTTCTGGGCAGCTTCTCAAAAGACAGTAAAGAAATGCTAGTGCAGCCAAAGAGAAGCCATGAGCCTTTAGAGAGCCATGAACCTTCTAAAGCCTTTAGACCTAGGATATCTTTTATTTTTTCCACTTCAAAAGTTAAGAATACATAAAACGTGCAATTTTGGAACAACGCAAAAGTCGAAATTTAAAAGAGGTTTTAATTGTTTATTCAGACCCTGACGGCAAGCAATGTAATATTTCAACACTTAAAAAACAAATATTTTCCTGTCACAAAGTGTCTTACAACACAGTTGTCCTTGTTAGCTACTGATGCAAACAAAAATACTGCTTTCACAGTCTAAAAATAGGGAGAAGGACCTTTGTGGACAGATGTCAAAAGCCTAACAGACACCTGGACAAACCAACTCAAATTTCACATCCAGATCAGCTGCCTAAAAGGACAGGCAGAATGGGGAGGCAATGGGAGATGAGGTAAGAGCAGAAGGTGAAGGGGTGCAGGGGAGGCAGGTCTTCAGGCCCCCCCACTTCTCTCGTGGTTTCCCATGCAAGCCTGTCATCTGAATAGTATATCTGGCTTGACATTCAGTGTTTTGCATGTGGAAGCACAAGAGACAAACATTTTCCAAACAGAAGGGAGCAGGAGTGTTTAAGAGCAGCACTGGCAACAAATTATCATATTTCTACTGCTTGGAATATTCTGGAAAGGAAAGTTCAAAATATTTACCTATTGTGGTTAGAAATCATCAGCCGTAGGAATTAAAATGATATGGGGATGGTTTATGAATAACAGTTCCTCTAATTGTGCAGATTTATCACATTTTGTTTTCTCCTTGTATTAATTAGAAACATCGAAAGCCCATGCCTTTAAGTGTTACGAAATTTAAACAGTCCCTCTGCTGTCTGGGAGACTTAACTTATATAAACACATTGCCATATGAACTTTTACATAGTGCTTTTATAAAAACCCGTGTTGGAAAAACCAAAGCACTGAGGCTTAGCAAGAGAAAAAAAAAAAAAAAAAGCATTTGAGTATAAAACAAATGGCTGTTTTAATATAGATCTGGGAGTGGGGCAGCTAAAGGTTGCATGAGTTAATTTAGTTTTGGAACACTTTATTTTCTTTTAGCAGTTTGAGCAAGACTGAAAGTAAGTGGAAGAGTTTGCATGCCCTCCTTAACAAACAAGCTGAAAAAATCCAGATGCTCCATTTTGTGTCACTGTCTACATTACTGGGCTTCAGTCTTTAAATCCAGTGCACAGACCTCAGCTATTCAGCAGAGTAACCGATAGCAAGAGTGTCATCCTCTGTACAGACAAGTATTAACAGTTTTAAGGTCCTTGGGCAGAAGGTCAGCCCACCCACTTGCCCTGAAAGTCCCAGTTTCTCAGCCCAACCTTCCCCAGTCCAACTGATAATTTCTGACTCATGCTGATTTTCCTCTTAACTCTCCTGATATCCTGGTCTACATTGTTTAGTCCCAGTCTTTATTCCTATAAACTCCCCAGTACTACACCTTGAGACAGGTGAACACCAATCTCTACAATCTTACACTAAACAAACAAGGCTTTAAATGGAGCAGGAGCCAGACTTCCCCCTTCAGGAGGCCACCCCAAGCCCAAGGCTGGGAAGCCACTATCACATCTGTCTTTGGCCACAGAGTAGGGCACGGCTCACTAGCTCACCCACAGGTTTTGGGGATGGGAGCTGCTGCACTTGAAGACTGATCCTCACTGCCCTGTGGAAGAAGTTTTAATTATTTCTATGAGAAGGATCTGGGACACAAGTAAAGGAGGTTTTGAAGTACCTACAGGGAGTAGAATAACTGCGTTGAACAGATTTCCTTTTCTCACTTTAGTATTACTGATTATTTGAGACAACCCTCCACCTAGCAAAAAAGCTGCTGTTGAGCTTTGTTCAGACGCTAGACTTTCTCTGCTATCTATTCAGGATGTGCCTGTGTACCTAACCCAAATGCTGTGAATCCCTAGTCTCTTCTACTTACTACTGAGCTTTCTCCAGACCTCTTAATTTCTCATCATCTCCTGCTTCCCATTTCTCAGCCCAACCAGTTTCCTTCACGTACAAATTACAAGCTGCTTCTTCCCTCTGCCTGAGCGCTGCAACTCAGAGCAACTCAGGGAGCATGGATGGGGGAAGAGGAAGGCACCAGTTCTTTAAAATAAAGGTCATCAGACATCTGAAATGGGAAAACAAGGCATTTTTCCTTATCCTGACTTCTGCAAGTAGCTGGAAGATACACATTTTTTTTTTTTTTTTTCTGGAAGGTTGCAAGCGGTTCATTCTTGATGAATACAAGCATAAAAAATCTTCAATAATGTTTCAAATAATCCCAGAACTTATCTTCCCTCTAGCTTCTTTATTTCAGAAGACAATGTACACTTCCTCCTCCCAAACAGCCAAGAAATGACATTTCACTAGCACATGTACAGCAGTGCCATAAAACACCAGCACACTCAAAAACTGTTTTCAAATTCATATCAAGGCAAGAAAAGCAGATCAAGGTATTAAAAATGATGACAAAGGTCTAGTTGAGAAGACAGTCAGCTTTCCTTCCTGCTATATGCCTTGCTAATTCTCAGAAAGCCTGATGTGGCTTTAAAAACATTGTGCAGCCTGCTGGAGCCATCCCAGCTGCATTCAGCTAAGTGCTCATCAGGCAAAGAAAATTCACTGTTTTTTCCTGGCTTCTGTCCTAAGTAAGACTGCTCCACAACAATTAAAAGAAACAGCCTCCTCAAGTGATATAACACTGTCAGCTTGACTGTGCTCCCAAAACTTTATCATATTTGCTCATTGATATGTGGGACCTTCAGGCCTGCCATGGTAATAAAGGTTTCCACACTTTCTGCGCAAGATAAAATTTTAGAGGGGGACAATCACCTCCCTTGACCTGCTGGCCACTCCTCTGTTGATGCAGCCCAGGATGCAGTTGGCCTTCTGGACTGCAAGCATGCACTGCTGGCTCATGCTGAGCTTCTTGTCCACCAGAATCCCCAAGTCCTTCTCTGCAGGGCTGCTCTCACTGAGTTCTTCTCCTGTCTGTGCTTCTGTCTGGGATTGCCCTGATCCAGATGCAGCACCTTGCACTTGGCCTTTTTGAACCTCATTAGGTTCACAAGGCCCTAATTCTTAACCTTGTCCAGGTACCTTTGGATGGCATCCCTTCCTTCTACGAAGAAGTTGCTTAAATCAATCCCCAGATCTGGTCTCACCTGATGTTTACCATCTCCAACAACAGACTCTCACAGAGTGTGATCTTTTCTGCCTGCTCTTGTCACTCTGCAAAAAGCCTAATGGTGATGCTCACAGACTGACCAACTGTAAGGCAAATGGCATTAATGTCTGTGTCAAAAACCATGACCTGCAGCTTCACGACTAAGTCAGCACCAAGGCAATATCAGATTATAAACCCTTCTGCATAGTTACTATGAGGATATCAAAACCAACACATGGTGGTAGCAGATAAAGCTGTGTATGATGTGTAAAAGTGTATGAAACACCCCTTAATCTTCTGCTTGTCAGTGACAATGCACTAATGAAGATGGAGGACTCAATATGTTCAAACATCACAATCTGAGCAATGATATGCTGCAGGGAACCATATATAATAAGCATAATGTTAAGGTCCTCTATAAACCAAACTAGGTTTTCTACCTCATCTTATGCAATTATCAGGTGTCAGGAAACTTTTCTTATTACCCAAAAGTTTTTTTTGCTCACTGAATACAGGACTAGATTTTAAAGCATTCAGCTCTAAACAAATATTCCTTAGCACAAGGCTTTTAGTCTGATAAAGATATGGATGTAAGACATTAGCATTTGGAAATCTCAAGAAAAGACAACCTTTCAACTTTAAATATCAGCCTGACTCTCTCTTGCTTCTAGTCCTCTCCCAGAATAAAAATAAGTAAAAAAAAAATAATTCCATTAATTTAAAATAGATAAGGACAGATAAGGTCACGTTTTTTGACCCTTACTACTTCCAATATTTAAAATAATTGAATCTATTTTTGCAACAAATAAGAGGCTAATAAAATACTTGTATAAGTATGTATTTTTAATAATTACTGATGTTCTGAACAGGTAGGAAAGCTTGGATGCATTCCTGCACAACACTTAATCAGATTTTTTTTTTTCCCCCAAGCATCATAGTTATCAGTGCACTAGAAGAAAATAAGCCTGTATTAGGAAGTTTCATGCTGGCTCTAATTATGCCATCTCATAAGCTTGTCCTTTGTAAGATTTATTGTAAAAAATAATTACATTTTCTCAGTGAGATCAGAGGTATTAGACTGGAGCTCATGGAAAAATGTGTTGAAAAATGCTAGTTTTGTGGGTGAAAAAATCTTTTGTATTACACGTATTAGGTTCAACCAATGCTGCTGAATTGACAGAGAGGGGTCTCACAGGATCCTGCTGGATTTCTGTTCCCCAGGGTTGAAGATGATGGAAACTGTGGGGTCCCCAGCTCTGGTTTGATCCAGAAGCACATATCTCCCTGTGCCTCCTGTGGGGTGTTCAGCAAATTTGACATCTGTTTAAATTTTGCTGCAGTTATTAGTAGGGGAGCTGACAAGAATAGCAATTTTGCAGAGCAGCTGCAGGATACTGTTGGCTTACTAGTAATGGATTTTGAATTAAAAAAAAAAAAAAGAAGAGCAGAGAGGGGGAGAAAAAAAAGGTTTTGGATTCATCTGAGATTAAACCCTGTACCTCAATCAACAAACTGGATACCCTGCTTTTAATTTAGTTCTTCAGACACTGAAATCCCTCTTATCAGGGGAGGAGGTATGCTGGCTTGTCTGGTAAAGCTTCCTTCTGCTCTGAGAAAAGGAAATACATGTTTTTACTCTGGTTTTAATCACTGTATACTGTCCAAATGTTTTGGTAATCAGGGAAAATCTACATAACAGCTATTGCAGTACCCAGAGCAGATCAGGCAGGCATGTTCAAGCCAGATTCAAACTAATTGGTCTAACCACAGCAGTATATAGCTCAGCCCCAGCTCATGGAACTAGATAAACCATACAAGCAAATACTAGGGAGGCTTTTGCAGCCCATGGTATGTCCTGTACGGCTGTGATTATGTTACCACCTGTAACCAACCAGGCCAGAATGCTGCAAAACTAGCTTCAGACTGGTTGTGACAAAAGCATCCACATATCCAATGCTCCTATGAGCAACATGGTTTTCATGGAAATCCTGCTATGCCACACTACAGTTATGACTGATACAGAATATGAAAGACAAGCCACTTGTTTTCCATATCATTTTAGTGACAATAACTTCGCAGCTGTCAAGTCAAAAATACGATCACCACTCAGAGTAAATTAGCCATCTATTCCAGTTCATTATTTTTTGCAGGGAGCAGTTTAAACACCATTCATAAAGAACACCTTTAGGTCTGAATGAACTGCAAACTCTTACTCCGCATTTAACTTCACACATGAGTTTGCACTTAACTGCATGAGACTTCTTGTGTGATTATGGGCCATTTTCATGAGTACAGGCTTAAGGGTGTCAAAAACTACACTCTAGTCCTGCCTGAAAGCTTCTATTGTACATAAACAGGTCAGAGAGCAATTGAGTTGTAACCCAAGACTCTTCTGTCACTGCTTTGTTTCTAGCTCCGGTGAGAACAATAAGAAATCAGAAGAAAATTCATCTTTTCTCACGGACAATCCAGACTTGAGACTTGCAGAAACACGTATACTAATTATTAGGCATCCTGGAAGAGCAAAGCAAAGAACCCTTCTAAAAAAGTAACTGAACTTGAAACCAAACACACCAGGTACAAAATTCCAACACATGAGTCAGTGCCTGGATTTGGGATTCTTGCTCAGACCAATTTGCAATATAAAATTATGTATTTGCAGTTTTCCATATATATATATAAATATATTTTAAAAGTCTTAAAGCAGGAGTGTTAAATACAATGGAGGGAGAAGGGGTGTGGCAGGAGGACAGATTTGTTTTTCTCAGGAAACAAGTGACAAATCTTTCTAGCCCAAGGGAAAAATAATTTATGATTATGCAAGTTACTCAACAGAATGTCAACTCCTTTGCCATCTATTTTTCTTGCTCCCTTGTTAGGACTTACATTGTTTGAGTGTAGCTATATCCTCCACTTGGCTTGTCTTTTCACGCTACCACTTCTTTTACCCACAATTTGCTAAATCAATGTATGATGTATGAGATTTCTTTTGGGTAACCCTCTAGTTATAATAGCAAAACCTGAAAATACAGCTTTGGCGAGCTACTGCTTTAATTGTAATGCACGCGAGGTGGCATTCTTCTTTTTTTTTCTTTCTTTTTTTTTTTTTTTTAAAGACAGAGCTGGTAACAAAGTTAAAAATAGCTTAAAACCCAAGAAATCTCTCCCAGCCAAGCTACATACTTCAAAACATGTAGAAATTGGCACTCCATTAACAGTTTTCAACCTTGTTGAACAAACAGTCCAAGATAAACAGATCAATCTGACTGAGAGTATTACCTGCAGAAGTGTGCTTAAATTTTTCGCTCTTCTTCTTCCTCCATTTCCATGGCTTAAAAAGCCTTCCAAGAGTGGCAAATTTGCTTCTTCTTCTTATCGGAGGCGTGTGAGTCCCAGGTACCAGAGAATCTGAACGCATTGCAGCCAGTCTTTCCACTTCCTCAGCTGTAGTTTCCACAAGAAAAAGAAAAAGAAAAAAAAAAAAAAAAAAGAGGTGAAATAGGTGTTTTAACAAATTATCAGAGAACCACACAGATGGTTAATTTTTTACATGGTTACAGAGAACAGTAAAAAAGGGAAAAAATGTAGTCTTTACTATTTAATGTTACTTTTTTTTCCTTTCAGTGGAATCCATACTGTGCTGTAAAGATCAGTATTAATAATCAGATTCAGTCTTCAGCAAATCATTCTGCATTGCTCTAGACAGCTGGCAGTCCATCCACCAGCCATTCCCATGGAAGTGAGTGATAGAGACTTGGAAAGAGATAGCTCCAAAGAAATTATGAAATACTGCTTAAGCGAAATATTGCAAGCTTGTCTTGCAATGGAAAGAGAAATTTGCATTAACTTATATTTATCAGTGGCAAGGACTGAATATCCTCTGGTAACATCACTGTGTTCACTGTATCTGCCTGAGTTCCAAAAGGGGCTGCATCAAGTATTTTCTAGTGACAGAAAGCACGTTAAAAATTCAGAAAGTTCCTCCTAGCCCCACTTATCTGCCCACCCATTTTCCTCCTTTTAAAAGGCTTTAAACCTAGGGACTTGGAGAATTTTAACACAGTCCACAGTTACAGCTGAATTCCCTAGAGAGGGCGTTACAGGTTTTCACTGAACTTCTGTTGTTAATAACAAAAATTAATACATTTCTGCAATCATTACATTGTAATACACCATGGTAGTCTCAATACTTAAATAAACAAGCTAACCAACAAACAAATTAGAAGAATTTAAGTTACTCTTCCTTCCCCCGACAACAAGAGAAGTCTGGGGGTAGTCATAGAATCACAGAATGTGAGGGATTGGAAGGGACCTTGAGAGATCATCTAGTCCTATCCCCCTGCCGGAAAAGGAACACCTAGATCACATCACACAGGAATGTGTCCAGACGGATTTTGAATGTCTCCAGAGAAGGAGACTCCACAACCCCCTAGTCAGCCTTTTCCACTTGGCACAATTACCTGGCATGGTCTCCCCCTCAGGTTTCCAGAGAAAATGTATGCTAATGTGTTTGGAAATTAAAATTCCTGTGGTTAGAGAGAGGCACAGACAGAGGTAAACTGGGACCACAAAGGAAAACAGCAACAGTAGGAAGGTACCAGCAGCATGGAGAGAAGGTCAAAGGGTCCCTCCATGCCACAGCTGCCAGGGCTGAATGGGCTGAATGGCTCTTCCAGCCCTGGGCTGAATGGAAATTTTTCAGAGGCTTTAAGTTTGCCAAGTTGGTTTTCATGGCAACAACTACAGATATATCTCTAGCACATAGGAAATCCTATTACCAGAGCTCTAAACTAAAATATTATTTAAGCCTCTCATTTTTTTTTTTTTGCAAGAAGTTGCTTATTTTGTTCTTCTTGACATGTTTTTAATGTTGGCAACACATTCCTTTTTCCTGTAAAATATCACTGCCAGACACAGCTGCCTATAAGATGAAAAGCTGTTAGCCAATGAGATACAGAGTCTCAAACTGTTTCACTGGAACTGGTTAAAAAAAACAACCATCCTCTGGGGCAATGGAGAGAAAGAAACATTTCTGAGAACATTTTCTTTCAATTAAAAGCAGAGGAAAAAAAGGTAGCCTGGTCACAGCATTTCATTTTGTTCCAGCTCTTTACATTGTGTCTGACTGCCCAGAGAAACACTTATATGGAGAATCCATTACAAGGTGCTGTCCTACAAAGCGCTGGGACATGCTGCATCAAAGCTGAAATTGCCTTGTTACCCTGAACGTGCCATGAGAATAAAAAAAAATAAATCAGATATTTCCTTGTGCTTTCTGATTTCACTGGAACATGCAGCAGGGCTTTGAAGAACTGCACAGGATATATATAAATCACCTTACTCTATATGCAGATCCAAAGAGACTATGCCTTTTCCTACCTCCTCTGTTTTTAAGATGCCTCTAGTTAAAGCACACAAGACCATGCTGTGAGCCACTGATGTGACTTGTTTGAGATGCTGCTAGAAGCAGTGGGCTGGTACTGTCTTTGCTGCCTTACTTGGGGGATAGAGGGTGTAGCAGCGGTCCGTTGAACAAACTGGGAATGACACACTACTGCTGCTGAATTATTTTTTCCATGCCCCTCACTGAGACACCATTTCTGCTACCAAAGCTCCCTACAGTTACTAAACCTCAAAGCTGCACAATTCTTTGAGAGCTGATCCTAATTGCTACTGCTGAGGCCATTCCCAGGTGAACTGACATCCCTTAAAAATCTTCTTTTGTAAAGCACATCCTCTACGGCAGTTGTGCTCTCACTGCCCCCAGGAAGCTTCTCCCATTGAGGGTAAACTAGCATGGATTCACCATCAGGCAACACTAACACTGGAGTCAAAAGCAATTTACCCAAAGGAGAGTTCATTAAAAGCTAAACACAGTGTTAAAACCATTTCCATATTCTGACTGCTCTTCCTTGCATTTTGGTATCTTGTCTCACATGGAGCTGTTCCAGGAGCTCTGCTGGACTCAGCCATGAAGAGATGATATGGCTGTTCTCCTTCATCCAAACACACATGGCTCTGAGCTACTACAAATAACAGTTCTTTTTTTTTTTTTTCCCCCTTTCACTCCGATTTTTCAGAAGGATTATTATTATTATTTTTTTTCTTTCCCCATCAAAAATACCCTCAAGAGCTCTGCTAATTCAAAGCATAATAATCACTGGCTAGGAATGAACCAGTGAGAATAAAAACAGACCACGATGAGAAAAGTAAAAGCCAGATTTGTGCACTGTTGCTTTCTGCTGCATCTTTCCCTTATGTTGGCCAGGTTTTTCTGCCTTTTTGGCTCCTAATGACTATTGACTAGCTGTGGGCTGCGACACCCACTGCTGACAGCAGGCTCTGTAGGCTGGTTTCACACCCTTGCTGTTCCCCAAAAAGGTGGTACTTGCATGAACATAAACCAACCTAGGTCTGAACATCTTTTTGCCATCAGTAAAAAAAGCAGTCCCAGCCCGATCAGCTTGCTGATCTGGGAACAGGAACTGGTGCCTGCAGTCACACTGCTGAGGTCTCATCTTTATGCTGGTGCCATAAATGTGACATTTATGGGTTAATGTTGATGCTGATTCTCTGTGCTTTTAGGAGCTGCTTCTGCAGGATCTGAGAGATCTTGCAGAGAAATGGAAGGACACTTGGACCTGCACTGATGGCAAAAGGGCAATGCGCTCCCCTCTCACTTTCTTCTGTCCCAGCTGTCATCCTGGAATAGCAACAGGGAAGCTAAACATAAGAGCTTTTTTACAGGCTCTTTGATTGTGAAACAGCTGTCTAGATTTTACTATAAACCTGAAGACATTTGAAGTATATACAGATTGGAGGGCTTAAGCAAGACTTGTGATTTTAATTTTTAAAAGCACCACAAACCAAAACTATTTTGCACCCAAGTGATTTAAAATAATTTTTTCAAACATGACTAAAATACACTAAAAAGACTTAAAAAAACAAAACAAAACAAAAAAACAAACAAAAAAACGAAGAGGTCTGAAAGCTAACTTCTTTCTCCCCCCCCCCCCTTTTTTTAAATTTTATTTTGCATTTAATGCTGGGTTTGATTTTTTTTGTTTGTT
The DNA here is from genome assembly GCA_011074415.1 of Stictonetta naevosa. NCBI lineage: Eukaryota > Metazoa > Chordata > Aves > Anseriformes > Anatidae > Stictonetta > Stictonetta naevosa. Next base: position 62,980,870 of record CM021698.1, read on the forward strand.
TTTGTTTTGTTTTTGTTTGTTAAAGTCACTTCAAGTTTTGTGGGTTGCGATGTGCACAAATGTCAGACATGGTCAAAATCAACTAGTCAAGAAGTCAAGGAAGAGCAATGTGAAAAGCAATTCTTCAAAAGAACTGATGTAACAGCCCAGGAAAAAGAGGCCTGAGCAGCTTGGACATGTTCTGTGTGCTCTATTGAGTTTCCCACACCTTTTAGTGGAACTTTGATTTCCAGAAGGTCCCGTAAGAAACAATATGGGCATCACCTACTTTTTGGCTTTGAGAAGTGTAGAAGGCAGATCAAAGGCCCTCTCAAAGAAAACATATTGCAGTAGATTTTCTTGGAGAGCAATGACCAGTTTTGTCATTCCCACATGTGTTTGGGAATCACAGCCTCTATTAATGCCAGTGATATGTAACATGGCTCAGGCTCCATTTTACAAAAACAAACAAACAAACAAAAAACGCTATTTCTGCATTCAGGTACACAGCGATTTTACAGCTGAAGGCTGAAGCCCATCCATTTCATCCATGACCTTTAATACTACCTTCCTCACTAGTAGTCACACTTGGTTTTCTCTCAGACCATTTTCGAAGACTCTTTCTTCATATTCAGACACATGATTAACAACTTAACAAGCTGTTTACTTCACAAAGTTATCTTTTAAGCCTTCTTAGGAAACACCAATGTCTAAATTGTGCTTTCTGTTATATTTCTGCAAATCTGTAGTAACAGGCCGGAAATGATCTTGGCCCTAAAGTTGCAGTGGGCTGAACATGTCATTTTATTTACAGGCAATACTAGTATATAAAACAAGCAAACAATAAAACAAACAAACAAAACAATATAATACTCCTTATTCCCAATCAACTTCCAACCAGTCCTTATTCTGCAGATTAATTCCCAACCAATTCCTGTTATGAGGTTTACTTTGAACTCTGCATCCAAAAATCTCCCTCTTTAGATTGTACAGACCTTACTGTAAAAGCTCTGTTCAATGGACTATGTGGAAAGGCCATGTGTCTTTTTGAAACGACAGGAAACCTGAATGACTACTCTAATTGCAAAGCACTTACGTCTTCTCTTTATCTGAATGGGAACACTTTCAATTTTTATTTTTAAAATGGTTTTTCTTTCAGGAAAATGGTTCATTTTCTGCTCTTCTATTATCATCTGTACTGTTACTTCCCTTTAATTTCCCTTTGCACCTGGAATTAATTTTCAGCAGCCCTCCCGTTACTATGTGAATTGCCCATTTAGACTTTTCCTAACTTTTCAAAGGTCTGTTTTTTACAATGAAAGACTAGGCATGGCATGCAGCCATCTAAATTCAGTCTTCCCAGACGGGGATGATTAGCTCTTCAGTTGACAACAGCTCCCACTGGAAATACGCATTTGCAATGCCACTGACTTGGTTGGCACAGTGGGTTTATGAGCCATGAAGAGACTGTCAGTAGCTTTTCCCAGCATGCTAAGTAGTATTCCCCATTTCTAAAGCCCTGCCAATTATTACTGCTCCCCAGGTGTGTATTACTCTACATTGTATGCGTAAACTGAATCATCTCTTACCACTTAGGTTTGCCCATTTCAGCACAGGTATTAGACCATGGTACGGCTCTGCTCTCTGCTGTGATCCCTCTGTCTGGAACTGAAGCATAATGAATAGCTTCAGAAGTCCAATCCCTTTAGGACCCTGCTTTTGCATTCCTCACACTTTGATATAAAATGTTAATTATTCATGCTGATTGCAATCTGAAAGCTGTTTTTTTTTAGCCTCTGCAAACCATACTGTACTGCATGCATCACTATAAACAGATCTTTAATGATACAAAATCTCTCAGAACACCAAGCATTTTCTGTATTTTAACATTGTGCACAAGACTTCTACTTGCAACAACAGCGCTTTATCAAGTTGTGTCCTTAATAGCTAAATAATTGCTTCCTATAAACCCTGTAATTACAGAAAACAAGGATTGTTGGCATTCATTTATATCAGCAGTTCTGTCGTTACCTTATTGCTCTCATTACTCACTGCTTTCTCCGTCCCTTAAGTGTTTATTACATGTAGATTTGGGGCTATGTTCAATAAACAGTGCTGCAGCTTCTAACTCTTGGGTGCCTGGACACAGGAACAGAATCCACAAACCTGTTTTGGACACCACACATAGGTGGAGACTCAGCTGCTCCAAAAAGGGAGGCATCATCCTCATATTGTGATCACACCTCTGTATTAAAAACTTCACTACTGAACAGATATGGCCTTTTTTTTTTTTTTTTTTTTAAGTAACTCTTTTGGAAACAGGTTCTTGGAAAGCCCCAGACCATTGCATGCAACTTGGAATGGAGCAGTCTCTATGTGCAAACATGTCAGGAGCTGGATGAATGTGCACTCAATCCATGCAACTTCCGAGACTGAAAAGAAACTGCTGAGAAGATGGAATTATCTGCCTACTTAGCTTTGTCCTCTAGCACATAGCATTTTAAAAATACAACTTTTTAAAGCTTCTTAGAAAGTACTTTGCAGAGTCTACAAAAAGGAGATGGAATCTCTCGACTTCAAAAAAATCAGAGGAGAATGCTGAGAATGAGTCATACAGGACCTATTTGTAATTCAGTGCTGTAACACTGAAAAAAAAAAAAGTTACAAGGCAAAACTGCTGCAGTGGTGTTGGTGAACATTACAAGTGGTCACCTCCCAGTGGCAACACCAGTAACTGATCCAATGCATGTGGATAGGACTACACACCACATCTCAGGGCTCCTGGCTGTATCTGTACAGATGCTCGGGTTGTTAAGCAACAGAGGCAGTCCTAACCATCTTTGAGTCATCCCCTAACTCCTCAAGTCTAGAGATAAGTCTCATTAATCATATCTTAAGTTCTTTTTGAAAGCCAGGACTATGGAAGCCAGAGAAGCTACCTACTCAGTAACTGCCTAGAAAAAAGTAGTGACCGGACTCTCCAAAGAGACAGCCTGTATCCATGTTCAGGAATTAAAAGTAAGAACTAATACTTCTCCTCTGAGTACCTAAAAGTAGCTACATATGGTCTTCTCTGATTGTCATTACAGAGGGAATTTTTTTATCAATTCAAGTGATGGGTAGTTCAGACCCCTGGCTAAGGTGAAATTTCTGCTTAGGCCTTCATGGTAGAGGCTTGAGTTTCAGAGCTGAATACTCCAGAGGAGAAAAAATACCCACAGCTCCTTTAAAGTCACGAATAAAGCATGCTGGGTTGCTGGCTAAAAATACAGAGTATTTCTGTGTGGTTCTCATAGCTATGGTTTCACTTTTTTTTGCCCTCCTTTTTTTTTAGCATTAAATGTCTTAGAGCTCTGCAGGATATTGCTTTTGCCCTGCAAACTTAGAGGAAAGCCTCTGAGTTTAATTTATTCTGGCTGCAGTGGTCCATATACAAGTATATATTTACCCTGTCTTTAAAAATGATGGAGCTGATCAGGTAATCAAATTGCTATATCCACCTAAGAAACACTACAGTCGAGGAAAGGATCTATGCATGTAACTTCAAGTTCATGAATAATTCCAAGTTCAGCAACCAGAAATAGCTCAGAAAAAATGAGAAAGAGTTTAAATCGAAGCTAAGGGGAAAAATACTACAGAGAGCCAAGAAAAACATCATCACTGAAAAACATACTGAAATAATTCCATCAATTTAATGCAATGAAATAGTGTTAGCAAAGAGAAACACATGAAATCTTGACCTCACTAGAGTGAAATGCAAAGGCCACAAGGAGCAGGATTACCTTACCAAATCTGTCTAGTGACTGGATGACCATCCTGGGAACTGGGGACAAAAGTCCTCAGATCTATAAACATTTTGCAAATGAAGCAAAAATATGGCCCTCTACTCGATATGAGCATATTAATGAGATGAGCTGGAGGAGTGAAAAAAGATGAACTAAATTATGTAGTGACCCTCCCAGGTAGGGTTAGGACGTGCTGGTTGCATGCTAAAACCTACCTCCTTACTGATAACAGAGGACGATATTGGCCAAAGTCGTAAAAGGGACCCTTCCAGCACGCTGTATTTCACCTACAGAAAAAAAACTAATTGGTGGAGAAGGCATTACAGTATGGTTGTAACGAGTGCTTTCCTTTGTATTGATAGGACTGTCCCCTTTCTGTGGTGTTTGAGAGAGAAACCAGCGGCTTGTTGCAAGCCATGAATGCAAGCGGAGCACCCCAGCAGCACGTTGGGGTGTGCCTAGGAAGAGACACTTGACCATGAAATTGGAAGCTAAGTTCATTTTGCAATGTTGCAAATGAAGCTGTGACAGGCATGAGAATTCATTTTAATACAGAAATAGGATAAAACCCTACCAAAACCTGACATTCCTTACAATAAGATAGTGTTCTTTTTTGACCTCTTCACTGCTGGCACTGTACAAAGCAACAAAACTATGAAATCTGACTTCCCTAGATATTGAAGGTTCCTCTCAAAGTTATCAAGATTCTGACACCAAGCAAATATCTAACAAAAATAATTTCAGAGCATTTCTGGCAATTTAGATTGCCTCTGTCCATATAACTGTATGGAGAACAGTGTTCTCGATTTTAAATACAAATCTATTTTGGACAAAGGATCTGTGCAACTTTCAACAAATATCACAGATTCCTTTCTATCAAGTCATATGTCAAGTCATGGAGAAAGCTCACCAAATGTGCACATACACTACTCCACCTAAACTAGAGTCTTTGCCACACATACCTGATTTTCAAAAACCTATCTACTTAAAGAGCATTTTTGGATTCACAAGAGACTGGCCTGAGCCATGACATCTGGATGAGTATGTCAAGCTTTTTGCTCAGAATGACAATTTTTGCTCAGAATGACAATTTTCCCAAGCATTTTCTACAAGGGAGGAAACAAACTAATAAAACAGATATGCTTATGGGTACCTACAGATAAACATACACAAATAGAGACTGGTATACAAAAAATGCAATAATAATACAAAAATCTGAAATACATTAACAGTCAAGCAAATAAAGAACACCATATTCTTTGTCTACCAAACACAGGCAACAGCTGTATTAGTTCAAAGAGGCTAATTTCTAAAATTACCACTCGTCTTCATATAGATCTGTAAAAGTTGTTTTATATATATATACATATATACATTTATCACAGAGTGCCCAATGTCCAAAGGAGACTGAGGCATAAAACACTATCAAAGAAAACAAATCCAAAGAAAAATATTGCCAGAAAGTGTCTTTTATGAGCTCCTAAGCAATGGCAGGAAATATATTATTGAACTGACAGTTGTCTTGCAGTTGACTGAACTGGCTGCTCTGGCAACTTGAGATGAACAGGAGAGAGATAGATCGGTCCATTGGAACTGCAAGATCTCTGCGTTTTCTATTAGGTTGATGGGTTTCCACACACAGCACAAGGAAAATGGTGTTTGTGTGATGATAGAAGTGCACTGAAAGCCAGTCTCACACTAGTAACTTGAGTACTTTCCTAGAATCAAACAATGCAAACACCATGCTGTCTGTATTTTATTGAGACACACAAGAAAGAGAAAACGAAATTCCTCCTGAATCTAACCATGTTTATATTTGCTTGGCACTTGGGGAGGGAATTTGATGTAGGGAAGCCACATAAAACAAACTTCAAGAGTCCTTCCCTGCTTTCCCATTTAGGTATCGTGTCTAATTCTCTCCAACCACTGCTAGAGGAGTTGAAGATTGGCAGCCATACAGACTAGACAGTCAGAAATTGTTCTTCTCAATTCAGATGCTGGAGCAGGCAGTAAATCCAATCTTAAGTGCCACAGCAGACTGCTGGAAGACAACCCCTTACCCTTATGGCTATAAACCAGCAGACAATTATCTTGGGGCTGTAAATATTAATGAAAGCTTTAGTCATCTTGCTCTTCTATTTCTCAGTTGGGTATAATTCAGATTTAGTTCCACACAAGTCTCTGCACCTGGTTTTTCCTTCTGGCCAAAACCAAATTTCAAAGCTACTTAAATAAAACTGCTGTGCTAGTGTACGTAAAGCATCCTGCCTTGCTGATGCACAGAAGGAGGAGAAGGAACAGGTCTTTCAATGAGCGTCTGGTTCAAATTGTTTCTACTGGCCATCCATCTACGTCTGTGCACTTGCACTGCTGACTGTTCCAGCTGTGCACCTCAATCTCTACCAGGGTTTACATTTTAAGCAGATTGGAAAGTAAAATGAGAAAGGTGCAATGCTGTAAAGCTCAATAGTAGCATGATATATGCTCTTTGTATCAGTTCAATTTCAGGTGTTGCAGAAGAAATAGCATTTCTGCTGATTTTCATTTATTTATTTGCTTTACCAAAAACGAGGTTGAAAAAGTCTTAGTGTTAAAAAAAAACAACAACAAAAACAAAACAAAACAAATGTTGATGTTGCACCCATGTTGCATCAGATAGTGTCTGAATATTGGAAATGTGAAAGCAGCTGCATGCTATTGATGTGTAAAGGGACATAAAGCCAGCACCATAGTCCTTATGACATGACTGCTGACATTAGGGACCACAGATATGGTCCATGTGGATGTGAATATATGGATCACTAACACTTCTGAGATGCTTTCTAATACATGGACTGTGGATGCAGTAGACCACAGCGGCATTTTGAGGCTTGACTCATTTGTCAGGATATAGTTAATGTAGTTAATGACTAGTCTAATTATTTATTCCAACATCTCCAATGTATTCAAGACTACTTACCATCACTTCCTTCTGATTCTAGAATCTGTGTTAAAAAGATAATTAGCATTCAGGACAGTGGCATTTGTGCTGCACCTGTACATCCCTCAGCCCACTTCTGAAAATAAAGAATGTTATTATCAACTATTTCTAACAAAACTTGGACATGCCTTTCTTGAAATGACCTGATTTTCTCAGTGTTACCATCACTACATTGCTATGCTTCCAGACCTTTAAAAGAAAAGGGTTTAAAATACCATTACTATCCAGTTTTCAAACAGATAATCAACTTCCCTTAGGAGGCAAGGTGAAATAAAAAGCAATCTCTCAAGATAAATTAAATAATTGGATCCATTTATCTATTTTAATTTTATTCCCTACTCTCATACTGCAAAAAGCCATTAGACTAATGGCCTGAAAACTGTCAGACAAAAGATGACAGAGGGCAAGATCCTTCTCTTAAGTAGCGATGGGGGGGTGTCTGCTGAACTGCAGCTTTAAACCTGTCATCCTAGTCATGGCTGGGAGAAAAGCGAAGGAATATCTGGTGTACGTATTACATTCCTTTCAGAATATCCAATACAACAGGTAACATGGACCTTACCTGCAGAAAAGGAGGTACATTAAATTAAATTGCAACCTTTGGGCTACAGAGAGCCAGTGAACAGCTTTGATCGAACACCTCTTATGCTCAAAGAAATGGGTAAGACAGTAAATCTCAGTTATACAAACCAAGGTCTTGGAGCCTATGTGTCTCTCACTCCTGACGAGCACACTACAAAACACATAGATGGGGATACCTACCCTCCTTGTTTCTTTGGACATATGTGACACCATGATATTTTTTTTTGGAAAAAAAAAATCTTGAGAAATATTTGGATTTGATTCCTGAGTCATATTTTAAAATAAAATTTCCGCTATCTATACAAAGAAAATCTCCAGAGACTGTCAGTCAGACCTGGTCTTCTCTTACTAGTAGGTTTTCACATTTGGGATCAGGAGCTTTTTCTCCAGGAGGGACAGTGCTTGTCCATGAGCTGTCTTTTAACAGAACATCTTCAGGATGGCTGATGGGCACTATGACTATGGGGTTACTTTTAGAAAGGGCAGACTGAACAAAAATGATCCAGAATGATACATCTAGTGATTCCAAAGAATCTACTGCAGGTGATTTCAAAATTACTGATTTTATCTTTGATTTAAATTATACTGTGTTCATTGTTTTTCAGAGCAACAGAAATAATTCATCTTCTTTTAAATTTAAAAGTTTCAGCCAAAGGCAGAGGCTTTGCTCCTCTCCATTAAGCTGGACCCAATGCCAGGAAAGTCAGGGAGACATGACAGTGACGAGACCAGACATTATTTTGTCTCTCCCTGCCGAATCTTTCCTGAGATGAGATTAGAACCAACAGAGCAGTGGAGATTCATGTCACTTCACAAAAGCCAAAAAAAACAGTAGGAGGACAATTTTTCAACTCACAGAGATGTCAAGAGCATCATTATCTTTCCTGAAGTGTGCAAATCAAAGTCACAAAGGAATGGTGAGGTCTCCAAGTACATCCCAACCTCAACTCTTTGCAGCTTTGCTTCATCCATCTAGATAATGGAAATGGTCACAGCACCCTCGAGTTTCTAAAAAAGTGGCTCCAACATCCACCCATGGCTGTACTCACCCACCACACACTCTGATACTGCTTTTCAATTGTTCAAGTGCCTGGATTCTGGGTGATCCCATTTGGGATGATGTGTGAGAGACATAGCTTGATCAACGTAATAACCCACAACCACATCCAATTACTCTCCAACACCCCAGCAGACTGTTAGCAAGGTGGCACCACACATATTTACAGGAGCCATGCTCCTGAAATTATTTTGGCCAATTTGCGGTGACACCAAAAGGAAGCTAGATGTTACGCTGTCTGATTACAAAAAAGGCAATCTTAGGAGATACAAAGGAGTAACTGTACATTTACTACAAGCCACTGAAACAAATCTAGAAATAAATTATTGTAATACAAAAATTACTGTGGAGAGCCCACCTCTCTTCTGAGCAATGAATGATAATGCTATATTGTCCTGGTTTCAGTTAGGACAGAGTTATTTTTCCTTCTAGTAGCTGGTAAGGTGCTATGTTTTGGATTAGGATGAGAAGAGTGCTGGTAACATGCTGATGCTTTAATTGCTGCAGAGCAATGCTTACACTAAGCCAAGGACTTTTCAGCTTCTCGCTCTGTCCTGCCAGCGGGCAGGCTGGGGGTGCAGCAAGAGTTGGGAGGGGACAGACCCAGGGCAGCTGACCCAAACTGGCCAGAAGGGTATTCCATACCATCTGACGTCATGCTCAACAATATATAGGGGTAGCTAGCCGGGGTGGGGGGCCGGCTGCTTCAGTCAGCGGGTGGTGAGCAATTGCATTGTGCATCACTTGTTTGTATACATTATTATTATTATTATTATTATCTATCTTAATAAACTGCCTTTATCTCAACCCACAGGCTTCACTTTCCCATTTCTCTCCCCCATCCCAGAGAGTGTGAGCGAACGGCTGTGTGGTGTTTAGCTGCCAGCCGGGTTAAACCACAACTTTTTTATACACAACCGTATGCTCAAAAGGATAGGTTTTGTTCAACAGTCAAGGAGCCTTTATGGGAACTCTAATGCAATTCATGATGTGATATTAACTGTTTCTAAACAGAGACAGAAGGTATTATATCAGCACAAACTGATGTAAAGTAGCACTGATTGCAAACTAAAAAAGAAAAAGTGAAACTAAAAGAGAAGAAAGGAAACACTCTCATGTGGCATAATACTGATTGGTTTACCTCTTCTGATCTCTTCCCCACATAAGCAACAGTTCTGTTGCTTAGCTCTCACTGGAAGTGATGTTATTAATGAGCGAATTCCTATTATTGATTTTAAATGAAGCTCATTTTCTTCTATAGAATGCGAAGTTTTAAAAAAGAAACAGGCTAACTACACCTTAAAAAAATAAATAAAAACATTTCTACGCAAATAGGGAAGCAGAAAAGACAGAGCACAGAACAGTAGGTTGTCTAGAAGATAACCATTTCATTTAATAATTACTTTTTTTTAATCACCTTGGAGACAATCTCTGAAGTGATGATAAAATAAATGTTCTCAAATTTTCTGGTTAAAAAAAAAAGCTGCAAGTCTTGAGTTCCAGGTAAGAATAACACACATACACTTTCAATTTTGAACTTGTATGTATTTAGAAGCTCTAGAAAAGGGATGACACCAGAAAAACAAGCGTTAGAATTCCTATGGCAATGGTATCTCAATCCACACTGATTTTCATACATGTATAACATAATTGTATCCACTTAAATAGCAAAAACATGAATTACGGAAACATACGATAAGCAGACTGGGTAGGAGCTCTGAAGGAGACCTTTTGGGGTATACTTAATATTATTTATATTTCACTGCATTTGAATGTAGAGGCCCCAAAATCCTGGAGCCCCATAGTACTTGGCACTAAGCATAGGAACAGCAAGTGAGACACCTATTTTTTCCCCCCAAAGATCTCATAGTCTATTTACAGGCCAGCAGGCAGGTGAAAGGAAATGCAATTATCTCAGTTTTACAGATATGGAACTGAAGTACAAAACAACACTTGGACAGGAATGTCTGAAGCCTCCCAGAGATACTCTGCAGAGGTGGGAATGGAGCTGAGAAACCCTCAACTGAAAATCCCAGTCTTTCACAGTAATAAAAAACACTTTTCTCTGTGCAGTCCTTCTCTTTCAATACACAGATTAACTGTTTTCCACTTAAGTTTTCCTGTCAGATTGTTTGCATAAATATCAGTGGAAACCTACATCACTTGCTCAGGTAACTTCTGGGTACCTTTGAACCTCTACAGTTTTTTCTTGCCACAGTAAAGTGAAGATGTATCTAAACTGTGGTTCAGATCCAGGCTCAGGCTTCTGCAAGAGACTGAGATTAGGATTCAGTGTGTGAACACTTTAAATAAAACCCAGCCAATCTCCTCATATTTTTCTCTGTAGCCACTGCACCCTTGTTCATCAACCTTATCTCCTACTATGACCCAGCACTACCACAACCCTCCCAGAGACCCCTGAAATCAGAATACATTTAGAAGTGCTGTGTACATACCACAAGATGTTTAGCATCGCACAGTCCCAGTGCACCTGGATCTCTTCTAGTTCAAGCTCCCTCTTTACCATTTATCAGTCACTTTTCCACACTTAAGTTCAGAAAGTATTTTCATTCCCCTTCATCCTTCTGGCACTTTGTATTGGGTTTACGCGGCATGGTTTTGGTAGTGGGAGGCTGCAGGGGTGGCCTCTGTGAGAAGAGTCCAGCAGCTGCCCCACATTAGGTACGGGCCAGTTTCAGCCGAAAGGACCTGCCACTGCACAGAGCTGAGCCAATATGCGATGTTGTTTGTGCTTCTGTGAGGGCAGATTTAAGAAAGGGAAAAAAAAAACTGCTGCACAACAGCAGATGGAAAAGTGAAGAGTGAGAACCAGACCTGCAGCCTCCAAGGTCAGTGCAGAAGGAGGACAGGAGTTGCTCCAGGCACACAGCAGCAGTTCCCTGCGGCATGTGGAGAAGCTCCTGGTGGAGCAGGCTGTCCCCCTGTAGCCCATGGGTCCCACGGCAGAGCAGATCTCCACGCTGCAGCCCGTGGAGGAGCCCCCAGTGGATGTGGCCTGGAGGAAGCTGCGGCCCATGGAGAGCCCCTGCAGGAGCAGGCCCTGGGCCGGAGCTGCAGCCTGTGGAGAGGAGTCCATACAGGAGCAGAGGGTCTGGGGGGAGCTGCCGCCCGTGGGGGATTCGTGTTGGAGCAGTTTGCTCCTGACGGATGGACCTCATGGTACGGAGCCATGTGGGAGCAGTTCCTGAAGAGCTGCTGCCTGTGGGAAGCCCACACAGGATCAGTTTGAGAAGGACAGTATCCCATGGGAGGGACCCCATGTGGAGCAGGGGCAGAGAGTGACCGTGAGGGAGCAGCGGAGACTAAGGGTCAGGGACTGACCGCAGCCCCCATTCCCTGTTCCCCTGTGCCGTCCGGGGGGGAGGAGGTGGAAGAGGGTAGATGGGAGGGGAAGGTGTTTTTAGTTTCTTTCATCTGTTTCTCACTTCTCTAGCTTGTTATTAATAGGTAATAATTTTCTTAAATTTTCCTGCACTGAGTCTGTTTTGCCTGTCACAATAATTGTTGAGTGATCTCCCTGTTCCATCTCAATCCTTAAGCCCTTTTATTGTATTTTCTCTCCCTTTCTCTTTGAGGAAAGGAAGTGAGAGAGCAGTTGTAGTGCAGCTCAGCTGTGGAGTAGAAGAACCACACACTTTCAAAATACCTCCACTTGTGTCATCTCCCCACTTCTTGACTGTCTTGCCTTGGAACTTTTGTAACTCTTCATCCTCTTTCTTCCAACGTTTCCCTGCCACCACTCCTCCAACAGCATTCACGGCTCAGTCCAGATTGCTCTTCTATTCCTTGGGATGATTCTTACCTTTCTATACTTGACCTCTCCCTCTCTCTTCAGTCTACCATGTCTGACTGCCTCTCTACATCCTGCCCTGGATATCCTAGGGTCACTCACACTTCACAGAATGAAGCCACACACCTCACTTTCCCCCTCACATACAGCTTCACTCCTCCATTCCCAATCATTTCTGCTCATTCAAATTCTCAGTATTGATGCTTTATAAACACCTCTCTGTTTTCTATTTTCCATCTAATTTAGCATTAAATGCATCCATGAGTTTCAATCTGATGGCTAAAAATATCTCCCACCTCCATCCACATTCTTGTAACACCTGCTCATCTCTGAGCTTCTCCCCCCTTCTCAATTTTCACCTCATCAGAATGCTGCATCCACATCTACTCCCTTTATCCTTACTTCAGGGAGTCCATCCACACATCCAAATTCCTTCAGCAACTTCTCTCCAAATTAAACAACCTCTCTTTTAAAGATATAGTACTCAACTCCTGCCTCCAGCATTTCCTTAGGTTTCACTGCTACCTCTTCTGCTCTTCTCCCAGTCATGCCTTTTGCTAGATTTGTTAGTGGTCTTAGAATAATTTCTCCTTTCTGCATGAATTTTCCTTTGATTTTGCCACTGCAATAGTACAATGATAAAGCAGAGCCATGGTGTGACTAGAATCCAGAACTCATAACTGTATTTGGATGGTATTTCTGCATTAAATCAACGGTACCCCAACTGGCTTGGCTATACTGTAAGGACTGAATTCTGGTCTTTGTATGCAGTACCAACAAATAAAATAGTTGCTCAGGCCATAGCAGTACTTTTGGACTAGTAGTGTTGTTTCAGACCTGAAACCTATTTAAACAAACTATCTATTGGTTTGATAGCAGGGTGGGGGTGTAAGCATTGGAAAATGATGTGCATTTCTGTTATAGAAAGCACTAAGTGGTCCACCTCTTTGGGTGTCTTCAGGCCATGCAACTGTGAGGATCCTGGACATCCTTTCAGGAATTTCAATACCTGGGCTAGTTACAGGTTTTTATCTGATACCTGTTATTTTTCATTCTGATATTGTGATCACATCATAATTACAGTTCATTATATGATGCTTTTCCTCCAAACCCCTACAGTCTAGAACTGGTATCAACCAGGAAAATACTGGCATTTTTCTGTCCTGAAAAATATATCAGAGTCAAGACAGTGAGAAAAATATATCAGAGTCAAGACAGCTCAGCCAGAGCTGAGACTACAGTCTCTTTACTTTCTGCAAGAAACTCATAGCTGCACATGATGGTGGGAAGGAAAGGATTAAGATTGCACCAATATTACATCCCTTTTAAATGATGACCATGAAAGTTGTTTGCATGGGTTTGAATGAAATCCTACCCCATAGAACGAGGGTGTGAAAACTGATGGATGAGATGCTCTGGAAGTCTGCTGTCTGGAAGCCTCTCCCCCCTATTTTTTGCTTTTTGAGGGTTACCAGATTATCCCCTGCCGAGGTGCATACCTTCCCCTCAGAGCATCTAACAGGTTGAAACTAAACAATCAAGCATAAGAAAGAAAGCTGAATGCTTAAATATACACCTATTAGTCTGTTAAGAGTTGCACGTTCATAAACATCCATGCATACCCATATATCCAGGGAGGAGAGCAATAATCTTTTCTTACTGTGCACTAAATGACTGAAAAAAAAAAAAAAAAAAAACAAACAGCAAAAGATGTTGATGCAGTCAAGTTTCTGGTCAATTCGATTCATCTAGGAAAGCATATTTTTAACAAATGGCTTCATTTGCTTTTAAGGATAAATAATCCATGCTAATAGTGTAAAGTACCTGCTGCTGCTGTGCATAGATAGCCCTTCATTTAATATCTGTAGGGCTTGCTGTCACCAGCAGCACATAAGAGGAAAAAAAAAAAAACACTCAACATTTTGTATAGCATTCATTAGATTCTTCCCTCTGCTGTAGTAGCATAAGCAGTAAGAGTGCTTAACCCATTGTGGGTTTCCAAGCTTCCCAGGCTGTCTTCACCCTTTACACTGAAAGCAATTCTGTTCAGCTTTAGCTGTGGTCTAATCAAAGAAAACTATAATCACACTATCAGGATGCTAATTCTGAAAAGACATTAGCAAAACCATAGTCACTTCATTAAGCTGCAAACCTGTGGCTGACAAAGGACCATAAGATCCCAAACTATATTTTGTTCTTTTGCATAGAGCAAACCAAGCCAATTAACCAATTTTTGGTTAATTAAAATAATAATAACAGTAATAACACTAATACTAATAGTAATCAGCCTCAGAGACAAAAGCTGAAAAATCAAGTGACAACAACTACTGAGAACCCTCAGCTCAGAAAGTAACAATTTCATATTCACATTTCTCACAAAAAGCCTTTCGCTGACCTTCAGAAAATGAGATCCACCTACTACATCAGTTAATAGGCAGCTCTAAGTCAAGTGCCTTTAATCCTAAGTAACATGTAAAAGAACACAAGAACACAGCAAGACAAAGTAATACAACATTGAACAAGAATGTGGGGTAACATTTGTGAAGCTTTTTTTTTTTTTTTTTTTTTTTCCTGAATGCTCTTATGCTTACTTTAGTTCTTAGTTCCACCTAATTGTTGACTTTGGCATAATCAAAATAATTTGTCATTGTTGCCTTCTAACATTTGCATTCACAAAAACATAAAAAGCATATACTTACCTGTAGCAACACCTGTGATTGATTATACTGTCACTCAGAATACCCTCAGGAGGTTTTGTTCAGTCCAAAAAGGAGAGGGGGAAGGGATGAGAACAGTTGTCTGATGAAGAACACTGTATTAACTCCAATAAAAATACACTTTCCCCATGTGTTTGACAGCATGGTGAAAATCACACTAGTTGGATTCCACGTAAACCAGTCCTTCCAAATACTGAGTTGAGTTAAGCAAAATCTACTGCAGCACGACGAGGAAAAAGTTGATGTATCAAGGCAGAAACCCCACTCTAAAATTCACAGGAATGGTAACAAAACACAATACACAGCAATTTCTATAGCAACTTGGGATGGGGTGGGGAGGGGAAGAGTAGGTTCCTTAACTGTTAGCACAAAGCTTCTGTGGCAAGTTAGGGGACTTGTCCCTCAGCACCTCTCTGATCAACATGCTGAATCGATGCCCAGCGCATTCCTCCTGCGCTCCCTTTCCTATTTCCCTGGGATCTGTGCAGGGGCACGCTGAGCATCCCAGCCTCCGAGTGGAGCACACACATACACACATGCACAGCCCATGCCAGCACACACGCTCCTGCCTCCTTTCTACACCCACAGCATCTCAGCACTCACCGTCACGGGCTTCCTCCCCGCGACTGCAGTTGCTGCAAATGTGTTTGATCTCCTTGCCTATGTGACATTGTATCACAAAAGAGAGATTGTTAGTGGCGGGCTCCTTCTGTGGCTTCATCCTCACTAGACAGAAAGCTTTCTTTTTACATTTCTCTCCACTCATGTCTGAAACAGAGCCCTGCCTGCCGCCGGGAGAAGAAAAAGCAAGCATCCCAGTCTGCCTGGCGTGCATGCAATCCGCCATTTGCTCACTTTCGCCTTGGCGTTCATCTGCCACACGCACCAAAAGGATCGAGGGGAGGGCTGCGCAGAGGGGGGGGGCGGGCAGGAGCAGGTAGCAGCGCTCCCCAGCCTGGCTGCCCCCACGACCCTGCTCCTCCACCAATCCAGCCAGGCTCAGCTGGAGGATGCTCAGCATCTTCCCGTGCCCTCCATGCACCAAGCAACTTCCCTCCTCCCCTTCTTCTTCTCCCATTCCCTCCCTCCTGCTCTGGCAGCCCCCCAAAGCCCCGAGAGCCCCCAGATGGGCTGCAACCTGCTGGGAGGGTGCACAGAGTTCCCCTCACAGGACATGCTGCAGCTCAGGTGGCAGCCTATTCCACAGTAATTACTATTTTATATGCAAAGAGAGTCAGCCTGCTGGCTGGCAGAGGGCTGACACCCCCCACCCCCCTTCTGTGGTGGGCCTGGGTGCTGCACGCAACCTGCACAGCCAGTTCCTCTCCCCCAAACCCTTCCTGCTTTTCATTCCTGCTTTTTCTCCTTGCTCTCTTCTTTTTAAAAGCAGAGGAGGTGCCTCTGCCTGGTCCTGTCCTGTGTGTGGCTCACAGGGACAGCCTGAGCCCCTCTGCAGCAGGACGGCTTTCCCTCCACAAGGCTGACCATTGGCTCAACAAGAAGTGCCGAGGGTTTGGATTCATTCAGGTAGTTTGTTTGGGGGATGAACACCCCTTCTTTGCCTCCTGCTCAAAACACAGCTGCCTCAAGGATCAGTTGTAGCACCCCTGGGTGCCTGCAGCCACAGCTGGGTGCTTCCAAGGCTCCTGAAGCCCGAAGGGAATTATAATTTCTGATCAGATGCCCTGCCGATCCCCTGCTGCCCAGCTGCCCCAAAATGTACCATCTAGTTTTGCAGCAAACAGCCCAAGCTGCCCAGCCTGCTGAAACAGCAGTTTGGGATACTGCCTGTAACACAGGGGCAGGGGAGTGGGAGCAAGGAGGGGAGAGGATGCCTAGTTTCTTACAGGCTTTGGGAAGGAAAGCCTAAAGTAGAGATGATGTTCTGGTAGCTATTTAGTAACATGAGTATAGTTGCTTTAAATCTTCAGCAAGCTATCAGTTTGGCAGGCACTAAGCACTGAGAGTGCAATTGGGGCAGGCGAAATATGGTAAAGAACACCACCATTTTCCTTATTTTTAGCCAAAGCCCTTCTTCCCTGTTGGAAGAAATCAACTCATTCCACATTCTTTGCCCTTTTCACATATTGTTGCCACATTTTACTCTAACGAGAGGCAAAAATCCCCGATTCTCTTCAACTGCCTGTGAAACAGGCAGTGAGACATCTGCCTAAAGAAAGATGGAACAGAAACTTAAGGATTCAGTGCCATGATTTTCCATTTTCTCAGATGCACACATATACACACACTGAAGATGCACGCAATGAAACCACTGACCTATTTGTTCTATATCATTCTGAGGCAGGTCCGACTTCTCACCTGGTACTACTGGGAGCCAAAACTTTGAGATGTCACATAAAGCAAAAAATTGCAAGGCTTTGCTTTTCTCCGGAGTGTTGACAAATCAGACTGGGTGCTTTTAGATCTTCCTGAAACATGGGCTGAGGCATGTTCTCAGCATAATCATGCCAATCCCTAAGCCATGCAAAGCATCCTACACGTTGCACTATGTTTAGGATCATGTTGAATGGAGTCAGTCACCTCAGGTTACGTATTGCCCTGAAGGATTTGATTTTGCATTTGTCACTCATCTAAAATTCTCAAGAGGTTCAAGTGTTAGGAGAACAGAGAATGCAGAACTGCTCAGGAACAAGCAGATTAATTCATAAAAAGTGCATTTCGTGTATTTGTGAGTTCAAGCTCTGAGAAGTTGTCCCTTTGAATGTCCAATCCTGAGACAGTTTTTGCTCCATTACATGCTTGGGAAGAGAAAGCTGAAGACAATTTGATCCCCTACACAGCAGTTCAGACACTCACAGTGGATTTCCCTCTAACTTAATCGTTGCGTTTGAGAACACCTCCAGCTGGGCTGTGATTCAGAAAATAATTGGGTAAGCAGAAGACAAGGCCAGAATTCACCTCCTAAACTTTCTCAGAGTTCAATGCTGCCTATTACAGGCACCCAGCACTGCTGTATTAGAGAAATGGGTCAGGAAAGGAATGCAAATTTCTATGTCAACTGCCCTGAATTTGGGAAATGCTGTCTTCAGTAGTGTAGTGGTGTGCCTCTCCTATTTTAGGAAAGGAAACTAGTGTGATATATTCAGCAGAGATGAAGACCAGCAAGGCTGGTTTTGTAAGGCAAATTGGTCTTGTAGTTAAGGAACTGGGTAGGACTTAAGGCATGAAAAACTGGGTCAGGCATCAGTCTTCTGCAGTCTCTCTCTCTATGACCTTACAATAACTTGCCATCTCAGCTCCTTGGCTAAAGAGTGGTCATGCAGAAGTTTCTATTTTTCAAGAAAAAAACATCATTTTGCAAGGTACTCTGAAGGTATTTGCATATGATGGAGAGGGAACACTTATAAAGACTGTTCAAATACAAAGATCTGCTTCTTATAGCAAAATAAGAAGGAAACAAATTCACCTCAGATCTGTAAACAGTTTCCATATGCAAAACCCTGCAATTTTTAGTGACACCATTACTATCTCACAACCCCAAACAGCTTATAGAGAGGAACAGGAGCAACCTTCCTTCTCAGGTAGAGTTTGGAGCGAGACCGTGTAACTATTCCTAGAGGTCAGTTCTGAAGTTCTTGAGCAACTTGGTCCAGCCTCATAGGTCCACAATACAGCGAAAGAACCACTGAGCATTATGGGAATGGACTGAGCTTTTGCAATCAGATCCCAGGAGACTGCAGGTGCCCAGGTGTTACGGGACGTTTGGGAATAAAACAACTTCTCCAGTGGGTAACACAGACTCCATGTGGATACAAACCTGAAATTATCCTGGAGAAAGGCCAGCGCACTTTTGCTTGCAGGTGCTATGTATTTTGAATACAAACAAGTCCTGAAGCCATCTGCTAGTATGTCTCTTGCAACATGCATTTTGCTATAACATGCAAATTGCCTTCATTCCTGAGAGCTGCCTTACAGAGAATCTGAATTTGCCACAGATCATAAAACAAAAATATGTTTAATTATGATCTGTGTGATTATGGTGAAAGCTGCTGCTGCTAATCAGTATTAGGACAAATAATGTAAAATGAACGCACTACAGTATTTCTGCAGAAAATGACTTGCTTTGTCTTGTTTTTAAAGATGTCAAAAAAAAAAGAAAAAAAAGCATAACTCTTCCACTGCTTCAGTATGTGGCTGCAAAAGCTGGCATAATTTTATTGCACAGTGGACACCAAAATCAATGAAGAGGATGTCAGACAATTGGTTATTTGACAGTAAATCAACTTGAGTTCTATTCCCAGTCCATATTCACTTTTTGTATAACCTTGGGAAACCATTTGTTCCTTCATTTCCTCCCACCCCAGCCTTTGCCATTAAGGAAACTGCCACTACCATGGAGAAGAGATGACAGCAGCACCCCCTTGAATTGATGACTACGGAGATATAGACTCTTATCTGCAGCAAAAATCTTTGAGGCTCCACCCAGCCTTTCTATCTTTTCTTCTGCAGCATGTCTCTCTGTGTCTCCTGGCTGAGAGTCTTTTTTTGGGTCATCATACTTGCAAACAATTTCTGTGAAAGCAAGAAGAGATGCTGGAACCAAACAGCCAAAAGCCACATCTTCCACTCCTCAGAAAAAAAGATTTTTAGTAACTTCTTTCTCCAAGCTTTGGCACTGCACAAACACCCCACTGGCAGTTAGGGCACCCGTCAAGTCTGCCCTAAGCTTCTCAGCTAAACCATGCAGAGGTTTCTCCGCAAGCAGGACAGGCTCCCTCCTGTTCCCAGCATAAATAAAACGGACATCAGAAACCACAAGGAAGCCTCTCAGCCACATTTCCCTTGTGCCATTTCCCTTCCATTGAGAAATGGCCAGCTCTGGGTGCCAAACAGGCAGAACTGCTCCCACATCATGAGTTAGTTTTATACCTCTTCCTATGGATACAGAAATAAGGCACATTCCTTTTGTTGGCTGTAAGTAAAGCTACAGCTGAACAAAACAAAGCAAACAGGACAATAGAAGGATTCCTGAGACTTGTATTACAATTGTTTCAGAACAAGAATACTAATGTTAACAAAATCAAATGTTTTGCTTAAAGTAACATGGAAAATACAGCAGAAGCCCTGAATTTTCAACAAGCAGTGAAGAAACTTGAAACTGGATCCAATCAAGCTTTTGATGTGTGACAAACTGATGAGTTGGAACTGCCTTTTCTGGAGACTCTTGAATGCAAATACAGCATATAAAGCAGAATGCCACTATAGTTTTCTTACTATTTTCTCCAGAATTGTACACAGCTCAAGATGGAAGTAGAAGAAACTCTGCTGAGAAAAAAAAAATACTTGCAATTGCTAGTACCTAAAATCTTTGGTGATCAACTTGAGGCACCTGAGAAAACCTCAGTCTTTCTGGATCTGACAGTTGGCATATCCTGAAACTCCATCCCTTTTACAGTGTGTTGGATAGACATGAATACCACAAAATCCCAGTTTAACATGTTCAATTCCTTGTCACAGGCATTCAAGGACTGAGCAGTGCTCTGTCTGCCCTGTCTTCAGAAAGGTTTAAGTCATCTGGCTTTAAGGAACATTTAAGAAAATAGGTCAAACTGAACTTTACATCACAGGCAATTGTAATGAAGTCAATCAGCTTGTACAAGCATTGCTCTCAGCACAAATTGCCCCCACACTTCTGTCCACATGACTAATCAAATTAATTCTTGATGATAGTGAGAAGCATGGCTTCCCAAAGCGCATTCACAGACTAACATTCCCTGCTGATAGTCTGTATTTTTATTGTCACTTCTCATGTCCAAATTATGGAGAATGATCAGATTGCAGATATCTTTGGTGAACTAATATATCCAGAAAAACTAAGAGTGTGGCTTGAAATTGCTAGACAGACCAAAAAACTTATTTCAAAGCAATTAAATGGACAGTTATTATCTCAGAAACTCTCTACTGGCCACTGAGATCACCAGCCTACAATGGACAAAGTTAAGATCAGAATATAAAAGGGATGACTGTTTTTTTTTTGCTTTTATAAGTGACTCATATTAAGTCTGTTGCTTGTAGTTCAGAACAGTTTATTTGAAGGTCAGGGGAAATTACTGTGCATGGAATACACTCATTTAGGGAATACTTTCACATACACAAAAAAGAGGTTAAATGAAGAGTAAGTTTTGCAGATTTTGCACCCAAAATCTCACTTGTTCTAACATAGTTCTATACTCTTGCCAAACTTTCTAGGCTGATCGCCTGGAACCTGCCACGTCTCTTGCAGGTCACCAGGTCAGCCACACAGAACTAAAGAGCTTTCATCTCAGTTCAACTGCTCATGACGGATCCTCTGGTTTGCAGGGCAGTCGTGTTTGATGGGATCTCAGAAAATTGTAAAATGTAAAACCTTTGGAAGACGTAAGTGTAGGGAAAGACAGAAAGCAAGTCCAGCAGAGTCAAACCCTGAGCAGGCTCAGACGAAGAACAAGAGGCTGAGCTGAAGCAGCAAGCTAACTGTTTGCAAGGTGTAACAGAGGTACAAGTGACAAGAAATTCAGATGAGTAGGCAGGCAGACAGAGATTCAGGAGGGAACACGAGGTGAGTGGAGGTAGCATTCAGCATGAAGAGAAAGCAGATAAAGGGAAGGAGGAGGAAAAGGGAGAAGATTAGACAAGCTGTGAATAGACACTCAAGCTTTCAGGGTGCCTTTGAATTGGCAGACCCTCCCAACCTTCAGAGGCTTCCCCACCACCAAAAAGCACTTTGTAATTACATGCAAGCAGTGCAGAAAGCTGGAATACCCAAGTGGCTGCAAAGGAAGATTAAGGCATGCTGGCAAAGCAGTAGGTGGAAGCTTTCATAAGCATCTGACTCCACTGGGCCTGACAGCAGCACACACTGTCAAATCTTCTCACTTCAATAAGCTCTCACATGTTTCTCAAATTAGGAAAAAAAAAATACAACAAATCCCTAGGAATAGCATGCAGTTTCTATACATATCTCCCAGTGAGCTAGCAGCTCACAGTACTGAAATAAAGCAAGAAGCCTCTGACAATATAATAAGCATCTTTTTCAGTCTTTTCCTCCTTCAGCATAAACACAGACTCCTCTGAACAGCACAGAAATGAGCATGAGGAACCTTTCACTTTCTCTAAACAGCAGCACAAAAGGATTCGTCCTCTCCTCATTTTAGCCCCCTACTATCTTTATTGCACGGCCCAGTCATTTTCGCTGTCAGACCCCTATCTCTTAGTTGCTGCTTGTACTTCCACTATAGATTGGTAGGAAGCATAACACATAAAGGGAAAAGTTTGGCTTTGCATGCCATCATTCCTTCGCTGTCCCCAGAGTTTAATATAACCGGGCTAATCTCGACAGTAACAACAGCCAATATATGTGCCTTCAACACATCTTTCTGAAAAAAAGGCCATATTAAATATTGTTTGCCTCTTTAAAACCTTCAATAGCAGTCAACAAAAGAAGTTGGAGTATGCTAAAGGATGCAAAGAAAGAACTGCATAATCAGTTCTTGCTGAAATTCTAGAACATATTTTTAAGTGCAATTTGCAGAGCTTTTTAACATCTGCTTGTTGGATAATTATAAAGCCTGAAGATTCAGTTTGGATTTTACTAATTTTTTCAGGATCTTTTAGAACAGAAGTAAATACTAAGAGAAAAAAAAAAAAAAAAAGACATCAAATTCCTAGGAAGATCATGCAGTTTGCATGCTATGTTGGCTCAAATCTAAATCAACTTTCTCAATGAAGTACTGTCATAGCGCATTATTAAATACCTATTCTACTCTTTGAAATCTTAGCCATCATGTATGCAAATTATTCATAAGAACTTAGTCCTAATGTGTTGGGTTTTTTTTTTTGGTGTGAGTTTGTATATTTTTATTTTCTGAGGTTTTACTGATCCCACTGCTCCATATCATAATGCCAATCCGCTGAAGCTTAAGCCTCCAGGAGACAAAGGTGGAGGTAGCACAAAAAGTAGGATTTTGGTTTTAGTACTTGTTCGAACAGGAGAGTAGAATGTACAATGGAAGGACAAAGTAGAAAGTCTGCACAGTGGAAGAAATGCAGAAAAATAGTGTAATACCCACTGCAGATCCTTTTGTTGCTTTGTATTACAAAAGTTCCAAGCCACCCCAGCAGACCTCAGGACTGCAGTATAAAATGTACTCTGAGTAAACATTTCAGCAGACTTTTTGACCTTTTCCTTCATGTTTCCTCTAAGTACAATAATCCTCTGAGCTTAAAGCATTCCAGCATCAAGTCTCTGCTAAGACTTTAGGTGCATCACAACGAGGCCACTATCAGATGGAAGCTTTCCATCAGTTTACAGATTATGACTGAAAATTTATCAATAAAATTTATATTAAGAGGCCAAACACATCTATGCCCCTTACATCACTATGAACAACTAAGTACTTTTATTACTCATGAGCAGTATTTATAGACCATGCTGAGAGAAAATCCAGGAGAGAATGCACAGTTTGCATTCTCTTGTGAGGCTTGTGCAGAAGCAGCCACTTCTGAATAAAAAGATAATTTTGTCTCCCCACAGAAGATTAAGGCTACTTACTCATCTCCAACAGTAAGACCGAGTTGCCCAGGAAGGTTGTGAAATTTCCATCTCTGGAGTTTTTCAAGACTGGGGTGGACAAGTCCCCAAGCAATCTGATCTACTTAGACCTGCTTTAAGCTCCATAGCTCCCATCCAATCTAAATTATTCCATGATTCTAAAACACTCATTTTCAGTCAATATCTTCCTCAGACTTGTACACCTTTGTGTTAACAACCACAAGCAGTCTAGCTAACTAGAGTGTCTACTGATTACCAAGCTGTAGCTTACGAAGAAACTTGTTGTGCTATGTATTCCTGCATTCTGCAGCTGCAAAGCAACCAGGTTCATGCTAGCTTGGATAACAACTTTCAGACACTCAGCTGAGATATTTGAATGGGATGTGACCATCCTATAGCCCTTTGCTATAGGTGAGTTGTGCTCATGAGGATACACACAGCTTACAAAGTTTTCTCCAGAGAAACCCTTTGGCTTTCACAGAATCACAGAATCATTTAGGTTGGAAGAGAGCTCCAAGATCGCCGAGTCCAACCTCTGACCTAATGCCAAGAAGTCCTCCACTAAACCATATCACTAAGCTCTACATCTAAATGTCTTTTAAAGACCTCCCCTCCAGGGATGGTGACTCAACCACTTCCCTGGGCAGCCCATTCCAATGCCTAACAACCCTTTCAGTAAAGAAGTTTTTCCTAATATCCAGCCTAAACCTCCCCTGGTGCAACTTTAGCCCATTCCTCCTCGTCCTGTCACCAGGCATGTAGGAGGATAGACCAACCCTCAACCTCACTACAGCCTCCTCTAAGGTACCTGTGGAGTGTGATAATGTTGCCCCTGAGCCTCCTTTTCTCCAGGCTGAACAATCCCAGCTCCTTCAGCCACTCCTCATAAGACTTGTTCTCCAGACACCTCACCAGCTTCGTTGCCCTTCTCTGGACGTGCTCGAGCACCTCCATGTCCTTCTTGTAGCGAGGGACCCAAAACTGAACACAGTACTCGAGGTGCAGCCTCAGCAGAGCTGAGTACAGGGGGACAATCACTTCCCTGGACCTGCTGGCCACACGGCTTCTTATAGAAGCCAGGATGCTGTTGGCCTTCTTGGCTGCCTGAGCACACTGCTGGCTCATATTCAGCCGACTATCAACTAATACTCCCAGGTCCTTCTCCGACAGGCAGCTTTCTAACCACTCATCTCCCAGCCTGTAGCTCTGCTTGGGGTTGTTGTGCCCCAGGTGCAGGACCTGGCACTTGGCCTTGTTGAACTTCATAGAGTTGACCTCAGCTCATCAGGTCAGACTAACAGGCCTATAGTTTCCCAGGTCAACCTTCCAGCCCTTCTTGTAGATGGGTGTCACATTTGCTAGCCGCCAGTCGACTGGGACCTCCCTCAATAGCCCGGACTGCTGATAAATGATGGAAAGCGGCTTAGCCAGCTCTTCCACCAGTTCTCGCAGTACCCTCGGGTGAATCCCATCCAGCCCCGTCGACTTGTGTACATCCAAATGCTGTAGCAGGTCACCAACCATTTCCTCATGGATTGTGAAGGTCACATCCTGCTCCCCACCCCCTTCCACCAGCTAAGGGAACTGGGTATCCAGATAACAACTAGTCTTGCTGGTAAAGACTGAGGTAAAGAATCATAGAATCATAGAATATCCCAAATTGGAAGGGACCCATAAGGATCATCAAGTCCAACTCCTCACACCGCACAGGTCTACCCAAAAATTCAGACCATGTGACTAAGTGCACAGTCCAATCTCTTCTTAAATTCAGACAGGCTCGGTGAAGTGACTACTTCACTGGGGAGCCTGTTCCAGTATGCAACCACGCTCTCGGTGAAGAACCTCTTCCTGATGTCCAGTCTAAACTTCCCCTCAGCTTAACACCGTTCTTGCGGGTCCTATCACTGGTGTTTATGGAGAATAGGTCACCTGCATCTCCACTCCCCCTTGCAAGGAAGTTGTAGACCATGATGAGGTTTCCCCTCAGCCTCCTCTTCTCCAGGTTGAACAGGCCCAGTGACCTCGGCTGCTCCTTATATGTCTTCCCCTCCAGGCCCTTCACCATCTTCGTCGCCCTCCTCTGGACACTCTCCAACAGTTTAATGTCATTTTTGTACTGTGGTGCCCAGAACTGCACACGGTACTCGAAGTGAGGCCACACCAGTGCAGAGTAGAGTGGGATGATTGCTTCCCTCGACTGACTAGCAATGCCGCGCTTGATGCATCCCAGGATAAAGTTGGTCCTCCTGGCTGCCAGGGCACACTGCTGGCTCATATTCAACTTGCTGTCAACCACAAACACCAGATCTCTCTCTGTGGGGCTGCTCTCCAGCATCTCGTCGCCCAGTCTGTATGTATAGCCAGGGTTGCCCCATTCCAGGTGCAGGACCTGGCACCTGCTTTTGTTAAACTTCATGCAGTTGGTGAGTATGACAAAGAAAAAGAGGCATAGCTTGTCCAGTGTCTTACAGAAATCGTGCCAAAGCTTTACTTGAATCCACATTCAATTACAAGGCAGTTCTTCTTGCCTGGCCATTTAGAAATTGCACAGTGCATGTCAGAGGCACAACTGCAGTCTACATTAAGAAGCAAAGAACATAAGGTGCCCTTTACTAGCCCCCCTGTTCGAGAGTTTTCACAATATACCCCTCTCCCCCCCAGTGAGAAAGAGAAGGTGTTATCAAGGAAAGGCAGCAGCTTCTGACTCACTAAGAAGAGCTATACACATTATCTTCACACACCAGACAACTGCCTCTTCTGCTGGGTTAATATCATAGAAGCCCTGGGATTTGCAAGTCACAACTTGTAGTTCAGCTCCTTACCAGAAATTTTCAGCAACTCAGAATTATGAGTCCTATATTTTTTGTGTTTTGGGAACAGTAAATGAAAGTCCATGAGAAAAGAAGAGGTTAGTGGTAGTGCAGAATGGAGACTTGGTTAAGGGACCAAACACAGGTAGGAGAATTGGAGGATAAATTCAAGCTAGAAAAACCAGTTGAGCTTAGTAGATGAAAGAAGATAAAACAGTCAAGAGATAAGGAACTAACACAGAGAGACCCTAGAGGAATGGCAGTGACCTGACAAATCAATGTGGTTATTGTGATGAAATCAATTGATATTGCCACTGACCTCTCACTGACTTAAAAAAACATGCACCACAGTGCTTAATCTAAGCAATGTTTCTCTCCAGCACGCTCTTCTTTGAGTCTGTACAATGAGACCCAATGAAGCACTTGCAGCAGTATAATCGTGTTGAGTAACGGGACTTTCCAAACTGGATTTCCTTGGGTCTCAAAATGATTACCACAAAACTAACAGTGAGGAGGGGAGCAGGTGGGATGCTAGTCAGTCTTCAGTTGTGTATTCTAGATTGCGCAGTCCATACTACTAGATTTTGTGTTTTGACAATTCACCCAAAGAGAAAGTACTTACAATTATAAGAAGTTTGAAGCATGGACTTCAGGAGCAGGTTTTGAGGACTTGTAAATGAGAAACTTGGTCTCCAAGGCAGGAATGTACTAATTCAGGTATGACTAAGTAACATTAATAAAAGCATCTCATGGAGGAGGTGGAAGGAAATGTCCCGATGGCTAGAAAGAAGCACAGTTTTGTAAGGAGGATGAAGTAGAAACAAAGAGTATAGCTTTGGGTGGCACAGGAGGTGATCTCTTTTCCTTCACTTCTTCCCACCTTTTCTGCCCATCCTCTGAGGAGAACAGAGAGAAGCAGGCATTTTGGACAACAGAGCACAGGAAAACAATTCCAGCTTGATTTGTGAAAAAAAGTTAGAAGCTATCTGGGATGTCAAACCACAGTCAAGGAACTTCTATACCTCAAAAATACTGCTGTGTTCTGCTACCTTATCTTTCTGATGTTTTGTTCTGCTGTTAAAAGCCTATGGATGGAATAAATCCATTATCTTTACATTTGATCTGATGTCACATTTGGCTCTAAGCATTTCTGCTTCACAGTAATGATAACACTGGGACCCTTGAACAAACACCAAGATTTCTAATGCATAGCCCCAGGATCTCCAAAGGCATGCAGATGTCCAGTTGCAGAGGTGGTGATGCTAGGTTTTAGAAGATGAAGTATCATCCAGGGATAAACAATTACAAAGAGAACACTAGATTTTGGGAAAATAATAGGGAAAATATGAATGGTCCTGAAGATCCTGAGGAGTGAAAGACAACATCCACAACCTGTGTTTTTCTTCATAGGTTTTGAAATTGAATATGGTCACTCAGCTTTAGAACACCAAGCTCAACTGTTTCACAGAAGCAACTCAGAAAATACATTTTGCCTGTGCGTAATAGATACTTGTAGCCTGTGCATAATAGATACTTGTAAAGTTTAGCATGGTTCTCCCATGTGTCAGTAGAGTGGGGAGATGCTGCAAGCATGGCTCATTCACCTCAATTGACAAGAAGCATCAGACTATTTAAGATGAGAGACACTGTAATACCTCTTAGCCCCAAGGGCCTAAAGCAGTGTTGGTTGATGTTCTGTAACTGATCAACTTCCAATTGTCTACTGGTTGGGAAAATGGGCAATAAAACAAAATACTTGCAGTGATCACACAAAAAACTCTGTTTAACCAGCATTTAAATTAAGATTACAGAGTGATTAGTGTTGCTGTTTTTTGTTTGTTTGTTTGTTTGTTTTTGTTTTTGTTTTTTTTGTGTGTGTGTGTGTAATTTTTCACTTGTTTCATACATTGCCTTCTGATACCTTTGGCTACAATAGGTGCCTGGAACCACAAGGTCTGATTAGACACAGGTCTTCTATAGAATGTGAAAACATCCTTCAAACATGGTAGTCCAAATAAAGGTTTTTGATAATACAAGCCTTACAAAAATAGGTTTTCAGGAAACAATGAATCTATGCAGCTGTGATGACTTAGAAGAATGGGAAAAAGTCACAATGCAAGCTTTGTGTCTGGCTGCTTGATATACCTTTATAATTTTAATCTTTAGAAGCATTCTGTTCAGTTTGCTGTGCTCAGAAACAAAATACAATGAAATTCAAACCAAAGATCCTGAAACAAACCCTGCCACAGGCATTAACAATGCTCCAGTAAGTATGCTGGCACACTTTAATATTCCAGGTCAATGAAGCTTATTCTAAGCAAAACATCTGGAGCATTATAAATCCAGCTTCAAAAACTAAGTGTATGCTGAGCTTCTTTTCATTTCTTTAAGATTCCATTTAATTACAGTCCTAATCAATGCCATTTTGCAAAACCATCTCCTGTACTACATCCCCCATTAAAAATTAAATCTTGGTTGTTCTCTCTCATTCTATTGAAAGTAGTTTTTCAGGGCAGAGCATTAAAATCTTAAGTTCTGGTGAGTGGCACTGATTTTTTGATGCAAATACAGAATTTAAATGCTGGTATACGGTCAGAAAGTTTTAGAATTCATTCATGCCTTCCTCTGATTTTTTTTTCCCTCCTCTGAGCTGGTCTGAAACAAACATTTATAATATATAAGGCTAGGTTCAGATCTATGCAAAGAAATTAATCTTCTTTGCTTCTTAGGCTTCTTAAAGGTAGTTATTTATACCAGAAATGAAATGGAAAAGGGAGCAGTTCTCCTACCCCATTAAGCTGCTGAACAATTATTTAAATAAGCATTCAGTATATTTTGTCTGCTTTTGACTAAGTCAAACTGGGCATCTTTGGAGAATAAACTTTCTTGGTGAAAAACCAACACTACCAAATCCTGGCTATGAAATACCGTATAAGCAAGTTCCCCTCCTTCCTCTTATGGAAACAAATGCAACCAAAGAGCATTTCTCCTATGCTCCGTACACCCAGACAGCCACCACGCCCCATGATTTAAGAATATGAGACTGTGCTGCTAGACCATTTACCCCAAAAAGCAAACAAACAAATCAGGCACATCTCGAAAATATATTATTTTACCCACAATACTTTGAGGTCTTTCCTAAAGCAGATGCCCCAGACTGAAGTCTGATAACTATCCTATTTCATTCACAAAAATCACGTTGGCCTTGTCTTACAGTAAAAACATCTCCCTAAAATTGTGTCAGCTCTTCAGCAGCTCTCCTTTTCCCAATAAAGGTGCAAAGTAACTACTATAAAGTTAATGCCCAGATTAATGTGGAATCAAACTCTCCCGCCATACTAGGCTTGATGCAAATACATGCAAATATTGCTGTACAATGTGTCTTGCTTTGTTCAGTATGAAGCAAGTGATCCCAAGACTACAAATCTGACTACAAATCTACAAATGTAATTTTCAAAGAAAAACAACTTACAACCTCTCCAGCTATGCTATGGGAAGTTCTTTTCAAAGAGATTGTTTGATTTTCTTGAATCTTGTATTGTATAATGATGGCCTCCTATGTAATATTTTAGACATAAATATTATTTTATGGATGCATAGTCATGAAGAGATACTACTGAATTCTAGCAAGGATGGCAGAATTCAGTCCTTAAGTAGCATGAGCCCATTAGAAGGGTGATTAGTAGAGCATCACTAAAATGCTAAAATCTCTCAAGATAGACAACTGTCAAAAGTGTAGCTAAACTGCATAAACAAACACAGAATCCCCAAATAAAATATTACTATTTATAATTACACTAAAGTAATTACACTGGAGGCCTAAGAGGTATGAGGGCTAGTCACTGTAATAACTCAGGAAGAGTCTGTGTCCTGTTACAAACAGATACTTGCTTTGCAGGTAAATAACTGATACAGAGAAATGGTTTGCACAAATACATGGAATATCTGAGATAAAGCTATAAAACAGACAATGCATGAGAGCAGCTTGTGATGGTGACTCCAGTCAGTTCTTGTGGAAGACACATTCACTTAGAAGTCTCCCAATATCTCTGAAAGAAGTGGCTGTGAGTTGCCACTTCAGGCCAATGACCAGCATTTTCTTTAAAAGAGACCTCTACAGAGGGCAATGCATGGCTGCACAGGGATACATATAGCAAAACATTATCTGGAAGAACTACTGTGTTAACGCATTGTGCCATGCAAACATACTGATAAATTGATGCCTGCCATAACAGCTGACAACATCTAGTACCTCGAGGTTTTGTGGTTCGTTATGCTCTCAAGAGTGCTCAGGTCTGCATTCAATTATGTGTTACCAGAAAGTAATTTCAGCTTCAAGTGGTGATTGCAGACTTGTTGATCCTGCTCGGTACAGCCAATGAAAATATTCCTGTTGAGTTTCAATTGGTGCCCAGTCCCTTCTTTCTCTGGGAGCCGGGTATTTCATTACAACTGACAGAGACCTGCACTGCTGGGATGCTCCTGGAAGGTTAACCTACAGCTAACAGCCATCATTTCTCTGATAAAAATGAAGCAGCATACATGTATTTTGGGCTCTCCTTTTTCAGGCTAACTGGAGCAAGGGCCTTCAATGAAGGAATAAGCTACCTCATTCAGATGAAGGGAATATGCCCTATTTTGGCACCCCCAAATGGTAAATGCATTCGTTGGTAAAAGAACATACATTCTCCGTCTCAAAAATGACAAGCATACAAAAAAGATCAGGAATGTATTAGGGAAGTTATAAAGATAGCATTTCTCCCTCTGTAGCCCTAAACAAGGCTGAGTAATGACATGTTATCACCCTCCTCTGGAGATGTCTGTCAGCTATACTGCTACTTGCTTAGGGGAATGGGATGAAAACAAGCTGAACACAAACTGTCTCTGGCCTTTCAAACACTGCAAGTGCCAGCCATGCTCACCACATCCCTGCCACCCATCAGTGCCCGAACTCAATGCAGAACTCAACTGGTAGTTCATTTGCCAGCATTAGGTATAAATAGTTACCTTCTCCAGAGCTTTGCCAATGACACCCTACAGGTGCTGGGAGGAATCTGGATCTATATTCTTAGACAAGTGTGGATGTTCACACAATGCAGAAAGCTGGTCTGAGAAACTGAGCCACACCTTTTGTCCATTGATGCTATATATACCTAAGTTCTAGACAACGAGCTTCTGTTTTAAGGAGAAAAAACTCCCTTTGCAAACTAGTTCCCAATGCAAATTTAATATTTGGTTGCATTCTTCAATGGATACTGTTTTTTTGTTGCCTTATCACTTGCAATCTGAGGTTTTGATGTAAAGAAAGCTTCTCTATAAAAACTGCATAGAGACTTCAGAAGAATTATGTTTCCTAAATGGGATGTCACCAGATTATAATTAATTTGCCTTTCCTTGAGGTCTCAGAGAAAGACGATTTAAAAAAGAAAACAAATAACAAAGACAATCTGAAGCCCTGCATTTTCAAATATGACTAACAACTATGACTAACCCAACTTGAACCACACAAAAGATTTTCAAAAGCAAGGGGGTGAGGATTTTCTAAAAGGCAGCCCCCAATGTGTTCAGCTGACCACACTGACAAACAAAACAACGATTACTTGGGAAACAGAAGCCTAAAACCTACCAATTTTAATCTCCTCATCAAATACAAACCCTGAAATAAAGCTGTGGACTTTGTTGGGGACACAGTCATATAAATGACAGAAGCATGGTTTCAAGTGCAGCAATTATACCAACAACTTCTTCAGGGAAAAGCAATTTGCAAGCAAGAAAGCTCAGATATAAAAGAGGTCAAAGACACTCCAATATGACACAGAAGCCACAAAGACCTGAAAATAACAGATCAATCTAACAGCTTTAAAAACCCACCAATACTGTTCTTCTGAGAAGTCATGCATCAGAAATAGAAAGATGAACACACACAGGGCTGACTGCCAAATAATCACTTCTCCTGCAAACCAAGGCTCTCTGCAACTCGTGTGAGAGAGGTACACAGCCCTGTACTAACTAGGGAAGGGGTTCGCACACAGCCTGCCAGTTCACTGAGGTAGACCGTTTAGGTTTCACATTGGTTAAAGAAGGGGTTAATTTTCTTGATTTTTATTTATTTATTCATTTTAGGGAGAAAAAAACAGCAAGCCACTTTTAAACACCATGGCATATAACTGCTTCTGCTATTTAAGGCATCTGTAAACAACTGATAAGGATGCCACCATTTATTTATCTCTGCAGATGGCTTCCTGTCTTGGCAGATGGAGGAGAACTACCACCTCAGGCTTAAAGGAGGTTTCTCAACCTGAGGTTAGTCACTCCTGCTGCTTATGATACATACTTGGGCCTTGGAGCTACTGCATCTAGACAGTTTGTGAAAGGGACAGCTTCTTTCACACTGAACTATGCTCACCTTACCACATGTCTGTACAGATGAAGCCTCCCCAGGTCATTTTCTCCCTGTGAAGTGAGCAATTAGATTAAGTCCATGAAAAACTTGAGCAAGACAGGTAACTTCAAAATAATGGTGACCACAGCTTGGGAGCAGCAGTAGAATCAACTGGCTTCTCAATGCTAATGATCCCTCCAGCATCCTACTGTGCTCATTTCAAGACCTGAAGTTTTCCCCAGGGTTTCAACAGTGATCTGGGTCCGGTCTCCAGTGAGTAGATCAGCTTGGTCTTCATGAATTGGTGAAAGTACATTCAGCTAGTTACATCATTTGGATCTGTTTTTTGTTTGTTTTAAATAATAAAAAAAAAGATGCTCAAAAGTCTTATATGCTTAAACACACACCTTTCTTTCTTATTCACTTGTTTCAGATACTTTTACTACAGTTAAAATTCAACAGAGAAGTCATCTACTCTCCCCCTGTCCTTTCGCACAAAAAATAAAAGTCAGTAAGGCATAGTTGAGCATAAAATAATACTAAAACTCTTGGCTGTCTGGATCAGCACTATGCAGGCAGTAAAACTGAAAGAAATCTCATTAACATGACATAACAGTCATTTATAATAAGCAAGATTTAATGTTACGCACCACAGCCTGATTAATTTGCAGACATTTCTATTAGTGGGAATGGTGCTCTACAAGTCTCAAGTTTTAGTTCATTGCACCACATCAAGCAAAAGGTAGGAAAGGTGCAAGGAGAAAGATTCATCTCTGTGTAACTCCACTGACTCCAGAAGCAGATCCATGTCATTCTTGGAAAGGCTCTGACTTGATGTCAAACACATGAAGACTCTGAGGGATCCTCCAGATGACCATTTTCCAGCAGGACATTGAAGATGTTTTGGTTTTGCTTTTTGAAACTGTTTTCCCACTACATTTATCAGTGTATATAAACAATTGAAATGAAGAAGAAGAATCTCCATGCTTCAAAATGTTTTGGGGTAAATTCACACTTGAACAGTCAGATAAGTGCCATAGGGCAAATGCACATCACAGAAAACAAGGCTTGTAGTCCTCTCTGCCATTACATCTGAAAAGGTAATGTATTTTCTGTAAATATAACATTTTTCTAGGAAAGCTTTTCTTCGCAGTGCTCAGCAAAACTCAGCTTCCCACTGCAGAAGTTAAAAAACAAACAAAAAACAACAGGAAAAAAAAGCGCTTGCATACAGTCCCTCTTTACAGGGAATCTCCCAAATCTCTTCTACAGCTTTAAAAACTAACCATCTAAATTTTCCAAAGTTAAATCTTACTTACTTTCACAGTAAGCTGCTAAAGTAGCACAATGGAGCGTAATTTTAACATTAAACCATTAAATTGAGCAACCTGACATCCTGAAGTCCCTTCAAATCTCAGATATTCTGTAATGCTAAGCAGTGTTGGTTTACTCAAAAATCCATTTTGTTATGTTGGAAAATAATTCTGGGAAAAGTTGTTTAACTCAAGCTGAACATCCCTGAAAAATTAGATTCAGAAAAACAACATGAAAAAATTGAGAGTAATGTTCCATTTTGTTTTGATACAGAATAAAGTCTGAGCAATCACATGTGTCTTTTATTCCTATTTCACTGTCCTGAAATAACTCAAAGTGAGAAAAGAATTATTTTCAAGTAAAAATACTACTTCTTCCATACTGTCGGCTTCCCCTCATCTCTCTGTTTCTTTGCATCTGTCCCGGGACAGGGGAAACAACCATTAAACAACAGTCAAAAAATGTTCTCCCATTCTTCAAGAAGAGTTCTTTTTCACCATAGGTGTACTAAAAAAAGTTTTTATCATTCTATTAAATTGTCAACAGCATTGTGGATCTATGGTGATCTCTGATAATTGGTTAAGAGAATTAGAAAACCAGGTGTATGTTGCTATTTCTTATATATGTTTTATATATATATATCTTATATTTCTTATATATATATATCTTATATTTCTTATATATATATATCTTATATATATTTCTTATATAAGACCAAGACTAGGTGAAACAAGAATAATTCAGAGGCTGAAGTGCTGGTCAGACTCACAGCTACAGTTAGCTCCGTTGTTCACCTGCAGGTAGATTTGGTGGCTCCTCTATTATAAAAATATAATCCTGCATGGATTTTTTTTTTTCTTTTCCTTTCAGGTTACTACTAAACCACAAACTTTCTGACAAGCATATTTGTCCCTCTACCAGCTTGATAGGCTGTCAAAAACTCTGAAGACACCCTCTATTCTGCTATCTCATAGTGATAGGATTAAAAAGCTCGAAGAATTTTGACTTTACTCACATACTTATCATGGTCTATTGCTTGAAGTTCTAGGCAAAAATTAGTAAGTTCTATTTTGTTTTTCAATCTACTTCATCATACCCTAACTCCTCTGTTGGGTCAGAATTGTTCTTCTAATTAACATATACAAGATTGCGTTAGACTGCTCCCTTCTTTCGTCACCTAGCACAGTTTCCTTGGAAAAGTTCTCATTTGCAGATCATTTATCCAACAAAGTGTGACAGTTCCTTCAGAGGGATTCTCATCTTCAGTTAGACTGACTACCATTTAAGAAAATCAATGGGTCAATGCTTTCCTAGCTATCAGCTCCTAACTCTTACTGCCTTCAGTGGAGGTAATACTTGGAAATAAGAATGACTATGCTGAAAGTAATATCAGATCATTCAACTTCCGATCTCAGTTCCTGGGATGAGGAGTATGACAAAGGTTCTGTAACGAGAAAGTCAAATTATTCTTTTTTCTTCTTCAAAAGATACTATAGGAATATGCTGATAGCTACCTGTAGGCCTATTTGAAGAGCTTCCTTGATAGCTGTGAACACATTTGGTTACACAGATGGCCCATGTAACTTCACTAAGCAATGGCATTAACCAAGTGATAAATATATCTGTAAGTATCTTCCTGAGGAGACTTCCCTACAAAGTGATGCCATTCCGTGGTGTAGGTCACAGGAAAAGCAACGTTCTCCACTAGCTGCATCTCAAGAAGAAAAAAAAAAAGAAAAGACAAACTGCTTCTCAGTTTCATCTGACCACAGTCTGTATTTTGGGACCAGAAAAAACAGGGTTGCGGACTCAGAATAAGAGAAAAGAGCTTTACAAGGCCCAGCTCTGCTTCTCAGGAACAGTAGTGCAGCGAGTGTAGCTCTGCTAACACATATATTAGTAAGGGCAGCAGGGTTGGGTCACATCACCACTACATCTGTTATGCAATGCAGTGACAGCTACAGATATAAAAGATGCCTCCTACTTACTGAAGTTTTATCTGAAGCCTTTTTACTGTGAATATCTCCACGAAGAAAAAAATATCAGGGAAAAGATCTAGCAAGTAGTGCAAACCCTGACAAACCTCCAAATACACAGCACTGTGAACAACACTGTTATTATGGAGGACTAACAATCATGTTCCACATACTATTTTGTGTTCCCAAGTCTATTTACAAACTAGCTTATATGTTGTTCAGCGACGACATCACCCACCACCAAAATCTTCCTCCCTGTGAAGTAGAAGATATCTACACAGCAACTTCATAAAACAAATACTAGATACCACCACTTAAAATACAAGCTAGAAGAGCACAGAAGGAAAATGTAACTATCCAAGCTAACATAAGGTCAGGTCATGACCTGCAAGGAAAATAAAGAAAAAATTAAAAGAGGAAAGCTGTTATTTTGCTTTGATGGAATGAGTTAGTGGGTAAAACACTGGCCAATTTGTTTTGCATTTCCAGTTCTTTTCCAAATTACTTCTTTGACGTTGGCTAAGTTATTTAGTCTTTCCAGACTCTAAATGCCACTATTTTAGTAATTGGATGCCCCACATTGTTATGAATATCTGAATTTCAACATCTGTATTTATCCACAACAGCGAAGCACATAGAGCAGAATACCTACTTTGCTCCATACCATGAACATGTATATATTTACCTATCCATTACATAGGTTTATAAACATGGCATCCTACGTCAGCAACCAGCCTCTCCATTCCCAGCTATGTTTTAGAACAGCTTGACCCAGAAACCCACGTGACATCTTATAACTTTCCTATGCCTCAGTTTCTTCATGTGAAGTAGAACAGGCAAATATCACTGTTTACCACTGAGAGAGAATGGAAGACTAATTCCATACTTAAAATCTGTGATGGAAGCTACCACAGAGATGACCAGTCTGTTGTGAAAGCACTGCCTTCTTTACCCACAGTAAAAGACTGTTTCTGCACTTTCTCTCTACTCTCAGATCTTAGTTTGTCCCTAGCTCCTTTTTACAGTTTCATAGACACTGTAGGTCTGCATAATCACAGAGCACAGAATAAGCATAAAATGGACTTGAAATCCAAACTCCATTTCTCAGCGCATTCTCTGCCGTCTTTCCAAACAAGGCTTTTCTCCTCTCCCTGCCTGTGCTCTCCCCCACATCCCCTTGGCTACATGCTTCTCCAATTTGCATGCATATGTAAAGAGATTGGTTTTGGTAGTCACCAGGCACACGTAAAATACAGCTATATTGTCTATCTTCCTCCATTAGGTTCAAAATCATATGTCAACAACATGACTAAAAAAAATCAGCAGCAGGAACATCATTTCCCCCCACTTCAGCAAAGCTTCTCTGCAAAAGAGGGCTGAGAAAAGTACCACTGTGTTGTTTCAGGTATTCTGGATAACTTTCTATGGCATCTCCATCATGTGTGTTGCTATTTAGCAGTTACTGTAGATCTCAGTTGCAGTGGGATTTGCAAGTCAATCCTCTATCTGTAAATCCCAGATGGCTCAGTGATTTTTAGCACAGCTATTGATCTCCTCATTCATACATACCGGCTTCTGGGCAAACACACCCAGCTGCTATCATCACCCACATCCGACTGCCACAAGCAGAAATGAGGACTTTGTGAGCCCAAATGCTATCTGCTAATAATACTGTCACTGCAAGAAATAAGACTAGTCAGGAACAAGCACATGGTTTGTTCGTTTGCCTACCTGATAGAGATCACAAGGCTGTGTCCACATTCCTTCCCTCGCTCTGCAACAGCTGTGCTTTCTGAAGCTGAGCAACAGCCTCCTTAAATCTTGTGCTCTGGAAACGCACACACTCTATGCACAGCCATCCAGCCTTGCAGTGCCAGACAGCCCCTTCTCCAGCCTCAGACAGTCAAAAAACAACTTACCAGCTCCCATATGAAAGGAAGATACAGAGGTTTAGAACAAACAATGTAATTAACTGTCCTGAAAACAGCACAAGGCTTTTTGTAAAATGGGAACATTTAATCCGACCCTTCCCCCTGCTTCCCGTATATTACCTAAAAAGAGGGTCTTTAGTGGATTCCTGCATGCTTTATGACAGATTCTCTCTGCTTCTCCCTCTGTACTACACCACTGCAGAATTATGAGAACAAAGTTAGGCTCCCAGCTGATGTGGGACGCCGTGACTGCTGCTTACCTCCATGAGGCAGTGACTCCCCGCTCCACGCTGAGGTCTCCA
Source organism: Stictonetta naevosa (assembly GCA_011074415.1). Taxonomy (NCBI): domain Eukaryota; kingdom Metazoa; phylum Chordata; class Aves; order Anseriformes; family Anatidae; genus Stictonetta; species Stictonetta naevosa. The sequence goes on from CM021698.1 coordinate 63,019,047, forward strand.
AGTAGCCATTTGCTCTGATAAACTTTAGATGAAACCACTTTTGGAGACAGAGTGTTGTTGTAGGGGAAAGGAAACAAGCCAATGCTCCAGTTAGCCTTCCCTCCCCACCCATGCTCTTCCCCTCAAATCACAGAGCTCGGTACCATAAATCAAGCCTCCACAGGGCTGCGGCAGTAATAGTAGATTTCAGACAAAGTGGCATGGGTCCTGTATACTACCACTGCAAATCTGTGTTTTAAACACTGTTGAGCTTTTTAATATGCAGTTTGTCTCCTTCTGCAGTGAATTACTCAGGCAGCCAGTCACATGGCCTGCAGCAGCACAATTATATAATTCACACAGGGCTAAAGCTCTTCAAGGTTCTGGAAATCAGAGGGGGGAGAATATAAATAAACCCACATGATGACAAGGGAATGCTGTCTTTATGTGATTAGCACTTTGCAACTCCATCAGCCTGCACTCACATAGGGCTTGCTGTCACAGACAACTCAGTTATATAGTAAACCTCACCTATAATAGAAAGGAACCTGTTCGTACATGAAGCTGAAAATAAGCCAGCAAACAGCCTGCAACACATCCTCAGTAAGGGAATGGCCACCAAGTGGAAGAGGATATGTATGCATGCAAGTTCATCAGATGTGGGGGACGGTGGAAGTTTCAATAGTATAAAACCAGATTACACTTAAATTTAAATTCAAGTCCTATGCAAGCCTTCTCCAAGGTTCAAACTGGTTCACAACCAGGAAGACATTTCAGGGTTTCGTAAAGTCTGAAGTGATCTGATACAAACATTTGGATCTGTGATCTTGCATTAGACCACCTCCACCATAATACTCTGTAAAGTTTTTACTGTGAAGAATATAACAAAATTAGCATGGAGGGGTTTATAAATGCAGATGCAGTACAGAGACCCTCCTGGCCTTTGTCACTGTGGGATCAAACACGGAATTCCCACCTGACTTAAAATATAGTCCAAGTCATTTTCTCCCCACTCATGCCCAAAGTTAAGGAGCATCTGGATTCATTACTTTGGTGCTTCTGACTGTAATGACAGACTTCTGCAGCTATGGGTTGCACCTCCCTGGCATGGCCAGGAAAGATGTTAGGATGTGAGCCCCTGAAAGATCTGCAGTTCTGGTGGATGCTGTCATGTTCCCCTTCCACATGTTGTTATGGATATTCCTCAGGTTTCCCTTGCCACCAGGACCACACAATGCTCCACTTGCTCCAGTTGATAGACTTCTTCCAGCTCATTTTCAACTTCTTTCACCAAATTGCTTGTAATATTTCTACCTTAACCACAGTTTTGCTAATTGTTTTCTTTCTGTTTAAGTTGTTTAATGAGCCAGTCTCATTTTATCAACTCACTGATTTTATGGATTATTTCACTTAATTGTTCATTCTCTCCTCCCAGGCTGTCCCCTTCCCCACTCCCAACACCAAACACACACTGCTCCCAGAAGTCTTGTCTCTGCATCCAAGCCCCTGAACAACACAGTTCATACTTGTACCTCTTCTTATTATCAGGGATATTATTTATGCTGCCAGAAGGCATCCACATGCCAGCCACAGATCACGACTCCACTTGTGGAGGAACAACTCAGAGTCATGCCTCTCCTCTGGTCCGTGATTCCTGTCCCTCTGAAACTTTCTTACTGATCCAATCCAGTCAGAGGCACTTGTATGCACAAATCCTTCACTGGCCACACAGCCTTTCTAACGTGCCCACCACGTTACGTTGGTGGTACGCTACGTACCATCATTCTTCTCCAAGGAAGCAACTAAGGGTGACCCACTGTCATGGCTACATGAGCCATTGCTCTGGAAAATGAATGCAGGAAACAGAAGCTCCAGTAGGGAAATGTGCATTCCTGACCTTGCCATTCACATCATCTTTTTGTTCATTCTACCCTGGTGATGTTTATGGTTAGGGTGATACAAGTGCTTGTTTATCTGCCAAACAGAGATCACCTGAACCCAGAGCATGGCTGGCTGTCTCTCAGGATTCCCGTACTTTTTTCCTCTCTGGAAAACTTCACACTTTGGGTACAACACCACCCCAACACTCATCTCTCCAGCAAGCTGCCCTCTCCTTACCCATGCTGTTTACTCCCACTAAGTATGCACAGGAAAACCTAACATTCACCATAAAAATGGAAAAATATGCCTCTATAAAAAACAGATGGAAATAAAAAAGGAAATGCTGTTGAAAGCAATTTGGGTGTGGAAGTGGGAGTCTCCAGATTCAGGAGGACTCAGTGATGGGGGGGTTTTGCCTCTTTTTATTGTAAAGATGCCTTTACAATAAAGAGAAAAGAGGAGTGTAAAAACAGAGCAGAGTTCATACAGTGGGGACTTGAATCAAAATCTATGACCTTCCTTGTTTTAAAGGCAGCAGCAGCATGTTCTGCAGTTGCCCATTATAAATCACCAGCCTAACAAGAAGTGAGACAGATGGGCCAATGCCACTGAGTACCTTCCCATCTGTTAGGAAAGCAATGCCTGATGCTCATCTCATGAACATTTTTGGTGTTCTGACATGAAGCATCACCCAGTTTCATCTCCAGTGGCCAGTACTTGACTGCTCCAGTACAGAGGGCAGCAAGCAGGTCCTCTCTGTTGAGGTCTCCACCCCTCAACCCAATCTTTCATTCTCCAGCCTCATCTACATTGCAACTCAGGTTTGTTGCTTATAACCACTGCTTAGAAATGCAAGTCACACTCTAATGAATGGCATCAGCATTTACAAAAGCATTTGATGTTTCCTCTTGCCAATTTCATCACACACAAATAAAAAAGAAGCCTGACAGATCTTAAATATTAATATTTTAAAAACAGTAATAGATACAGAAGAACATTCTGTTTGACTGTGCTTTGATTCACTCTGTGTAGTTGGTCTATTTTTAGATTTTCTGTGCTTAAAAATCAAAATAAAAAATCTGAGATTATTGTATGATCACATGATCCCAGGAGATGGACTTCTAAGAAAAACCTCATCGTGAAGTCATGTGTTGTGCTGCACACAAAGGCTGAACATTTTGGGCAGCCATCAGCATTAGTGCAGCTTCACTGGGTACACTCAACAGCATGTCCAAACCAGTTGTATTCTGTTTCCACATGATAAACATGAAAAAATAAAACCCATTTCAACAGAAATGCAAAAGACTAAGACAGATCAAAGTAGAAATGGGCAAAAAAACATCCAGCATCGAGCAGAACTTTTGTGAAACAGACAGCAATACTTTACTCTAATTTTGCTAGAAGACATTCTTAATGCTGTATCTCAGAGAATCAAGCCCATCAAATTATTTTTCATTTCCTCAGTATAACAATTTTCCTTTTAAAAATAATCCAAAACTTTGTCTACTTCAAGCCCCTGAGAAATAATGTGAAAGTAATGCCTAGCAGAATTTTAATGACACAGAGAGATTTACTGAAGATTAAATTTGATTAAACATCACTAAGTAATGAGGTATTTCAGCGAACTATAACATAGTGAAAGAGTTTCTGAATTCAGTCTGTAGGACCTTAAGTATATACCAATATAATTTGTATAAATATTTCACACAAGCAACTTAAATGGATGTTTAAAAAAATGTCCATAGCATAAATATTCTTAGCATTAAAAAGCCATATGTCAGAGTTAATTCACAAACAAAAATGCCTTGGAAACAATACTTATATAGCTGCTTTCCTTTTCCCAAACATTCAGCAGAAAAAGAAACTGATTAACCCTTACAGCATTCCTTTGAAATTCAGTCAGAATTTACAACTCCTCTTTTCCAGATAGGCAGTCTGAAGTAGGACAGTAAAATTGTTTGGCTAAAGCCACAGGGAAAGCCAAGGCTAAAAAATCAAATGCATTTTAACAGCTAACATGTTTCCAGACCCACGTCTTGTATCATTCTTAATGAGTCACCCATCTCTTTAACAAACTGTGTACTAAGAGCCTGTTCCAGTTCAGTGAATTAAGCAGGTTTCCATTGTGCTCCCCTCTCATGGGTTCTCTGTGCAGAGCCTGCCACAGTGCATTCCCCTTCCCATCTGGCTGTTAGACAATATCTTAGTGTAGCTAATTTAGCAAAGATCTTCTTGCTGTGTAGTGTAATTTAATAAGAAGGAGGCTTTCCACTGTCTTGCATCATATACAGTTTTGGCTATCTGCTCAGAGACACAATACTGTACAAAAGAAATTTGGATGCTGTGCCACATCAGAAGCGTAAATTCTGTAGAGCACACACATTACACAGGCATTCTTATTTTCTGAATACTTTCTTTGTGGCATTATAATTCATAAAAGTGTAAGCTTTTACCAAATCCTTCCCAATGATGATGACAATCTCTCTATATTGAAGAAGAGAAGTATCTCCTGTATATATATGGAAGATTCTGGGAGAAGAGAAGTATCTTTGAGTCTACATGAAGAATAAGTACATTGTTCAACCATAAATGTTTGTGATGTCCTTTGTAATACATAGACAGCTAGACTAGGGCAGAAGTACAGACTGAGTGGCTTGGCATGACAGTCTATGTTTCCCCTGTCTAATCAACCTGGATGCTGTAGCCAGAGCCATAACAAAAGCAAGACAGTGAAAATTGCTGGTCCTTAGCAGCCTTTGGGAGTGGGATGACAAATGGGACCAAACATAGTTAAACTCTGTCAACTGCTATAGAAAGGTAGGCTGCAGGTTCACAAAAGCCAAGCAAGTGGCATTCAGAAAGAATAGGAAGCAGCAGCAAACATGACTAGACTTGGCTTCAAGGTCAAATCTAAAATCAACAGTAGAAAAGCAGTTCAAGCCATAGGGAGAAATCATTATTCTGTTGACGTCTCCATACCTTGGCTCCAGATAGTGTCCACCAACTGGGAAGCGAAGTTAACCCTCTGCAGGTATGCTGACTTGTGTGCTGTATTCGATGAAAAGACTTCTTTAAAAGCTCTGGGCTGTTTACCTAAAGGTCTTTGTAATGAGAGGAAGTTCAAGAAAACTCACATTACCCTAACAATGAATCTTAATATAAAAAATACTAATTTTATTCTTTTCTCATTTACGGTCTAGAACTGCCTATGCAAAAAAATAAAAATAAAAATAAAAAATCTGGGTTAAATTCTCTCACCTTAGGTTGCATGTAGGTCCACTGTATTTGGGTGCTGTCAGGATAGTAAGTGTGAGACAGAGGAAGACAGGGGGGATAACTAGCAAAGCAGAATTATCAAGACAAAACTATTACCTGGCTTTGATATGGATAATGGATGCAAGGGTCATCTGAAGTGTCTTCAATGCCAACACTGGTGGCTTTCACAAAAAAAAAACCTGGAAGAGACAGCTCTCTCACATCTTTTCCAGTTGTGTATTTATAGAACTTGCTACACACTGAACGAGGGAGGTTTAAAATGGGATCAAAGGTAAAACAAAGCAGCTGAAGAGAGCTGCTCACACTTTTGGATGGTGGCAATGTAACACACATGATAATAGGATACTTCAGACGGCAAAGTTCTGGGAGCAGGTGAGAATAGGAAATGAAATGAGTAGAGATAGTGATGGAATATCATGTAGGCCCACGTCTTGCCTAAGACAGCTCCAGAGAAGTGCAACAGGGCAAATTCTGTAACAGGCAAGATCAGGAAGAAGGGCAGGGAAAAGGAAAGCTTTGTCTGCTAGAGAAAGAGCTTGCTCTTCAGGGCCCAAGAACCTCACATAAGTCTCCAAACCTAGGTATTAAGTTCTGTACACAGTGTGGCAATCAGACAAACCCTTAGTATTCATGGCCCTAGGGATAATTAAGTGTCTGTGAATTATGGCTTAAGCGACCTGAAAAAATAGCTGTGAGCTCTTGAGAAGGTCAGTTTTTCAGTGAGCTGAGATCAGGTGAATGCAGTAGCAAAATACCTTAGAAATGGTTATATTTTTTATTTTCCTAAGGACTGAAAGAGACCAGAGGAATCTTTTCTGACCTCCTGTTTAAGAAGATTAAGTGTCAGAAGACATATACCGAAAGCACCTCACTCCAACCCCTCTGAGCTTCTAAGAGAGAAAGTACCCAGAACATCCAGATTGTTGGCTAGAAATATTTGTGCAAACAAATTTATTTTCTTCCTTTGAGCAAAGTCATGTACAAAAGCATCTTTTTCTTTCTGGTACCAGAACCAGTAACCATTAACTGGAGGAAAATACACCTGTGGGGAGATTTTGGAAATCCAGTCAGTGGGAGTGTCCTGCCTCGGGAATACATGTACCCAACAAAAGTGTAATTGAGCACTGTGCTGGCCAAGTTTGCTGTCATGAATAAATCCAAAGGGCTGGATCTGAAGTCAGTTGCAGGAGATATTGGATTTGACTCATACTCTTAACTCCAGACCTTGGGTCCAATTCTAGCAGTGAACCCATAAGGAGTGGGGTTATGTAGGTGGAGTTGTGAAATAAGCCTGCAGGCTCCTTTTCTGTCTTGCTCAGCTGGCTTCAGTTACTTCAAGCAAAATCTATCTCCTAGTACTTCTTGTTATTTTCAGCTTATGCCTCTTAAACTCTCAAGTATTTAAACTTTTCCTTTCAGGGTCATGTGGGGACTGCCTAGGAAAACACAATAAAATACTAAAATACTCATAAGTTATCTCCACTATATCCAATGTAACATCCAGCAGAAATAGTGACTTTTCACCATAACACCCATCAAAGCGCCACCATAAAAGACTCACCTATGAAATGAATAATCACACTGCCACTTAAAATAATTTACTATAGGAGTAAAGAAGAAAAAGTGGGAAACTAGTAAGTCTTCCTTAAATTACTGTAAGGACATAAAAATAATAATTGTTCAAAAGACCCTCTTCATCTATGTGCTATAGGTTGTGAAAAGGATGGAGAAAACGTTGAAGAATAAAACTTGAGGGAACAGGCAGAAGACACTGAATCAGCAATTATCAGTACTGAGGATAATATGAACCTTTTGATCTTTTAGAACACAGATCCAAACTTCATTCCAACTATAGTGTCTGTAATACATCTCTGCTTTCTAACTTTTCAGAGAAATGCTTTTGTGTCTTATTTAACATTTGAGAGAGCACAAACTGCAGTACTTGTGCAGATGAAAAAAAACATTTGCACGGTTCAAAAATAATATTGAAAAGAAGCCACACAATTTTTTCCTCAGTAATTACAAAACCCTGGCACAATACCAAGAGCTCACTTCAGATTAATGCAATGCAGATGATGCAATACATGCTGGAGGAATCAACTTTAGAAAGAAATGTCTTCCTCCCTTGTATTTGTGGACCATCTCAAGGACACAGAGCAGTCTTGTTTTTGGGAACCCCACTGAATTAATGGAGAATGAGGTTCCTCTTTTGTCTTGCTCTAACATGTCCTCCTGTTGTCCACAGCCCTTTGAGACATACAACCTCACCCTTAGGTTGCATGCACCATGGTTCAGTTGTTGAAAGCCGTCCAGCTTTCCTCATCTGTTATGTACACTTATAGAGAGCACAATACAGCCTACTGCTTTGTTTCTTTTGAAAATACTGTGGCTGAAAGCATTTATTGCTCTCACATCTGTAGGCCTATGTTTATCACATCAAGGATCACCTCATGATTAGCATGACACTTGGGAAAATGTCAAAGCTGGCTAACATTACTAATACTCAGGCTTCAGTTAAAGCTACCTTGCAATGCAGTGAGAGCATCTTGCCTTCCACATCCTGGAAATCAGCAGTCTTTTTGCTTCTCTGATCTCAAATTTGAATAAATAGCATTCCCACTCCTAAAAGAAGGAAGTGCTCTCATGTATCACAAAGGTTTTTGGTTTAAGTTTATACAAAATAAATAAATAAATCTGAACCTAAGCTGAACTCGCAGAAAAAAAGCCACCTAGCTGAATTCAGCTGCAGAGTTGATGTCTGATATGCCACAAATCAATGACAACACATATGAACCACTCTCAGAAGCAAAGAGAAAAGGTCATACCTCCACAGGGGAAGATGCTGTAGGAACCTCTCTGCAGAGATCTACATAGGGTTTTATTCTACTCTGAACAGGGCTTTCACACAACCCAGAACTGTGTCACACCAGTAGCTGCTACAAACAGTTAAAGCCCTTTGTGCACCAACCCTCTCACACTGAATACCAATTTGTGACCAAAGAAAGGCAGAATTATTAATGTTGAGACAAAGCAAACAAAATAATAATTTGAGCTCTGCAGAGCTACCGTTTTAAAGAAACTTCACTTTTTTTTTTTTTTTTTTTAAAAAGATTTCCCACCAGTTGCTTGTGTGTGATCAACAACTTCTTGAGCAGTCTCCTTACTTCAGGGCAAGCAGGAGTAGTACTATGAATTGTTTCACCCTGTCAATGTACAATCTGTGCACCTCTATATTTGCTGGTCTTCCTTTAAAAAATGGCTATGCAAGTTCAGCTAGCAAAGGAGCAACATCTCCTAGAGCACCAGTAACATCTCTGACCACAAAGATAAGGACTGGAGATATGGCCTTTGAGGTCTTGTCTTAGAGAAGGTTTTTGGCTGGCAACCTTGACACACATTCAAACATCCAGCCACAACATGAAAATGGGCTTGCAAATCCTTTAGAGAAGTCCTTCAGGGACACTTGAAAGTCAAAAAAGAGGAGTGGCTTACTTGTGCTTTTGGCAAAACATGGATGTGTTTATGTATCCTACCCCCAGCACCCATAATTTTCTACATATTCACTGTAGAGAGCCCACAGCTCTGTACTCTGCAGCCACGACACCCCAAAGAGTCACCTCCCTTCCCTCGCAGGAAAACCTTCAGGCTTCTGAATTCCTGTACTCATGTTATTGCCACAAGATCACTTTGTTACTAATAAAACAGATTCTTTTCTTAACAGCAGAAGTGACAGAAATTCCAAGGATGTGTGAATGCTGAAACTGTCAAAGAGCAAATTATCATACCTCTGAGAGGAAAACCATACACAGAAAAAAAAAGAAACAAAAACCAACAAACCTCTGCCCTTTCATTCAGAAAGGAATAAAAATAAAGGTCTACAAAAGAAAACTACATCAAAAACAGTTCAGGTTCTGTGCTGTGTCTCAAAGACACACACAGTAGATTGTCCAGTTAAGAAATAAGGGAGATTAAGGTACCTCCAGAGGAGGAGATGGAGAGCTCACAGCAGCAGAAACCTGACTTATTTTATCCTGAAATCTCCGCAGCATTGCAAGCCGTAGCCTTGCTTTCAGCAAGCCTTTTTGATCTTTTGATCAGGACTTCAGACAGAATCATTAGGACTTAATGCTTTATAGCCATGCACAACAGTGCCTGTATTTCAGGAAAGCCACCTTTCATGGCTTTTTTTTTTTTCGGGGGAGTGGGGGGAGGAGGAGGAGAGATAATTCTATTTTATGTATGCCCCCTGGGTAGAATTGTCTAACACAATTTCACAAGCATCTAAAAGTGACTCAATACAGCTTTCCCGTATGTAAGACTACCTTACAGTTTTTAGATCTGATACCTTAATTCCTTTCCATGGCTAGAAGCAATTGCTATAAATTTTACTGCAATGTTGTGAATCCTGAGACTAAATCAGAAGGACTGTGAGACAGCAAACCTTAAATCTGTCAATGGCTGGAAAATCTCCACCTAGCTCTGAGGGCACTGAGAAAAACATTTTTAGCTCTATTACAAATGAATTGGGTGACTTTGTGCAAGTCACTTCTACTTTCCCTCAGTAAGTACTTCCCTTCATCTCCTTGTCCATTTAGACTGTAAACCCTTAAGGCAAAGACTGTACTTACACCAGGGCTAAAGAGGCTATGGTTTGCCAATTACTACCTTTTATCATAATACTTTTACTGCTATTAATAAGGACTGAAGACTGATAACCAAATACTATTCTGAAGTACTTTAGGCATGATGATGCTATCCAACAGGTAAAGAAAACAGCTGTTTCTTGTTTTGTCTCACAGACTGTGCAGACTCTGCAAAACTAATTTGTTATTGTGAATTCAGTTATAAATATGAAAAAAAAAAACTTCTAAAAATCATAAGCACATACTTCAGAATTTCATGGCAGTCTATTTTCAGGAAAGACTTTTCTTGAAATCTATTACACAACCCTTTTGTGGAAAAGGCCAGATTGTGATTTTTAAGATTAACTCAATGCTTACTCAAATGTATGCATTTTGCCCATGAAGTTTCAGAAGTGAATGTCAAAAATGACCTCAGATGTCCAATAAGTTTTCCCAAGTCTGTGAATAATGCAATATTAGTACCAAGAGGTGTGACATGCCCAGATCACTTCCACAAGAGATTATATCCATAACTCCAAAGCTGCTCTAAGAGATGCTACACAGGACAGCTGAAGAACAGGTACATACCTAGCAAAGGAAGCCAGCAGGTCTACAGGAGGTCTAGGCTACTTGTTCACACAGCTGCAGTCTAATCTTGGACACAGAATGTGCTCCTTGTCCTCTTAGCCTCTTGTGGGAAGGGCAGTAGCCCTCAAGCACATTCCCTGTGTCCAAGTAACAATCAAACTATGCTTGAGAGAGCTGTCCAAATGATTCCTGAACTCTGTCAGGCTTGCTGCTGTCACCACTTCCCTGGGGAGAGTGTTCCAGTGCCTGACCACCCTTTTCCTCATATACAATCCATAAAAATAGGCTTGGTGCATCTGTGCATTTTCCACCAACGATGCTAATAAGTAATGTGATTCTATTTCTGTCATTAACATAAATTTGTTTCTTCCTACCACATGAAAATGTATGATTTGTGAAGAGACTTGCAGCCTTTTTTGTTTCTCTGATCTTGAATCTCTGATTACATGCCTAAACCTGGGTACAAACCATCTCTTCCTATATAACTTGGTCAATAAACATGAAGTGATTTTTCATCTGTACAAAACAGGCATTTTCTAGTGTCCTGTTGTCATTCATTAGAAGTGGTACTTATGATTATTTTATACATCTGAATGACTTAGAGACCCAGCACAGGGAATGGAAGAGACTTAGATTTTTAGTCATCAGACTTCACACTAGCACCAGTACAGCAGTGCTTATTGCAATGTCTGTGGCACTGAAACTACATTTGTACATTTGTGTATGATTGGACTCACTTGTGCAGTCCATTCACATGCTTCATGACCAATATGCATGGACAATCTTGTTTGTACATATATCTACAAATGTCTGCTCAAAGCTATAAACTAGCTAGCAACTTCTCATCTAAATACACTTAGAATCTCAAGCCACTGCTGTTCTTTGGCTTTCTCTGAATCTCAGTGATACTTACTATTTACCTTCAACAAGTACAGAAATTCTATATCATTATCACATGCTTCTTTTTCACTGAATTGCTGTTAAGTTCTTAGCAATATTCACACAGAGGATGATGTTATTGAACAGATGTTGCCCCCTCACAGATATTAAAAAATTACAAGCTATGCATTTCAAGGAACAGCTTTTGCTTTGCAAAATCCACTAAGTTCACAGAGTGCTTAAGATATCACTTATGGAAGACTGCTAGTAAGAAACACTATTTTGTGAATAACTTCTCCAAAGATCTTAAAGTATATGCTCAAAGACAAGGGAGAAACTACCGTCACAAACATTTTAGGCAGGAGCTATAGGAGATGTAACCATCTCTTATAGGAATCCAAATTTCTGCTTACACAGCAAGTTACATGTATGAAGAGAGCTGACTGTACAGAGACTTGTGCAGTTCCAGATTCTCAGTGTAGCCAACTTGCAGTGCTTTTGTGACTCTCCCATGGGATGACATCTTTCTGGAAGTCCCAGCTCATGGAAGCAGGTAATCACATCAGAACCACATTTTTTGGAGAAAAAATAAAGTGGAGAAAAACTCAACCTTAAGACTGTGCAGATAACCCTGAAAATGTGGGCCCTCACATCTCAAACTACAGAATGAAAACAGAAAACACTACACATTTGATTTAAAAATACTCCAGGAACTTTTAGTGTGCTTTTGGGAATGTCCCATTACTTTAAGCTCATCGTTTTGGCACTGCTATTGCAATCTTTTGAGTGCTCTGATAACTGCAAGCCTGAGACTCACAATGGAAGTAATGTAGCAGAAAAGAGGAAAGGGAAAACCAGGACAGCAAAGAAAGGAGATGAACACCTTAACATTTTTGAATCCTAACTAGAAGATGGAGAGAAGAGAATTCTACCTTGCAGAATTTCCCGAAGTTATGTTAGTGAATGTTTAATAATTTTATTTTCACATATAGTATCAACTTCTTGAAAATGACTTTGGAAAGATGTCATAGCTGAAAGGAATATAACGCTTTGAATTTGCATCTTTCTTCCCTGCCTCTCCCCAATTCCAACCACCCACTTAACTGCCTTTTTTTTTTTTTTTTTTTTTGAAATTGTGATCAGATTTTACTTATTGGTCAATATTTATTTTGTGGCAGTATTAATGAGCTTCAAACCTTCCATGATTGTTTAATTTTCCAGCATGCTGCATTTAATGGAAAACACACGGAAACAAATTGCAATGAGGAACTTGCATTGCCTCTTGCCACCAGATGTCAGCCCAACATAAACGATATTGAGCACCAGCACACAGAAGCATTCCCCAAACCACACAGAACTGGGTAATATAATAACCCCTCAAGGTTTGAAATGTCACCATCAACACTAAAAACAACCATGGCTCACACTGCAAGCAAGCCCCCCTTTGCTTCTTGGGGAGATGGTGCTGTGTTTGCCAATGTTTTGCTGTTTTCTTTGGCTAAGATTAGCCTACTTCATTCAGCTCCCAATGTTGGTATAAGATGGTATTAATTCAAGGAAATCTGTTTATCTTTCCAACCTCCAAGAAGCCTACTCTGGCAGTGAAAGAAAACCCTACTTCCCTTCCCTGAGCAGGGGGGAGACCATCCAGCACGCTCCATTGGTGGGAGGCACTCTGAATACTGCACAATCAGAGCTGGCAGACACTGAAAGATCATTTAAAAACAAGGTTAAATAAATAAATAAATAAATAAATAAGATGATCTGTTTAGTTCCCAAATGCTGAGTTTATTCTCCCTGTTGGGCCCAGAGCATCCCAGGAGGCCTCTTTCCTGCCCACTACTGGGAGGACTGACACTCTAACACAAGGGTCTGTATGCTTCAAACGGAAACACCCTTGAGAGAAAAGGTATAAAACTATCAGAACACTCAAACAATTTGCCCAGGGAGACCCCAGCAGAGCTGTTTCCTGTGCTTCATGGCTCTGCAAAGGACACTGCCCCTCTGGCCCTGCCTTCTCCACAGGGGACAGGATGAAACTAGGCCTTTCTGCCGCCAGGCTTAGCAACAGCTGGCCTGCAGTAGCATTTACATACTTTCTTACACCTGAAGTGGCATTTCTGATGCATGGAAGAATATCTGATTTCCTCTGTACCAAACTTTTCAGTAGTTTCTCCAAAGGAAGTTTGCTTCCACTGAGAAGCTCTTTTCTATGTACACCGAATATCAAGACATTTTTTATTTAATAAGCCTCTCAGTTTTTAAGCAATAAAATGTATTGTTAATAACTTTAATAATGCTATTAATAAGGCTTGTATTCACAAGGATTAATACAGTACAGAGAATGTATTACTGGGAGAGATTACTATGCTAACATACTAGACTAAACCAAAATCATTCTGGATGTACACACAGCTGAATAACCTTGGAAATCTGACTATCCCTTATTGACTATATATCTGAGTATCCCAAGGGAAGCTACTGTTGAACTCATTAAGTGTTTTCACAATAGACAGAGTACTTTATAGTCTGATATTCCTAGATTGCTTTCATGTTCAATTACTTATAATTATATAAACAAGACTGAAATTGATAATTCAAGCATATAATTACAGATCCTGCAACTCAGCATAAGCAAATAAAGGAAACTTATTATGACAAAACAGTTCCTAGTAGTCAGGCACTGCAAATTTAATTGCAGTAAATGGTAGATATTATTACATAATTAGTAACAAAACTGTTATTTCATTATAATTAAAACATATTGTGGGCACTGGGGCTCACTTTCAGAGCCATCTTTTTGCATGTTATGGTGAAGGAGCCCTAGAAATTTCAGAAGCTGAGCATATAAAGTTAAACACTTTTCTTCCTTAAATATTGTTACAAATATTGTGACAAAAGGATGTGCAAAAAGGTGTTCATAAAGTGACTACTTGTGGCATCTGCACTGACATAATTGTTTTCAGAAATCCATTTGAGACGCTCCTGTTATTCTGTCCATTTACTGAACTGACAGAGGAGGGACAAGTTTGCACTAATGTAGATCCAAGGAACTAACCATATACCATGTTGTCTTCTTCAAAAATGCAGCTGCCTCTTCTAATGGAGACATTACCTCAATATATGATAAAATGAGAATATTGAAGGGGACTTAAAATCATGACAAGTGAAGGAACTGAATGGATACCAAAAAGGCACACTCAGATGATAAAATCACAGACCACTTGTGAGGAAATAAATCCAAGTTCAATACAACCTATCATAGATGTTTTCACACTGATTGTTTCTTTAAGAGAATTTATTTTCACTGATATAAACACTTCCTGGGCTATGACTTACAGTTTTATGGGAAAGAAAACACTCATAATGGAAAGGTTTAACAATTGTGACTTGATTCATAAGACCTAATAAGACGTGGTACGAGGAATTTACAGAGTCCTGACAACATTAATATATTTTCACATAGCATCCTTTCACATTTAAGTTTTAACTTGCGCATTTTTAAGTCCCATTGGCTTTAATGGTACATGATCAGAACCCATGGATGAGAAATTGTCTTGATTAAATCTTATTTTCTGGATCATTAAAGCATCCAGAAACTAACTGATTCTTTCTTTTGCTACACTATCAAGCTTTCAGATAAGAAAAAAAATGTTTTTAAGCTTAAGTGTTCAGTCCCAAATTACTTATTATGGGGATATACATACTTTTCTTTTATCCAAGAAGAACAGTAGCAGAAATTAGATTCCTATTAACCTTAACTCATCTGCTAATGGAAAATAATATATATCTCTCTGTAGCTTTCATGGCTGCTATGTAGGTATTTCTTTAAAACAAAGGCTCTCACTTCACAAGGTAGATTTCATTTTTAACTTTTTTTTTTTCTTCTGCATTCTTGAAAAGCAATTTCCTTATTCATACATATGTCATGAAATACCCAAGGACAGGGCTAGATGTTCCCAGGTGAGAGAAAGCATGTTTCTGCCTTGAGAAACATTTGAAGGGGCTTGCTGGCTTTCAGTGAAGTGCGGAACTGTGCTGAAGGAAAACGAAGTAGACAGTAGTGACCTAAGGAGAGACTTACCAAAACAGAAGATGCTAAAAAGATATTTGCCTCTCCCAGCTCATTAGCTCTGCCCAGTATGAGACATGCTCAGTATAGCAATACAAAAATAATCTATACAGACTGTCAAGTGTGCATGCAGACAGACCTAAGTTCAAGGTAACACGATTTTTGCAAGGCAGATTCCACCAACTGGTGGTATGATCAGGCACCAAGCGAGCTTTGTGTTCAATAGGTCATTGCTTTAAACCTACTCAAATTTGGTTAGGCTGTAAGAAAAGAAAAATCTAATTTTCTAATGGCTGAGTATATCTCAGAGTTTGGTTATATTCAAAAGATGATTCCTGGCAGTTCAAGTATGATAATCGAGCAGCTGAACTAATACAATGGCTTTCCGCTGCCAGAAGGCATCCATCTCTCCTCTTTCTCCTTCCCCCTGGAGGCAGCTTACTCATGCTGCTTCCCTTGTGTGGCTCATTAATCTGGAAAAATTAGTGCTACAACAACAAAAATGAATAGTTTGTGAATAGCCAACTCAGCACAAAGGAAGAGGGCAGGACCTCATGGCTGAGAGCAGGCAATAAGGAGAAGTGGGAATGCTAATTTGGTGGGAAAGAATCATTAAGTAATCTCAGCCATACCACAAAATGTCCCTCTGCCGTATGATGTTCTGCCCAGGCTTTATCTGCAAAAAAAGAATAGCTTCGCTGCAAGACATTATATCACACTGGGACAAGCATCTGGCTAAGAAAGCAATCAATACACCCCTCATAAAAGAACAAAAAGCGACAACACACATTAACAATAGATACAGTTGCAACATAATAGAAACTGATGGTGAGAAGGCCTGAAAAATTGGGGCTTAAGAACTGTCCAAGACAATGAACAATCCCTCTCACATGCAATGTCTAATTTGACCACAAGATGGAGATAAAGTTTAAAAATTAAACTGAAATCTGAATTCCAGCATGAAATAGTACCAGCTAAATCAGATCATTGCTAATACCATCTAATTGACTACTGAGGGTTATTATCAGCATGGGGATTTCTTAGCTCCTTGCTCTCTGCTCAGAAGCCTGGGATGCAATCAGTACAAAGTAAGTATTGTACTGACATCTCACAGTTGAATTTCATTTGGGGTGAAATAAAGGACCACAGTGCTGTGTAAGGAGCAGCCTTTGATTCTTGCATAGATTCCGGACTGAAACAGCACAACAAGCTGTGACCTGTTATTTTTTTCTCCCCTTCCCCCCAGGTCAGGGCAATGATTATTCTTGAAATAATTAATTGGTTGTTACATAAGAAAAGTGAAGATCTCCTCATTACTTACTGTTTTAAATCTGTGTACTACAAACGTCAAACTAGTTCAGGAGTAAATAGTCAACTAGCTACCCTGCACAGAATTTGAGTTGAACACAATGAATATTGTTACTGTGCTCAACCCTGCAGAGCTGTGAATACTGATGCACCTTTAACAAACAAAAAGGATCTGCAGGGGGAATAGGTTTCCCCTTTTTTGTATCCTTTTTGTGTAAGATGGAAGTTTAATATTGGAGCTGCAGAGCAGGAGCAGCCCACAATGCTGTGAGTAGCTCTTTTATAAATGTTGAAAGATTTTTTTCTTAGCAAGGTTCCCTTATGCATAGGAGAATGGTGGTCATGCACATGTTGAAGAGACAGGGAAACTAAGGTACAGAAAGACTAAGGCTAAAGTCCTCTAATGCACAGGGGTGATTTCCCAACAATATACCATCTGTGTCTAAAACCACACAACCTGCAAGTGCTTCCCTAGTGTCATACTGTGCACCTGCACATATCCTGACTCCATGGTGGGATAAGACATACCTTGGTTCCTTGCATTTCCATGAGAAGGAAATCCAGGCATACAGGCTCTGATAATATCCAGCCATGTCCAGCATGGAAAAACCAAGAATCCAGCACATGCCATGTGTGACAGGATCCTACTGCACTGTTTGGCACTAGCAATGATGAGGAAGAATTAAGAAGTGATGATTTCAAGGCTTTTTCTAGTCATCGACCTACTCTTGCATACTTGGTGAATACAAGTACTAATGTGATATCCTGAATCTGAAAATTCTCTATTTTTCATTATAGTATCCCCTTTATATTCAGCACAGAGGTCAGGCTGAATCACAGGCTACATATGCAGTGATGTCTGGCATCCTTCTAGGTATACCATTTGTGTGTTAATATGTTGATCTTCCTGTTAACCATCATCTAGATGTACAAGAACTAGGATGCGTTGAATGGAAGTGTGGACTATAATGGAGAATGGTCTGAAACCATGGTAATGTTTCCTGCAGGCTAGCAAATTTCATGTGGAAAAGGAAAGTCCTTTCCAGTACAGAGATGCAGGAAACAAAGTAGATCCCTCCTCTGCCAATACCTAGTGTCTTTCTGGTACATATTTACAGTCACCTTGCATGTCCAAGATTATTCTGGTTCTCCATGTATAAATAGAGAAGGCTGGACACAAAGCAGAGAAAGGATCTGTATGATACCTGATGCTCGTACTTTAAATTTTTTTGTACAAGATAACTTGGTTACATTTATTAAAACTCAGACGCTGCAAAAACTGCAATATGCTTTGGAAACTGGGCAGAGAACTGTTTTCCTCATTGCAGTGAAACTGAGTGGCAATCAGATACAGTTCCTTTTGGGCACACGGTTTTTCCTCTTCCGACAGCCAACTTGTAATTCTCAGTATTTTTCTAAGCCGGTGATATTGATGCCAGCAGAAAGTTGGTAAATCATTTCCTCATATAATTTCATTCCAACTATATCTGGAAATAAACATAAATTGCAAATAGCTGGAAAGTCATTAAGGAGGACAACTCTTTCTCATATTAAACACTTAATATGCATTTTCCCCCCAGTAAAAATGGGCTGAGATGATTACTGGCACAAGAAACAGAGTGTATCTAAAATGCTCTGAAACAATTTAAGTTTCTGGGTGCAGAGTGGGGGGTGTTGTTTAACAGTACCACTGATCAAGTAGGTAAGCCCTGAATAGCTGTAGAAAACAAAAAGGGTTCCCAAAATTGGGAACCAGATACCAAACTCTCATGTGGCTGTAAGACATCCACCACTACTACACCTCAGAGAGCAAAGGGTGCTCTTGTTTTTCTGATAAGAGATGACCACAGCTCCCCTGCTTATTTCAAGCATAGATGAGGTTGGGCTAGGGATCAGTTCTGAAGTCTGATCATCCTGCCCCTGCCCGTATTCTCAGCACTCTCTGCTGCCTTACCTCCATCCAAAGCCAGGGGTATCATCTATTCTGAAGCCCTTTGGCAAGCACCACATTACTGCTGGCCACTTGCAGAGTGATGCTCAGAGTGCTTGCAAGCTCATTTGTCTTATGGCCTTCCTTGGAATAGAAGTACACCACAGCACTGACAAAAGGTGAACTTCTTGCTAAAGGAGTCTGTTGGCTGCTATGTGAAACCACTGAAAACACTAATGACTGCTCCCTTTTTCAGTAGAATGACTTTAAATGCTCATGCAGCTGCATCATCCTGTTAAAATTATGTTTACTACAACATAGGCTCTCCTTTGCTATTTTAAGCGAAGTATGTGTTTTTGCATATAGGTGTGGGTAATACAGACCAAGACCTCAATCATGCTTTACAATAACTACGTTATTTGACATGCCTGCATCAGCCATCACTGACAGTGAAAGGAAAAAAAGGAAGTATTTCCCCTTCACCCAATCCAATGCCTAATTAATGCATTTTAGTCTCTTGAAAACGTAATTACGCCTTGACAGAATACTGAGTTTGAAGGTGTCTCAGGTAAGAAAGTGCCTAACTTTGAAGTGCTCCCTGTTGAGAAACCACCTGAAAGTCTGAGCTTAGTCTGAATCACCTCCAGTGCACATAAGGAAAGACCACAGGCTGCTTCCTTTTTTTTTTTTTTTTTTCTTTTAAAAACCAAAAACACAATAAAAAAGTGACCTTACAAAGATTCTGTTCAAAACTTGGACTTAAACTTTGAGTTGGGTCTTCTATAATTCATTTTCCCATTCATTATGCAGGAATTAGAATGCTGATTTCACCATTATTGCTGTTAGAACTGTAATGTACAATTTTTCATCTGAGCCCTTCTAAAGATGTTTGATGCATTGCATTTAAGAGCCAGGTGGGAAGGCAGACAAAATGGGGAGGGGGGAGGAGGAGAGGAAGGAAGCAGAAGAGAAATCTAACCTTTTTAACCAAAAGCATGAGTCTGAAAAACATGACTATGAAAACCACACTGGATTGGATCTACAAGTTTTATGGCAAAAACTTGATCTACAAGTTTTATGAAAGTGATCAGAAGTCTGTTTGCATTGCAGCTTATCCCTATACTTCTCTGTGAAGGATGAGGACAGTCCACATTCTTACAACAGGCAGTGGAGACTTTGTTATGGATGAAAAGGATATGGAATTGAGCCATTACTAAACTGAAAGACTAGGAAAAAAAGAAAAGCACATCAGCAATAGCCATTACTTATGCAAGTCATGTATAAATCCAATTTACAAAATTATGTGAGCAACAAGACTTTTGTGGATTTAGTTATCAAAATATCATGGTAGGACGTCACACAATGTAGATACAGTGGCCCAGACTTGACAAAAAAAATCAGAAGTACAGAACTTTCTCAATTTAAAAAGTATCCTAAATTAACATGGGATCTAATTTAAGGGGCATTTAGCTGTGAATGCCTTCAAATTTCCAGAATGTTTCAAATCTGTTTTCTCACTTTGATTTCCTAGAAAAACAGTGTTAGTTCCACAGAACAGATCATTGTAAGAGAGAAGAACACATTATGGAAAAGTACTTAAAACAAAGTAAAAGTATACAGGACATTTTGATCAAATTAAAATATGCAAATAAAAGTTCTTTGTTGTGCAAATTAATGTTCCTTTTTATTGCAATCCTCCCAGAAAAAAACAAACAACAACAACAACAACTCAGGAATAGAATGAACAGTGTGACTTGATGTGAACTCTCAGTGACTGCATGAGTACTAATGAAATGCATGTAAAACATGCCTTGATTATTTAGAGTCAACTCTTTTCATTTATTCCAATAAGTAACGATACATACTGTGCTTATTAAATACATATGTCACAGCTCATTATATTTAAACTTAATGCCCTGAGCCTATTTGTTGATAGACTGCCTATGCCTGAAGCTGCAATTTCGGTCTGGTATAAGACCTTATGTTAGGAAGGGTTGATATTTTGTGAGGATATCTGAAGCTGGAAATATAATTTCTATAGGGAAGATTTGACCCTGAATTGATCAGTTTTGACAGAGTCTTTTACCTGACTTTTTTTTTTCTTTATTATTTTGCAGTTAAAAAAACAATGCTGGGAACTGCTGTGCACTGCATTCAAAATAAATAAAATTAAAGCTGTTCTCAAAGCCAATATTAAATATTAACAAGTTAATGTAGATTTAAGCACCAATAATAGACTAGCTTGATCACCTGGACTTCTTGGTTCATTTCACTTGTTTAAGACACATTCTGATAGATGGAGTTACTATTTATTCTCTTCTCCCATTAATTAGGTCATATCCTGCAAAAGCAGCAGAATTGTGGTGGTATAAAACTGCATGAAAGGGAACATCTGGCTATGTATGGGTTTTTGCTTTCATGCAATTAAAGAATATACAGTCACTATGTCCACAGATTTTGTTAAATTATGATATTGTGTAACTAATTGTGTGTATGATGCTGAAACAAGTGTTCCTGGCTTGCATTTTTTTTCCCAAAACACTTGTGTTTGCCCCCTCCTTAATGGTCTAATTAATTTGGTCTAATCATGCTTGCTGGTGACAGTTTGCATGTCAAGATTAAAAAAATAATAATTTGTTAATAACAATATCTAGTCATTCACACTGTAGGTGTTTCTGAAAAAGGCATCACAACAGTTATGAGAACGTTCACTCATTCTCCAACATTGCAGGCTACAGTATTATCACTTAAAAAAAAAAAAAAAAAAAAAGGCCTGATCCTTGCACTGTAATTTCAGAATAACCAAGACAGTAGAGGGGTGCAACAAATGCTGTGAAGGCTGCAGAGCTTGGCAGTTATGGATGATGTCATCATTCAACGGGATTGAAATTGGTGGAAAACCAGCACTGGGGAAATTTGAGAGTAATCACTGTGTTTCCTTGCCTCTTGTTAAAAGCAGAAAGGACTCATTTATTTAATCTCTGTAAGATGTCACACAGACTAAGATAATGGATTTATTGAATTAATAGTTCCACATGCAAAAAGTGTGATTTATTAGCAAGATTTTATATATTGTGGGTTCTTTCAACATGAAAAGACACACAGACCAACAATGAAGAAGACATCTAGCTAAAATGAAAACAGCACAGAATGATGGCATAGGCAAATACATTCATTAGCAAATGAGGGATTTGGAAGAGATTTTCACAGATAGGAAAAAAAAAAAAAAAAAAAAAACATAGGGAGATTCTCATATAAAACCTTTAAAATCCAACATACACCCTAAAAGGCCTTGCTAGTTAGGGATGAAAGGATTAATCTGTTACCCTTCTCTGGATGTGATGGACAGCATGGATGAGCACCATTAGAGCTTTAACAAGTACAGGCAGTAGCAGTGAGCCTTGTGTAAATGGTTTCTCTGACACTGTTGCATGAGTGAGATGGTGGGACCACCAAAATAAGCCTTGAGGTGGTGATGGAGACCTGTGAACCTGCAGGCAGGGGAATGGTGCAAATGGAAGGGTTAAAATGAAGATAAACCAAACGTGTATTTCTGAATAGCTTCCCAACTACCCTAAAGAAAACCTCTCCCCCAGCCTTGGAAGGTTGTAATGAGGGAAAAGAGGATCAAAGCATAAAATGGGAGAAATTAGAGGGAAAATAAGAAGGAAAGAAAAAGCTGTGAAGAGGATAATGAAGGATTATTTTACTCCAGAGAGAATAAACAGCTCAAACTACACCACACAGGGAGTAGACACACTACTTAACATAACTATCAAGGCACGCACTGGAGATCTTCCCTAGTTATTTTACTGGGGACAAAAACCTTGTATTATTTTTTAGCTCCTAAGAGGCAAAACAATATCAGTGCCTAGCGACACTGCGCTAAGCACATATTATAACACTGCCTGTGCATGCAAGTGTTATCAATACAAATTAAAAATTGAGAAGCAACACAGACACAGAAAACAATTATGGATAACTTGCCCACAATACATTATGAAATTTCACATCTACAAGAAACCCTGTTCCCACAGTGCACACAGACACAACTGCAAGTGCCTGACAATCAGCAAGAATTTTGGGGGCCACAAGGAAAAGGTAAGTTGAAAAGAAATCTGAGGGAGGAGAATTCTAATAGTTTCGCAGAGCTTTTTGAAAAACTCTCCTATGCATAATGGAGAGCAGAGCAGAAAGTGCGACGGTGTTTGGTAGGAAATGGGAGACACAGTCTGGCTGCAGATTCCAGCTTTAGAAAGGACAGTTGCAAAAACAGCCAGGCACGGAGGGTAGAAACTGAGGGTGCTTTCCCTTGCTCTGCCTGGGTGTCTCTGACTGGTCCTGGCTCCCTCCCCTCTTGTCTCCTTGTCGATCTCTATGTTTATGAGAAGGAGCTCCTCACGTTGCCCACCTTCTCTCACCTCTCTAAGTAAAGATTGCTAAACCTAAGTAACCCTACTTAACACAAAATGTATCAGACATCCCCACTAATGCCATCACATTGTTCACTATGCCAGCCCATTCCTCCTTTCTGTATCCATCTTCCCTATTTACACTGGATTCTCTTCAGGTTATTCTGTTTTGCAAGTGCTGACCACACAGAAGGCCCCCCTTTCATGGCTCTTGGGCACATGCTATAAGCATGGCTAGTAACACATGGAAAAAAAAATTGTCCTGAGGGATGTCAATTACTTCAAGGTACACTAAAAGCAGTTCCTAAGTGGGACAAATCACTTGGAAATCTGAGCTAGGAGAGAAGCTTTGTTTCTTTGTAAGAACAAGTAGTGGATGGTCAAGACAGCATTTTAGAAGGTGAAGGTGCAGAAACAAAGATATGACAACACAGGACAGATTTTCAGTTCTGTGTAAATGAAAAGCCCCATGGGAGTGGTTCTGGAGATGACTAGTGTAAGTGTAAAGGCAAGACATATGGGAAGGGCCTTCAAGAGGAGAGGAGTTAAGGGTATGAACACAAGTGCTGGGAAATAATTGAGTCATGCACACATGCATGCTGTAAAAGTGACAGAAGATGCCATATTCTCTGACAAGATCACTTAGAGATGAGGCATGAAAAAAAAAAGGAATCCTGTAGCATCCTCACTAGAAGTTAGTAGTGGGTGAGGGGTGAGTACTGATCCTCCCTTAATTATCCCTGTGTGTACAAAAAAACCAACTAATGCCCTGACCCCCCCCAAAACAAAACAAAACAAAAAAAACACAAAAAACGAAACAAAACAAAACAAAAACAAAACAAAAACAAAAACAAAACAGCAAACCTCATCTTCCAAATTCCTATTGCTTTGCAGCTGGTTTATGAAACCTTTCCAAAAGGTGTAGACACCACACAAAATAGCTGTTTTCGGCCTATGCTAACACATGTATGGGAAAAGGTCAGGTCAACTCAGAGAGGGCCAAGAAGCATTTCACACTTTGATGCAATGGAAGGACTGTTGGATCATGTTCTTCATGATGTAGACATAGACATTTATAATTAAACACCTTTTGTGCTTCTCTGGGAAAAAAAAAATGTTCCCTCTGATTAATTTTTTAAATGGAATAATTTTTGTATTTTCCTCTTCTCATTCAATAGGATGCAATCTCTCTGTACATGAAATTATACAAAAATAAAAAATAAACGAGCAACTTGAGTGGAGATGGTCAAGTTCTAGTAATTTAAAACTTCTGGCATAAAACTGGTCATGCGTGAAGAGTATTTGTTGAGGTTAGTGCATGACAGGCTGTCCTGGTCCATAAGAATGTGTGGCACAAGCCAATGGCAACACCTGGCGCAAGCCAACTTAATCCTTTAAGATACCTTTTTAAAGAAGTGTTGTTTTTTTGTTTTGTTTTGTTCTTGGGTGGTGGTGACATTGCAGTATTTCTATATAATTATCTCAATTTGGTCAGAGCTGGATCTACCTCTACTAAACTCATTGTATAGAGTTTAATGAATTAATAGTCTTTAAACAAAACAAAACCAAACCACAAAGCAAATGGGGAAAAACATTTGATTCAATTAAACAGAAAAAAACATGTAGTGGTTACTCTGTCTTCTGAGCCATGATAATTACATTATGGAGAGCCAGCAGGAAAACCAAGACTTCTGCAATCGGCTCTACATTTGGCTTTAAGTCAGACACAGTGCATCAACTTTTTCTGTAAACTGGTGTTCCTAAAAATCAGTAATGTTTACAGAGAAAAAAAAATCTAACAGCTTGGCGTGTAAGCCCAAAAGGCTTATGACAACATTCAGAATGTCCCAGCAACACCCTGAAGCAGGATGACCCTGCTGGCATGGCAGGGAGGAAAACAAAACTCTGAATCCCCAGAATGGGTGGTAAAAATAGCAGCCTTTCACACCTTTGAAATACAACCCATTTTCAACCAGTTCCAAGTCCCATGAACAATCACCCTGAAATGCAAGCTTCCTAACATGACAAACAAGACCCAGTCGTAACATTGTTTAGTTTTGTGACCAAATTTTTCACAGACACAAAAACCTTGATAACCCTGTTAGACATAAAACTTAGACAACAGTTGAACAGATGTTATTTTAAACAGCAGTTTGCAAGATGCTCTCATCTTACAAGATGATCATGCTCTGAACTACAGGAACATGAACAATGTAGTTATGGGCTTTAATATCAATTTTAACTATGCTATTTTATCTCTCCCCTTTGCCTGTAATGCAAAACTCCCTATTTACTCTCCACTAGCATTTCAGTTATGGATTGTGGATCATCCTTATTTATATATATAAATATACACTTAGCTAAATCACTCAAGTACCTGCTGTACAAATGTCAGAGTCTCTCCTACCCCCCTCTTCTCTTCCTAAGGGTCAAAAAAATCCAAACAACCATGACAGGCAATTTTATCATATTTTGGTAGCAGTTTTAATAGGATTGTTAGAACTCTGGACAAACATGAGGAATAAACCTTCCTTTTAACTTTAGAACATTCCCCATTTGAACGCCTCAGAAAACAGCCACTGAAGTCTGTACTGCTCTTTCCTAGAGAGACTTTTGATTTCCTGAGTTGGGAAGCCATTAGCTTTTTCTGTATGTCATGTACACTCAAAAATGGTTAATGATTTTGGTAAAGATATTTTTCTTTGTTAATACAGGGCAGATTTCCTCGGCCTTCAATACATTTGGATGACAACTCTACAGAAGGGATAACATACTATTATTAGAAAACATCTACTTTGCTTGCCAAGGCTCAGAGCAGACCCATTGCATTTACTATTTTTATTTAATCAGGTATCCTTAAATTTTACACCGTATTTGGTAGTAAGTGACAGAACAGAGTAATTGAAGTCACCATGAATGAAGAATGGGTGTAACAAGGAAGACGAAGTGAGCTGTAATTTGTACAATACCTGTAACATCTCAGACATCCTACTGAAAAACAGGAATAAGTAGGAGGAAAAAACACTTCCACAGTGTCTTTTAGAACTAGGAGACCACAGAAGTCAGTTACTGAAAATGATGCTTTCTGTGAAAATAGTACCTTTGTATGATTATCTACATGCAGACTGCTCATTCATGTTTCTTCGTTGGCACCAGATTTGACAGTCCAATAAAGAGTAGATTTCATTCTCTAGCTACTGGATGGCTACATTTACATAGGTACCCAAGGCTGTCAGGCAAATATGCTGACGGTAAACAGCAAGTCCCTGCTGTGACGGTACGGTGGAGGCCTGTACACAATGGAAGGACACAGCAACAAGTCTTCTAGGAGGCTGCAAAGAGAGCGTGTTTCATTCATTGCTCAAAGATTGATTGTGAGAAGAATAAATCTGATTACACACTTGTGCACCTCCTTAGAAAGCCATCAACTCAGGCCTCAACCCAGCACTGGACTATATGGAGAGTAAAAGACTACTGAGGATGAAGGAAGCCATTTAGCACATGGATGTACCATCACCAAGGGAGTTCTTAAAACTCTTAAAAAAAAAAAAATAGACCTGATTCTGCCAGTTCCCCTCATTCCTCATAACAGCACTGAAGAGACAACAGTACCATCAAATTCTTAAGCCCCATATTTTCTCAAACTTTAATAGAACTGCTAAGCCTGCATTGCCTCACAGCAAACATATTAACCAAAGATAAAAAATCTCTGTACCTCAGCAATTTTATGAGGAATTTGAAAGGCTTCATAATACAAAGAAAATGGACCAATAGAAAGACTATTGCATTTCTTTAAAAGCAGATAAGGCTTGGTCACTTGATGCAACCATTCAGAAATGGGCAGTTTGGAAAGGACAGATGATTCTCAACTGTGGTACATACGGAAGAGTGATCAAAGCAGTGGAGATGGGAGATCTTGAAAGATTTAGCTCTTTAGTCCAGATGAGCATCACACAGTTCATTTCAGTCCACCCACACTTCTTAGTGCAAGAGCATTATACAAGAACGAAGGAGGAGTGTGTGCATAGGACATGAGGGTAAAGTGTGGACGTGGGTGTGTGCGTGAGAGAAAGATTGCTCCTTCTTTCTAGTTTTACTTGGGTGTGAAATAACACAAAAATAGTTTTTCCCATGACATATACATGCATTCGTGTTTAGCTTGGAAACCTGAAAGAAAATGGAAGAAGTTAAGTACTAGGAGAACGTTGCCAAACATTGCTTGAGAACTAGACTTCCCATTGTATGGCCAACAGGAAAGCAACTTGACACTAAAATGCAGCACAGAGAGCACGCAGAACACAGAATATTGGTAGTAGGGGGACAGTTATTCTATGATCTGGCATAGCCCACAACATCTCATAGAGTCATGGCAGCAGCTATACACAAGTACAGTGTCTGCTGTATGCACAATATACTTCACAAACAAATGTCTGTCCATCTTGTGCTTCCATCTTAACCTCAATTTTAAAGCTGTCTTGTATCAAAGGACAAGTAGATATTCCCACAAAGATAGAATACTCTCCTACCACATTCACTTAGTCTTTGGCTTCTCTGGCAGAACTGCCAACAAGAGCAACAATTAAAATGCAAAACTGTAAGGAAGTCTTTCAAATAGGGTCATAAATTAACTTTAAGAGTGGCCTTCTGGCAGACTGTCAAATGGCAACAACTACTGTCCTTCGTAACATTTGAATCAGGGGAGAGCCTGAAGCTACATCACCTTTAATTGCTCATGATAGTGTTTCTTGGGTGTATTATTTATCCTTGCAATTTGCTTGACTTGTCTGGTTCTGCTATATTCATAATTAGAGTTTTACAACTGCCTCATTTTCCTCCTTAAGGGGATGGGATGGAAAGAAAACTACAAATGTTAAGTTTTTTTTGTTGTTTTGTTTTGTTTCTTCCCTACAGGATGTGAGAAGCTATACATATCTTTTGGATTTATTCTTCAAGTTTATTACATCCTTGTGGTACTGTTTTTTCAAGACTATGAAGGGACCAGAATGGCTGCAGTCTCAAATGAAGCTGATAACAAGTGTATAACATAGCCTCAATTATTTCTAATCCTCTAATCCTAGTAACTAATACTCTCTCTTACAGGCAACAGGCTGTTATCTGGTAACCTGTATCTTTAGGTTCACACCTCTGGTGGCTTCTTTTCTTCTCATACCTTTGTGCAGGGAATATGTGAAAATATACTTTAATCAAAGTCCATTTGCACTGAGTCCCTGCAAGCAGGTATTACTTACTATCTGCTGTATATGAATACTGCTCAGCTGGACAACAGATAGCAAACTTTAGGCTTTGCTAGGGTACCTTTTGCAACAGGAAATAGATTTTTTTAATATACTGAATTGAATATATTTGCATTGAGATGAGCAAACTAACAGTTTTCCTAGCCAACTGATACAATTTGTATTAAGTCACCTGGACCGTGTTATCACTTTCATTATGGTCTGGAAAAAGGAGTGAAAGCACCTATCAATTTAATTGTTTATAGTATTAAATTGATTTTTTTTGAAAATAGTGATGAAAATAAATAGCTCAAAGGAACCTATAGCAGATAGAAACACAGGCAGGTAATAATATGTAATCCATCTTGGAAAAAGAATATGCTACATTCTTTAATAGCATTACTGAACTCTTGTTGAAACTGTTCCACTTCACTGGCCTCACTAGATAACCAGTGGATGAATAAGCGTATCTCCCAGCAACTACAGCACTCACTTAGGGAATGGGAACATGAGTTCCAGCTCCTCCTGGAAACTAACCTTTAAGTACTTTGCGTGAAGAGTTCAGTGAAACAAGAACTCTAGTGCATCTCATTTTCAGGAACCAAAAGCTCCTTGCATGCAGCAGATGGAAAAAAGACACCTAAGTCAGGGCTGTGATTTCTGCCTGGCACCATAGTGTGCACAAGCTGTTATAGTGAGTCCAAATCTCCAGTACAGATTTTTCTCAGAGTTGAAGCTCCATCTGCAAAGACCTGCATACACACTGAGAGCCGTTCCAGCACCATAACTAATTTACATTTGGCACTTAAACCTTTAACACAATTCTTCTACATCCCTTTAATTGTACCTACTGACAGCCTCACTTATTACCATCATGGTTTAGCCCTAAAGGTGCTAACCAAAATTATAAATCCTTAGCACCCAGCTTTGTAATAACAGTGACCATTCAGATAGTTAATGTGTTCCTTCCCTCTCATTTCTCCTTTCACTTTCAATGTGCAGCTTGGTATTTGTTAACATTCTTTCTGTGGGCAAAAGGATTGGTCTGTCTCTTTAGTATTTGCCAATGATTCTTTGACTGATGCCAGGGGAAGAAAATACCACTGAAATGACTAGGAACAGAGACAGCAGCAGCCACTCTGCAACAACTGATGCCTCTACATGCAAGCAAAGGGCTGAATTCATTCCCTCTGAACCCTGAGGGATACATCTGAACCGCAGAGAAATTTCAAGTATGTCACTGCCTGTTTCCCATACTGCGTAACGCATAGGTTAACTTCTTGGGCAAGAGCAACATCTGAATGTGTGGCAGGACCCCAAGGTAGCCAGAATGGGTCACTCTGCTTGTGAAACAGCGATCTGTGTGAATGGGAAGGAAAAGCACAGGTACCCATGAAGGAAACCAAACCAGCTCAGGTCCTAAAGACAGAGTCATCCTCTCTACAATCCCGCTGCTTATGGTCCAAATGCCAGAGCAGAATAAAAGTGGGATAAACCTAAGGAGGAAGGACAAAATTAGAAAAATGAGATATTTATAGTTCAGGTAGTTCTGGGCAGTACTGTAAGCCAAGTTTATTCAGACCAATAGGATTCATGTCACTCTCCTTTGTGAGCAGACCCTTTTTACAATAGTAGAATCTTCCTGAAATGCAGTTCATTACTTAGCATGTGTGATAACCCTGAGATGCTCCTGCAAGGCACTTCAAACTAAGTGTCTACAGATTTCAGAAGTGGTTACAGCTTTCTTCACAGCTTTTGCTTTACAGTCTTTTCTGACAACTATAAACGGTCATACCATTAATAATATCTAGCTCATATTATTATTAAAACCTCTCTCTCATTCCAAAGCTTCTCTAATATGCTTAAGAGGATGCATCAGCTTGTTTTGAAAATGGGCAGATTCTTTACACAATGCCCAGGGATCTAATTACAAAGACCAGCAATGAGAAAGGACTGCAAGAACATCAGATATTTCATCTGTTATATTGTGTAGCAGCAGCCTTTGTCCTAAAGTCCCTTTCATCAGGATATAAAACACTACATGCTATTACAAATGCAGTTCTTAAGAAAGCAATCACAAAACATTTGATATTTATTTTCAGTCTGATTCAATAGGTTACTGAAGTCTCTTCCCATTGTTTCTCTCAACTACTCACCCTCCAGCTAAATGCCCTCATTACACAGGGTGACGTAGCATTGATGAAATGGAGATTCCAGTTCACACCACAGTTACAATCAAAGCTTGAATCCCCAGCTGAGACTAACATGCACAGTCTAAATAGGAATTACGGTAAGCATTAAAATAGAAGGTGTTAGTTAAATAAAATACAGTGCAGGTTTGCCCCAGGGATAAAAATTCCTGGTCTGATGTTACAAAGTTTTTGCTGAAGTGAAAACTCCTTGGAAAGGAAATACATTACTAAGACTTTCAAGAAAACACACAAAAAACAAAGACCACGTATTTTAACTTGTATTCTATGCCAGAGTTTAAATCAGTTTGCAATGTGTCTTTCTGGATGTTATTTTTGGATCATTGTGTTCGTATACCACTAAGGGTGAAGGAGGGCTTGTGGGCCTTAATCTGCTTTCCTGTTTCGTCCAAATATTTCTGTTTATCTAAGAAAAATACTTTTTTTCCATGAAAATCTTATCTTGCTTATTGTTAAGCATAAAATTCAGTGTTGATTTTATGCTTTCTACTGTCTGATTATAGCAAATTTGTATTTGCACTGTTGTGTTTAGAGGAACAGATGCACTCTTCAGAAAACAGGGAGTTGGACTGTTTGTTGTGTATGATGGAATGGTGCACAACACAAATAATATAGAAGAATGATGTAAACAATGCAGTTCCACTGAAATAAACTATTACACCTACAACCAAGCAGCCTAAGGCTTATCTGTTGCCTGTCAATGGCACATCACCATCACCAAAACATTAAGATAAAATAAAATTAAATCTCATGGCTTTGCCATGGTTATCATTACTTTACTTCATCAACCAAGAGTCCTACCAAAACTAAGGGCGTTACTCCTAAAAAAAAAAGTGTCACTGCCAAAAAGCTTAAGAAAGCAAGACAGATGAACCTATCATGAAGCTTTGCAAAACACTTTATGGCATCACAAATGAATCAAACCTCAGTGCCAAGGGGCACAACAGAGTATGCCACTATTTTTTTTTTCTTTTTAATAAGATAAAATATTTAAGCAAGAAAGATTTCATGTGTCTTATTATAATATATTTAAACTGTGTACAGGTAATCACGCCTAAGTGTTAAAAATTAAAAATAATGGCATATAATTTTATGAATATTGACACATATCAAACTTTAACAGTATGAACAGTAAGTTAAAAAGATGAAAATTAAAGCTATGTTAAGTAATTATCATGCAGGGCCATCAGGGCTGAGCTAGAAGAAATTCTCTTATTAACCTTTTAATGAAAAACACGTACACAGACCTGTAAAAGATTAGGAACTCGGCATCATTTTTTTCATAAAAAGATTAAGTGAAAAAAGATCATCTTGACACAATCCCAGTAATAAGAACATAAGCATCTTTACTGGTGTCAAGATAACTCATTCTGCTTTGAAAAAAATCAGTCAGGATTTGGGGAAAATATCATAAGAAAACAGCACAGTAGAAGATTCTTTTCTAGATCTTTTAGTTCTAAAAATGAAAGTGGCACTTGACCATAAACTGGCAGTTCAATTCTTTGACTACAGTCACATGTTTCTTGGATAATAAGATAGTTTTGAACACAGAAGATGTTTTGGCAACCTTATTTTTCCCCCTGCCTGCATAGAACTTTAGTAATTCCTAGCACTCTAATATTTAAAACAAACAAACAAATATTTTTAGAAAAGCGCAGAGAACTAGAGATATTTTTTCTCCTGTATAAATATATGGTATACCTGTGACTTGAACACTTATCAAAATTGTTCCCTACGTATGACGTTAAGACAATCAGAAAAGGTCCAGAGAAATGCAAAAGAATAATCAAAGACAATGAGCATATCACAAGTAGAGAACAATTAAACAGATAACTCATCAGGATCTAGAGACTGCTGAGGGAGAGAGGACAGGTATTCATAAAATCCTCATAAGCTTGCAGAAAGTGAATAGAAAATAACTGTTCACTGTGTCTTCTAATAAAAATAAAAGAAGATCAATAAGACCAGCATGTGGCAGGACAAAACCAGCAAAAATAGCATGTTTTTCCATGCAACACAGTTCAGCAGTGGAACTACTTGCTGTAGGAAGAGACACTAAAAATCCTACTGAGGATTTTTACTCAGAGATATAAATGGAAAAAAAAAATCCATCAGGGGCTATGAAACATAGAAAAGCTTATTTGGCTGATATAGCCCATTAGCTACAAATCTCCAGAGACCAATATAGTACACTGGGGAAGTATTACTATATGCTTACCTCATTATTACATTCTTTACAAGGCATGAGCTATTAGCTGGTATTAAAAGATAGACTAGCCTAAAATGGACCTTCCATCTGTGGCAGTATGCATGTTATTAAGTTTATCAAATAGAAACAATTAAAAATGCTGTCATGAATCTCAATTGCATTTTCATTAGTTACCATCCGTAGATTGCCTGACATGAGCTAGAAGTTAAAAAATAAAAAGAAAAAAAACAGAAAACCCTACCCAGTAAATCTCACCAATTAAAAACACGCTAAAAAAATAAGAAAGCTGAATATAAATTCATTTGGAATGAAATTATGCAGGCAATTACTTAATGTGCATTTGCCAGCTTAGCTAAGTAACCCTAACTTTTAGTTCAAAAGCTTCATTTAGTTGTAAATAAACATATTTTAGATGGTTATGTGCGCTTTAAGAATGGACGTTTCTTTGGGAAAATAATAAGCGAGTGAAAATGAAACAGAAAATGAATATGAACAATTTACATAACAGATTTCTGCTAGCTGATTATTTAATCTATTTTAATCATGATTTTAAATCCATCCACACTGCCTGTAAATATGCTCCTTCTATTTCAAAACTGTTTGCAAGAAATATCAATTCATGAACTTCAGTGGACAGTCAAAAATAATACAATGTTCTCAGGCACTAGTTAATTATGGAGGGGAAAAAAAAAACTTTACTCATCAGCACATTTTCTCCAGCAACTCTTATTGGAATTTGCAAAAGATAAATCAGCAGTATGAACTTTGCTTATTTTATCAGTGGCCTGAACAAACTGAGTTTACTTGACACTCTCTGTATGTGTTTCCTTCTCTCTGTCCTTCCCAATAACTTCAAGATCTGGTGGCCAAAGCTGTGCTGCCAGGTAGCAATCTTATTAGCATTAGTGATTCCTACAGGGGAGGGAAAAAAACTTGGACGATTTGTTGGCCTTGGCTTTTGACAGCCCTTGGGGCATCACCATGAGGAGCTGTCATGCTTGTGCTACTGGACAATGCCAAACCAAGCGGACAAGGCTCAAGGCTCATCTAACCCAGCCAGACCTTTTCCTGCAAGGTTGGTGTTGCTAGCAAGCCTTTGGCTCTGGTACAGAGACACTCAATGGTCTCCTGAGGGCAAGGTAGCAGCCTAACCTTAACAGGCAACACCAACAAGACATGACTGGGTCTATCCTACAACATGAGGCCAGCTGGCATGGGACAGCCTCCATCTGCACTGTTCAGCTCCCTTATCCTTATACAGAGGTGCCCACTAGCAAACTGCCTAGTAGGAATGATCACTTTCATGCACTGACTCTTGAGCCAGGCCCAAAGGTTGTCTGGGATAGCTCTCATTGGTTGAGGTCAAAAATGTGCAAGACAATCCTACCATGGACTTAAGTGACAAATTGCTCAGAAACACATTCTGGTGCTAGTTAACTTACTGGTGTTAGATACAGCCAGAGAGAGCATGAGGAGAGGGAGAGCTGCAGGGAAAGTTTCCACTTCACTTTGTGCCTTCCATCGACAGCAAAAGACAGATAGCAAGTCTGTAAAAAAATCTGGCTTCACTCTTTTTTACTGCTGTGGGACCACATTCAGTGCTTCTCTTTGGATCCATTCTGACCCCATCCCCTCCTCAACCGCTACACAAGCAGCAAAATCCAGCAAAAATGACAGCCTTCTGAAAAGTATGAGATCATTTAGCAGGAGGAAATATTTACAAGGACAAAAGAGGCAGCTGGGTGCTCAGCTTCCTGTGTTGTTCAGTAAGATCTGAGAACCTAAATCCCACTTAAGACAGTGACCCACCTAATAGCTACCAAAGTCCCTACAGCAGAGAGCAACAAATCCCCCACAGAGAACATCTGTTGAAGAAAAGATGTTGGCGCACTCGCCAGATGCACAGCCAATGATAAACCACTTTTGCTTTTTTGTGACAAAGGGGTATAGGGGTGTCTCTTAGAGGAGAGTATAAAA
The DNA here is from genome assembly GCA_011074415.1 of Stictonetta naevosa. Taxonomy (NCBI): domain Eukaryota; kingdom Metazoa; phylum Chordata; class Aves; order Anseriformes; family Anatidae; genus Stictonetta; species Stictonetta naevosa. The sequence goes on from CM021698.1 coordinate 63,053,624, forward strand.
GTGAGAATGACACTAAAAGAGCATTTGTAAAGAGTATTACTCTGGGGAGCATACAAGGGTCTGGCCTTTCACTTCCAGTCATTATTATTATTCTCCTGCTGCTCCCATTACCATTATTTGGAACAGCAAATGCACATGATCACAAAAACATAGGCAAGGGTGTCACCTTTTCCCATGCATGCTGTTAAATCCAATTTTTCAAACTAGCATTCTATGTGCACACAGCTCCTCCAGCATGAAAAAAAACTGTTTTAGACTGGGTGCAGAATCTGTTCTATCCACTGGGCGCAAAGAAGGCAGCAACCTATGCACTTTCAGGCAGCAACATATGCACATGTCAGAGCACAGCTGAGCAAGCATAAACAGTCACAAAGCTTTCTAACTCAAAAAAAAAAGTCACTCTTCCACTGTGGGATTTTTTTCCAGTCAGAGAGACATGAGAAAGAAGGTTCAACATGGTGTTAGCCAGTAACATGGTGTGGAAAGGAGAAAGGGACATGTAAACAAAATGAGCTATTTTCTCTAACACCAAGTGACAAAGTATTCAGACAGAACATTAAAACAGAGCTGAATGGTTGCTTTTTTCTGTGTCTTGGAGATCCAAGTGAAAAAAGTGAAACTTTGGTCAAAAGCAGCTCAGGAGTCAAATGATCTCCAAACATATTATCTTTTTTTCTCAACTGCCCTGCAGAAGTCTACATTTTAACCTGGAATGAGACTCTGATCTGTTATCATGGAAATATGCCTGTGTTTGAAACAGGCCAGGAAATGCATTTTGTAGAAAGCCGCAGTGAAAAGTGCCTAATGTTTTTTGGTGCACTTGCCCTCATATATGGACAGGATATCAGTACAGCCCAGCCTGCTTCAGTGCCACCACACCAACTTGCACTGGGGCAGAGCTCATTTCCTCGAACTACTGTTCTCCTTTCCTTCCAACAACCAAATACCCAGCACTTTCTATCACTAGTAGCAGAGCTGGCCTGTAGGTACTGCATTTTTAACAGAGCTTCTCAACGCCCTGATAAGGCATAGCCTATAAGAGGATGTACACATTCTACACAAAAGTGGAAGTCCTTTCTACTGTTGGGACCCCATCGCACACTTTCCTTTAGGGCTCCTCCACAGATGGATGTTTGTACCTTTGTTTCCTTTGGTGACTTTGCTTGAGCAACAAAAGGACTGTTTATGGACTGGGCTCTGAAAGTTTATTTCAGCTGGCTACATTGCAGACTCCTGACATTTATGCTGGCTCCTATTCTCAGAAGGGTGCCAGTCAGTCTTTCAAAATCTGGTCAATATGATGCCCTGACCCTATTTGAGCTAAACCACAGAAATTAACTGTCTCTTGTAATAGTAAAAAATTGGATGAAAAACCTACCTCTCAACAATTCAATAGTAAGCACCACTAGTGACAATAAACAGATCTTCAGCATCTCCTTCTCCAGCCTTCCTGTTGTAATGTCATCATAAGAACGTCAAAAATCCTAAACTAGCATGATACAAGTTTCCTGATTTTATATCTGTCCCTGATGACTCTCCACTGTGCTGAGAAGTAATGATTTCTGATACAGTATACAAAGCCTGTGGAAGGAGGATGCTAGGGCAAGGGGAAAAGAAATAAGCTATTTTATAGTAAATCAGTAAATATACATTTAATTTTATATATAAAGCTGTCAGTCTGGCATCAGCTGTGCTTACTATTGTCACAGAAGTTCCTACAGAATAATCCTTTTATCCCTGGCATCAGGAGGATTCTAAGCCAAGGCATCTCTACAACTCTTCAGAGATGATCAGCTAGTGAGTAATGCCTATCCAAGTCTTCACTTCGGTCATTATTATTTGTATTTATAGTTCAGGGCCATTCTAGTCACTCACTTTTATTTTTAGTTTAAATAGAATATGGAAGAACATGCCATGCTTATTTGCAACTGAAAAATGTTAAAAGCAAATTTATTGAGATTTATTAAAGCAATTTATGGAGAAAGAAGCATCACTTGGCAGATAAATTCTTCAGTTAGACCTCCAGCTTTTGCAGACTGATCCAAACACAACTGTGCTGATCAAGTGATGCATGTGACCTTTTATCTTCAGCAGATCACAATGCAACCAAATTCTCATTAGACAGCAGCAGCACTCTTGTTACCTGACAGAAATTATCAGATATATGTTTAAATAGCAATGTCATGAAAAATCCCAAATTACCTTCCCTAACTAGTACAGATGAACTTCATTCAGAGAAAGTCCTATAAAAGAACCAATTCTGCTGAAGGAATTTGCTTTAAGCTGGTGTAAGATTTCTTGCTGAGCAGATCAAACGTTATTTCTTAATTGGAAAATTTTTGATTGACCCTTCCCTTTATTCTGTGCTTGATATCAACTCAAGTACACAAAGACTAGTGCTAATTTTAATACTGCTTTAGAATTGCATCTTAGTAGGCCTTTTAGTCAATGGCATACTCTTTCATATGAACTTCTGAAAAAAAAAAAAGTGGAATATGTTGACATCACTGATTAATTATTGTCAATTAAGAACTGTTATCACAGTGAAAAAGAAAAGCCTTTTTATTGTCAGGGCAAAAAATGCATTTGTCACGATGCATTAGAAGTTGCAATATATTATAAGACTGGCCATCAGCACACACCCTCCCCCAAGTAGAACTTCCTATTTCTTCTCTATACAACATTTTAGGAGAGGTCTGAAATTTTGCCTGCTGCAAGTGACACAGATGAACCTCAGAAAACTCTGTACAGTCTTCCGACAAGATCACCAGAATAATGAGTACACTGTATGATTGCACTTATTCTTTATCATTCATTCAGACACCAGGTTTTCTCAGTGTTGTCAAGAACCACACAAGCTAATCATCTACCATTTAAAATTAGAGATAAGATCAGCATCCAGAAAATGAACTGAGAGTCCTAATCTCTCAAACTTATTTCTGAAAAAAAAAAAAAAATCTGACTGGAGCAACAAGTAAGTTGCTCTAGTTATTTTTTCTTTAAATATTCCATTAACTTCTGTTACAGGCTTTTCTTTTTTTTTTTTTTTTTTTTGGCTGAGGGAAAGGAGTTGCTTGGGTCAGAGAACTCACAAGGAAATCTTAAGATCGGGTGTTTAAATATCACTTGTCATATACCTAAAAGAGCATTCTGTCAAGAACACCCAAGGATAGTGCGTTTAGCCCTTGATTTCAACATGATTAGGAATTCACCCCAAATATCTGGATAGGTCTGGCACATTCAACGTTATTTGATCATGACACACTGGGGAGTGTGACTTCTCAAAGGGCTCCCCTCACAACACCATTTCACATGCTAAGAGACATCTCTAAGTAAAGGTCGAAGAGACTTTAAGAGACTTTTGCTGGAATAAACAGAGGTAGTTTAAAATTGTCCTCTAAGACAATACTTCACTTAAGCAACAATGCTTAATTAAAGCTTCATTATATAGAAAAGGAATAGTTTTGCAGGTACCCTGTCATGTAATAATGCAGATGAAACACTTCCTTTAGATGAAAACAGTAAGTTCTCTCACCAGATTTTTGTATGCAGGATATCAAATGTAGACATGCTGAACAGGAAGAGACGCTGAAGAAATGATTACTTAATATCATTACTGGAGTGTATTGATGAAGTGGAAAATAGAGCATGAAGAGGAGGTGTATGGGATGCATAATTATCATTTACAGTGTCTGATTTTAGTGCCACACTATAGCAACGTGAATAAATCCACAGGTGACATACCAAGGTAGCTACACTGAAGAGGCTCTCCTGAAACCATTGCAGACATACACAGCATGCACAAAGCTGTAAGGACCAACCTATGCATAATTGAATCCGCTGACTACCAGATGACTGCAGCACCTCTATGCCAACCCACATAGCTTAAAGATGATTATATATTGGAACAACGTTCATCTACTTACAAGTATCGTCATCTGCTAGCTTTGCTAAGGAGACACTAAGCTCAACATGTGTATGTAACACCCTAAAACAAATCCTTACCCAGTATAATCTACAAGTGGGTGAAATCAGCTTCAATCAGAAACAACCATTATGCCAATTTTTAATTAATGAAGCTGATCTATGACATGTATCTTTGTCTCTAACACGCAGTTGAGCATGCATTTATTTCTCACGCTGTTTACACACACAGAATCATATATTCGTAGATACACAATAGCTACAGGTCTTTGCTTTAGCATCTGCTGCCTCTGCCTATTTACTCAAATTTTAGTGAAGTACTCAAAGAAGAGGAATGCCTTCAGGTTTCAGCATCACTAAAAATGACTTTTATCTTCTTGTTGCTCCAGGTTGTGAACTACACCAGTCTTCAAACTGTTGGAAGAAAACATGCTGCCACTTAATGTGTTTAGCCAACCAGAACTTGGAGTTTCTTCCATCCCTGCAGCAGCATCTATTAGAGATTCTAAAACTGTTTACATTTTAACTCAGGAAAGCTTTAATTTGGAAGAATTGCAATGCTCTTTCACAGTTTCACATACTGGACAATTGCAAGTGTGGGTCTTAGTGAATTGTCAAAGCAAGAGGAAGCTTTGTTCTGGAAACACATTTTGAGGAACACAATGAAATAGTATTATTTCCCACCTTGAAACAGCCAATTGTTTTCGAATATCATGTCAAACAAAAATGCACACTTTTCAGTCAAATAAAGCCTGCAACATGGACAGTATCCACTGCAGAACAGAAGAAAAACAGTGTATAGCAACTCCTTTCGTCCTTTCTCTCACTGAAGAACCGTTCTGAAGTACAGGAGAAAGACAAAGCCACCAGAAAAGCTTTCTATTTGCTCTCAGTCTTCAGATTTTGAAGGTCTGGAGTGGAAAAGGACCCTACGCAATCCCGCTGAGTGGAGGCAGTCTCTTTTCATCACAGGGACATATACAGCTGTGTGGGCGTCAGACTAACTTTGATCAAGCTCTGCATGACCACCACACTTACATCTTCTTGTTTTATTGCATTTTATTTACAAGGCAACAGTTTGATTCAGAGCAAACAGCTAAGAAAAATCCTAATCCTAACAGCTAGGAGAGATTTCCTTGTAAGTAGTTAATTTTCACTGAAAAAAGAGAAAGCCATCTAATCCTGCAGTCTTTTATTCTAAGTGTTATATAAAATATACTTGTAGTTTTGTTTGCTTCAAAAAAAGAAAAACATTGAAGATACCTAACTAGTTCAGTGTAAGTGTTTGCCACAGTCAGATTTTTGGAAGGTTAGTTACCACTGTTAGGCCACTAAATGAATAGATAACTCAGGTCACAGGTTAGGACCCTGTTTTGTACGTGCCGCAGGAGTAGAGCATTCTTAAACTAAATTTCAGCCAGAAGACCACATTACACTTTCCCTCACAATAAGACAAATCCCAAACAATTCAGTAACAGTTGTAAGGTAGAGTTACAAAGATAGAAATACTTTTTTTGCATGTATTCGTTTCACCACATGAACACAATGTAGCACAGACATTTCCATCTGAGGTAGTCATTGCAAGTTCCCTTTAAAGTCAATGGAGAAAAAGAGGACAGCAGCCAATCTCCCCCTACAGTAACCATTACAATACGGAAAATGAATCGCTCCTTTCAAGCTTTAAAGTGCCTCTTAAATTATTTTGTTTGTAAATGGGGCCTAAGAGGATTAGCTCAGATTTAGATATCTCCCTTGAACATACCGTTGTTAGGAGACATGAATCCTGTCCAAACTGTCCTTTTCCTCACATATCTAGAGCTCTGCTGGGCCTTCCCCATTATCCCAGGAGCCACTGCAAAATGAATGCAAATCCCAACAGAAGCAACATCTCAGCATATCTGCTAGGTTATTTAGAGGAGATATTTGATTCTGGGGATGTCATTCTATCCCTTGCTACAGAAATATTAAACAGGGTTACAACACAATATGTTGAGGAGGGGGGGGGGAAAGAAAGGGTTCAGGACTTCAACGAAAAAATCTATGCTAAAACAATCTAATTTGGAATTCATGCTGCTGGCTGTTAGTTTGTGGGGAAGGGGCAGCTTTTCAAGCATCTCTCAGCAGTGAGAAATCCTTCCTAGATTTTCTCATGTACTTTGGGATGTGTGAGGGTTGGGCCCCATAAATCCGGGGCATTTCAGCCACTGTCGCACAGGCCCTCAACCCACAGCAAGCAGCAGCCTGAGGGGCAGAGCCAGCCTGCTGCCTCCCAGCAGGCAGAAGGCCCCTCAGGGGTCATCACTGAGATGGTAAACTACTTAACTTGTGGACTTCTGAGTTTGGAAGATGTTATGCAGGGATACAACAACACAGAGAAAAGGATTCTCTACTAAAAAGGAACGGTTGTGTGGTTTTTTGTTTGTTTGTTTTAAGACACGTGGGCTTTGTGTCACTGAGTAACAGAGAGGTGTTTTCAGAGTGGAGAAAACTATTAACTATTAACTTCCTTTGCTTACTACCCACAGTAGAAAGACAACCAAGTATCCTGACTGCTGACGGGCTGTCACAGAAATACGCTATTCTTATTCACAACAGAAGCAAAAATGAGAAAGCTCTCACACCTGTTCTGATTTCTGCCCCGTTGCCGAAACCCTGTTTTCTCCATCTGCATACCTGCAATCAGAAAAACCACTGCAAAAGAAAAGCAAAACAGTGGCCATATCTCAAGAATGGGAAGGACCACATGAATGTATGCTTTTGGGGAGAAAGAAAATAAACTTTTTTCTTTTATATTATGCAGGTGCATAGACTAGTGCAACAGGACATTGCTCTGTTCAGCTGATAATTTAAAGAGTGATGGCTTTTTATGAGGAACTTGCTGGATTCTTTAGGACTTCATTCCAACATGTTACTGCACTGGTGGGAAGTCATGAAAAAAGTCTGGCTAAGCACAGCATTCACCCCAACACCATTTCCACATAACAGGATTCTTTACCTTTTTTTTTTTTTTTTTTTTCTTTTAAAGCATCACATTATAGCAGCATTTTTACCATCTTAAAAATGAAATTACAAGGGACTGATTCATAACAAATGTAATGTGTACAGACCTAGAGGCCAATTTCCAGTGACTGCTTTTTGCTGTAAGTTTTAAAGGCCAATTTCTCCAAAGCATTTGAGGTTTCTTTGGCAGGATTTAAAGGAAGTGAGGGTTTAATAGACTTTGCTATTTCACTAGTGCACCATTGAAAAATTAAAACCTGCTTCCTGCAAGAGTTACTGAAATAATAATAGGATTTGTATTTCAGTAATTTTGAAGATGTGGTAACTACCACAGGAGTTTCTCAATAATTCATTAAACTTAAGCCAATCTGTCATGATGTTTTCTTCTAGATTGCCTGATGCTATAAAAACCTTTATGATTCTATGATTCTAATAATGTTATATTTTTTTTTGTTTTTCACTCAACTAAAAGGACATAAAACATCCTTACCTTCTGTTCCTTGTAACAGCCATTACATTCCTATTTTATAGAGGTGGAAAGATACTAGTCAGCATGCTATGGCTCTTGATATGCTATGGGAGTGGAGGGGAAGATCCCATTTTCCTTTTCTGTACAGTGCAAATTTATATGACAGAGTACTGAGAAAGAACAGTAATCTGCTCACGTGACACCGTGCTGGTCCCGATGGGAAGAAGGATTTGAAAGTCAATAGCCTTTGCATGTGTGGGCTCTGTTTTGAGCAGCCAGATTAGGATGAAATAGCTGTCAACAAGTGCAGCACCAGCAACTATGAAGAAACAGAAGCACTGCTTGGGTTATTTAAGAAAAAGAGAAGGAAGGGGGAATTGCCGGTGGAATAGTATTTTTTTTACATCACTTGCTTTCCAGATTTGATTTCACATGCACAAGGAATGACATTAGACTCAGGACCTAACACCTGGCTGCTATGTTCCTCTCCAGAGCACAGGAGCTAGCACAAAGACTCTGGCCTTGAATGCTGGATCAGCATTCCCACATGAAAAAGCCCAAGGTCTAAAAGTCTACCTATAAGCATGCTAGTGCTTGCAGACTGACAGAAAGGTTAAGTATGACATAAAGAATAGAGGTTTGTGTCATGAGCATTGATTTTTTTTTTTGTTACTAACAAATGTACAGCAACACTAAACATTATGAAGAAAAAGCATGACCCACCCTTCAGCACTTTTTCCAAGAACATACACAACCCCACCTACACCCCCCAAATCTTTAAAAGGTAAACTATCACTCAGCTTCTCCCCATACTTTCAAGGACAACCCATAATCAGGTAAGAATAGGTAAGCTGACAAGGCTGAATAGAAAGTTGTCTTCACAGGTATACACTACATCTTACCTATTCAAGCATTTGTACTGCTTTGTTGCATAGTTATTTACAGCTCTGCTAATGTACTACAGCTTTCCCAAAAAGCAGAAAGAGATGGAATTCAGCCTTTTACTTGTTTTACATAGGGTAAGAAAATATCTGCTTTGGTGTATCTGATGCTGAAATTATTTTACATCCAACTATTATACATGCTACTTCTTCATAACATATAGGTAGTAACCTCGTTATAACATACAGGTAAGAACCAAAAACATTCATTTCTTGCTGTTACATGGGAAGGAATTCCTAATTTACCAAGCAAAACTGTAAATGAGTAAATATTTTAAAAGCCTGTGCAGAAACTAGAAAACAATTTTCACATCCTTGTAAATATGAATTTTGTAAGATTATTTTATGTTGAGTCATGGCTTGGACTGGCATACGCTTCATTGGGTTAAGAGCTGGCTGGATGGCCTGGCCCAGAGAGTTGTAGTGAATGGAGTCAAATCCAGTTGGAGGCCGGTCACTAGTGGAGTCCCCCAGGGCTCGGTACTGGGGCCAGTCCTCTTTAACATCTTTATCGATGATCTGGATGAGGGGATCGAGTGCACCCTCAGTAAGTTTGCAGACAACACCAAGTTAGGTGCGTGTGTCGATCTGCTCAAGGGTAGGAAGGCTCTGCAGGAAGATCTGGATAGGCTGGACCGATGGGCTGAGGCCAACTGTATGACGTTCAACAAGGCCAAGTGCTGGGTCCTGCACCTGGGGCACAACAACCTCAAGCAAAGCTACAGGCTGGGAGATGTCTGGTTAGAAAGCTGCCTGTCGGAGAAGGACCTGGGAGTATTGGTTGGTAGTCGGCTGAATATGAGCCAGCAGTGTGCTCAGGCGGCCAAGAAGGCCAACAGCATCCTGGCTTCTATAAGAAACAGCGTGGCCAGGGAAGTGATTGTCCCCCTGTACTCAGCTCTGCTAAGGCCGCATCTCGAGTACTGTGTTCAGTTTTGGGCCCCTCACTACAAGAAGGACATGGAGGTGCTTGAGCGAGTCCAGAGAAGGGCTACGAAGCTGGTGAAGGGTCTGGAGAACAAGTCTTATGAGGAGCGGCTGAGGGAGCTGGGACTATTTAGCCTGGAGAAGAGGAGGCTCAGGGGCGACCTTATCACACTCTACAGGTACCTTAAAGGAGGCTGTAGCGAGGTGGGGATTGGTCTATTCTCCCACGTGCCTGGTGATAGGACGAGGGGGAATGGGCTAAAATTGTGCCTGGGGAGGTTTAGGTTGGATATTAGGAAAAACTTCTTTACTGAAAGGGTTGTTAGTCACTGGAATAGGCTGCCCAGGGAAGTGGATGAGTCACCATCCCTGGAGGTCTTTAAAAGACATTTAGATGTAGAGCTTAGGGATATGGTTTAGTGGAGGACTTGTTAGCATTAGGTCAGAGGTTGGACTCGGTGATCTTGGAGGTCTCTTCCAACCTAGACTATTCTGTGATTCTGTGATTCTGTTAGATTCAATAAAAGACTAATGAATCCAGCAGAGCAGCCTGACATTGGGACCTGGGACATTCTTTAATATAGATGATTAACTAGTAATTTGTACAGGGGAAAGTCAGTGAACATGACCTAAAATATGAAACAACATGAAGAAAATAACACTGGCATCCAAGGCTTGTACATTTGCAATAATGCAGGAAATTGAACATTAATCAAATGCAATGAATTTACTGCACTGAGTTAGAGACAGTCCCTTACTAAATGCCACACTGAGATCAATACTTCAAGTAACATTACGATACTCCCTTCAGTCTGAAAAATAAATAAAATTTCTTCTTAGTAAAAAGAAGAGTTCCAGAGAACGGATATATGCATATCCCTCTTAAGAGACTTATCCCTCTACAGGCCATGATTTAGGTATTTGCTTAAAGATGTTCCTCAAAATAGACACTTTGGGAATTTCTCCTGACCAAGGGAGTTTTGTCCATCATGCAGTCAGGCTGATAATGGGAACCCGCATGTTTTGAGGTACATCGAATAGACATGGCCCTGGTAAAACATGCACAAGTAAGACTTGCAACTAAGCTTTCAGCAACTGCAGCTGACATCTTGAGGGGTGGGGGTGGTAGAAAAAGAGCCTGGATAACCCTTAGCATGGGCATTCCGTTCAAGGCGAGGAGGGGATTATATGTTTTATGCATACATGCTGTGTTAGCACAGGATGCACAGCATACCCTGATACCACACAAAGCAAAGCATTTGTTAGGTAGCAATTCTCCTGCTCTGTGGGTCTGCAGGGAAGGATACCTCCCCCAAAGCTTCAAAAAGCATGCGATACAGCCATTCTCAGACAGGATACTGGATGAGGTTGGCCTCTGTCTTAAGCATCTCCAACAGTAACTGTTTTAAATGTGAAGAATTCCTAAAGAAGTAAGAAGAGAAATCAAGACTAAATGCTTCAAGGGTAGTTTAAATCATAATGGCTTTTCAGAGTCTGAGTGTTCAAGTGCATCTCACCAGAAAAACTGGTTCCAGGAAAAGTTTTCATTTCTGTCATGAAGGCAATAAATGCCAGAGACACCTGAAATTAACTTCAACTTGCTTATGCCATAATGGTAGCAGAAGAAAACATTTCCTACTAACAGAAGAATAGGGAGATAAGGAAGATCATTTTTCAAATGCAACAACATAAAACAAATGTTTCACTTTACATTTGGATATATTCCAGATTAATTTGTCCCCTCTCCCTAAGGTAGTATTCAGTGCTGCTGCTGCTGCCCTAAATGTCAAAATCCCAAAGGGATTTAGAATGTCAAAGTAGCATTTTCCACAACATTTTTTTGGGGTGTGCATGTGGGTGGATTGTGCTTATTTTACTTTTTGTTTTTAAATGGGAGACCAAATTCTCAACATAAGTTTTATAAACATATGAAAAAAAAAAGTTTATTGAACTACTGCATCTCCTCTGTGTGAGCACCTTCTTGCAGTTCTACAGTACCATGCACCTGTTCAGCTCAAGTGGAGACGAATGACGTGAAGCTAAACTATATATGAGTATGTATTACGTATTTTGAAAGAAAGCAGAAGCTTATTATCTAATCTTCTGCTTTCCTGAGCAAGATTCTACAAGAACCATACAAACAGATCCAATATCCCAGCCTTGACCACATGGACATTGACAGGAAACATGCAAGCAATACAGAAGGCAGAACCTAGACCACACATCACGCTCATGAGATTTAGCAAATACAAATGTAAAATAATATAATTATGCAGACAAGTGTAGAATCTGAATTCCTTTCAGTTTTAGGCTTTGCCTCTGTGTTCACTTCAGGAGACAACATTACCAATTGATGCAACCCTTTTGGGCTTTGCACTGTACTTCAGACTTGGTGCTGGACTTCTGCTTGAGGTACTGGAAGTTGACAGGAACAGTTACTGAGCACAGCATTAGTCAGAAATAATTAAACATAGGACTTACTGCTCAAATATTACATTATTCTCAGATACCTTGCATCTCTCAGCCTTAACTGAGGTTAAAATTGTTCAAGTGAAAACAACATAATTTACTAAAGAACTGAACCATCTCTCTTGAAGCATTTTATTTTACCAAGCTTTGATTAAAACAGAAAATTCTCCATAAAGCTGTACAGGGGAATGAAAAGAAATAAAGAAATTGGGTACCTTTGTAAGTAGAATATATGGAAAAGACTAGATAAGTTCTATTTGCTTTATTTGCCATCTCACTGTTTAATCATGAGTCTATTTGAGTGTATTATAAAGTTGCGCCAGGGGAGGTTTAGGTTGGATATTAGGAAGAACTTCTTTACTGAAAGGGTTGTTAGGCATTGGAATGGGCTGCCCAGGGAAGTGGATGAGTCACCACCAATGGAGGTCTTTAAAAGACGTTTAGATGTAGAGCTTAGGGATATGGTTTAGTGGAGGACTTGTTAGTGTTAGGTCAGAGATTGGACTAGGTGATCTTGGAGGTCTATTCCAACCCGGATGATTTTGTGATTCTATTTGTAAAGGCATTTAAATATTCTTATGTTTCAGGTGAAACATACATGTATTCATTGTTTCTGGAGATCCCCTCAGAACAATTAAAATTGACACAAGAAACTCCTCTAGTCATTTCAAACATTGCCCAGCAGACTCTTAAATTATGTTTCCTATTAGGTAAGTAGCATCTGCAGGCTACTTTTTGCTGTTTCTTTGAATCAAGTTTTGAGGAAATCAATTTTTGAATGGCACAAATAGCCAAAGCTGTACACCTGTATCAATCTGAGGAAAATGTCACAGCTCAAAACTTCCAGAAAACAACCCACTAGTCATGGCTCTTAAATACTTAACTTCAGGCAACTTGTATTAAAAAATTTTGGCTAGGATTCTTCCCTTTCTGTTCTTTACAATTTATGTTCAGGAAAACCACTGCTTTATAAATAGAGACAGATTTCATGCTAGGGGCTGTTTCTGAGGTATACAGATGCTTTGGTCTTCCTGAGTTACTTCGTAATTCACATTTTATGATGTATTCCTGATACTTAGTATTTTATATTTCACAAACAGGCATGAACAAACAATAGGAAGAAATATAGGACACTTTTATTGCTGCAACTGCAATAAATGCTAGATAACTGTGCTCAGTTTGCATCCCAGACATGCATCAAGGATTTTCCTCCTTTTATCAAGCAAGAAGCTGTGAATACCTGCTCTGACAGTTACCTGCCAGGACAGGAACAATCCCTTTGAGATCCCTTTGAATCTTCCAGCAAGTTTCCCCATGAGAAGCATACAAAAATTGTGTGGGTGAAGAAAGTTCCTTAAGAATATATAAAGAATGGATAAAATATGCTCTAGTACTTTGAACCAGATGAACAGCAGCACTGTTCTGTTTGAGATGATCATACTTCAAGACTGGCATGGATTTAAAAAGAAAAAGCACCTTTAAAAATACAATGGAACTATTTTCAAATGCCATTATTTAAAAAATAAAAATAAAAAAGCAAAGGAAGTATTTTTCTTTTCAGTATCAAAAATCCACCTGTCTTCCTGGTTCACATCTCAAAATGATGTCATCGTAGCTACGGTATTTTTACAGTGACACACAAGAAACAAAGGAACTAAGTGGATATATTTTTAAATTATTATTATTTAAAAACTTGTAACCCAGCTTATTGTTTGCTCTTGGTTTGAGTTACCTATTGAGCATGACACTTGCTTATGCTCATGGCAAGTAATGCCTAAAGTAGACATCAGCCCTGGTTTGAAAATCAGAAAATACTGTAGTTATTTATATTCATATTTATACTCAGTACTGTTTCAGACAGAGCTGTCTTCAATGATGCTAAGCAACCGTTAGCCTTACAGGATGTTCATGGGAGTAGACATTTTCTCCACTATTTAGCTGAGACCCCATTAGTTTTCAGCTCTATGCAGAATAAGCAGCTTCCCAAGTCATAATCGAACTCTGAAAACAGTTTCATGCAACATATGAAACTCCTTGCCTGATCCTTTTAATTTTTGTGTATTATGCACTAAATTGGTTAAATTATTGTCTTCATCATACTTTTTAGTATCTGCAAAGACGATGTGTTAGCTCTCTTCTACTATATGAGTGGGTAGAAGTTTCCTTCAGTGAAATCTAGACTTATGATCTTGCTTTTATCATCAATATGGGATAGAGGTATAGAATAAATACAATATTTTGACTCTAAGTGTCCCAAATAACATATTCCTGTTGTACAGACATCTATACTGATACTCTTAGAGAGATTTCCAACAGAATGAACAAGCACTGGTTAGCTGAGTAGATATTGTGTACATTTGCTATTCTTATCAATACATTACTTGATTTCATCTGCTACATCTTGGTTTGGTTTTGAACATGAACTCAGAAAATAAGTTACAGGCATTTTGCAAGCGTGCCATTTGGAATTAGATCAACTGTAAGGAGACAAAGCATGGATTTCCATATTTTCGAACTAAAATTATTTGGCTTTGGACACATTTTTTTGCTCAGCAAAACAAATACTTTTTTTTTTTTAATCTTTTATTTAATAACAAAAGGCAGAAAATATGATCAGTAAATTTTGGCATAAAAGGGCAGAAGAGAGAGGTCAATTATTTTCAGAATGATACCAGTAACTGTTTCAAAATACCTAAACTGCAATTTATAGCACCACTTTCTCACTCTTAGGCTAGAGTCCAGTGATAAGAGACATATCTATTTTGGACAGTACTATAGAAATAATGAGATTCAAGATTCACTGTGAGAGTTCAATTTCACACACATCCATCAAGTAAAAAGAACAAAAAAACTGTTTGCATGACAAACATTTGCGCTCCCAGCTTTAGTAAGACTATTTAGGTTTATTGACAGCATTCTTAAGAAATCTTCCAAATGACTAGAATTCACTGCAATAGAGTCTGATGTATTTCTCATTTTAGTGCTGTTACAGATCCACAGGATTTTAGTACAGAACTACAGCTGTGTAGCTGTATCTGTTCTATAGCTGAATGGCTTCACTTTCCTGAGTAATGATTCACTCATGTTAAGAATGCTTAAAGGAAACAAACAAACAAACAAAAAATTATATTCAGGCCATGAGCACTGTGGATTACAGTGACTGAAGTCAATGAGTTATTTTCTGAAATATACAGTAAAAGAAAAAATTGTCCACCTTAATGTCATGGTAAGATCACATAGCAAAATTGCTGCTCTTTCCATTGCTTTTGACATGTAATAATTATTTCATTTTCTTCATATGCAGCTATTTTATAATCACAGGATAGAGACCATCAGAAACTGTAGGTAAAACGATTCTGCCATTAAACCACATAGTGAAGATCCAGCAACATTAAACCTGGACACTTCTCCATCTAGTTTTTCCTGGAAGGAGGGAAAGTGACTAACATTTTCAATCTAGTCAGTAAATGCTTTAAATTGATTTCTCACTGCAGAAAAATTACAATCCAACTCTTCAGTTTTACAGTAGCCACTGTAACTGCCATCATCTGACCAGCTCCATCCTCTGACCAGCTCCATAAGAAAAAAATTCTGGTGAAGGCTCTACTTAAAAATAGGTATTAGCTTTGTCATTCGCATCAAAAGAAGCAATTTTAACCCTTTCAATTGATAAAGATTATGTAAGTCCAATAATTTTACCTCTTAATAAAATGTAGTCATCATCTGTTTATAAACACATTGATTGCATGTAGTTAACTCCAGAAACTGCAGACTACTCTACAATCCCCTTTAGGAGACAGAGGGCAGCATCAGCAATAGCAACTAAGATTCTGCAAAACCAGGTAGCTTTAGCTTTACAGAAATGAGTAGTTCTACAGACTCAGAGAGGAAAGAAGGGAAAAAAAGATAAAAGATTCAAGAAGTCTTGGTTTTAATTCTAGTATAGCCACAAATAACTTCTGTCATTTGAATATATTTTTTTTGATGCAAAGTTCATTTCTTATTTTCTAGACTTAACTGGAAGCAAACACGATCATGCTGCGATTCAGTTTAGCACCTCTGACAGTGGCAGACAAATGACTCCTCATAATTGTGCCAGCTGAAACTGTGGAGGCAGAATTCCAGACTGACACCATGTTGCAAGGTATATTATGACAAGATTATATATAAATGACCTTTGCAATCCTATTCTGTGCCTGCCGTTTTTAAATGCTAAAGCACGGAAGAGCATACGCATATGAAATGCATAAATGCATATGCTATTTAAAACCTCAGCTAGATTATGGAACAACTTATGATTTTTAAAGAGTGCTCTGAATTTGACTAGAGATATTAAATGCCCTAAATGAGAATAATCTCCTGAGATGTTCATGAATGGTTTTAACTTCCATGTATAAAAAGAATTATCCCATTTGTCAACTGCCATGTAGAAAACCAACTCTTGTAAAAGTACTGCTTCAAATTTGACTCCTTTGACATTTTCTAAAATTGAAATATTTCTTCATGGCAGGAAGTTCCAGATTATTAATGAATAGTAGAATAGCAACCAATAAAATAATTTGAGGCAACTCTAATGGTTTCTCTAACTTGTCATAAGGAACGATGTAAAATAGCAGTATGCTGACATTAATTCTGAAACATGGGATTAGAAATTAGAGAGTGACTGATTAAGAATAAATATATAGACAACACTCATTGCTTAATATGTGCTACATTTGCGATGTACTGGGCCTATGCTGCACTTAGGCCTCCAGATGAGCCCTTGGGGCCCCAAGAACCAGATGAGCCCCTGGGGCTCCAAGAACATGATTAACCTAACCTTACTGTGAGCAAGGATCAGAGATAAGGAGGACTGTTTATAAAGGATAAGATAAACATGCAAGGCCTCGAGACAACAGGAGCCCCTCGGACCCCAAGAACCGGACCAAACAAACCTTATGGCCCAGATCATGACCAAGGGCTCAGGGAGCATGCGCAGGGAGACGAGGTTAAAAGTTTAACTCTGAGGAAGACATCTTACTTCATCCCGACGACCACCCAGACGACCACCAGAGAATACTACCCAAGCTCAAAGGGACTGATAATTAGCATACAAAGCGGGGCTAGGTGGAGCTAGGAAGTGAATATGCATAGGTGTATTGCGAAACTTTATGCATATGTAATATTTTAGGGGATAAAAGAGAATGTAAGCGAGCGAATTGTTGCGCACGACTTTGATGGGACTACCTGCGTGCTGCCCAGGGCTGAATAAACATACCTACTCTACAATCTTACTGATTGTGGAGTCCTTTCCGCGAATCAATTCCATCACCAGAAATCGATTTTTAGTGGATACCCTCTACATCAATGTATTTTTAATAGTTAGTGGTTCAGATTTTTCTTACAGGGAAATATTTTCCTGGCTTGCCCCCCCCCCCCCCCATATTTGGTTTACCTTCACCTCTTAGTTTGCAGGATAGTGGCTAATATTCAGAAATACTGCAACATACAAAACTGAGAAATCATAGTCTGAACTCCAGCATTTCCATCAGATCTCCAAGCAGTCTCACAAACATTGCAAAACTGCTGCTATACTAGAACTATTCTACGATGTATACATGAGTGTACAAGTAAAATGGGGTTAGGAAAAGTTAACAGCTAGATAAAACTTAGCCTTGAAAGCTAAGTATGGACAGAGACCAAGTATCTAAGTAGAAAGATACAAGGAAAATAACATGCGTGTGTAGATTCAGTTGACACTTGAATCATAAGCCGTAGGATTTGTTTTTAAACTTAGCTTTTTAGTGTGCTAGATCTGCATGCCCAGTCACTCTGGAGAATTTTTCTGCTCTTACTGACCCAACATTTCAAATCTCCAATCTTGTAGGTCCTTACCAAACAAACTACTCAAATACAGTAATATTAATCTACTTAAAAAAAATAATATGGGATGGTACTGCCTACTTTTCACAAAGTACAGAAATGGAAGAGTATTGAAGGACTTGGGCTCACCCCTTGCAGTCTGAAGAATTTCAGCTTCATAGCTTCTATGTAACAGGACATTTAACCCAGCAGATTTTTCCTTGAAATCCTAAAAGGAGCTTTTGTTTGTATTAGTATAACTGTAGCTAAATTAACTGTGTATTTGCCATTATTATGTATAAAGAAGCTAAACTTTCTGTGTTTTATATTCCTGAGGGTCATTGCAGTGATGCATAAAAACAAAAACAGTGCTATCTCAGAACAAAGGGCAATCTCACCCGGTATCCTGGCTTTGGCAAGAGCCAAAAAGAGAGGCTGGTAGGACAGTTTAAGAACACAGCAGGCAAGAAACTATCCTTTCCCTGCCTATTCTTCCAGGCCTGAATATGTGGAGCTCTGGGATCACCTCACCTAAAAGGAAATGCTTTTGTATTTTATAGCCTTTGATAGGTCTACTTCCATGAACTTCTCCAGTATTCCATTGAAAACATACATTTTTAGCATCAGCATCCTGTGACGAGGAACTTCACAGCTTAACAGCAAACTCTGAAGAACTGCCTGCTTTTGTTTGCTTTAAACCTCCAGCACTCAAACTTCACTCGACAACCCTTAGCTCCCACACTGAAAGGAGTGCTGATCTCTATTCCCCCTTTCCACCCCTTCTCTGATTTTGCATACCTGTATCATACCTATTTTCAGCTATATCTTTTGCAAGCTGAAGTCTAGTCTAATTAGCTGTTCCTACAGAGTTCTTTCTGTACATCTCATCATCCTCAACACCTCTATGCCGTTTCCATTCTTCTTCCACTATTTCTTCTGATACTGTGCAACCAGAACCAAAGAGCCTTCATAATGCAGGTGCAAATTGCATTTGTCAAGTGGCTTACCAGTGTTCTTGGCATCTACAGAGTCATGGGAGGTCTTGGTTGTAGAACGTCTTCAATACAAGATTCATGGAGAGGAAGAGGGAGAGGAACAGACAGCACCAGAAGCTGATTTGACAAGCAGCCATGCTAGAACAAAGTCAGCATTCAGTTTTGCAAACAGGCAGTGTAAAGAAGACATAATGCTCCAACCAGCAAGCACTAAATCACCATGCTAAGAACAACCTTCAAATGATGAGACGTCAACAAAAACACGAGTAAAACACAGATGAAATTCAAGCACTGACATGAATCCCCACGTTATGGTTACAAGGTCAAAACCAACTAAGCAAAGAGTTCAACATAATAATGAAAACAAACACAACAGACTTCTCTGCTAGTCTGTCTAGACTGATCTCAAGGTTACTTTTTTTGTCAAAGCCTGACATAAAGTAAAAGCCTGACATAAAGTAAAAGCCTGTCCTAAAAAGTATCAAGTTATTACTGCCAGTTTTGGTTGCTGGTTATGAGCTCAGACTCCTATGTAGCTTACAGAAATGCAGGCAGATATAGCGATAAAAAACAACTGCTGAAAGTGACAGCGCTATTCCTAGACTGAGGAAAAATTATTCCTGCTCAGAGGTATGATTACTTCATAATAGGGTGAATTTAACAGCCCAGCATTAAGACCTGTAAAGCAAGTATTCCCTTCCCTACGAGAACAAGATGTTACAATTCAAGACTGCAGTGCCTTTAAAACTCCATAAGGACTACATACTGACAAAAAACAGAGATCAATAAAATTAAAGGTAATTGTATTTTGCTTTACCACTTCAGAAATTAGAAGGGGACAGATTACCAGGTGCAGGTTGAGCACTCCCAGGAGAAGGAGGGGTGCTGAAGGAGACTGGGAACAAGCCAGAACAAGTGAACAATGTGGCAGCAGATGTCCTCAGGGGGATAGGGCACCCCAGCAAGAGTCAAACAGGACTTGCCTCAGACTTCAGTGGTCACGGAGAGGAAAAACTTCAAGTCCAGGTAAATTTTGTGGGAAAATGGAACATCCAACAACAGAAAGGAGAAAGCTCCTCCCTCCATTTTAAGAGGCTAACTGCCAACAAAAGATTTTAAACTAAAGGGCATCATGGCTGTTTTATTGCCACACTATGTATTAGCTTCATTCTGAGCTGCTCTGTGATGAAGTGCAAAGATAAACTGAATGAAACATACTGCTATTGACAGAGAAAAAACAGCACACATTTATAGAGTGGTATGAAAACAGAAGAGATGGATGTGGTGGAATGTAGGATATTTTAGTCTTTTGATAAAAAAACCTTTTGACAAGTAGGCTGAAGTGCAAATTAAAAAAAAAAATAGAAAAAAAGAATAAACTCATGGGTTCAGCACTCAGCTGAAAGAGTGACCACAACTCACATCTGTTTGCTATTCATGGCACTTCTGATCAGGTTTAAGGAGACTGAGAAAGAAAAAAACTGGGAAAAATAACAGTATTGTTATTTGTGAGACCAAACAGACTTGTTATTGTGATTTTGGAAAGTCACCAAATATTCCTGAGACCCTCAACTTTCTCATTGTAAAATGCATTGGGTGAGTTACACATTTCAGATAGTTCCATGCATTAAAGTGACAGGAGATAGGAGGGATAAATTTAAGTGAAGGGGGAAGTGTGAAATATTAATTAATTTTCACTACGTCAGGAAACATCTTCCATCTGGCTTTGGAGAGTATCTTGATTCTCTTATTGGAATAAACTGATTAGTCTTCATCGTTTCAGTTTACCCACATGGGAACCAGAGTTTCTCCAAGGCAGACTTATTTCCCATTATGTATTAAATATTGAGATCAAAATCAATTTTGCATGGTTACATAGCTGCTACAGATTTTATTATACTGCAAGCACTTCCTTCTCTTATCTGGAAATTATTAGCCACAGATTTTATTATACTGCAAGCACTTCCTTCTCTTATCTGGAAATTATTAGCCCCATAGAAGTCAAGAGTCCAGCTCTATCTTTGTGCCAAGCCAAACCTTCCGGCAGGAAAACTTTTACTAGAGCAAAGAATTGTGTCAAATCAAGTTAACTTCTATTTTTGTTAGGAGCTTTGAACATACACAAGTAAATGTTCTGCCTTACAATCTTCTCTTCCTCATGCTGATCAATAAAAATTTAAATTCTTTAAGAGACATAATCAACGAAATGACCTGAAATTTCATGACATGGTAGAAAAATACTGCCTCCTGAAAAACTGGATGGGGGGAAGAATGCTGCCAAGAAATATTTTAGCCAAAATGCTAATAATTTTTCCTGCAGGTACCTCTATGGATAAGACCCATAGGGGAAAAAATAAAAAGAGGAATAGACAAATTACTGTAGTGGAATTAACAGAAGTTACTGTACAAACTCACTGCGCTTAACGGTAAGAGATGGTCAACTGATGCAGCTGAATATAAATTCAGTGGTTTTTAATATATAAATACACACACACTTCTACACACAGATGCACACAAATATATATATTTCTTATAAATAAACAAAAACAGTCATGTACTTGTATAATGTAATACAAAAGACTCAATTCTGAACTTCCTACATTTACTAGTACTACCATTCTGTACTTGGCTGTGCATATGGCTTAAAAACTGTGAAAGTGTCCTCACCCTACCGATTCTTCCAGGACTTTTGCAAAGAATAGCAGACACTTCACTCTTAACACAATGCTCCCTCTTTTATTGCATAAACAGTGGCATACAGTTAGCCTCCAGACAGCACTAGAAACCTGACACCTTACAATTATTCCCCGGAGCTTCATGTCCAAAATGAGATTATATCCAGAGATGAACTCGGAATGTAAAGACTTGTGGTCCATATTACCTACTTAAAAATAAAACTGTGTTGGCTAGTTATAAAACAAACAAATAAAAAACAGTGACAATTTGCGGGAAAGCACTAAATCTCTCTACATGGTCAGAAGTTTATTTAGCTCTGCCTTTGCTGCACCACCATCACATGGTTGTTGTCACAGCCACCCTGGCATTGCCAACCCACTCAGTCCACTGCAATTGGAGAGGTTTAGTTAAGCAACTACAACCTACAGCTCCCTCTTTGTACAGATAATTCTAGCTCTGAATAAACTGTCAATCACATGAGGCAATTGTTCTTTTTTCTTAAGGAGAAGAAAATAACCAGTTGCTGAATCAAGGGAGATGAATAACATTACTTGATGTGTGTAAAGCACTATCATGCTGAAAAGCATTGCATAGGTGCTAAGTATTTTTACTCCTGGTGATGGTTTATTAATGCCCTGATGACATCATTTAACAGGGAAGATGTGCTTCTTCCCTACGAATTCCTGAAGTGTAAGAGATATACATATCCCCAAACCCCACACCATCACACACATTTCAGGCTAAATATGTTTTCACCTGTAAATTGACATATCCTTACTGAGCTCAGACAGGCTGCCATGGGATATGTTTCTTGAAAATGCTTTCACTCAGACAACAAGCAGCTGCTAGTTGTCTTCTGTCCACAGCCCCAGTGATAAAATTAAACAGCTTTTAACAGCCTTTCTGCTAAGGGTATCAAGATGGATCAGCCAATGCATGGAGGATTTATTTCACATGAATGAAAAAAAAAATCCCCTTACAGCCTTTCTTCCCTGATACTAATTCTCAATTTAACATCTTTAAGTCTAGAGTTGGATTTGCATTTGCAGTTTCCACATGGGGGACTAGGTGGATTAAAACAGCCCATCCAGGAAGGACAGCCTTCCACTCCCACTGATATGTAATCTAACCAAAGCAACCATTCAAGTTTTCAAAACCTTGCTTATGCCCCCAGGTGGCTCTAACACCCCCTAGCTGCACTGGGAAACCAAGGCCTTCTGAGAAAGCTCAGAAGCCTTGGATATGCAGTGCTAACAATTAAATATTGTATTATTTTATCATCCATAAAGAAAGCATAGTGCCAAGTCGCCCCTTAAAAGAATCGGTAGTACTCAGGGAAATAGAACATCGTATTTAAATGCTCAAGAGGTATAAAAACATGTTCATACTAGAC
This sequence comes from Stictonetta naevosa, assembly GCA_011074415.1. Classification (NCBI taxonomy): domain Eukaryota; kingdom Metazoa; phylum Chordata; class Aves; order Anseriformes; family Anatidae; genus Stictonetta; species Stictonetta naevosa. Next base: position 63,076,259 of record CM021698.1, read on the forward strand.
ATGCTTGTGAATGAAGAAAAGAAAGATATCCTTGAAGAATATAGATTAGTGGATCCTATAACAAAATGTACTGCTTTTATTACATAACTTTGAATTATATAGCACTTGGAGAGGTATCAGTTTCATTGCGGATACTTTAAAACAAGTTATTAAGTGCTATTAGGAAACATCTGTCTGTCACAAAAGTTCTATTACACAAAATAACATCCACTTTTGAAAACACCTAGAAACTTGACTATTCAGTCTTTCCAAAACAAATACGCATCTAAGGAAAATCTTCTGCACTGAGAACCTAGCAGACAAATTTTAACTAATCCACACAGTGACAGAAGCAATACTTTTTCCCCTCCTGTCCTGGTTTCAGTTAGGATAGAGTTAATTTTCCTCCCAGTAGCTGGTAGGGTGCTATGTTTTGGATTAGGATGAGAAGAGTGCTGATAACATGCTGATGTTTGAATTGCTGCAGAGCAGTGCTTACACCAAGCCAAGGACTTTTCAGCTTCTCGCTCTGTCCTGCCAGCGGGCAGGCTGGGGGTGCAGCAGGAGCTGGGAGGGGACAGACCCAGGACAGCTGACCTAAACTGGCCAAAGGGGTATTCCATACCATCTGACGTCATGCTCAATAATATATAGGGGTGGCTAGCCGGGGTGGGGCGCCGGCTGCTCGGGGTTGGGCTGGGCATCGGTCAGCGGGTGGTGAGCAATTGCATTGTGCATCGCTTGTTTTGTACATACTATTATTATTATTTTATTTTTCTGTCCCTAATAAACTGTCTCTATCTCAACTCACAGGCTTCAGTTTTTCTCGTTTCTCTCCCCCATCCCAGAGAGGGAGGGGGGAGGGTGAGCGAACGGCTGGGTCGTGTTTAGCTACCGGCCAGGTTAAACCACAACAGCCTTTTTGGCGCCCAACGTGGGGCTCGAAGGGTTGAGATAACGACAGATCTGACCAGACTGTATTAAAACAAAATTCTGATAAGCATTATATCAGTTTAATATTTACTAATCACAATGCCGATTTTTGTGATCTCAAGTCTGCTGTGCCTGTTTTCCGAATTGAGTTATATAGCACATTACTTAGTGTATGTGTTCCCTGTCATGTTGCTTATCATTACTGGGGGTTGGTACAAGGTTATTATTTTGCTGTACTGTGTAACACTGGCTTACGATATGATAAAATTACCAGCCATGAGACTAATCTGGTATTTGTATTCAGCATTGTCGTCAACTCCATACTTTGGGAACCCTACCTCAGGAACTATTAATAATTACACTTTTCATGCTTTTTCTTCAGGGAGCCAATCTGTGGAGGGGTCAGGGGAAGATGTTTTTTCCCATTTGTTCACTCTCCCTTTTTTCTCCTCCAGGCGAGTTATGGTAGCTTTCCAAAACTTCGAATATCCTTGGGATGTTCAGACCAATATGAGTGGGAAGATATGGGCAAGCATCTAGAGCAGTGGGCACCTCCAGTGCTTTGGAAATTTACCCCTGAACAACTGAAAAAATCCTAAAAAACTGGTGGAGTGCTTGAAAAAGGTGTGTCATCACCCTGGCAGTACCAGACATACAGAAATCACTGCAACGTGCTGGGGCTTGGCCTATGCCTACCGAGCTGCACTCAATGCTAGTATAACCCCAGTGACAGACCCGGCGGCCACTTCAACCCCTGAGACAGACTCAGCAGCCACTCCAAGCCCTAAAACAGGCCCCAAGGCTGAGCCAGGAAAACAAACTGCACCAGTGTCAGTTGCACCCGTAACCAAGGTGAAAAAATGGTACAGAGAGTCAGGTCGTTTAGAACGCAGAGAGTCTTTCGGTAGGTCTAGGCGTAGAGAAGATGAGGCCGGGCCATCAGAGGAGCAGGAGGATGAAGATGAGGATGTTGCAAAAACAGCAGTATCTAGCCGAAACCTAAACGAGCGTGAGCTACGAGATGTGCGAAAAGATTTCAGTCGCTGTATAGGCGAGCAGCTTGTCTCCTGGCTGCTCCGCTGCTGGGACACTGGAGCCAATAGTGTGGAATTAGAGGGCGGGGAAGCCAGGCGGCTGGGATCCCTTGCTAGAGATGCAGGCATTGACAAAGCAATTGGAGATGGAGTACGACCTTCCAGCCTCTGGAGGCGTCTCCTGTCAGCTGTGAGGGAAAGGTATCCCTACAAGGAAGAAATTGTATGTCTTCCAGGCAAGTGGACCACTATGGAGAAGGGAATCCAGTACCTGAGGGAATTAGCAGTACGGGAGGTGATTTATGAGGACCTAGACAATGAACAAATCTCCACAGATCCAGATGACGTCAAGTGTACACGACCCATGTGGCGGAAGTTTGTACGAAGTGCACCATCATCATATGCCAGCTCATTGGCAATAATGGCCTGGAAAAAGGATGAGGAACCCACAGTGGATGAAGTGGCTAAACAACTCCGGCAGTACGAAGAAAGCCTCTCCTCTTCCTTACAGGCCTGCATCTCGGCTGTGGAGAAACTTTCTGAAAAGGTCCACCACCTTGAAGAGAGATTATTTTCCTCCCCACCTGAACAAACCAGTGTCTCTGCTACTAGGGGTAAGCGCTCATCCGTGCAAGGAAGACCATATGGTGGATACACACCTCGTGCCAGCCTGTGGTTTTACCTACGTGACCATGGAGATGACATGAGAAAATGGGATGGAAAATCCACCGCGACCCTAGAGGCACGGGTACGTGAGTTGCAAAAGAAAACAATTGGGAAAAAGGGGGTCTCTGAAAAGTTTGCTGCTCCAACTTCCAGCAGGCAGTCGTCCAGACACAGAAATGAAGATTCTGATCAGGACTAGAGGGGCCCTGCCTCCAGCCAGGGGGAGGAAAGGGACAATCGAGTTTATTGGACTGTGTGGATTCGATGGCCTGGCACGTCAGATGCACAGAAGTATAAGGCTTTAGTAGACACCGGAGCACAATGTACTCTAATGCCATCGAGTTATAAAGGGCCAGAACCCATCAGTATTTATGGGGTGACGGGGGGATCCCAGCAGTTAACTGTATTGGAGGCTGAAGTGAGTCTAACTGGGAATGAGTGGCAAAAGCACCGTATTGTGACTGGCCCAGATGCTCCATGCATCCTTGGCATAGACTATCTCAGGAGAGGATTTTTCAAGGACCCAAAAGGGTTCCGCTGGGCTTTTGGCATAGCTGCCTTACAGACAGATGACATTAAACAATTGTCTACCTTGCCCGGTCTCTCAGAGGACCCTTCTGTTGTGGGGCTGCTGAGGGTCAAAGAACAACAAGTGCCAATCGCCACCACAACTGTGCACCGGCGGCAATATCGCACCAACCGAGACTCCCTGATTCCCATCCATAAGCTAATTCGTCAACTGGAGAGCCAAGGAGTGATCAGCAAGACTCATTCACCTTTTAATAGTCCCATATGGCCAGTGCGAAAGTCTAATGGTGAGTGGAGACTAACAGCGGACTATCGTGGCCTGAACGAAGTCACACCACCACTGAGTGCTGCAGTGCCGGACATGCTAGAACTCCAGTATGAACTGGAATCAAAAGCAGCCAAGTGGTATGCCACAACTGATATCGCTAATGCATTTTTCTCCATCCCTCTAGCAGCAGAGTGCAGGCCACAGTTTGCTTTCACTTGGAGGGGTATCCAATACACCTGGAATCGGCTGCCCCATGGGTGGAAACACAGCCCTACCATTTGCCATGGACTGATCCAGTCTGCGCTGGAGCAGGGGGAAGCTCCTGAACACCTGCAGTACATCGATGACATCATTGTGTGGGGTGACACAGCAGAGGAAGTTTTTGAGAAAGGGAAGAAAATAGTCCAAATCCTTCTAAAGGCTGGTTTTGCCATAAAACAAAATAAAGTCAAGGGACCTGCACGAGAGATCCAGTTTTTAGGAATAAAATGGCAAGATGGACGTCGCCAAATCCCAATGGATGTGATCAACAAAATAACAGCTATGTCTCCACCAACTAGCAAAAAGGAAACACAAACTTTCCTAGGTGTCATGGGGTTTTGGAGAATGCACATTCCAAATTACAGTCTAATTGTAAACCCGCTCTACCAAGTAACCCGTAAGAAGAACGATTTTGAATGGGGCCCTGAGCAACGACAGGCCTTTGAACAAATTAAGCAGGAAATAGTTCATGCAGTAGCCCTTGGGCCAGTCCGAACAGGACCAGATGTAAAGAATGTGCTCTACACCGCAGCCGGGGAGAATGGCCCCACCTGGAGCCTCTGGCAGAAAGAGCCTGGGGAAACTCGAGGTCGACCCCTAGGGTTTTGGAGCCGGGGATACAGAGGATCTGAGGCCCGCTACACTCCAACCGAAAAGGAGATATTGGCAGCATATGAAGGAGTTCGATCTGCTTCAGAAGTGGTCGGTGCTGAAGCGCAGCTCCTCCTGGCACCCCGACTGCCGGTATTGGGCTGGATGTTCAAAGGAAGGGTCCCCTCTACACATCATGCAACTGATGCTACATGGAGTAAATGGGTTGCACTGATTACTCAGCGGGCTTGAATAGGAAACCCCAGTCGCCCAGGAATCTTGGAAGTGATTATGGACTGGCCAGAAGGCAAATACTTTGGGATGTCATCAGAGGAGGAGGTGGTCCATGCTGAAGAAGCCCCATTGTACAACAAGCTAATATGACCAGGGGTATAAGTTGGAATCCATCAGGATGGTGTGTAGGGTTTCCATTATATTGGTATTCTATCATTTTATTTAAGAATTTAGTGAAGGATGTAAGTTTATGGGTTATAGGGGTGACAAACACTAACTTCAAAGTTGTAACTGTAACAGGGATACATAAGCATAGGGTATGCTCAGAAAATAAAAGGTGATGGTGTAGCAATGTTTGTTAACCATTTTGGTTTGAATGGTAAAAAAAGACAATGCTAAAATATTTTCTAAGCGATAATTACTGAGATTACAAAAGGATCTGTTAGAGGGGTCAAGTCAGAGAGGGACAGACATCACTAACATTACTAAAGAGAGAAGTGTTCCTTACTCAGGAGCAACAAGAGACACGGCCACAGGCCTTGGAATTTGCTCACAAAAGTGGTAAAAGATGAGTACTTCTGGTTAATGTGACAGCTACTATTTTTCTTCATCAATTGGGGTCATTAAATTTAGTTTCAAAGACAATATTAGTTTGCAAAAAAAACTGCTAAAAACTCAATCATTCAACCTGTTCCTACCTCATTAAGTGAATTCTGCCCTTCAGATAGGACACACAAATAAACAGCTTGACAACACTGGCAAAAGGTAGAAGGGGTGAGCAGGAGGAAGCTCTCCCCATGGAGGAGAAATCCTCTCTAGCATTACTGTTTCAGATGGATGATAGAGTCAAAGCCAGACCCAATTCTTGGTGTGCTTGTTGGCCTTTCTGCAAAGCCTACTCATGAGATGTGACCTTACCAAAGCAAGAGAAACCTCTCCTGGAACCATTTGATGGCAATAAGGTGGAAGTAACTTACTAAACTACAGTGAACCATTTTGTTTAACCAAGCAAAAGTTACTTGTCACTAGTTCTCCAGTGTGTCCACTGTCTTTCCTGAGTGGACAGAGTAAGGTTTAAACCTAGCAGGCAAGAGTAACGTCACTTCAGGTTGTACTACATCTACCACTTTACTGCCAATTCATCCAGGTTAGTTTCGCCATAATGAAGCTTCTCATGGTCCAGACTTCTTCTAGCAAGCATAGAAACAGAAGCTTTCAAGCTTTGACTTTAGTGTCAATTAAAATATGTAGTAATATACTGGGAAAAATTAAGAATGCCAATCTTTACAGGGATCTTGGAGCTTCCCCATCCTACACTCTTTCTGCTTCCCCTGACTGATGCTCAGTGTCAGCTTTGGGGTCCCATACGAAGCTGTAATAGCTGCCCAAATTTTGTGCTCATCCAGTCCTGTGAGTTCAATAGCTAGAGTTCAGCACAACTGCAGAAGTATAACAGAATAAGATTTGGAAACAGAAGATATCTGAAAAAGGTTCACATGAAAGCTTTAAGAACATGAAAGTAGAGTAATTTAGCTAAAAGACTTTTATAAGAGGCAAGACTTAGTTCTGAAGTGAGCAGGAGAGGAAAGATGTCATTTCTGTAAGTGAAAGGAAAATTACAGAAAAGATGCACAGTGTGATGCCAAAGTATTACCTGTTTCTGCTCTGCCAGCCCTAGAGGAAGATACCAGATCTCTATGCACTTGCTTTTTTTCCCCTGCCATAATTGGTAAAGAATAAAATGAAGGTCAGATTGGAAACACAAGAGAATTAGTGATGGTAAAGCATTTGAGGCTGCAGATAGATGTTACAGTTGCAAGGTGTCATACTATTGTCATTCCTCAACAAGTGGGCAAGACACTGAAACGAGCCTAAATGGCATGATTGAACTACAAAAAAGGAAAGCTGAGGAACAAGCAAAACATATTAGTGATGTGTACAACAAATTTATTATGTTTCCATTGTTCTCTGTGCTACTTAATGTGGCTTCTGTCAAAAAGGAAAGATCAACACTTGTATGTGGCATATGACAAGTAGTTGACAAGTACACAGACTACAGGTATATAGTAGTATCATGTTAAGAAATGACTACCGAGTCCACTATAATCAGTAGAATCATTATCAGATGATGATTTATGAACTCCTGAAGACTGCAGTGAGAGTTTCTTTGAATCCATATATGAGGTAGGCTTCCTTTCATCCCACATTACAAGCACAGAGAACCACCATAACATGCCTATTTCACTGTCATTAGCAGCATTGACTCCAACCACATCCCAACAACAGCACAGTCCTGCGTTTTTCAGGATTATAGGAAAGTTTAGGGGTATAGTGGGAGCATGCCTTGACTGCCCTCATATTGCAACGTCAAACCACGTTTTCACTGATCTAGAACATCTCTACAGCTTTTTCCTTTATTGGTGAGCCCATACTCTGCAGCTGAGACACCATACAATCATTATGTTCTTCTTTCCCCAAAAGGATTTTCAGCACTCCCAAAATATGTTGCAATATGTGTTGAAGGACCAGCAGAAGATGAAAATATGGTGTGGGTAACAAGCTTATGCATTAACTGAGCTCATTCACATAATTATTTGTGATTAACTACTTGGCCAAAGTACAAATCTATTTTGTGGGTGTGTGCACTATGCATCTTTTGCTTGCATTGAATACCTCTTACGGCAATATCATGCTGAGACGCCTCCAGGGAGCTTTTATATATACTGCTAATGGCTGGAATTTTTAAAATTGCTTCTGAGGTAACAAAAAAGTGTATATGCTTATTTGAGTATTATATGTACAGATGTATGCAGATGCTTATACGGTAAATCCATAGATACATTTTGCATTAGTTTTCCTACACTCTCTGACATTTTTGTACTTTCTCCCTCCTCTGCATTTCTGATCAAATCATTTTGCATTTCTGAAAATTGAACCTCAAAAATGAACTAAATTTAGCACTTGCATTATCACAATTTGCACTGCAAAAATCATCTGCTCATTAAAACCTCCAGGAAAGCAGGAAAGTTTTTGTCTAAATAGCAAATTAAAATATAGAAACTCCTTATTTCCTCATTCTTCTCTTTGGGAATACACCCACTGTCTCAGCATTATAGGTATCTCAGACCTGGGAAAGCCATTTACACAGAGAATCATAATAACATTTTGAAAGTATATGACAACTGTAAAAATAAATGAGAACAAGATATCAACCCATTAAGGAAATTGTTAAGGAGTTCCCACCATTACATGAGATACTGAAATCTGATGGCCAATAATCAGTTGGACTGTGTGTGCTCAGACTCACAATTGCTTTGTTATATTTTAAATGCAGCTATTTTTAAATTAGAATAAAGAAACAGCTGGCAAATAGTTTTAATTGTGTGTCTTCCCTGCAGCAGTTTAATTTCCTTTCTAGAAGCTTTGTGAAGAGCAAAAGCTCTTTTTGTGACTGTATTAATCGTTTATCAGATTAAATAGCTTACTACCACTGGACAAACATCTGGTCTTTTTTAAGTTCTCTTCAACACCTAAACGTGGAAAAATCTAGGTTTTCAATAGGGAGAGAGAAAATTAGAAAATGTAAGTTACCTGAGAGCAATCCAGCAGCTACACTCAACACAAACCAATGCTTTGTCTACTATACCACGCAAACATTGCTAACCCTTGTACAACTACAAATTGCAGGACAACTTTATGTGGAAGCAAGCTCTTGAGCTTTCCAGCTTAAGATGGATATGTTACAAGCTCTGGCTGGCTGCTTATGAGGACAGCTTTTCTTGGACCATTTCAGTTCTTCCACTTGATTAAAAAAATACTAGAAAATTACAGAGACATTGATAATAACTGGATCTATATTAATTTTCAAAAATAAAAATGAAGAAAAATAATTTCCCATTATAAGAGAAAAAAAATCTTTTTTTTTTTGCTTTGTGCTACAACTCCACCGTGAAACCTCCACACCTATATATATATTCCTTTGAGTTGATGAATACATATACCCATCTGTGTCAAGCTTAAAGTTTAAGAAAATTTCCATTACTAAACCTGAAGAAATACCCTTCCATTACACAAACTAACTTGCTAACAGATCTAGAAAAGTAACTTGCAACCTTACCATAGTTTTAATAAGGAACAAAAGTACAAAAGTAAAGCAATTTCTACCAATTTTCTATTTTATTTTTTGGTTGTTTAAATCTGTTGTCAGAAACCTTAGCTGGCCAGGACAGCAGTCAAGCATATGATTTAACAAAAAGATTAATTAGAAATACAGAAAACAAAAGAGACAATAAGAGTAAGAAAGGATAAAAACACTCCTAAGGAAGTGATCTCAGGAATATCCATAAATAGGAGCTATTTCTTGCTCTGTAAAATACTTCCTCAATGGCCTTCAAGATGTCACTCAAGACAATAGGGTTCAAATAACACCACAATGCAAATCAGACTTGGTTTTACTTCTTGGTCTGATGTTAACCCACTGTGTGATCTTGGCAAGTCACATTGCTTCTCTAGACCTTGTTACCTCACCACCAAAACCGTGTGTGATATTTTTATTTAGATAAAAAGTCAATCCTTTTCTTACAGTAGGGATATCCCCTACTGTCTTCAAGAGAAGTTTCATTCAATTCAAGATCAGATTTCACATCAATCTAAAGACAGTGTCATTTGGCCACTACTAAGGTGAATAAAATAATGACCAGCCTGATGCACATAAATCCCTCAGGAGGAGGAAATGGGAGAGATCAAGTGGGATTACATAGGTCATCTATTTGATTCAATCATTCAATGGCTTCTTGAAACACCAATTCATAAACACTAAAGCCATTTCAAAACAAACTGTGCTCCAGCATGGACATTGTGATCTTTTCAACTGAGGTAGAAAGCTTAACAAATAGATTTTAAGAACTGAAAATATCCTGTTGTTTGTCTGAAAGTTATTAAGGAATGGGAGACTAAATTCTTCAGGATTGATGGCTGAGAAATATGAAATTTTAGACTTGCTTACTTGTCAGTAAATCTTCAAGTAGTACCATGGAGCTTAGGCTAATGTGGTACACTGTTGGCCTAGAACACTTACTGTGGAGAGCTCTGTGGGCTGTTCATCTGTGTAAAAACCACAGGAATAGACCTTGATAGTTAAGCTCTGAAAGCAAGAAAATCTTTAAATACAGATTATAAATCAAAATAAGCTGTGTCTGAGCAAGAAAGATGCCCTAAAGCTTTATTGCAATACAATGCCTAAAGTCTCTTGCTGGGTTAATATGTTCTACATTCTTTGGACTGCCTGTAAAAGTGACTTGATAAATACTCTACAGTGGGAAAGGAAACAAAACAACTCACAAATGTATACAAAGCATGAACTCCAAATGCACAAACCTACTTTTAAAATAAGCCAAAAATTCTGTAGATCAGTGCAATCCATTGGGCAGCTCTGGAACCAGATCTGCCAAGCAGCTTGCTTCCACCCCGCCCCTTCCTCAGAAGATGTCTGAAGAAGAAACCTAAACCAAATGGCTCAAAGCCTCCTCCCTTCTGAGCTGAAAATGCTTCTCTCTCTATGCTAGGAAAGGAATTCTTCCTCACCCTCTGCTGCAGAAACCTGGATCTTTTCCTGAGCTGCAGCAGATGAGTTGTCCATACCTCTTCACAGAGCTAGTGGCATCAGCCCAGCTCTGCATCAGATAAGCCATCTCAGTAGCAAATGCATCAACAGAGAGAGAAGACAAGGAACTGTTTGCTTCTTCAGGGCAAAAGTGGAAATAGCCTGTCCTGGGAATGTGGTGAGGTGGGTGAGGTGGGGACTGCAGGTCCTCAAAATGTCAGTGTCATTTGAACATCTTGGGCAAATAATACAACAGCAGCACACACAAATAGTTAATATTTAGCACAAGAAAAACATGCATTGTTCAAACTATTAATTTGAGTAAAATCCATGCAAGCTGATGCTATCTTTCTCTAAACATTTTTTTCCCCATATTTTATTATCCTACCGTTGAGCAATGAACAATAAGTAACAAGAGAGTGTTTCCTCAGTGTTTTCCTCTAAACCAAATGTAATCTCCCAGGTCTATTCCAAGATCATTAAAATACCTGACATATACAGGATTTCCCTCCTTGCAAAGATGTGTTATTTCCTTTGAAGAACTTTTATTTATATATACATATATATTTAAAGGAACACCACAGACGTATTTCAACATTTTTTGGAGTACGGGGGACATTCTACCCTAAATTCTCTTCATCAGAAACCAGAATAAGCAGTTCCCTTAGCCATGTTATCTCTTAGTTGTCAGAACTTGAGCTTTCTAGGACTTAGAATGGAGTTGCTTTGATTGACTATCAATTGGATGGTCAAAAGAAAAGATAAACCTATTGAATTCTCATGATTCCCAATATAGGAGATGAACACTTACTTGACAGCACAGTACACTTAGAAGTGGTATCAGCAAGAAGCATCATTACATATTGGAACACCACATATAACAAGCAGCAGAGGAGAGAAAATAGATCCTGGAATGGTGCTACACCAAAAACTTTTGATAATGATCCTGTCACATTTGATGACTAATTCCAATCTATAAATAACTGAAGTTAGGATAAGATGTAGGCTCTGTCTTTGTATTTGGTGCTAACGGTTGTCACTGAAACAGTTGCTTGCTTCTTCTCACAACTGAAGCAGTATGGAGGGAAGATGACTGCTAGTGACATTAACGTGATGTCTATGACAACAGTTGAACTTGACCAAAGTGTCCTCTCAAGCCTGTTCCTGAAAGATGTCTGACTAGGTCAGCTGAGACTTAAACCATGAAGATATTTTTATGACAATTAAAAAACATCACCACAACAACAACAACAAAAAAAACCAGCAAAACAAAATACACCAAAACTCCACAAAATTCTCTGAAGACAGAAAAAAAAAAGAAAATTCAGACATAACTAGATGACAATGTCAGCGCTCCCTGTCATATTATCTCATCTCTGCATTCAGAAAACCATGGTACTTCTGAAGTGTTTGCAATAAGTAATAATCAAAACCCCAAGAACATAAGAATGTGCCACAATTTTGACATGTCATGTCATCACAAAACCACAAAATGGCTGAGGTTGGAAGGGTCCTCTGGTCCCTGCTCAAGCAGGGTCACATACAGCCACTTACCCAGAACCATATCCAAGCAGCTTTTGAAGATCTCCAAGAAGGGAGACTTCACAACCACCCCCAGAAACCTGCACCAGTGATCAGTCTCACATTCAGTAAAAAAAAAAAAAAAAAAAAAAAAGTGTTTCCTGATATTCAGACATAACCTTGTGTGTTTAAGTTTGTGTCCACTGCCTCGTCCTGTCACTTGACACCACTGAAAAGAGCCTGGCTCCACCTTGTTTGCACTCTCCCTTCATGTATTTATAGACATTGATAAGATTCCCCCTGAGCCTTCTCTTCTCCAGGCTGAACAGTCCCAGCTCTCTCAGCCCTTCCCCATAGGAGAGTCCCTTTGTCATTCCTGGGGCCCTTTGCTGGACTCTCTCCAGTATGCCCATGTCTCCTTTGTACTGGGGAGCCCAGAACTGGACACAATACTCCAGAAGCATCCTCAGCAGTGATGAACAGAGGAGAAGGATCATCTCCCTCAACCTGCTGGCTTCCCTCCTGCAACCCAAGATACCATTAACCTTCTTTGCAGCATGGGCACACTGATGGCTCACGTAGTCAGCTGACCACCACATCATGCCTTTAATGCATTGTCCAGTAGGAAAATGTCTGGAAAGATAGACACTGAAAATATCCTAAAAGAAAGCCTGAGCACATACTCCGTGATTTATCAGTAAAAAATAAAGTAAGGATGACTAGGTTTCATAAAAGCAAACAAACAAAAAAGATGTAGCTAACAGAAACTTCATGGAAAGACAGCCTCAGGGATAAATACATTCAGAAGAATTGCAGCTATTGGAAGGGAGCATAATAAAATCACTGCAAATTTCCCTAATAAGAAGTAATGAGAAACTTTAAAGATCTAAAAACCAGAATGTCATAAAACATGGAATCAAAAGCACATAGTTCAGAAGTCATATGGAAGAAAAAACAAGCAGAGAAAATTGGACAGGTAGAGAGGCAAAATAAGTTAAAACTACTGAGCATTCTCTAAATACACCAGGAACAAGAGGAAGACCATTATCTCAGTTACTTAAGTCCATGTCTCAAGGGGAGGAGGAGAGTCTACAAAGAAAAATATTCAAAACCTCCTCATCCTAGGAAAAAGTTAAGTATTTAAATTTGATTTAACAATAGAGGAGGCATACAGGCCAAAATACAGAAAGAACAGGTCATGAAGTATTTAGTTAAGTTAGTTTGACTCAAATCAACAGGACAATTATATTTACTTCCTGTTCCTTAGGAAGAAGGTGTAAAAAAATGTTAACAAGCAAATGTTATCACAGAGGGGAAAAACAGCGTCTAACCTTCAAATAGTGGGAAAAAAAGACTACAGACAAGTCTACTTGATTGACTGGAATGATACTGTGCAAATTATTAAACAAACAGCTGTCTTCCACCTTTTCTTCTCCCCACCCTACCCAAAATCATGACATAGACATGTCAAGAACATGGTTAAATCTAATCAACTTATTTTCCTTCTTAGCTTCACAGGTTAGAGGGACAAGCAGGAAGAAAAAAAAAAAAAGAGAGCAGAAGAGGTGATGCAGAACACTGTTTTTTATTAAGCATACTAATGTTATTCCTTTAAATGACTCTCAGATTGATCAGCTGGTTGAGAACACATCTGAAGAAGAAGCTATTTATCATTCTGTATAAACCAAAAAAGTGTCTTTAAGAAGGATCCTTGTAAAGAAGTCTTTTCTGTACTAGGGGGGAATTCAACAACTTCAGCAGTTACTAATAGTATCAGAGCAGGCATCTAAAATTTGTGGATAACTTTTGACTGGAGGAGTAACAAGCAGAAGAGAGAATACAGAACTAAAGATGAGCTTGACAGATTTATGAAACAGTGCCATATAAATAACATAAAATGAAGCCAAACAGAAGTACTACATAGCAGAAGGAGAAAACCAGAAGCAGAACATGAGCACTGGAGTAATTGGCTAAACCGTGAAAAATAAATCTCTAATAGATATCTGAAACAATATTTCTATTGGAACAAGTCTTGCATGTGAGCATGAGCTAGACAACAGTGATGCCAAACCAGGAACAATATTTTCTAACATACTTTTTAATGAAAGAAACTGTCTTGTGATAAAAGAAAAATCTCACTTTGATCAATATTTTGGTAAGGCCTAACTAAAATCTAACAAGCTTCCACTAATAAACAATATATAAGTATTGCATACAGTGAAAATATATGCTTTAACATTTAAAAATAATTAAACCACATATTCAAATGATAAACGAGTCTCAGTAGCTGTTTTCATCTTTTTGTTCTCAATGCTCCAACCTCTAGCACCATGAGGACTTTGCATTACTGAAATGAGAAAGCTTTACAATATATTAGGGAAATAAATAATTCCAGTGCATTAATTATTAAATCTGTCTCTGCTGTAGCTCCTCAGAAATATTCATGCATATTCCAAGGAGTTTCTCAACAATAGCCTTCATGGAAGGAGGATGTGGGGAGGTGTGGGGACAGCTGAAGGGACAGCAAATAAGAGAAGTCCCCTGTTTCTAACTTCTTGTTTTATGTAAATATCTACTGCACTACCTTGTAGAATAGGTTGCAGTACCTGTTGATTTGAAATATTCACATTACAATGATTACCAAAATACAGACTTATACAAGCTTTTCATTAAGTCAAATCAGTTTATTTTATACTAAACCGTATAGAATTTCTTCGCTTCTGAAACAGCACAGTTAAATTGTAGTTTTAACTACAAAGACAGTCTTTGAACATACATTAACACCGACATTAAAAGACCACATATCATCTAGAAATATATTAGTGATTTCACTTTAATTTCACAAAAAGTGTATCAACTTTGTACAGCTGTAGCATATGTATACAGGATTGTGTCTTTTGTATTTACCTTTGGACAAATCCTACTATACTATACCAGATCAAAGCAGTTTAGTTTGTTGTTTTTTTTTTTATATAACAACAACAACAAAAAAATGAGATAAATCAGCCTATATGATTAGACATTCAAGTGATGAGTTACATGTAAATTCAACGACTAAATCAAAACCACAAGAGGAAGTGTGATGACCTCCATTTCACAGTGTACAACACTATTTACAAGTGCTGACAATGTCATTGAAGATACATCATAGGAATTCTTAAAACAAAAGAGTCAAGTTCTCCATCCAACCATTCTCATGGTGAACTCTACGTAAAATCTGGTAAAAGCCAACAGGAATCTTTGCACCATTTTAATGAAAGCTGGTAGGAAACAATCTCGTGTTTCCCAAATGCTTGGAAGGGGAAATGCTTGCCTTTTGAAATATCCTCATGCCACATGGAAACAAATTCAGAACTTTTAAAATCTTTATCTGAGGAAAAGTAGAAAAAAAAAAGAAAGATTCTCCTCATCATATAATGTAATTTCTTTCCTGCTGAGATAGAAACGTGGGGTCAAGAATTTGTTACTAATACAAAGCTGGCTTGAACGCTCACCTCCATAATTCAGGACTGTTTTCACCACTGGGATTTCCCCACACAAGTTGAAAAATATCTCCCACATATAGAGATGCTCCCATTCTCTTGCACCTGCCTCCCCAGAATCCTTCTCTACGCATGCAATCAGGTAGTTTAGAAGAAGTTTAGAAGAGTCCTTACCTTTGAGATTCCAGCCTTTTCTCATCCCTCTTCTTTTTTTTTTTTTTCATTTTTTGAAATTAAGGCTTACAGATGTACAAAAGACAAATTGTCAGTCTTGTTTCCATGTAAATGAAGTAACTGTGCCTCAACTTCAGTTGACACAAAGTCAATTAAGTACCCTAATAACATTAGCTAAAGGCACTGCATAAGAAATTGCTCACAATTTGTTTAAAGTATTTGTACAGCAATTACTCACGAGATACTGCACTTAGTTGGGATTTCCTGTTCATCTTGATCTGATTACAAGAAGTATTTTGTAATCAGAGCAATTTGAAAGCTTTTCACAGAAATAACGATGTGTACATGTTAAATCTAATTTGGGAACCTGAAAAGCTAGATTTGTTAACTGTCATGTGGACTGGAAATATTGTATACAGGACAGCCATTTTGAGAAAGCAAGGCTTCTACCATGTCCCTCCAAAAATATATGCAATGTACTTTTGTTGAAAAAATACTATTTTTTTTTTCCTAGCACTAATTCTGATCTCCCACTAATAGGGGTAATTCATTTACTTAGCCTTCAATACTTATCAGCTCCAAAGAATGTTGGAGTGTGGATACAACTAAAAGCAAACAACCTTACTCTCCTTTACACCCCCAAAGGACGCTATTTGTACTTGTAAGTGAAACAAACGCACAGCATTGGAAACTCAGATATTTGTGATTCTTAGAACAATCTTGATTGTACACGATGAGATACCAAAGACACTGGAAGCTCTTGTGACTTGTGCTAAATGTCATACAGACATAAGACTGCGCTTTACAGAGATGCTCTGTACTCCAAGTCATCACAATGTGACTATGAATGATACCAAGGCAGAAACACTATGATAAACAACACAGAAGTCTGTAACCAGAGAAATACTAGTGCTTTCTGTAACCATTCAAACTAAATCCAGAGCAGGATCATGACAGATGCAGCATGTGCTTCTGCAACCAAATAGCAGTAACATGACTATCTGGGCACAGAGGGGAAAGATTAGTTAATTCATCAGTAAACGTGCTTCAGTCCTGAAGAACTGCTCAATGAGGAAATCATCTGTATATCTAAGTGCTTCCCTCCAAGAAAACAGATCTCATATTGTGATTATTTTTCTGAATTCTGAGAGAGGTGACCAACACAATTAATTGGCTGTAGTAAGGAAGGTAATAAAATAATACTTTAAAGAGTTTTATTAAGCTGTGTTTTAAAAATAATTGCTCAATTTAGCAACACAGTGTGCCCTAGCGCTCAAGTATCACACAGCATGAGATGTGCAAAGTCTTTTGTTGTATTACACTTCAATAATTATAATGTCCATTTTTCACAAACAGGTCAGCACTCTATCCTGTTCTGCCCTCTGTACCTAGAAATACGTTTGTCTCTCTTAAACCACATCCATGCTCATCTGAAGACACCTCACAACCAGTCCTTCATGGGTGGAGCATGTGCCCAGAGTGTGCCTTCCACTTTAGTTTCATCTGAGAGGAGCCTAGGATCCAGAATCACAGACCAGAGTGCTCACAGCTTCATCCGGATGGGTCTTGGGAGCCTCCAATGATGGAGCCTGCACAGCCTTTCTGTGCAGCCTGGTCCAGGCATTGACTGCAGCCACAGTTAGAATTATTATCATCTTTTTTTTTTTTTTTGGGGGGGGGGGGGGGGTGGAGGGGGGCAAGTCAAGTCCTTCCCTGTTTCATCTATGGCTTTTGTCTCTTGTCCTGCCTCTGTGGCAGGACAGAGTCCAGTGCTGCCTTCAGAGTGACCTCAAGCATGGGAAGGCTGTCCCGCTTACAAGGCTACCGGACAATGCAAGCAAACTCTAGGGAAGAATGGCCCAGGTGGAGATCTGTTTCAAAACTGCATTCCTGGTTTACACCAACAGATATACCAGCTAATTATGGCCTAATTATGGGTATGATTTTACACCTGGATAGATACTACACTGGAAGAACTGTTAGTTTTATACAGTATATTAAACTAGTTCAAAAACCTGCCAGGACACCCAGCTGAGTTCAGATGTGTATTCTTCAGACTAGCCTACACTTGCTACTTGACAGGATATAGTCAATTTTAAGCTAAGATATATTCATGCAGGACGTTTTAAATGGGGTTAAATATCACAACTTTTCTTTGTAACCTAAAGGGTACTCTAGCAAAAAGACTGTACTTTGAGGGAAAAAAAAAATACATTTTTGCTGTGATCCAAAAGTGAAATATACTTCATGTTATAAAAGCATTATTTATGTTCTACTATGAGTCATTTCTGCACTAGATTCCCCAGCAGATGAACATACGTTTTTATGAAGTATAGCTTGTTCTGAACTTTGTTGAAATCAAACAAGTTCACAGATAGATTTATGTTAAGCACTTCTTCTCCAACATTACTGCTAGCAGGGGCAACTCTGTGAGTATTGACAGACAACGTTTCAGGAACTTGCTGACATTTCAGCTAATGTTTAAATCCTTCTGTAACAGGCCCAAATGGCACAGTGGTTAAAATACTGTGGCTTGCTGTGCCATGCCAACATTTCCAGAAGCATCACCACTTCCCAGCATAGAGAGGACTTAGATCAGAGCCCTGCAAACCCATTGACGCATTGCCAAGGGAGAGCACAGCCAAAACTGGCTGGAGTGCAGCCCTTCAGACCCAAAGCATCACCAGCTCAGGAGGGTCATGGAAACAAGATCAAGTGTGGCTTGGCTCCATACACGTCCCAGCTCAGGCTGACAGTGTGCAATGAGACCTCTCCTGTGCTTACAAGAGCAAGGTAATCAGCAAAAAGGAGTGTATGAGCCTAGGTGAGAGCTTGCTCCAGGGAGTCTCCAAGAAGGAACTGTTATCATTTTCACACGGACCATAATCAAGCACAGAAGAAAGGAATAGGAAACATCAAATGATTCACAAGAGGTGCAAAATTCATGCTGGACAGATGACACCAACTAGAAGGTGAAACACAACAGCAAGAGCCATATGCTTCAAAGACCACGGAATGCATGCCACAGTCAGAGCTCATTCCTTTGCTTCAGAGACCACCTTAAGATAGGCCTTTTTCTAGAATTAAAATTTGCAGAATTTGAGCAATACAATTTTCAGATACTATTTGTCTTTGTCTTTTGCGGGGTTTAACTGAAAATTATCTATTTTCGTTGTTTTTAAATGAATACTGTAGATTCAACACAGGCCAGGGAAATCCTGTTATTTTCTTATTTCCAAGGGACTACCCTAAAACTGGATTAGAAACAAAAGCAAGATATCTTGCATATTTGCACCATTTAGCTGCGGCTGGTTCCTGGAAAGTCTCCAGTGCTCAATGTCACCCATCTAGAGCATTTAACATCATATGATTTATTATGTGGACCAAATGCATGGCACTGAAATTTATTTTTTTCCCCTACAGTTTAAAGGAAATTGCCTTATATATTTAAACCAGTATAAGATACATTTTTTAAGTCTTCCCATAGTTCCATTTACAAAATAAACCATAGCAATACTTAAGTAATTAGATTAAACAGGACTGTATTAGATAATATTAGATTAAATTCAGTATTTGCAACTAATTTCTATGGCATCTGCTACAATGGTACCTAACCATCAGGCAGCTTCCCCCACGAGAGCCCCCCTTTTATTGCTGAGTATGACATCAATGTTATGGAATACCCCTTTGGTTGGTTTAGGTCAGCTGCCCTGGCAATGTCCCCTCCCCATCACTTGCCCACCTTAGCCTGCCGGCTCTTGGGGGCTTGGAGGGAGTCCTGATGCTGTGCCAACACTATGCAGCAATAGACACAACACCGTAGTGATACCAGTGCTGTTCCAGCTATGAGTGCAGAGCACAGCATTGTGTGGGTTGCTGCAGGGAAAGTTAACTCCATCCTAGACAGAACCAGCACCCCCCCCCCCTTCTGCTAAATTTTGCCATACTTTGTACCTATTTCATAAAATATATGCACATGTTTGAATTAGTAACACAGTGAGAAATGCATCTGATTCAATTCCTTTTATTACCAGAAACATGTAAGGGGTAAAGCAGGTGCAGGTTATCAGAGAATCTGATCAATGGTTTACTTGCTTCTGGTCAGACTGTACAGCAGTACATTGGCATGCAGATATGGAGGCCCCTTTACTTCAAACTTTGCTTGTATGCGCTACCAGATCTAATTTCTGTGAAAGAACTGCTGATGCTCTGCCCAGTTGCTGCCTGAAACTTAGGCCAAAGCATTCAGGTCTCAGCACACAGTAACATGGATATAGTAATCAGCAGTAATCTCCTTGGTATACAACTTTTCTTCTCCAGTTTCATTTACAATATCAAGTAGTAGAAGGGAGGACAATGTAGAAGAAGCTGGTACAGTATTTTAAGCTTATTTGTTCAAAGCTGTTTTGCAGTTAATGGCAGTGCTTTTTGAACTACAGAACAACTCCCAAGTCTCTGTCCCTAGGCAACACTGACTGTAAGAATACTGCAAAGGGGACTTTGAAATGGTGTTGTATTAACCTAAAGCATCTGTAACTGAGTGTTCAAGAACAGACTTGTAAATCTACATGCTCATATCTTGTGCATTTAAGGTTACTCGAGTTGAAGGAGAGTTGCAGGATGGGGTAGGATTAAAGCACAAGCCTCTCCACTTAGGTAGATGCCTTACAGAGTAGAGTTTTGCACCACTGCAAATTAAGTTTAGTACTTTTGGTCATTATGGATGGGCAAAAAACATCAAAAAAACACAAACCAAGCCGAATGTAAAACATGTGCTCCCAAAGAAGGGATAAGTAGAGAGACAAGCCTATATATATTTACGTATAGATAGATGGATATATACAATATTAATTAAGGCTCACTTTTGAAGGCTGAAATTGAATCTCAAGCATTGGAACCCAAATATCAGAAAAACATTTATACTTTTTCCCTATTAGGAGTAATAATATAAAAATGCATATTGCATTGGTAAGAAAAAAAAAAAAAGTAGCCTTTGGATACAAAATTGTACTTTCTGAATCTGCTTGCCTGATGACCTTAAGCAGGTGATACCACTAGGCTGAGCTAGAAAAAATGTGTAGAAGATCCCTAGTAAAGATGCAGAACACTGATACATAAACTAGTCCTTCTTAGCCAGCCAGTATTGCTGCAATGTAGAGCCAGAGCTAAATGATGTCCCCATTTTCTTATTTTGACTGGAAAATGAATCAAGCACACCGTAACTGGGCAGAAGTGTGGGGACAAGCTCAGAGAACTGTTTCCTCTTTCCCTTCTGTAACACACCAGAGAGGGCGGGGGGGGACACTTTTTCAAGCATGAGGTTGCTCCATGCTCAGTGTGACAATTCCTCCGTTGGCCTTCATGTGGCTGCATCCCACACTTACACAGTGCATCTCCACAGTTTTCTTCAGACCTAACCATGTCTGGCATGGTGCCCACAAGCAAAAGAAACACCACCACACTGGCTCTTCCTGCCAGAAGGTGCATTTTTGCAGGTAGAAGAGCTACATCTCCTCTTGCACTGTGGTACATCTAAGGGTGCTTCTGATGCTTGACCTTGAGAACAAGATAATTTTCTCCTTGCATCATGCCTGTGCATCACCTCAGGCGTTAGCAACAAAACAAACTCTAGTGTAAAATCACCTCCCATTGCCCTATGCAAAGGGATTGCGGCAAATCGGCAATATAACCTTGGAAAAGGTAGGTAGACATATGTAAGTCTTAAAATAAGTACAGTATTCAAGAAAAAAAAATATTGTATGAATTTTGCATGAAGTGATTTCAACTGAGATCACCAATCTCAGTGCTTTAGTTTTATCAGGCCTATGCACAACAACAGCAACTACTCACAAAAACGCTATTATGCAACTGACAACCATGCATCTCCATCAACAGCAAAGGTAAAACCACTAATATTAAAAAACTAACAGTTCCTCAAATTGTTCGAGAATTGATTTTTTAAGGATGCTTTCAGCTTTTCTAGTATTAGTGGAAGAATTATTTAACATTTAAACTGGGGTTTAAGGATGCTCACCCATAAAAATTCAAACTTGGATACAAACTGCTGAAATCTTGAACAAGATCTACAGTAGCATCTAAATTCACTGTAATCAAATTAACATTAATAAAAGCTATTCACATTATTATTCAGATTAACATTTAATGCTTTTACTTAAAATGAAATCATTGATTTTAACACAATGCTTCAAAATTGTAATATTAATAAACATCTGGAATACCTCTTCTGAAATATTTCTTTCCCCTTCCTTTTCAGTTATTAAAACATAGGAAGTTATCCAAGACATCCAAATTTTCCTGAGGGGACAGCAGACTACTGTGGAAGAACACTAGCTATGCCACCCAAAAGATCACTCTGCAAGTGAATTTTCACAACAGCCAGAGATGGAAGTCATTTTACGCAGTGGCCCACTGGTCAGAGCCCTTGACTGTAGAGGAGGAAATCCATCTGCAAAGTCATCTTCTTCCAGATTTAAAGTAGAGACCTGAACTATGTTTCCTGATTACTATTGACTTCATCTATATTGATTCTGAGAGAAACATCTCTCTCTTTCTCCATCAAAACTGTTCCAGCGTATGTTACGTTTCTTAATAATTTCTTAATTGAGATAGGTTGGGGAAAAAGCTTTGCAGCTCTCCTTAGGCCAGTCTTTCTCTCTTTGAACACAGAAGAGCCAGCTTTAATCTCTACTGAACAGTCAGCTAGACCAAGTGGAAAGCTTCAGCAACCACAGTGAGTGAGGAACACTCCCAGAAGAGTTACTCAGTCAGCAGCCTGGAGCTTAAAGCACTCAACTATGGGAAAGGGATCTGAAAACAAGTCTTCATCTCACTGGACAAGTGCCCTGGTATTCATTTTGGGCCCAGTGGGTTTATTCCTTTTACAGAGGCAGCAGAGGAGAAATATCATAAATCAGGACAACAGAGAAAACCATTTAATTATGAGGCCCCAGCCCTTTCTTCAGCATTTTCTTCTGGCTTGCTTAGGTTGACTTCAGACAAGTTTATGGCTCTGGGTGAACCCTTTTCTTGGTGCCTCAGCTATATGAGAAGTCCACAGATCAAGATTCACTTACTAGGACTCTTGTTCAAGGCAGATTGTCTGAAAAGTTCCTCTGAAAAGTTATCAACACAGAGCCCTAATACATATGCAGTACTGAATTAATTACATTAATATGTATTTTTAATCATGTACTTCTAGAAATTTTGCCAATGCATTGTTGAAACCTCTGAAACTCTTTGCTTTTTTATACTGAAGGCCCCAATGTTGTTACTGGGGAGAATGTTTTAACTCTTGGCAGACCTGAACTAGGTGCTCTCTGTTTCAATCTGAATTAAAATCTCTGCTAAAAGGTTATCATTGAACATGAAATTTGTGAACTATTTCAGAAGTTGAGCCAGTTGTCCCTCCTCCTGCCCTATGCTCCAAAGCAATAGCAAGAAATTTAAGATTATTGCTGATACAGGTCATGCATATGCTAGTAATATAATTCTTAAAGAACTTCTTAGTATGTCAAATGACATTTGAAAGACTGCACTAAGTTCTGTGACACAGCAATTTGCCTAAGAGGCCACTTCAAATATATGTTGAAGCCTCCCGCTCTCAACAAAGAAGAATTACTCACACCAGCTAACTTCATAGTATTCAGCACTCCCATTTTCTGTTGTTTGTTTTACGAGGAGCCAGTGCTTACCTCATTTGGTCCCTACATTCTTCAAAACGCATGGAGGGTAATGACACCAGGAATACACAGCCCCTCCTGGGTAGCCCCCTCCCCACCAGCTCTTGAAAGCATTGCCTTGTAAACAGCTATCTTACCCACTCTTTTCATATGGAAATTCAGCTTGGAGGGAAGGAAAAAAAAAAAAAAACAAACCCTTCAAGACAAGCAAAAAGCCTCAATAACTGACACAGTAATAGGAATAAATGAGGACAACTGCCAGCAATAGAAAGAGTCTGTCAAAAGACTGCAGTTAAGCTTTACAGTAGTTTTTACAGTACCTGAAGGCTCAGTATCCCATTACGTCTCTGCAGAGGCTGAGAGGTGTCAGAGCAGCAACTGCAGAGCTCAAAGCTCTCTTTCTTTCCTCTTCCCTAAATAACATAGGGGGATGAGCCCAAATCAAGCAACAGGCCCACCTGGTGTACCTTCAAGACAAATACAACTAGGACAGGGCATTCAGAGACCCACCTATGGAGGTACAGTTTGAGAGAAAAAAGGCTTTTCTCTGTCCTCCTAACAACCTGAATGATCAGTCCTTTGGCCTCTCTCTTTGCTTGAACAACTCTAGTCTTTTTACCTCTTTGCTCCCAACATCTGTACCATCTGCTTGGTGTTATACAAAACAAAGAGATGGTTTCACTGTATAAAAAATGAAGAAGGGAGATATTTACTTTTTAAAAGTTATCACATCTTTATTAAAATTTGAAAAGAAAGTTCATTCAGGAGAAGGAAAGGCTGTGCTAACAGCTTGGGGTTGATTTTTTTACTTTCACTTCAAAGCATTTTTGAAATTCAAATACAATTCAGAATGGCGTAAGTTTTTACAAGTCAAGGTTCATTTTCAGAGATGTACCCTATCAAATTTATATGTAATTACACAGTATTTTTTTCATATGCCAGTGAGAAATAAATTAAAATTTGGCATGACATTACAGCTTTCCGGGGAAAAAAAATGACAGTATTTGAGACTCCAGCTTTCCCCTAATGAAATCTGTGTTACATCACCTTTAAATCTAGACACAGACAATCATGTATTTGGCGTTTTTAATGTCATGTACATAATGTTTTCACTTCTCCCATATTATGTCAGACATGCAGCGAATCCTTCAGTCTCCTAGGAAATTCAGGGTGGTACTCCTCCAATATTTTGGCACAAATGATCATTTTCCTATCAATAATTCTCATCTTGTAGATGATTCCTTCCACACATGTAGCAGACCTCAAGGTAGTAAAGGACTGGTCCCAAGAGAGATATATTGGCGTCCAAATGTGGTTTGTTTGTTTGTTTTTTTAAAGAAAGCACTACAAGGGGACCCTTGGGACAGTTCTTGAGGTCTTCTGCAAAGGCAGTACAAATATGTCATAGTATCCAGAGAAAACTGCCCAAACGACGGACAAGGGGTGCATGGAAATTGTTACATCTTTATGTAACAATCTAAGAAAACTAATGAAGATGTGAAGACCACCAGTATTTATAAAGTGATTGTGGGGCCAGGTAGAGAGACTCTAAGTGATAATTCCTCTTTGCAACAGGGCTCCCAAGTATAAACCCATCTTCTTCGGGCAATTTCTGTGTACCAAAACACAATGTCCTTATGATGAAAAAAATACGGGGGGGGGGGGGAGGGACGGGGGGGGGGAGGGGCAATGTCCCTATCACAGGGAATAGAAACAATAGCAATGCTAGGAAATAGGCTGCTAGAGGGCAGCACATACACATACTCCTAAAGCAAACTAGAAAATAACATGGCAAACATGAAACCTAGTTATTAAAAATCTACCAAGCTTTGTTTAGTTTTTAATCACCTTTGCTAGAGGTGATATAAATGTTAATAAAATGTTTCTTCATGATATGGCATATATTGCTGGACTGTACTAAGACCATAATATGGTGGATATGGTATGAGAATCCAAGATAAGAAGACAAACACTGAAAGGAAAACAGATTATAGCAACTAGCTCTCAGAACACATTATTATGAAGAGCAAGAAATTTTCATTTCAGGTAGCAAAAATGTTAACACTCAGTAGTGGAACAGAAGTAGTGGAATAGAAGACAAAAATAAACCCACCATGAAATAAACCAAAGAGATATTGCCAAGATGCATCTAACTTCTTTTTCACTTTACAGAATACTTTGATTTTTCCTAATTTTCTTACATTTCTCAAATATCCAGAGCAAGCAACTTTCAGCATAGCAATTGTCTGAGAGCTGCTTAGCTATGTGATTTTGTTTGTTTTTTTCCATACTCCCTTGTTGAAACTTTTCATAAAAATCAGGAAAATCTTACTTATATCACAAATTGCATTTAAAAGACTACTAGACTACTACTGAAGAATCACCAGTGAGACAAAGTTCTGCAAACATTCTTGCAGAAAAAACATCGCTTCTGTCACTGCTCATCAAAAATGGATGAAAGGGTTCATGAATACCACCAAAGTGTTCTGATTTCTGTTTTCAAGATGATTTTGTACTTGTTCAGTTCTAGATTTAACCTTGTTTCCTGAAATAATTTTTGATTTATAGAGACAGTTCTACATTTTTTTTTTAATTATTTATTTATTTAAGTATACAGCCAACTCCGCTGGGAACCAAATCTTACATTTCCAGAAAATTTGGGTTATTCAAGCCAATAATCGATCCTCAGCATTTTATACCGTAACACTGTTCACTTATTTACTTGAAATAAGTAGAACCGTCAGTATAGCCCTGTTGTTGGTTGGTTTGTTTTAGACGAGTTCCAGAATAAACACTGAAACTAAAAAACTAAAATACCAAATTGCAATTTCTGAAATCATTTTGTATCTCTAATTACTTGTGCAATTAGCATGAATAATTAGAACAAGATGGACAGTTAGGACTTCTAGAATGACTATACATCTCTGAAAGAAAAGGTAAAGGACACGGGAGCCAAGGCAATGATGTTGAGCCTGCAGGTGACGGGGGAAGAGCTGTACACAAGTGGATGCGTGTTGTGAGTTTACAACCAGCTCTGCAGCTGGTGCTGCAAGTACTGCTTTGGCTTTTCTGGCCAAGGACTCCTCTTTCAGGGAAAAGAACTAAGAGATGGGATCCATTTGTAAAAGTAAGATAAAAGCAGCTTTGCCAAAAGCCTTGCCAACCTGGTAGGTACATTTGGGAACAATGAAAACAGCTTGCAGTTAAGTGAGAGAACAGAGATAAAGGGAAGCTAAGTTTCTAAGAGCTCTCAGGAAGGATAAAAGAGCTTAAAAGGGCACCACCTCACACACAGGTACACAAACACATACAGCCTGGGAAACAAACTGGAGCAAGCAGAGCAAATGCGCAACTATGGCTTTGTTGGAGTACCTTTGACACCACGGTACACAGGGCCACGGCTCTACAAAGGATAGATGAATATAGACAAATAAATAAAGCAAATAAATCCAATCTCCTGCAGTCCTATTGAATATGTGAAGAGAAACCCCTATTTTAAAATATCAAAATGAATAACTTGGAAAGAGCCGTGCCTTTGCAATATATTCAACTTTGCACTGAGGTATCTTGATACTCTCTTAATCTTCATATTTTTGCAGTCAAATATTTATTCTTCCAATATTTCCCCATATCTAATTCAATTTAGCAGTCAAGAAAGCTCATCCCTAAGCCTCATTTCATGCCGAACAGTTATATTTTCAATATGACTCACCAGATTTTCACCTTCAGGAAAGCAGGCTAACATTCATGAATTTGCAAAGGCATGCTGTCCCCAATTTCTGATTAGGACTAAGCAGATGTTACTTCTGTGTCCATTAAACCGCCTTTTTTTTTTTTTTTTAAAGTTTTATCAATTTTAATTAACATATACATGGCTTTGGAATCAAAATGCCACAATATAAAATGCATCAAAATTTTGATACAAGTGATATTGGTAAGGAACACAAACACAACCTAGAGCTATGTGAAAAAATATGCATTTTTAATTTTCTCCTGACATTTTGCCCTGAAGGGATCCAAGCAAAGCAAGTCTCTGATCAGGGTACTCACTGCTGATTGTACTCTGTATTCTTCCTGGAAAATGCAATTCTCAGCACAAGTGGATGAATTAGAGTTTAGGCATAGTGAAGGTAGAGAAATGATTTGGGAAACTGGAATCCTTTCTTAATCCTCTACTAAGGGAAAGCAGGCATCTGAAAATTTTGCTATGTCAGTCAGGGAGGAAGCACAGTATTACACTGTACAGGTAATTCACACCCCTTTTTCTCAAGCCCATATTTGCAGTTGCATTGAAATTTTTCTAGAACTGGAAGTTAGCAACTCAGTAGGCTTTCCTGGCAGTAATTACATAAGTGCTGAGATGCCACCTGACTTTCTTTGAGAGTCCTTTGTTCACCTGAACAGAACTGCATGTACCATTTTCTTACTGCACAGGAACACTGAGTAGACTAAGAGAAAGGATCACTCTGAATGATCACAGGAGATAATTTCAAAGCATTAGGAAATGTTTAACTTTTAAAGGTTTGCTTTTTTGGGGCACAGGGAAGGGAAGAGTATAAGAAAGGGGAGAATGAATTTGCTTGCATTTCAAGCTTTAAAATTACTGATTCAATGAAATATCTAAATTGGGGGATTCTGAAACATACTGTACAGACATATGCGCTATCAGCTGCAAACTACTCCTACGGCACTAAGAGTTGAATGCAGTGCCATATGTTATGCCAAGATTACTGATTTTCATTAGATGTGAAAGAAGATTTCCAATTTTAATTTTCATTTTCAATCATTATTTTATTTGGCAGTATAAACGCAATGATGATAGACAGTATCTTGATTTGACCTCTGAGCACCTGCTGCAGGTATAGAATCATAGAATGGCCTGGATTGAAAAGGACATTAAAGACCATCTAGTTTCAACCCCCCTGCTCTGGGCAGGGTTGCCAACCACTACAGCAGGCTACCCAGAGTCGCATCACGCCTGGCCTTGAATACCTCTAGGAATGGGGCATCCACAACCTCTCTGGGCAACCTGTTCCAGTGCCTCACCACCCTCTGAGAGAAAAACTTCCTCCTAATATCCAAACTAAATCTCTCCATCTTAGTTTAAAACCATTCCCCCTTGTTCTATCACTATCTACACACGTAAACAGGCATGCCCCCTCTTGTCTATATGCTCCCTTCAAGTACTGGAAGGCTGCAATGAGGTCTCCCCGAGCCTTCTCTTCTCCAAGCTAAACAAGCCCAGTTCCCCTCAACCTTTCTGCATAGGAGAGGTGCTTCAGCCCTCTGATCATTTTAGTGGCCCTCCTCTGGACCCGTTCCAAGAGCTCCACATCCTTCTTGTGCTGGGAGCCCCAGGCGTGCATGCAGTATTCCAGGTGGGGTCTCACAAGAGCAGAGTAGAGGGGGACAATCACCTCCCTCTCCCTGCTGGCCATCCGTTTTTTAATGCAGCCCAGGACATAGTTGGCCCTCTGGGCTGCAAGCACACACTGCTGGCTCATGCCCAGCTTCATAAAGGGCTGCTCTCAAGTTCTTCTCCCAGTCTGCATAAATACCTGGGATTGCCCCAGCCCAAGTGCAACACCTTGCACTTGGCCTTGTTGAACCTCATTAGGTTCTCATGGGCCCACTTCTCCAGCCTGTCCAAGTCCCTCTAGATGGCATCCCTTCCCTTTATTGTATTGACTGCACAGCTCAGCTTGGTGTCATCTGCAAACTTGCTGAGGGTGCAGTCAATTCCATCGTCTATGTCATTGATAAAGATATTGAAGAGCACCAGTGCCAAGACCAACTCCTGAGGGATACCACTTGTGCACAGCCTCCACCCAGGTACGTTCCCTCTCCATTTCTCCCTTTCCCTTTCAAGTTTAAAGGGAAAAAAAAAAGAGAAACTTTGAGACTGAGCAAGCCCTAAGGATTTTACTGGGCAAGAATAACAACCTCATCAATCACACTGGTTCGGTGCAAGAAAGCTATGAAGGATAGCAACCCACGCCTTGTAGCTTTTAAAGAAAGATCAGTCTTTATATTAAAGCTGGAACTGTGTTAGCACAGAACTTTTCCTGTACAGAACAGGGCAATCCTATGAAAGAGCTGGCATTCCCATCCATCCTTTCTCACCTTCTGACTCTAGCAACAGGGTGAGAGAAGAATGGGAAAAAATTTAACATTGATTGCCCTCCTTTTATGCGCACAGGGATGGGTAAATAGACTAGGAGGAACATGAAGACAAAAGTGCAGTGTCCCAGTTCCATGTCCATGCTGACTATCTACAGTATCACTCTGTGTGCTGGCCCCATGAAACTTGCAAAAAACAATTTAATCCCATCTTTGAAGAAATGGCAGAGGGTGTGAAAAAATGGTCAGAGGAGTTTACTCTGCTCCTGATGCTGCACAGTGGGATGCTGTCCCTGGCTGAAGCAGCGTGAGGAGTTGCAATTCCACTTAATTTTCAGATACCAGCCTAGTGTCGTAGTTTTTGCTTTATTACCTGAAGAAGATTGATTTCCTCAAACATTTAATATTAGGAACAAAAATGATTACAGCAGGTGGAGCATTCATAATGACTTAATCTGCTTGAGCAAGTAGCTTCCAGTTTAAAAATAAATAAATAAAAAACACACACAAGAGGAGAACCTATGATCACAGCAAAAAAGGATTACCTTCCCTAAAACAGCCACCTGTGTAGAGTCTGAAAAGCAACAGTGGTTCAACAGAATGGTTCAAGGGAAGCACTACAAACAAGTAGTGTTCCAGGAAGAAATAAATGTGAAATGCACCCATAAAAATGAGGAGTTTTCCTGGGAGACAGAGGGTGATGGCCATTTTTTAGTGACATTGGGTTGTATAAGCAAAGACAAGCTAGTTCTCCAGGGACAGCTGTATATCAAACTTCACTAACACTACAGCTCTCCCCACAGCAAAATGCCAAGCTATCCATTAATGACCGTAAGTACTTGCAGATTTATCTATTTCCACACCCGTGAGCATTTCACTATTTTTCAGGTAAGAGATAGGCCCCCAAAGCTTTTAGTTTGCATTAGAGACAACAGCTCCCATGTGCACAGAAAACAGCTGTGAATGACACTGTATGTATGTAGCACAGGTCACCAAATGCCAAGGACTGGCAATAGTCACATAGACACTGTCTCTAATAAAGCTGCTCCCTACCCCTACTTCAGTAACCAATCTGTTCTCCCCGTTTTCTCCATCTTTGATGTTTAAAGTAACTTCAAGCAATGAAACATACCTAATTACACTTCAGTTTGTCACCAGCCCAGATAATTCATGTAGTCTTCTAATGCTACCAGATTAATGGCTTTCACTTTCCCATCTCTTTGCACTTAAACGAGGTCAACAGTTTCTGTAGTTGGATGATCTGCCTCCTTAGTATCATTTTTCTTTCATTTTATGCAAGATTTAATACATTCAATTTACAATTTCTTAGAAAAATGTTATTTCAATTCACATAAAATAGTCTGCATTTTAGAATGCCAAGACAGCAGCAAAAGATCACATTTTCCTTATGGAAAGTACTCATGTAGCACCTGCTAGTAAAACTGAATGCAACAGAATACGTATCTACAGATTTCCTATTTCTTGATTTTCTTTCCAGCTCCTCAAGGTGCCTCAGTTAATAATATTCTGACAGAGCAGTACCAAGTTATAAAATATAACTGTACATCTCAGTCTACCTTTTGAATCAAAACTAACTTTCTAATATGGCAGAGGCATAACTGCTGTAAACTGGAGTCGCTATCAGGGTCCAGTTTATAGTATGCAAAGGATACTGTTAGCTAATAGCTGGCAGTGCAAGGTCAAATACAGAGACCACTGGGCCGTGAAGAGGTATTTATTCCATTTGCTTAACACCATGCTGAGCTTATAGTACCTACTGGAAAGTGGAATCCCCTTTTTAGTTCAGCTTGTACTAGCTTAATTGGAGAGTAATTTTGCATGAAATAGCTCTTGAGGCTCAGGCAGGACAGGAGCACAGGTAGGTCAGTAGTTCCTGTTGCATTTACAACACCAATGATGGCACAGCTATAACCAACCCCAAAATAACACTGCTTGAGCAACACTAAGCTTACTAGTGGCTGTTAAATTATTCTGCACTCTTATTTTACTGATCATGTGAAGCAGGGCAAATATTTCTATTCAGCATGTCTCTGGCTGTTAGATCATTAAGGTACCTGTACATGTTTGACATCTCAGAGATATATCATTTCTAAGAAAGGTACTATTTTACACAAATATGTATGTAAGACATGCATGTGTGTGTACATACACAGGCAAAATGCAACCCAAGACACACATGGCCAATGTATCTGAGCTCCTCCTGTTCTCTCAGTGCAGTGAGGTGAAACTCAAAACCTGACCAGCCAAGAGCAAAGAGACAGTTGTTTGCTGTTTTAAAAACAATAATCTACCTGGATTATTTTGTTGGGTTCTCCATTTCAAGGTTGTGTGAAGAGATTAACAGCTTGTTCAGTAGTCTAGAAATGCTGTATGGAGTCTTTGACTTCTGGGAGTCTAATTCACACAAAGGCCACTTTGGTGGTGGTGACAAAAAGGCATTACTTTACATCCACTCATCAGTAACCTGTGCAAAAGGAGCCGATGGCCAAAGCCTACCTACAAGCACAAGGGATGGCTGCATCGTGAAGTCCATATTGATCACATAAGAGGTGCCACACACTGCACAAGCTAAGGAATGAAACAACCTTCCAGGCAATTCCTTCATGTCGGAACTGGGGCACCCTAGCAAGGAATTACACTGCCACTTCCCTGGTCTGCTGCACAAGAGTCTCATTTTCTACGACTGTATTTGAATAACCATTCTGGTTTTGTTTTGCTTTACATAAAGCATATACTACTTCCTAATTTCCTCCAGGCATGAAAACAGTCCAGTAGAATCATTAAATCATTAAGGTCGGATAGGCACAGATGAAGCAATTTTAAGTATTTTTAAATCTTCCAGGCAGAATGACTGGAATATTCATTTGAAGTAACAATTATACACACATTTTCTAGCAGAGGTGACTGCATGAACGGACAACAAAAGCATTCCCAATTCTCACAACCACATCTGTTCAGTCACACACAGAGGGGGAAGACTCAAGTATGTTTTTAAGAAAGCTATCCCTGTCATATGCCCTGTGAGAAGTATCTAAAGTACAATATTAATAGCAATAACAACAGTTGATCCACAGGTATTATGCCTGGACGTAGTCATAGAGGCTTGAAATCTGAAGAGTTTGGTGAGTGATACACTAAATATTTGTGCAGTACGGATGTGATCACTTGGTTTCTATACTGAAGCACTGACTGCTTTGATTTTAGTGCTTTGTCTCTAGCTGCTAAACACAATAACACCCACTATACCTTTGTAGTAAGATCTTCAAAGGACTCCAGCAAGTTAGGTCTGGTTTTTCCCTGCTCAGCCTAATTCTAGCATTCTTTAATCAGCTTATGCTTTTCTGCATGGCTTCCCAGCACATCAGTTAAAGACAGATGCAAATATGCTTTTCACACAGGCTGGCCTACATATAGAATATGGGATATGGCTTTTGATAGCACTCCTTGGTTTTACCAATTTAAAAAAGAATGGAGCCCTACTCCAAACTTTCTATAATCCCTCCAGTCTAGAGCAGTATGTTGAATAAATCCAAGAGGATTTATTCACTCACTTCCCACCACTGCATTTCCCTTATTTCCTATGGACAGTCACAGATTGTGGTTATCGAGTCCAAAGGCTTCTGCTCCCTACACAACTAAAGCTTTTTATCATCAAGTGGGGTATTGCACTACCAGTTAGCTCACTTCCACAGATGGTATTTACTCTGTAGCATCAGGTGGATGACACCCATGTTTCCTCATTCCTATTTTTAACTGTATTTACTTCTACTTAAAGGTAAAACAGTAATCTAGAAGGAAACACACAGTTAGGGGAACAGAAAAATAACAAATGTTATTTTTGTACCCAATGTGTTCTGTGTGCAGCATTGCAGAAAGTCAAAATTCACAGCACCAATTTGTTCTATGGCTTCTCAGCTATCGCCACAATCTTCTGAAGTTTTTGCCTAATTACTTTTTATTCAAAGTAAGTAATTGTCACTGTCTCCTTGACTTTCAATTCCATTAAGATGGTTCCTCACTCAGGTCAAGTGAGAGCAGTCTCAGCACTGCCCTGGCTTGTTCTGCGTGTTGTCAGGGATGCACCCTTCAACCAGAAGGCATTTTAGCTCTGCTATGCTCCTGCATAACTAACTAGAAATTGGCACTGCAAAGCTGTGTTTTCTGTGTGTGAAAGCTTTAACTGAGCCACTGCAGTCAAAGATTAGCTGCTTCTCTGCACTATCCCAGTAGCACACAAGTCAGCAAATATTTATAAACTTATCATTTAATATATAATAATAGCATCACTATTTGCTGGTGGGAGGGAGGGACAGAGGAAATAAATAAAGAAGTAAAAGAGAGAAATGGAGACTATATGTCTTCTGAAAACAGTCAGCTCCCTGCCATAGAAGATTTAACTACCATCGTTTTGGGGCTTATCCATAAATTTCCCTCTAATTTTTCTCATTAACATGTCATCCTCAGGAGTTTAAAAACATTTTGGTGCTGTAACAAATGAAATACAAGCACATTAAGTGATTCTTTCCTAAAGGTCTGTGGTATTGTGTGGCTACTATTCAAATCACAAGTTCTTTATATCTTGTTTAGTAACAACCATACACTAACCAATAATAAATGTCCCTGTACTCTCTTCACACCTACTCTGGATGCTAAGGAAAGAAAACTTGGCAGCCAGTGGTACTAGTTTCATTCAGGCAGGACCAAGTTTGTTGGGGTTGCCCTGTCCAACTCATTTGTTTTTCCATCTTATGCTCATATATACAGCTCATTTTCATGTGTTACATAGGATCACTCTGACAGTATTTCACATGAGTATAACCATGAGTTATAAAAAAACTAAACACTATTTATTAAATGAACAAACTTCATTTCTTATACAGTGTTTCTTATTCTGCAATCCGCTGTGTTTATTCACTTGCTCACTGATGCATATTTCATTAATTTGAAACAGACTTCCTAGTCATTGCTTCAAACAAAGCTCCAGGCCAGTAAAACATTTAACAAGAACAGAACAGAATTTTGGGAGTGTGGATAATCCTACTGAGAGAACTGAAGCAGAATCAGCAGTACCGGCAATATCTGCCCCCTCTGCAGAGTAAGAATGAAATAGGAAAAAGTTTCTCTCTACCCTCAAATATTTGTGAAACAATCTGCTTTTACAGTACTTAACAATCACACTTTTCTCCAGTAAAGGAGGTTTTGCATTTATTGCCAGAAACTGCATGTCTAAAAATATAAGATGCAAAAAGGAATCTTACGATACTGATGAAGTGAGAAGAATCTTAAAGCTTTGAGCTAGATTCTTGACGGCAATAGAGTGCGCTAAGAATAGCAAATGAGTAGGAGTAGTCAAGACTGAAAAGTTTCTGAAGTGCTTTGCCAATTTCTTCATAGAAGCTCTTATTCAGGCTGTTATGTGAGAATGTTAAATATTTAGTATCTTGAAAGGTAGTTGGGAAATGTCTATTTAGGGTTTGCACACCATTCAGTGGAGTAGCCACAGCATTAGTAGGAACAGTAATTGTCTTACATTTGTTGACAGAGAATTGCTCTGGCTATATCAACTAACTCAACAAAAGGACATAGTGACACGTTAGGCCAAAAGACACCTAGTTAGTGTCTCTTTCCACATGCATATAGCAATGCAGTTGGAAGGTGCGTAATATAAGGATTAAAAAAACCCAAACAACCAGCCTTTGCTAGGCAGGCAAAAGAAGGATGCTTGATTAGATGTGTCAAAACCTATTCTGGCACAGCTCAATCTGAATCTCTGTTCTCCAGAAGAATATACATATCATTACAGAAGCTAAATTGGTATAGAGAGCCAAATTCTTGACATGAGAAAGTCTCCAATAAACTTTTTCATGAAAATCTGGAGTGAGCAAACCTCAGAATTGGTGCAAGAACTTGTGGAGGCCATAAAGTTCTACATCAGGGCTTCATTCTTTTGGCTTTTTTAAAGAGAAGCTAACACTGACACTAGGGATACCAGGACTCTGATACTACCTGAAGTCTAGTATACCACTCTTTCAAGAAGGTGAATTTTTACCTGATCCATATGTAAGACTTATTTTTGGATACATCAAAGGGAACTGGGATTGCATGGTGACAGGAGGTTTGGTGTGAAATCAAGCAACCAAATAAAACAATGGACTTGATTAAACAAATAGGCAATTGCATAAGTAAGAATACAAACATTCACTTGCTACATGAGTAATGGACATTTGTATATACAAGGGTTGCAAAAATAAGCTAGCAAGTGCAGTTTATATAGCTGTATTAAGACTAGGGTCTTGAACATCTCTTAGGCTAGTGGGAGTAATCACTTGATAGCCTATAACTTTAGAAAAGCCATACATTTGTTTTCCTTTAAAACTTGCTAATTTTCAATCTGGAATAGATATCCTCCTCTGTATCCTTTTCTGCAGCTGAAATTTGCACTTGAAGTATGTTATGTAAGTATGTTATTGTCCTGGTTTCAGTTAGGACAGAGTTATTATTCCTCCTAGTAGCTGGTAGGGTGCTATGTTTTGGATTAGGATGAGAAGAGTGCTGATACCATAATACTATGGCTACTATTTGAAGACTTTTATGAAGCTCCATTACCTCAGGACTATCACAGCAACATCCATATTCCCTGAAGGCAAGTGAGTGCATTCGCTACATTACCACATTTCACACAAACCATGAATAAAGACCTGTTGAAAGACCCAGATCCTGCATGCCATACAGCCGACTGCTAAACAAATCCAGTTCAGATACTTCAATAGAACACAAGAAAGGTAATTTTATGTGGATTATTTTTGATTGGCAGCATCAACAAATGCTGGAGCAGGCAGGGATTGCACATTCTTTTCATTCTGCTTGGGTCACTAGTTTACAGCTTTCTGCAGTCTTGCATTCGTGCACCAATTCAAATTGTTTGCTGATATTTTATTGAAAATGCTCAGTCAGAACGGCTGTTTTCTTTCCTGTTCATGCCCTCACCTCTGCTTCACTTAAACAACTGATTCCCCATAAGAACTTGTTATTTCTTGTCCATAATTAACAAAATGCTGCAAGAACTCAATAGGTCTGTGGACTTTCCAGCTCTACTTTCGCTCTGAACCATGGCTACTAGAAAGCTTGACAGGATCAGTGATAACACTAAGACCTTCTGTTCCCAAAACAAAATGTCCCTTGGGTGCAGGAGCAATGATGCTCCACTGAGTAGGACTGAGCAGACATACCCTGGCTTCCAGGCTGATTCACCAGTATATTCATTAAAGTTTTCATCACAGCAATGATACCTGTTCCTGTGTTTAAAGACAGTTAAATCAATTACATAAAATAATTGTGTACAGTAAGTACTGTATTTAAAATCACTCTCCTTACGCTTATCCTGGCAGCATTATGTGAGATAATTTAGTAAAATATTCCTATATGCTGTTTCAAGGCTGTGAAATTGGACAACTTGCAAGAATCTTGCTTATTGTTCCCAATGTATCCTAATGTAATTTTAAATTTCACTTCATTATACTGCTAATATTTAAGCTCTTTCCTTTTCACCTAGAGACTTGCAGTACTGCCACTGTGGGAACCCATCATCTAGCATTTCTCACCAAATTCAGAGCAACAACTTGAGTCATCCCCATTCCAGTCAGTCACTCATGCCACTTGATATACATTCTCTTTAATTTTAAGTCACACAAAATCATCTGAGTGACAGCCTCCTGCAGCCCCAGGATTTTCTGGCTTCTGCATCATTATGTCTCTCTTGTTAGCACTTCTTAGTGTTCAGAAGTCTTCACTATGAGACAAATGTAATTAACAAAATCTTTTCTATTAACATTATAAAAACACAGTCCCTTTACATGCATACAGAATGCATACATGCATACATGCCTTACTACCTGATGATATCAAAGCACTGCATAAACATTCATAAAAAGTTCTCATGGTCAACACAAGGAATCAAACATGCAGGAGGTTTCTAAAGCTGATGTTTCAGAGACCGATAACACCTCAGCCCTACAGGGGCACCTTATAATATTGCAGAGAAGTCTTCTAAGTTCTTTGCTTATGACAAGTCCTACTGCCTCATTTCTTGCTGTTTTCAAGACAAAACAGGGAAAGTAGTAAATATGTGGAACTGACATCCAAACTCCTTTGCTTTCATGTCAGGGAGAGGGTATCCACAGAATCATCTAGATTGGAAGAGACCTGCAAGATCACCTAGTCCAAACTATGACCTAACACTAACAGTCCTCCAATAAACCATACCACTAAGCTCTACATCTGAACATCTTTCGAAGACCTTCAGGGATGGTGACTCAACCACTTCCCTGGGCAGCCTAACAACCCTTTCAGTAAAGAAGTTTCTCCTACTATCCAACCTAAACCTCCCCTGGTGCAACTTTAGCCCATTCCCCCTCATCCTATCACCGGGCACATGTGAGAATAGACCAATCCCCACCTTGCTACAGCCTCCTTTAAGGTACCTGTAGAGTGCGATAACTTCCCAACTTTCAGCACACACCTAAGGTTTGTCTTCAGTGCCTTTTTTTCTGTCTCAGACCAGGACAAGAAAATTGTCCTTTAATCAGCAGAGGATGAAAGATGAATCAAAGTAGCTGGGAAGTACAGCCAGGCATCCTTCTGCCTCTACCTAAAGGAACTTATGCCCCTCCATATGAGAAAGGCTTAAGTGCAAGGCTTTGATGTTCTTATTCATGCCCAGTGTGCAAACGGGATGGGGGGCTTATATCAAACCAGATGGGCTGGCCTGGGGAGCCAGGTACCAGCTTCCAGGTGGACATTCAGAACCAAAAGTAAATGAATTAGGAGGAAGGGCTGCTACATACATTTAGAAGACATGGGTATAGTTAGTATCCTGACACCTACTTCATGCACTTGACAACCCCACATATGCTCAGTCATGACTCCATCTTATTCCTTGCTTTATTCAGGCACAGAGATTTATGGCTTAGTGTTGGTTTCCCTCTGAGGATAATTTTGGCTCCTGGTACAAGACTGTGGGGAAGAGACACCTTGTTCTATCACCATACCAATGGGCTACAAGGGAAACTGGACATGAGTGGATATGTATTGTCTGTTTATGTGGTTTTGTAAGATGGCAGGAGTCACATTTACAAGAAAGGAGACATAAGACTGTGATCTCATGCTTGCACCAGAAAAAGATAGTTATCAGGGAATATGGCATGCTTAAACAAGTAGTAACATGCCAGTAATCTCCATCTTATGCATTAACATAGCACTTAAACCAAAGACCTTGAGTTTCGGCACACAGATGGTGAAGGTATGAGACCATATCTGAGATCCTGTGTCCAGTTTTAGGGTTCCCAAGCTCCAGGTCCCCCAAGAAAGACATGGATATGCTGGAGGTAGACCAGCAAAGGGTGCCAAAGATGATTAAGGGCTTAGAGTATCTTTCATGTGAAGAGCGGCTGACATAGCTGGGACTATACAGCCTGTAGAAAAGAAAGCTCAGGGGGATCTTAACATATATATCTCATGGCAGGTTGTAGAGAAGGTGGAGCTCTTCTTAGTAGTAGCCAGTGACAAGACAAGAGGCAGTGGGCACAAACTGAAATAAAAGAAATTCCATTTAAACATATGAATAAATGATGGCATGGTGGTGAGGTCAAACACTGGACCAGGTCACACAAAGAGGTTCTAGAGTCTCCATCCATGGAAGATATTCAAAACCCAACTGGACTCAGTCCTGATCAACCAACCTACTATAGTTGATCCTGCTTTGAGCAGTGCTAGACATCTCCAGAGGACCCTTCCCAACTCAACTATTCTGTATGCATAGCTTCTTTACTGAACAGAAGTAAATCATTATCCCCTGTGTAGCAATGACTAGAGAATATGTCATACAGGCACACTGCACAGTAGTCAGAAGTGGTGCTTGTCTGTCAAAGATATTGGTAACCTATGTCACTTTCTCAGCAGTCTTCCAGCTCCTGACAAATAGACTGTGTCACTCACAACTGGACAGCCCCCAGTAGAAGATAATTTTCAGCTCTTACAATCTCACTGTTTGACTCAGGATTTCTCTAATTCCAGAAACACACACACAATTATTTAAATGAAACACTGCAGAGTCATTTGGCTTTGGTTATTAGCTGTTACTGCAAACTGTTAGAATGCTATTGGGCATTTTTTTCTGATATACTTCAAAACAGGCTTGCAAGAGGAGATTTTCAGTATAGAAAGCAACCGTCTACTTTTGGTCCTTTGGTCTTTCTCTTGAGCAAAAAATGAATAATCATTTATTTCAATTGCCCTTTTGTCCTTTCCAGGGATTTTTCCCTTAAGATTGTCATAAGAACATATAAGCCTTTCCTTTCTCAATGCTCAAATTTAGATTTTGAAGTTGGTATTTGGGGTCTAAGGAGGCTAATGTTTCCCATTTTTTGATTAACAACCCTGTTACCCAGTGAGAATTCCAAAAGTTTCCCATAATCCTCTCTGGCTCTTTCAACTAGGTGTTAAAGGACAAATTTAGTGAAGTGAAACATGGGCAACAAAGGCTAACATTTTCACATACAAGCAATGTAGAACATGAAATCAGATACCTGCAAGACTAAGTTCAAAACCTGGCTTTGTAACCTAATTTCCCTCCAAGTCTGTTTTCATCACATCACAAATGCTGCCAAGTCCATATATCTGTGCATCTGTGAGAAGGAAATGTGCCCAGAGAAAGAAAAAGCATATGGATGAGGAAGAAAGGGAAAGGAACGGTTTACTGCTGCAGTTGTTAAACTGGCAGTTCCCATATCATTAGCAGAGCACTAAGCACTTCACAGGCCTACTCCAATGGCTCTAAACCAGCAGAATACTACTTCATGTGTGTACCCAGTGGCCATTACTCCCCTCACTTGGCAGTATCTGGGCAACCTGAATTAAGGGACCTCTACCTACAGCAAATAGAATGGATGTCTTATCCTTTCCAGTCTTGCCCTCAACTGAGAGGAGGCAGCAATACGCAGCATTGCAGTAGGCCTCGATGCACACACAAGCCTGAGCTTTGGTTTTCCCCTCAGTCTCCAGACAGCGAGACAAAGGCCCCACAACATCTTTTAAAGTACTGAAATTTTATCACTGTTCTGTGTCGATTCACCTGGGAAAACCAAATAGCAACACCCTTTTCCTTCAGCTTCCTGAAGCATGGGGAAAAAAAAAAAAAAAAAAGTTGAGTAATATTTAGGTCACTAATAATTATAAAAAATGTGCTAGGAAAGTTTACTTTAAAGATTTTCAACAGCACTTTGGGTTACTGTAAGATGGGATTTACAATTTTAACTGTTCAATGGTCCTTACTAAAGCAGAGACTTGATGACTACCTCAAATAAAGCACTGTTAACATTACTTACTATTAGAAAAACACAGTCCTTAACCAAAATATCTGAAAGTCAGACAGTCTGCAAAGGGAAAAGAGAGATCAAGCCCAGGTACTGTTAGCATTGAACTGCAAAGCAAGTTGTTTTGATGACTCCGGATCTGCTGAAGGCCTGCAAGCTTACTGGAAACATTTAACATTTTAACTGTCCCAAGTAAAATTATTTGATCAAGTATATTTTGAAAGCACAAAATTCCTGCCACGTCAGCAGAAGACTAAGTAGTTTCTCTGCACAAAATGGGATTCTACAGGAAGAAAACCAACGAACCGTTTGGGAAATGACCACCTCTCCACCAATCACAGAGGCAGGCTCAGTGTTATTTTTCAGCTTCCATTGATGAATCTTCCTTTTAGCATCAGGAACACTACTTTATTCACATTTATCCACTAAAAGAAGTTTGATTTTTAATCTAGATTTATGCTTTCAGTGTTAAAAGTTGTAGGAGAAACTAATATACTGAGTAAAACTTCTTAGAAATATCAGGGGTATGTCAATATCATCAAATTTCCTCTTACAGTTCCCCCAACATCTTTCCTGACAGATAACACATAAATGCATATAGTACTAGACCTAAATACCAGTTCAAATCTTCTGCTAATAGCATGCCCTATCCTATTAAATCCTGTTCAAATGTTGCTTCTCTTGCTTATGCTTGGAAATATACTGAAATTACAGCTGTGTGACTCTGCCATGTTATTTGTAACAGCATTAAGAAGGAAGTCCCTAAAGAAAAGGATTAATAATACAAATTCAACTGCTTCAAAGTTTTTGATAGAGCAAACCAGCCACCTTGGGTTGTTCAGAAAAGCAAACTTTTGTTAAAAACCCTATCTGGTTAAGCTAAGAATTTCAGAATTGTAATCCATATACTTTTAAAATTACTTTTTAAATGTATTCTTATAGAAAGAAATTAAGCAGTTTAAATGTGTTATCATACACAAAAAGGAATCTAATATGAAGAGACTCAAGTACAAATAAAGCGTAACTGATCTGTAGCAATTAAAATAGGTAAAAACATAACAGCTGTACAGAAGATAGGACTTATCAGAAACTGAGTGTTTACTTGAGCTTCCACAGGAAAAGAATTTGAATTGAAAGGATAGTGAGGTTATTTTGTTGTTGTTGTTGTTATTTTTAGTGGTGGTGGTGATCATGGGGGTTTTTGTCTGTTAGTTGGACTCATTTTTTTTTGTTGTTGTTTGGTGGCTTGTTTGTTTGTTTTGGTAACCGAACAAGGAAATCACTATGAAATTAGGAAATATGATGAATTATTTTGCTGAAAAGGTATAAAACATGCAAACTACATTCATCGCTACTCAGTAACTGGAGAAGAAAAAGGACACCAGGCAATGAACACCTAAATTACTCAGTCAAAAAAGCACAGAAACACTTAGCAAACTTCAATGAGAACAGAGGCAGTGCAAGCAAGTACGATATGGATGGCTCACTTGAAACAGCTCTGAAATCAAAATGTATCTTAAATCTTAAAGGACAACAGTAAACTCACAATAAGCAGAATTTCAGATCTAATTCAGAACAATTAACTAGAGCTACAGTCAACACAACTGGTGACTTGGAAAGCAGAGTAAGATTTAGCAGGAAGGACACAGGACTTGAACATTTTATTTATAAACTCCTTTACTTTCAACAACCTGTAGTCTACTGCAGGATTGACTACAGACTGACTACACACTGAACTACCTTGAAAACTGAACTCTAAAAATCACCAGAAAGGATGAAAATGAGGGATGCATAGAAGCCACATGTAGCCTGTACTCTTTTAGATTAAGAAGAAAAAAAAAGGTAGTGATCCAAACATATCCTTAGAGATCTAACATGTAAAGAAAAATAAAAATAAATATAAATTTAGCTAAAGCACTCAATACTCATTTCACAAGAGATGTATCTGTTTTTCCTTTAGACAACTGGGTCATAAAATAGCAGAATGCTTCAGAAAGCCACACAAGGACATCACTTCAATTTTTAAATGACTACAGGGAAATTTATGTTTTGCCACATGGAAGGTTTTGTCAAAATATTCATGTTGGTATTTTCAGAGCATACTGTCAGTACAAATTATCAGCAATACACGTTATCGCAAACGTTCAGTTACACTAAATATATGACTAATTTCTTATTTGATTGAATGGCCACACAGGCATTCACTCCCTAATACTGAATTTGCTACGCCTACAACAGATGGTGATATCTCAATTGTTTGAATTTGGTAACTGAAAAAAGAAGGTATTCCTTTTATAAAAATAGGTTTCCTAAAGGGGAGTTAGGTTTCCCTTTCAGATCTTTATAACAGGTTTCAAAAATGAAGCTCTTTTCCATTGTAGACCACTTTTGATTAAGGTCTGATTAATTC
Organism: Stictonetta naevosa; assembly: GCA_011074415.1. NCBI lineage: Eukaryota > Metazoa > Chordata > Aves > Anseriformes > Anatidae > Stictonetta > Stictonetta naevosa. Next base: position 63,119,152 of record CM021698.1, read on the forward strand.
TACACAAACAAAATTATGAAACAGTATGTTTGGCTTTAGTATAATTTTCAGAATCCAAGCCCTCAGAAAGAAAAAGAATTCCATGTAAGGTCATGTCCTTACAACACACTATGTAAACACACACACACAAAAACAAAAGACACAAAAACAAAAAGGGAGGAAAACTCTCCATACTCCATACAAATAGCTCAAGCGCTAGCTGTGATGCAAGGATAAACCATGCTGAACTGCAGCGAGCTGCAAGACCAGTCTAGCACTAGAACTTAAGAAGAAAACCTGTCCAGCTTGAGCAACGTAGCTGGAATTTTCTCAATGACTCTGTCTCTCTTAAGAACTACAATTAAGGCTAGAAAAGGTATTCCACAACTAGGGTCACAGTTTGAGGGTTGGATGTATGAACAAGTGCATGTTTTTTCACGTAGTATATACTTGTACATCAAAACAGAAGATTAAAATCCCAATTTTTAGATGTTCTTTCTAGTTTTCTTTTGTCTATTTGAATACTACTTTCCCATCTCAATGGAGTCCAATATAATCCAAAATTAGGTACCATAAGAAGCACTGTCAAAAGAAAAGCATGAAATTAATAACGTACAAGGCCGTAGTGTTTGATGTTTTATGTAGCCAAGACAGACATACAGGAAGCAGCAGTGTTTTTGCTTTTAGCTGAACCACCAAAAACAAAAGGAAACCCACAAGCCACTATCCCCTTTCTTACAAATGCACTTGGCACACCTCTAACCCTTTGAGTGTATTTAAGTTGCTCCTTAAGGCAAACACTCGTATTTCATTCACAAGGCTGCTGAAATACAGATTAAAGTGGCACTCTTAATTGGCAACCCTACTGGCCAGACAAATGGTGAACTACTACTGATTTGAAACTCCAGTTTTCACTCTTCATTTCAGATTATCCTTGACCAAATCATCAAAACCTGAAACTATATAAGCACACTGGTGCTCTCCTACAAGGCCACTGATTTCAGCAGTAAGAAGAATCAAGATGTTGTTCCTGCCCTGTTATTACACTGACCTCTTCCAGCACAACAGCATCTGAATGGTCATGATCTTGGGTCTTCACGGCTTCACCTGTCATGTGTTAGCCTCCAGGCAAGGGAGTTGAAAGGTAACAGAGCAACGCAGAACTATGTATGTAATGAGAAGTAATGAGTATGAAGAAAGACCTGGCTACGGATTAGGTGTTCAAATGCAATCCAGAAAATTTAAATGATGTTCATAAAGATTACTTACAGGATTTTTAGTCATTCTGCTTGCTGAAAGGAAAAACAACTACCCTGAGATTACTTAAAAGCTGAACTTAGAAGAAGGGCTGAGCAGGATCTTGCTGATGCCATGGTCTGTAGGGTCTGTTTTCTGATATGCATTGGACAGCATTTTCATCAGGCTGCAAAATGTGTGACCTTCATCCTCTTTCAGTGGTGAGTACAACTGATGCAATGCTATCCCTGAGTTTGAATCACTCAGTAAAAGCCCAAATAAACCTAAATTACACCTCACCCACTAACAAATCTTACCTACAGACAAGCAAGGCAGAGGGTGGAAGAACTGAATTTTAACAAGAAGGCTTACGTTACTTACATCTCCTTCTCACTGGGTCTATAGTAGCTTAGCTCAGAGGAGTTCCTTTTCATTGACACAGATCTAAACCAGAAAGGAAGCACTGATGTTTTTCAAACAAATATTCTTGTCTTCAAGGGCTAGCTCCACAGTGGAAGCAGCACAGCATGGCATCACAGCAGGGAAGCCCTGAAGGGCAAATTTCTTCCCTAACACACGTGCAGAGCACTGAGACACACAAGTGACCTTAACGCACCTTGGGCTAGGCACCTAACCTGGTGGGACACGCATCCCAGCAGGAGGATAACTGCTCAGCGGGGTCCAGACTGACTGCACAGAGAAAACAGGTCTTCCCATCCCATGGAGCAGATAGGAGTCTTCCCCAGGAGGCATGCGGCTAACTGCTTTTCCCTCCCACCTTTCTGAACCCCCCAGCAGCAGTGTATCAGCTCTATAACCCCTACTCCTGTGAGCAGTCCCACTGCAACGAACACAGCTGCACAAGACAGTAGCTACTACTCAAAATCTGTCACATTTAGACTCATCATAAAGATTGTGATTTTGAGAATTACCAGTTTTGAGATGATTCATGTAACTAACAGACCAGCCTGTGCAGAAGCAATATAAAGTGTTTTTGTTTGTTTGTTTGTTTTTTAAAGGGAATGCAGCAGTGAAGCAAGCAGCAGAAAGTCCTACATGGTCTCACCTCTGGGTTGCAGGCGTCTTTCTTCCCTCCTTTTCTCCCCACAAGCTTTTTTTTATATATTTTTTTTCAATTGGATGTTCATGTTGCAATAAACCAAGGTAACTGTCAATTACAAACCAGATGATATCAATCTTTTTTGTTTTAGTTACTATATTGGGTGTTTAGAAAATAACCTGTTCTATGAACACAACAATAGCAGCTCATTATTCATTTTTGCCCCTTATTTTCCACCTTTAAAGTTTTAAAAAACAGGTTTTAATTATTTACTACTGATAATTACTTAAGTTGAAAAATCTGTCATACTTTACATGCCAAGACCACCTTACCTTTTGCATCACACCACTAACTTTAGTCTTCCAGTTTGTGAAAAGGAGTTCCTGAGTAGGAAGGCAAAGGTTGACACTCCAGTTTCACCTTCATCTCTTTCCAGAGTGCAGAGTATTTGTGACAACATTTGGCTTTTCCTTTTCTTGGCATTTAAGATGCTAATAAATACCAGCCCCCCTGCTACTCTGTTAACTGCCAGATAATGCATCATCTGACAGTCATTAGGACTTTAAAGCAAACCTGCAGGAACTTCCACTATTTTATCATAGTTTTGGAAGAGCATTAATATTTGGAGCTTAAAAGCTTTGAAAGTCTGGTTTGAACAGTGAAGAGGCTTAAGACAACATATTCCATGCTTTGTAGCCTGGGTTTGTCATCAAATCCTTCAGGGACACAGCCATTTGGGTTTAATTCCTTACCATTCCTCCAAGTCCATCTGCCAGCAAAATACAATGTCCCAGTAGACATCCCAGTTGAAATCAATGGTAGCAAACAGACAAGATATAGATATGAATGATATAGATATGAATGAGTCATGGCTGTCACACTTCCTACTGTTTTTCTTTCAAATGCTGCCAAACAAGCCAACAGTTGAAAACCCCATGACATTAATAAAAGACAATTATTAAAACTACATGCAGGTCAGCCAGTGGAAAGTTTTATTTCTAATATGCTTCTTGGTGGGAGGTCACTGATTTTTTGGATGTCATGTGGGCCACAACGTTCTGAAAAACACAGAGCCCTTGAAATCAGAATCTATCACTTCTGCCACTGCCTGGTAAGTCTGATCTAGGAGAATCCAAATCCTGTTTAAAACTTTCAGCATCTTGATTTGCCCAATGAAATGCACCCACCTGCTGTTACATCCATTTCTTTTTTTCCCTCCTCAAATGCAGAAGATCCAATATTTTGAAGATGTGAATCAACGCTGGAAGAATCACCCTGTATTCCAAATGGCCAAAATAAAAGTGTTTCTATACCTTCTGCAAACTTTGTTTGTCTAAGTATATTAGTTCTCTGACCTTCTGATGAGCATGGCCAATTTCTTCTGATTAAAGAACTGTCACAGTCCCATATTCCTGAATTGCCCATCTTTTAGAAACTACAGCGAACAAGAGCTCAGACCTGAAATGATAAACTGCTGGTCCAGTTCAGTGCATCTGTTCCTCTGTATTAACAACAGAGGTTCCAGCTAACTAAGCAGCATCAACTAAATTTTCAATATATGTAATATATGTAACATATGTAATATATGTAATTAATACTTATCTGCTAGCACCTATAGGATGACAAACATGGGAAACATTTTTTCCCCTTGCTGTTGTACTAGTGTACCAATACAACAATGTATATAGCACATCAGTGTCCTCATTGGCCCAGAAAGTCTCCTTCTACCGCAGGCACCATGAAGCCAGCAACAAATTACTTTCCACAGAGCATCCTGAGGGCCAGTAGTAAGGCTGAGGCAGGTGGCATCCCTTGAATTTAGTTTTTTCTAGACAGAAATACATACGTTTATAGGATGCGTCACATTGGCTACGCATGCTCTGCGGAGATGCTCTTTGAACATACAGAAAAATACACAGACTTAAAAGTCTTGTGAGGCAGACTTATTCGACAGCTCTGATGGGGTTGCTTCGCATCTGGAGATCCCTGGCAAACATTTTGCAGCCTTGGATCCTCTCCCTAGAGAGAAACTGTGTTTGGGCAGAAACAACAAGCAACCCAGCACATCTGGCAACCATAAGTCTGCCTAACGATGCAGATGTTCAGAGACTGTATGAGCCAGCTGCCCTAGTAAGGTGGAAGAGGCCAGACAAACATTAATCGTATGCTATGATTAGGGACCTGGGGAACACTCCTGCTTTCCTACATCTGTGCATGTGTACCAGACACATCCCTGCCACGTATTAGGGTGCACAACAGACACACATTTGTGGCTTTCATTTCCAAGAGGCTGGTCTAGCAAACACTGAGCACTCAGGGATCTTTCTTGGATTGCAGACAATGCAGAGTTTAACAGCTTCAAGGATATTTATTTCATGAATGGTTGTATTTTGATAACCACGCAAACATGAAAAATAACATTTAAGAACAAGAAACATAATTCAAATGCTTGCAACTCCTGTCTCCAGTAGTATGTCAAACCGAGTAACGAACAACTTCATCAGCATTTCTTTCCCATGTCACAATGTTCTCCCTTTCCATTTGAATTTATACCCTTCATCACAGATGTGGGCATCCTTTCACCTTAACAAGCATGAATGCTGCCTTTGGCCAAGCTGAAAATGAGCATACAAGCAGGGCAAGCACAAGGTTCTAAAGAACAGTTACGAATGAGAGCAGCAGGAACCTTTATTTGAGCTGATATGGTGACATTTTCCCCTTTCTCTCCAATATCTGAAACACAAATAAAGAAGGTGCAGAGAAGATAATGAGCTCCACAAAGCAGATTCTCATTTGTAACTTATAAACAGATTCAGGAATATCCTTCTGATATCTGTTAATGATGATCCCAGATATATCAGTACTTCCCTGAATTTGGTCTGTTCACAGTTCTGGTAAGACAAAGCAGCAGATGGCTAGGGAATTCAGCTTCATTGTGATACAGCATTTCTCTTTTCCATGTCTAAATACGGAACTGCAATGGAATATGTATGTATTCACCTGAAGAAGGATGCCCTAATGGTGATTTATCAGAAGTTGGGTTATCTGTGTAATAGAAGCTCACTTTGCTGCAAATTTAAGTACTAACCACAATGATCATCACACTGAAGCTCCTGTAAGACATATTTCATTATCTTCCTCAAAGGGCACTTCAAATATGATACACCAATTCTTCCTCCATAGAGAAGCTAATTAAATATAGCCATCTAATTACTGTTGTACCACTAAACCATAATTACACTGCAACCCTTTAGAGGTTGTTTGGGGAGATTCATTCTAATACAGTGTAAAAAGTAAGCAGAGCTTCAGGTAACTGTTTCATACGCTCTGGGGACTAAAAATTGTATTTTATAAAAGTGCCTTTGGAAACAAACAACTTAAACAAGAAGGAAATCAGTCTGATCTGTTTGTTGTTGTTGTTATTGTGTTTGTTTTGTTTTCAAGCCACTCTGAACTACTGTAGCTGCATTATAGGTATGCTTATTTGCACACACTTTAAAACCACATTAAAAGTAAGCTTATTTGCTCATATTTAGTATTCTCTTCCTGAGGGGAAAGGGAGAAGAAAAAAGTAAAAAAAATTACAATGGCATCACTTTTACTTAATTTTGAGGCTTCCAGAAAAAGTTTCTAAGGTGAGGTGCACATTATAACAAACACATCACCATTACCCTCACAGGGCAAATCATGCAAGTACAGTGACAAGATACTGCAATTACAGAAGTTTCTCTAAATGAGACGTATGCTTAAAACTTTGTTCCAAGGCCAACATGGTTTCAGGGTATTGTTCAGTCAGGATTTAAAAATGACTTTAAAAAAAATGACATTTTAAAATGGCTTTTATAGTTATTTCCTTAGCTAATATGAAGAACAAAACAGAGAAGTTCTTTTAGAAAAAACTGCTAGTTCTCCAACCTCAAAACAAAAATGACTCCAACGAAGTGAGGACAAGTACTTTAGAGAGAGCACCCACTTTACCACAAGGAATTAAGGTACGGGATTCCTAATGAAAATGGAAAAATCAGAGGACTTTGACAGCAGCAAGTGGTTAGTACTCAGGTTTTAGTTTACAGATGAGAATAAAAACTTTTATGGATATACATAAATACTTCACAGTTGCACAAAAAGGTACAAAAGATCTAGCAAGAAAAAAAATCTTTGTCTCAAAATATTCTGTACACATAGATTTAATAGAAACTCTTTTGGTAACTTTCTATGGGAAATATTAAGAGACGTTAAATAACAAAAATACAATCCTCTAAAACCCACTAATCAGGAAACAAAGAAACATACACCATTCCATCCTAGCACAAAGAAGCATCTTTCTTCAGTCCACTCTTCTTTTCAAGGAAAGAAATACATCTTAATGATTGAATTCACTTTATCCGTTCTTCCCTCACTCCATGCATGCAATGCCTTCCATTAAAATGTCCTGATCACTCCCAAAATTTGGAGAGGGAAAATGTGAATAAGTAAAATTTCTAAGCTCACTTATTCACCTCATTGGAATTAGAGAAAGACAATACCATTTCTCTCTCCACCACACTCACCTTTTCTGATTTCTAGGTCTTTTGAGTTTCTGCCTCTTGGAAAGGACATACAAGCAGGTTAAAGATAACTTCTCCTGAGTCTTCAGGACACACTTGAAGACAGGACAACAGATATGTTTTTGTGTTCATTGAATCACATGTTGGTTAAGAGGCCACACTGTAAGCAGGAGTAATAGCAACAGTAACACTTTTCTTCAGAGATTAAAAAAAAAATAGACCAGGAACACTTCATATGCAGTCCTGGATCTCCTTCTACAAGACCTGTGTTAGCTATACAAAGATATCAAAGTTGATGTCAGCTACCGAGAACACTTTTCTTGAGATCCAACCTACATTTGCTTAAGCCACTTTAAACCTCTGCCTTAGAATGTAAAATTCTAATGGGGGTAAAACACTCAGTTCCCAAATGCAAACCATCCACTACATACCATTTAACAGGGGAAGTTGCATACACACTAATGGCTATGGTACACTGAAGCACTATTGCACACATAAACCTAATCCATTAATTTCACACAAGTGAACAAAGAATACTGAATGTATTCCAACATAGTAGCAAAAAGTTACATGGGATGTTGGATGTTTTGAATGATATATCGTGCTTAAACAACTCTGGATTTTCCTATGGCTAATACTGTCACCATCTCCACTTTCTCAGCATGTGCCTCCATCCCCTTGCGACACTAATCTTTTTCTTTGTTGTGAGCCTTAATGAGAGAGAAGTGTCTCCTTATTCACTACACTGACAAAGCTGATAAGACTTTTTATTCTAGTGGGCAGAGGGAAGAAAGGAGTTTTTAAAGGACGCATCTCTGAAAAGGTGAGCCAGCAGGTCCTGCATTCTGCTCCCTCTGAACACTAGGCACTATTTCAAATTGCAGTTGGCTACGGACACCAGTAAGCATTGCCAAGAAAAGCCACACAGAGAAACACAACCTGAAACAACTAAGAGGAAGGAGCAGCTATCTGCTCCTGACCTGCCTGCGACTGACTTGGGCAATTGCAAGAACAAGTGCACACTTTCCCCATGATACCCACTGCAAGCCTTGCAACTCCTGCTGGTAGCAGACAGATCCCGCGTGCTCCTGAGGCTGCTGACACCAATCCCTATGGATGTCTGGGGCCACCACGGGGAATGCCGTTAAAAATACGTTTCTGCTGCGTAGGGTACCATTAACTGGCAGCAGCTACATTTAGCAAGCCCTGTCATTTCCCAGCAGCACCCTGTGCTCTAGGCCACCTTAACCTCAGGGACTCCTTCCCCCAGTTTGCTAGCATTTCATACTAGATGTTAACAAAAAGCTGTATTCCAGCTGTGTAATGATGTTTTCCGACCAAACTTCTGTTGCTCTCCCCTTGGGTCTCCTTAACACTGACAGAGCTGTTGCACATGCTGCTTCCATTGGGAAAAGCTTTCAAGGTTGGACCCCAAGGTCACTCAGTGATCCCTATCTTGTTTCCTTTTAAAAATAAACATTAGTTATAAATTAATTTGTTCCAAAAATTATTGTTTGTAGCAATCTTATTGAATTAATGCCACAGAATGGCTTGTTCTTTTGAGCCTTGAGATAAGACTGAGTTACAAATCAGGCCTTATTGATTTCTTTTTGCCTTTCAACTATACACTCCTATTTTGCAGGTTATCGGTTAACCCTATTTAATTTTTTATTATTTTTAAAATGCTCAAAGATTCTGTTGTGCTTCCACACAGAGAAAATTAAAGTGATTGATTCCTTTCCACTTATTTTTGTTTATTTCAACCTAATGAATAATTGTGATAATTCTGAAACATACTTAATTTTTTTTTGAGAAATGTTCATCACCTTAGTGAAATCTAAGAAGTGTCCTCATGACTAGTGTAAGTCATGATGCATATATGCTGATGAACAAGCACGGTGATAAAACAAAATTAAATTGTTCAGGGATGGCTGAACATACCTAATTTCTTTAAATATAAACTATGACTACTTATTAGCAGCTTGATTTAGTTTATTTGTAGCTCTTCACAACTCAGTATTTTCAATAACTGTCTTTACCCACAATGAACCAAAGAGCACTGACAAAGCAGAGAGCAGGAGCTATCATTCAGGAATTATTGGCTTGCTTGGGTTCAGGGAAGCACCTTGCAGATTACATGGCTCTTTATCAGAGATTCTACGAATACAGGGTGATCATTCAAAGCCCTAAGCTCCCAATGGAAGAATGTATATTTGTCAACTCACAACCCAGTACAGACAGCCCTCAAAAAACTGTAGGCTCACATATTGCTACTGCCAGCACACATAGCCCTGATAAACAAAAGAAAATTAAAAAGATGGCAGGGAAAGAGAGAGGACAACAACAACCAGACCCCACAAGACACGGAAATTGAGGGCGTTGTACAAGAGCTTCAACTGCAGACCTCTTCACAAGGGTTCGATCGAGTGTGGAGCATAACCATTACACCCACATGCTCCTGTAGCTGGGGCTGAGCACGGGGGAGAGCCATGCTCCTTCCAAACATAACAGATGCCTCCTGCATCAGGCACACTGAGATCTCTGCATTGGTTTCCAGCACTTTTATAGCACTTTTTTTTTTTTTTTGGGGGGGGGGGCGCAGGAGGGAGTGCCTATGAAAGCTGTACTATTGTGATCTGATCATGGAAAACAAAGGACCATTACCCATGTCAGATGGAAGTGATCTCTTTCTCTAGAAAAACTTCAATATCATTTCATCCTAACTTGGGGCATATTTTCTGTTCTGAGAGCAATTCCTATGGTTTACTTCAAAGTTGTAGCAAAATGGGACTAGCTTGAGATATATTCATTTAACTTCAGGCTGTCTCTGGTGGCTTAACATTATTATAGCACTTGACTAACTCAGTGAGTTTTTTTTTACTGACCAAGGGAACATCAGAGCATTTTCCCTGGGACATACAACCCAGTCAGTTCTCACATGTAATCATCAATAGCCTCCTTACCATCCCTCACTTTTCCCCACGGAACAGAAACAAGGACGTATAAGCAGACAAGTGCCACATTCAACCAGATCCACCCCAGTGTGGGGCATCAGGGTTTAACTATTTCCAACACTGTAGCAAAGAATTAGATTTAGACTTGATGAATTTTCTCTTCCATTTTAATAACATATCAAGTATTTCATTTGCTTATAAACTATTACCCACATATCTGACTGTCCAAGTACTGTAAGCACTAATTGCAAAAATCATATTGCACTATAAATTATGCATAGATTTTCTGGTTAACTGAAACATGCTGCAGTCATTACTCACCATAGTTAAAATGACATATGTCTATACAGTATGTCAACATGAGAACACTTGTCACATAGTTCCCATATCTTATGTACTTCATAACTAGAATGAAACAACAGCCTGGAGTGCAGAAGAAACACAGTCAATTCATTTTTCAACATTGCTTCCTTATTTTCTTGCTGAATCTGCTACTCATTAAAAATCTTATTTGGCCACCACCTTTATTTAGTTTCTTATAGTTGAAGTTGTAATATCAAGAACTGAAAGTTATTACAATGCCCATAATATAACGTCTGCACTACAGGTAGTAATTACCTTCTTTCAAATATTCAATAACATTGGTTCCATAAAGAAACCTAGGAAAGACAGCCATGTATGGAAGGTCAAACTATAGCTCCAGCATATCAATATACAACAAGACCATCAATGCACTCCAAATGAAATCAACAGAACTGCAGGGTTACAAAACACATTAACATAATTAAAACTTAACTAACACACTTTGCACCTTAAGAGAAGTACAGTTCTGAATGTTCGCCACCAAGAAAACATGAACACGGGCTACCATAACATTCCACACTGATTCCATGCTCTTAAGTTTAAGCACAAGAAACAACTGTTAGTAACAGAAAATTTCATTAACTCTGGAATTTTTTTATTATCTGAAAACTGACAGCCCAGGACATTCTTTCTGTATCAACAACTTCTGTCATACTGCAAAAAAGTTACAGACTTTAACACTGATTCTGAAGGCATTAGTACTTACATACCTAGCTGTATTACTGTCAGTAGTCCCAATGAAACTAATTAGTTGACTCAGAGTAATTAAGCATTAGAGCTAATTATACCTGTTACTGGGAATTAGGCCTTTTCTTTTTTATCAGATTTTACAGCTAATAATTCTGAATAGGGTTGCTAGTTCTGACAATTTTATCTGAAATTTTAGAAAAAAGTCCTAGTTTCAAGAAGAAAACCATGGCTCCTGATGAAACAAGAAATATTAAAAGATTTTGCAGTCTCCCACCTTGCAGGAATACTTTTGGCTATGTTAACCCAACAAGCTCATCAAGCAAAAGACAAATAGAGAGAACTTCTTACTTCAGCAAATTCTGTTCCATCAGTTTTCATGAAGGTTACCAACAAAGCACTACAGCAGCCATAAAACAGTACATAATGCAGACAGCAGTAAAAGGCGCCAGGTCTGCACATCCTGATCCACAAGCAAACATACACCTTCCTTCTACCTCCTGTCAGAGTTGTTCCATGGCAATGTCAGTGTTGTTGACTGCACTGGTGTGAATTGCCTCCCTGACACAAATGATGCACATGTGCAAGTGCTGCAAGAATGGACAAAATGTAGATGGTATTTTCAGCTGATTCCAACCACCTTATCCAGCACTCTGAGAAATGGATGTTGTAGATTTTTCTTCTTGCCAGCTCCTTCATGTTGACTAACTCTGCCTCTCCCTTCAGATTGTCCCCAGTTGTGTTTGTTAACTAAAGCATTAACACTTCTTGGTGTGATGATGGCTGGTAATGCACGGGCATCTCTCCCCTTTACATGACTCGTAGAAACTTATTCCCATCTGGCACTCCTTTAAGAAACTTAGGGCCATATTTCTTAAGCCAAAGGTCTCCAAAGTCAAGTACAAGAGAACAGAGTATCAGTTGCTGTTATGACCTCAAAACAGAACATTTACCTGTCACATAGGATGTTGATCTTAAGGCATTTTCAGCAACTCCACTTAGCCCCAGAAAGGGCCTTTTATCTCAATTGGCATATTCTTGTCATACAACTCATGCAGCACGGTTTAGAGGCTTGTTTTCACTGATGTGTGCTCTTTTTCCTGGGTTTGGAAGGCAGACACAAAACAAGGGGTGGGTAGAAATTTGGTTTTTAGCTATACTGGAACATAAACAGCTTTAAAGCTAATGGTCATAATTCCATTGATCCAAAGGGCAGATGCAAGTCTTGGTAATGCAAAGCCTAATAACAAGAGGCCAGATGTTCAGAAGCTTTTATACAGGTATTCAGAAATACTTTGACAAAACCAATGATTTGGCTTCATATGTACAAGAGGATTTCCATGACAATAACCTGAGGGAGTGATTAGAGCAGAGAAAAAGGTGGAATCTTTTCAAACATGAATTTTTACTAATCCTTCTCCAGAAATAAATAAATCATCCCACACCCATTAGAAAGCCTACTATTGCATGTTTCTCCCCTGTTCTCCTGGGCCCAGCCTTTTCTACCTGAAATCATAAACCCACTATAATTTGGAAGTATTTTTAAAAATAAAAATATGCTTTTCAGATTACCACTTCAACATCATCTCTAATCTGTTATCTCTCTGAATCCAAAGTAGTCTGATTAGTTTTTGTATCACTTCAAGGATTAGATATTCTAATCATGAAACCATGCAGAAAGCTTTTTTGTAGTTATACACAAACATACATTGGATAAACAGGAACAAAAAAAAGCACAACTCCCTAACATTTAATACTACTACATGGACAATTAATTGGGTTAGTGTACTAAAGCATACGTAAGTAACCACAGGCAAATTCAGAAACAGATTTCTTTAATCAGATTATGGGTTATTAGAAAAAATACAAATGGATGGGATGGAGATTTCCTGCAGAAAATCCAGTCATTTCATTTTGCTTTCCCATTTTTAAGACTTTACCCACCTCTGTGGGCTGTATAAATACTTTCTTGCTTTACACAGTGACAAAATCAAGCACACAACTTGCACTTTGATCACTGCAGAGAAATGTATTTCATTCTTATAGATAAATCAACATGTGTGAGGCTAAGACACACAACATTACCATTTCATTAGGAAAGAGAATCGTACATCGTTTCACCCTCTGAAAAGTATTCAGCGCAGCTCTAAAATGATATAATGGAATGAATACAGCGATAAAAATAATAACAAGGCAGCCTACCATGAAGACTGTAAGAAGCACTATGGCCCTAATAGACTGTGAAAGGTGCCAGCATAGTGAAAATAGAAGAAATTTTTGATTTCAACTTTATGCCCAGTTCAGACTGGGCAAATTCCTGTGTATGAAATCCACTGCCACTTTTCCACATTCTTCATGTCCTGGCTTCCCTCCCCCACCAGCCCTGCATCACAGAAACAACCATGAACATTTCCCAGCTCACTAATACTTATCTTAGCCATTCAGCAGTTTCTGCCAGGATCCTCCTCCTTTTTTACACTCTGTGAATTAATTCTGCTTGCAGCAGCGCTAATGCAAGCTGCTGTGGGCTTGTTTTTTTACCCTCCCCAATGTGAGTAGATCATTGCTTAAGAACATTAAATGGCACTGAATTGACTCGCCTTTCTAGATGCAAAGATCTTTCTTCCCTCCACATGGCAAAATTGTGCTGAGCCCCTCAGTCCTTTCCCCCTCGTCTTTGCTTTCCCAGAACACATTCCAGGAGAACATGTGGCTCCATACAAAGATATAAAACAGATTTTTCATCACTGAAGGGAAGCAGAGATGTTTACTTCTACAGTCTGGCACAGATCCCTAGCTGAAGCCAACAGATGACTTAGATCACTGGAGGACCCTGCCACTTCAGTGAGATCTCTGAGAAACTTCAGTATACTTTAAACCTGTGCTGTGCCTCAGAGCTGACTGAGCCAGCAGGGCTCCACAGTTGGCACCATCTGAAAGCCCCTAACTCGGCCTGTTCCTGTAGACACCTCTCTCACCACTTTCAGAGTCCAGCTGCAGCACCTCTCTGGTCACAGGTTTCTGTTCACCTGCACCACTTTCCCATGCTTTTAAGGCGGGGGTGAGGGGGGGTGGGGGATGTTAAAACTGAAAAGCTCCCCTCCCCTCATTTCACAGCACAGAGACTAAATATATTTTTTCTGAAGGAACGTCCCCTATTTGCTGACTAAGCCTTGCACAGCTACTGTAGTCATTTTGTCCTTATACTTTCTTCAGGGCACTGGCTTTTCTTCTCCCCAGGTTTTCACTCCGAGGTTAAATTCTATGTGGACAACCAACCTTGTTCAAACAAGGACTGGCATTTCATGACCTCCCTGAACCAGCTCAGGAAGGTCCCATGGCAGCTGAGATAAAGATGACTTCTTGCTCCATTTTGTCTGCAAAAATCAACTCTCAAAGGAGTGCAGTACAAACCTTTACTCTTTTCCAGCTAGGAAGGAGTAAGAGTATCTGTGTATAGAGGCAAACCTGGACAGATCAACTCAATGTGTTAGACCCCCCTGCAGCCCACAGACACTATAAAGGGGATGGCAGAAGAAAAACGCACACATACTAGATCATTTAGTAAGACGTGTGTTTCCTTAGCAGTCATGACTTCTGCTAATTTATCAAACTTAAAAGCTACCTACCATGAACTGCCATTATAAGAGGATAGTATTTTGCAACAAAAGGAATATAAATAGGTCAAAACCTGTAAAACACATTAGCTTTCTAGATGGCACAGTCCCAGGAGAGAGATTATGCTATTAAACAGTTGTCACAAATGGAGGCCCAAGTTTTCAGAAGCGATTTGGGATTAGCTTCTAGGTGCCTGAATAAGAAAGTTAGAAAGAAAATTTGAAAACTGCTTTTAAGAAGATGCATACCAAAAGCTAAAGACGGATGTTAAGAAATGGAGCCGTGCCAGATTGCTAACCATAATAAAGAAAACAAAAGATGGCCACCCAAAAGCAAGAGAGCATTCTACATTCCTCTAGTGTGGCACTAGAGGAAGTCTTTCAGAAAATTAAAAAAATAATTTCTGCATGTGGACTGATTCATTATCAAATATGCAAAAATAACTTTTATTTGTCTATAGCTTTATGATGTTATGCAGCCACATTAATTTTGGCAGAAGAGGTAATTTCAATCCTTTGGGAAACATTATCCTCTTGATATAAACACATAACTCAGATTAATAGGATTTGTTCATGTATAGCAGTAGGGAGAATAACCTTGACTTTGGAAAACAGCTTTGTCTTTTAATCAGTTTGGGAAGAACAGCGAAAGATATATACTGAGGACAAGTAATTGAAGAGCATTTGTTAACTCCTGCTAATTAATAATTGTGAGTTAATTGATAAATATTTAGAAACAGACACAAACCAGAATATTTTGGACAACCAAAGCTAAACTGTAAGTATGTTCTAAAGAGAAAGGCTGGTAGATTTTTTTTTATTATTATTATTTTTTTTACAGCCTGGACCAAATCTGTGCTATCCCCAAACTGTATAATTGACTCTGTGTACACAATTTCTCTGTTGCTCAACAATACAGATATTAGCAGTAATGGTATAATTATAACTTACAGCTTAAGTAGATAAACTGCTAGTTCTTAACCAGTGACTGTAATTAAGATTGGAAAAGGGCAGTATTCACTGCATCTGCTCAGTATCCAATCTGATTAATGAAACGTAAGTTCCAGTACAGCAAAGCAGCTGTGTGCTGCATCCCATCCCTGACCATATCCTGAAAGGAGAGAATGAGGGGGCAATGCACAGCTCTGTAAGCAGTGGTTGAGCACCAGCTGTAGACACAGGATGCATGAAAAGGAAAGCAAGCAATAACCACATAAAGGAAGAGGTTATTTCCTGTGCCCTGAGTGTCACTTTACTTTCAAGCAGGTTGAGGAAAAAGCATTGCTTCCTCTCCACCACCTTCCCCGGCACCGGCAGAGGAAGAAGCAGAAGCCCCGTGGGGCCAACCCAAAACTTGAGGATGGCAGCTGGGCTCAAGACAGTGCTGATTCAGAACCACGGGCAGTGGACAGCGCCCACGGGGAAACTGATGAAATTGGGGGTTCGCACCCCAAAAATGGGGCAAAAAAATCACCCTGCGGCTGCCTGGCAGAATTCACCAACTCAGACTTTCTGATCAGCGAAAGCAAAAGCTGAGGAATGGAGCAGGCACCACTGGCATGTTTCACTCACTTTGGCTCACTCCCTCCGTACTGGTTGCTAAGCATTTTTTTTTAAAGCTCAAAACTACTCACTGCCAGATGGATTAATGAAAAGACACACTTGCACTGCTTAAAACACTTTCCATTTATATATCTTGATATGCCAATACTACTTTCTTCAATTATTTCTTTTAAAGGAATACCAGGTTTGAAAGTAAAGACAAATTCAAGCTAGCAGGAGAAAGGGGAGGAACAGGAAGAAGCTAAGTGTAATTATCAAGTTTTCCAGTGGATTGCAGGAAAGAGGTGCCTAAGGACTTGCGTGTCCTCAGGGACTTGTAGTAAAAACAGCACACCCAGCTCAGCATAGAGATGTGAAGCACCAGGTGATCTGAAGGTGTCTTGCTCTTAACTGGTTTATCTATTTTTAACTACATGACATAACATTACCTGTGACAATACAAGCCAACTCAGGGTTATTTCAGCAATCAAACAACCATACACAGCCTCACGTGATTTACACCTTACTTGCAGTGCTGCTTTGTGTTCATACTCCCAGTTCTTCAGGCCTGAAACCTGGCACCTGACTCTGTACTCCAGCCTGTGCCCTGAAAAGCCACCCAACTTACCTACAGCTTGGTGTTTTTGTAAGAAGCCATGGTCAGAAAGAAATAATGACCCACCGTACAACGTAGCCAACTGCTCTGTTGATGGCAAAACCAAACCATGTATAACCCATTACCAAGAGTATAACTACAGCAAGGATGACAGGAGGGGGAGGGGAATCCATTCCATCACCAAATGGAGGAGAAAACACATCTCCATCATCCCCAACTTTCAGCTGGCTGAAAGGGGGGAGGAGAGATGGGGGAGGCTGCAGCATGGCAAGCAGCAAATCTGAGACTGCCCATTTCCCCTCTCCGTTGGCAGGCTCAGCTGAAGAAGGGGGTGGCACTACAGGGTATTACACAGTTATATCTGTTTGCTGTTGGGACTGGAGAGAAGCTGCGGTAGGGCTTCCCGGCTATTGATCCTCACTCCCGCCCCTCCATACATAGGAAGTCTGGTGTGGTGCAAAAACCCAACAGAAAGTACTTTATTTTCCTTTGTTTTGGAGAGCAAATGAGCTCTAGTGTAGTTTGCTGTTGACAGAGACCATAAGGGAAAAGAAGGTCAGGCGAGGAGGGAAAACAACAAGGGAAAGGCACAGGACAGTCACCACGTGTGGCACAAACAGGAGGGGACAACCGAAATCCTAAAGGCATGAGGAAGAGGCAGCTGAGAGGAAGATGCAGGAGTGGAGAAGGGGGACAGGAATGCCAGGCAGGGAGGCTAGTCCCGAGGCCTGTGAGCGTGGAAGTGGAAATTTAGGCAGCTGACAAGGCAGACCGGAGAGCAGCCAGCTGAGACAATGGCAGACCTGGGGAGCCAGGGCGGCCAAGGCAGCTGCACCCTCCAGGGCCAACCTCACCATGTGAAGGGGATGAAAGGGAGGCGAGGCTGCCAGGCTGGAATGGGCGAGCAGGGCAGGACCCCAAGCCCTGCGGGGATGCCCTGGTGGGCGGCAGAGGGCAGCGGGCTGAGGCTGGGGGGCACACGCAGGTGCGAAGAAGCAACCCCGGGGGAGGTCGGTGGTGCCTCCTGCCCCCTGTCCCCAAGCCCCCGGCCATCTCTCACCTGCCTCAAGGTTGAAGGAGATGCGGGCCTCGGCGAGGTAGGGGGTGTCGCTCTTGGAGCGGACGCGGCGGATGGGTCTGCGGTCGATGTCCTCCTCGGAAGATGCCGCCATTAATGTCGGTACGGTGAGCAGCGTGGCCCGGCGAGCTGGCGAGGGCGAGCGGGTGGCGGCGGGGAGCGGAGCGTGGCCGGGAGGGGAGGGGGCGGGGGGGGGGGGGGGGGGGGGGCGGGGGGCGGGGGGGGGGAGGGCAACGGGGGGGGGGGGGGCGGGGGGAGGGGGGGCAAAAAACACCCAGAACAGCGGGCGGGCGCGGCGG